>OZ004709.1:160635203-161235203 GCA_963924515.1 Vespertilio murinus
AAAGTTGAGCATCAGCTTTAAAGAAGTTGGACTCCGTAAAAGTGCAGCTTTCAACATGGAAGCCATGAGATATTTAGATAATATATAATTAGCAAGGGGAATTAGGAAACAAAAATTGGGTAAGAAGCACCAGGAATCTGTCTCTAGCTAGACACTGATTGCCCTAGAAAAATCTCTCTGATGTAACTATTTTGGCACTCTGTAGTCCATTAATGGCTTGGATGATACAACATGCAGTTAATTTTGTTGTTGTTGTTGTTAATCCTCACCCTAGGATATTTTCCCATTGATTTTAGGGAGAGTGGAAGAGAGAGGCAAAGACAGAGAAAAACATGGATGTGAGAGAAACTCATCCATTGGTTGCCTCCTGTGTGAGCCTTGACCAGGGCCTGGGCAGGGGAAGAATCTGGAACCAAGGTACATGCCCTTGACTGGAATCAAACCTGGGACTCTTTGGTCCACAGGCTGATGCTCTAACCACTAAGGAAAACTGACTAGAGCATTTTAAAAAAATACTTTTTTAAAATTAATTTTTAGATAGAGAGAAAGGGAGAGAAATAAATAGAAACATCAATCGACTGCTTCCTGTATGTTCCCTGCTATGGATCGAGCCCATAACCTGGGTATATGTACTGACTGGGAATTGAACTGGTGACCTCTTGGTTCACAGGACTGTACTCAATCCCCTGAACCAGGCAAAATGTAATTAATTTTGGTCCATGTGGAATTTTAGCACAGTAGCAGGCATGTGTTCCTGGAGCAGCCTGCACATAGATTTCAGAAGCTGGGTGCACAAAAAGGATCTGTGCTCTGATTACTGGTGGCTTCTTTTGACCTCAGAGGTGTAAAGAAGCAAGTGACCATTACTGTTGGACCTTCCCACACTGTTATTAACCCCATTTCCCTCTGGTTGATGGGAAGGTAAGGAAATTTAAAGGGCAAGCACCTTTTTTCCTTTTTTTCACTTACAGGTACAGGTTCATACAAGACCTGAGATGACTTTAAGTTTATACCTTATGCTGATTCTTGACATAGAGCCAGCCTCTCGCCTCACCCCCCACAAACAACAACAACAACACAAAACAATCTAATAAACCAAATAAAAGTTAAAAAAAACAAACCCTAGTAAAGGGAGTTTCTCTGATTTCTAGAATTTATACATTATTACATTCAAATGTCCAGATCCAGACAAAAACAGTTATCAGCCTGGCTTCCATTTTGCAGGTGGTTGTGTTCTATAGGTCTGCAGCATGCATACCTGGTTGCATGTCCTCTATTGAACTCCTTGTATTTCCTGGGTATATCCAGACTGCCGAACTGATCCTTTCCTACTCCTCCTCTTTGTTAATGTCCATACCATTTACTTGCCATTTCAATGTTGAAATGTTGGATTCATACTGAATACTTCCTTATTCTTTATTACTAACTTCTAAGTTATGACAAAATATTATTGTTCTTTTGTCTTAATTATCACTGAAATCCATCTATCTCCTCATTTCTATTGCGTAATGCACGTGTTTAGTATCTCTTTGAAGGATTGCAGCAATGCTCCTAATCATGGTTCCTTCCTCTTTCACTCACCCCCAGCCCATCCTTCATGTCTTGTGGCAGAGACAATGCTGTGTTCTTTCAACTCTTTCCCCATTCTGGGCACACTAGCAGGTAGACTGGGGCCAAAATAATCATTTCTGGCCAATGGAATGTGGCCAGAAGTGGTATTATGCTTAGTACTTAAAACACACTCGATCTTACTGTATAGTCTCCTCATTCTCTATCTTGTTAATGTAAGAAAACATTCAAACCTGTAAAGGATTTTTTGTGAGTTTATTTGAGCCAAACTGTCCACAATTGCCAGGAAGCAGAATCTCAAGGAATTAAGATAATGCTTCACAGAATGGTAGTTTTTTTCACCTTGCTTTATACTTTATAATCAAAATGTATAAAGAAAATGTAAGTGGGTTACAGGAAACCACTGGTGATATATTAGGGAGATGGGAGAAAGCAAAGTGTGTGTGTGTGTGGTGGGCAGGGGGCCTCTGGGTTTGGATAAAAATAACATAATAGTCATGCTACTTTTACATAGGTAGGTGAAGGATGGTTAACAGTCAACTATTAATAGATAATAATAACAATAAGGGAATCTGTAGTGTGGCCCAGGTCCAGAGAAAGGGAAGTTACAAGTTATCCTGACATTCTACAGGAATGTGACCTTAGATGTAAAAAGACCTTAGGCTCAGTAAATATCAAAGTTGATCTTTGTCATCGAAGATACTAGCCTAGGACATGACTACCCACTATGAACTGCTTTTTATTTTTATTTTTTTATTTTTAAGTATATTTTATTGATTTTTTTTACAGAGATGAAGGGAGAGGAGAGAGATAGGGAGCTAGAAACATCGATGAGAGAGAGACATCAACCAGCTGCCTCCAGCACACCCCACACCAGGGATGCACCCACGACCAATGTACATGCCCTGGACCGGAATCGAACCTGGGACCTGTCAGTCCGCGGACCAATGCTCTATCCACTGAGCCAAACCAGTTTTGCCTGAACTGCTTTTTAACTAAAGGTTTTGATTTTAGACCGTCCTTTGTGGTTACTTTAGGTCAGTGGTCAGCAAACTCATTAGTCAACAGAGCCAAATATCAACAGGACAAAGATTGAAATCTCTTTTGATAGCCACGTGTTTTAAACTTAAACTTCTAACACCACTTCTTCAACATAGACCTGCCCAGGCCGTGGTATTTTGTGGAAGAGCCACACTCAAGGGGCCAAAGAGCCGCATGTGACTCGTGAGCTGCAGTTTGTCAACCATGGCTTTAGGTCTCTAAGTTTGCAAAGCCGCCATGAAGAACTTCCCTGAATTAGGTTAGCATGTGGCCCCTTGTTGTCCACAATCCTAAACTTCCTTACAAACATCTCTTTGCCTTTTTCCACATTATACTTTCTGTCTAAAATTCCATTGTCTCTTCTGTCCTATTCATCACTCAAAAATGCAACTTCATTTGCTTCATTCTGGGCAAAGTCATAGACTTTTTTCTCTTTTTAAAATTTATATCTTTGTCTTTCTAGCCCTTGGACATATTGTCTGGGTATTATCTACTAATGTGTCTTTTCTTCCTTAGGCTGTTAGTTGCCTGAGGTCATGGACTGGCTGCTCTCTTCTCTGATTCCCAAGTGCCTAACCACATTGACCTACATGCAGTTGGCATTTAATAAATATTTCTTAAATGAAAGTTAAATAAGCAACAGATTATGCCAAGCATGGAAAATCCTGGAGGGAAGGTTAGGAGCCAGTGAATAGATTGCTGACAGACTTCAGATATATATTTTCCTTGGTTACTCAATATGCCTTATTTCTTGCCACAATAACTGACCAGATTGTGTATTTTAATTAACTGTTCACTCCCCTGGGATACCCAGAAGTGAGAAGGTACTTTGGTAAATAGCATCGTGGTACCATCAATAAGAAGCATTTCAGTCTAGACTAGGCAGACCCCCATCCCTCTCAGTGGCAGGGGAGATAAACTCTCCAGAATGCCTTCTGCTACTTGGCATTTGCATGCTCCCCCAGACAATGGCTTTCATTAGACTTTTAATAACACTCTCAAAATCAGTTGAACAATGGGAGACTGTCACTATTTTATCTGTTGCCTTGGTTCTCCCATTAGCCTACGTGGGTGTCTGTAGAGAGCTAAGGCTATTTATCAGTAGGGGAGCAGGCGCTGGAAGACTCCTGAGTCATTCAGTATTTACTGTCCCAGAAAAGCCCAAGAGTCATCAAGGCTAGGACCAAGGCTGATGGTGATGAACGATTATTCTGCTTAGAGAGGTAAAGGCACCAAGGTCATAAAGGAAATTGTCAGCGGAAATATTATCTGAGATAAAATAATAGAGCAGCACATGTGGTGGAAAGGAAGGAGTTCTTTTTATTAATAATAACCCTTTATTATTATTTTTGAGTCGGATATTAATGCCCCTCAACTCTATAAGATTCTTGAGTAGCTCTGGGAATTGGGAAGTCCGCAATTTCTAAGCTCTTGCCTCTGTTCTTATGTGAGACTTAACCAAGCTCCTGTTAGCAAAACTCTTAAGCAACGGCAATCCTAGCTGAGATTTTAAAATGCAGTGGAAAGATTATACAGTTCTCCTGCATAAAAACAAAAGGTTATTAATGCTGTGCTGCTGCTAAAGTCTCTGCTCAGTCCGATGGAATGTTCTGTATTAAATGAGCCCACCAGTGCTGGGATGAGCCAAGCTAGGGTGTCATTTATCACTAGCCATTTGGGGTGCACCAACCATAGAGCCAGCCCTCAGATTGACCCTGACAAAAGCAGGCCCCCTGTGTGCACAGAGAGTTTTATTTGTAGGCCTGCTGATCTTTTCCCGGATTTAAATTTATTTCCCTGACATGGTTCATGGCTCCTGTCTCCAGGTGCTTGTCCTCTGAAGAGAGAGCCGGCCTCTGCAATGCACCATCTACAGCAGCTCATAGCCCTTTGGCAATTTGTGGCTCTGGCTCCTTTTCAACGTTTAAATCTTAGTTTATGACCCATTTATCTGGATTATTCATGGTGGAGCAAGTCACTAATTTTGTCTTTTGCTGCATCACCCAAGGAGATGTGTCATGAGAAGGTGCTTTTGCATTAAGGTGATTCATTGGTTGATAGATTTTTTATTTTTTATTTTTTTATTTTTATAGGTTACTATATATAGTTTACTATATATATACTATATAATGTTTTACAGAGAGGGATAGAGAGTTTAGCAACATCGATGAGAGAGAAACATTGATCAGCTGCCTCTTGCACACTCCCTACTGGGTATGTACCTGCAACCAAGGTACATGCCCTTGATGGGAATCAAACCTGGGACCCTCCAAGGATGCCCCTGGCCCAGCAGACAGAAACCCAGCAGACAGAAGCCCAGCAGACAGAATCGGCCACTGGGCCGAGGTGTGCTCACACCCCCAGCCCAGCAGACACAGAAAGTGGATGCTGGGTCCAGGGGTGAGCTCAGAGCTGCTGCCACTCGGCTCCGGTCAGGTCCCTGGCCCAGTGGACAGAAGCCCATCTGACTGAAAGTGGGCCGAGGGCATGCTCAGAGCCACCACAGGGAGGCTCAGGCAGGCCCCCAGCCCTGCAGATAGAAGCCCAGCTAACAGAAAGCGGGGCCACTGGGCTAGGGCTGTGCCCCTGGCGGCCCCCGCAGTGTGGCTTGGGGAATGTCCCCAAGTCAGTGGACAGAAGACCTGAGGACATAATGCAGGGGGTCCTCTGCACATGAGCTGCAGAGAAAACACTTTTTCTGAAGGTTCATTGGCTAAGCTCCCTGTAAGCTGCCTCTCACAGTGTTCTTGGTAACTTGAGTTATAAGAATCCAAGAAGGTGAGCTAGGGTTTTCCCACCTCACTCATGGAAGAAAAACTAAGGTCTGCTGCTGGAGGGGATAAGAAATGTCATATCCTGCCCTAGTTAGTTTGGCTCAGTGGATAGAGCCTCGGCCTGCTGATTGAAGGGTCTGGGTTTGATTCTGATCAAGGACATGCACCTAGGTTGCAGGTTCCTTCCTGACTGGGGCCCAGGTCAGAGCTCATGCAGGAGGCAACCAATCGAAGTGTCCCTCTCACATTGAATTTTTCTCTCTGTCTTTCCCTCTCTCTTCTAAGCTCTCTAAGAATCAATGGAGAAATGTCCTCAGGTGAGGATAAAAAAGAAAGAGAAGAAATGTCATATCCTATGAAAGACACATCTTGAAAATGCCTAAAGCAAGTTGTCAATTTTTTTCATGGTGAATGGACTGGAGTCAGTATTGATGAAAACACCTTGGTGGCTGTGACAGTGGCAGCAGCAGTGGGGTGATGGGGCTGGTGCCTTCCCCTGACCAGCCCAGTCACCTCCTGCAAAGGAAGACCAGAATGGGGCTTAGGCCTGCTCCCTGGCAATAGGACATCTCCTGAGGGCTCCCAGTCTGTGAGAGGGGGCAGGCTTGGTTGAGGGACTCCCCTCCACCAGTGCATGAATTTTGTGCACTGAGCCTCTGGTTTAAACATAAATGTTGATTCATGCATACAGGATATTTGTCCCCGTCTGACACTGGCTTCCCATTTAAATTAATTTGAAGACAGTTTCCCATGATGCCAGCATTTGCTATGACTATTAATAAATCACAAAGACAAACTTCAGACAGAGTGGGAATATTTCTACCTGAACCCATTTATGAACATGGTCAGTTATATGTTGCTTTCTCTCTAATTCAAAGAGCATGTGAAGTTAAAGTTGTAAATACTTAATCATAAGGGAAATTAGTCAAGCACTTATAGTCAAGTGTTTTTACTCTTAATGTGGTATACAGGGAGATATTAGATTAAGCTTAATCAACTTATTAGTCATTGTATCAATGCTGTTTTTATATATTTTTGTTGTTTTTATGTCCAGTCTTTGTTGTTGTTATATCATGTTGTTATTGTTCACTTATTAGTCACTTTATATTATTTTTATATGCATTTTACTAATTTTCTTTTATCTCTGACACTTCTATTATAGAGAAAGGGCAAATAGCAATATTAAAACATTTCTTCTAATTAATTTCCTTCCAATGTGCACGAATCCCAGCACCAGGCCGCTAGTAAAATGATAATAATTTTATCCACCTCAAATGGTTGATAACATATATAATTAAAGTCCATCTCAATGCCTTAAATAATGAGGGTTTTTTTTTTTTTCTACATGTTCTCTAAGAGACATAAAATACTGGCCAAGGCGTGAACTTAGATCTTTGGAGTTCTCAATAGATCTTTAGCTTTGCAACCATGCTATGATCTGAATATATGTGCAGGCAATTTCTCCTTTGGGTAATATATTTTAGTTTTCTACTCTGAACAAGGGAGAGAATATCATTGTATTTACATCAAACACCAAGCTACCATGAAATCGCACATCTTTTAATTTTAATTTCATGCCCTTTCAGAGGTGCACTCATAAGAAAACTAGTTTATTCCACTTACCAGCATGAGATGAATGGGGAGACCCAGCAGTAGCAGCTTGATGAATGAATGAACATATTTTTGCGACATTAACATAGTTAAAAATCACTGTCTTTCCCCTTGACCTCCCACATCTCCTGATGGCTTGAGGGATAGTTTAATCTTTAGAATAATCCTCTCAAATAAATAAAATAAATACACCTGAAAAGTGCATAGACACTTTTAAAAAGTATATACAAAAAAGAAAAGAGCAGTGGTGAAAACCATTACTCATCTAATAACATTCCCCAGCGAATTCTTTTCTCCCAATTTTTAAATTTCAGGTTTTATATACTAAGAGAATGAAGAGACAAATATATAAATAGAATATAAAAGATAATCCTAATAACAATATGTTTACAAGAGTAAATAAAACAGAGCATAGAATTTGAAATTAAACAAATGTGTTTAAGTTTACCGTGTCAGTCTGTAAAAATGTATTAATTTTTTTTACCTCAATTTCTTTGTTGATAAAAGTAGAATTAATAGTATCCATGTCACCTTATCATTGTAAAGATTAAAAGCAAGTATGTGTAGTTATATTTATTTAGTAAAGTAGATATAGCACTTAGTAGATATTTAAGAAATGGTGACTTAAGTTTGTTAGTATATCCAGTAGTTTATAGTTTATAAGCATTATCTTTATAAGCTTTAACGTTTTCCATACCTACTTCCTGTTTGTTTATTTTTTCAAATAAAGATCCTGAGGCTGAGAGATTAGATAACTTTCTCATGTTTTGCATGCAGCAACCTTCTAAGTGATAGATTCATATATTCATTCCCAAAACTCTCTACAGCAGTCACACATTATCTAACTGAATCTTGAGGACAACAAAAGAAACGGAATGAGGTGGAGAGGTGAAATCCTTTGCCACAGTCTAATGGGACAGGACTCCTATCCCAGCCCTGTCTCAAGCTCTTTAGAGTCTACACTCTGTATCCCCTTGTGGTAAAGGAAACTGCTGCTCTTTCAATCTAGTCTCCATCCCCTCTTTCACTGTTTTTTTTTTTTTTTTTTATACCTTCCAGTTGTGAAACTACTGACTATTCATCAAACAAACCACATACTTTCCTTCACATTTTACTCACATTCTAAAATGTTCTCTCCACTTTTGTTCACTAATTACATTCCCCCGTTTCCTCTCAATCTTGTGTGCCTTTACCTCTCCTTTGAATTCTTTCAATAAACTTCCAGGCAACAGTGTTCACCTCTGTTGTGTTTCTAAAGCTCTTTGTGTACCTGTCTCTTGTGATATAAGCCAATAATAAACATAGCTAACCACTTTTTGAGAACTATGTGTCTGATCTAAACATTTTACATATTTACTCAGTGAATTCTCACAAAATTCTTATGAGTTAGGTGTTATTATTTTCCTAACTTAACAATACACAGTGAGGTGAACTTGTCTTTGTCCTCCTAGCTTAGCCTTCTTACGTTATGTTCTCATGTTATGTCTTTTTTTCATCCATTTACTTACACTCTCTGTGTGTTTTATAGTTGAAGTTTGTCATTTGTAGACATCAGATGGTTGGCTTTTGCTTATTGATCCATGCTGGACATTGTTGCCTTTTAATTAAAATCCTCATTAGAAAACACACACAAAGCCGAACAGATGTTACTGCTGGGATGGTGGTTGTTTATGGAAGAAACTGCCATGTGAGCACAGAAACTGGAGAGGCAGGGCAGGTTTCACAGGAAAGAGGATGTTGATTTCATCCTTGAAGACCAAGAGAAAAAGGCTGTATGTTCAAGATGGCCATAACATCACAGATAAGGGAAAAACCATGTGCAGAGACAGAAAAGCCAAGCAGTTGTAAAGGCATGGTTTAAGGGAGATATTTGGGCCATGTACCTTTTTAATACATTTTTCTATGGGAGTACTTTGGACTGAGCTTAGTTGTTATATTTATATCAGATTAAATTCAGGTGCTATAGATGATAGATAGATAGTTGATAGATGGATAGATTATAGATAGAGAAGATAGAGATAGAGATGGGGAGATATATATACCGTATTTGCCGGCGTATAAGACGATGGGGCGTATAAGACGACCCCCTAACATTTCCACTCAAAATACAGAGTTTGTTATATACTCGCCGTATAAGACTACCCCCCACTTGGAGGCATATTTTTCAGGGCCAAAAAATTGTCTTATACGCCGGCAAATACGGTATATATCCTAGTAGGACAATGATTAATTGAGTCAGCTTTGAACAAATTAGTTAGGTTCACCAAATCTCTCTTTTGAGGATTAGAACTAGGAAACAGCCAGGACCGGTTTGGCTCAGTGGATAGGGTGTTGGCCTGCAGACTGAAAGGTCCTGGGTTCGAATCTGTTCAAGGGCATGTACCTTGGTTGCGGGCACATCCCCAGTAGGGGGTGTGCAAGAGGCAGCTGATCTATGATTCTCTCTCATCGATGTTTCTAACTCTCTATCCCTCTCCCTTCCTCTCTGTAAAAAATCAATAATATATATATATATATATATATATATATATATATATATATATTAAAAGAACTAGGAAACATGGACATTAATATTAGACAAAATCATGTTGAATAAGGAAAAGAAAAAATAACTACAAGCTCATGTGGTTATTCTGTCTTTACTTACAGAGAATAGTATATTCCTTTCAACATCATTTCCATTTAGTAGCATGGCGCTGGCCATTTATCCCAGCCATATGGATCTATCAGGTTTACCGCAGAGAAGTTTGCAAGATTCTTATGGTAACACTTTGGCTCTCCTAGGAAGATAATGAAATTGATAGCCTACACAATCATGGCAAAGATAGTGTGAGTGAATAAAAAAAAAATCAGCTCAGTCCTTTCCATCTCCCCTGCTCTGTCTTAGGGGTGTGTCATGAATACAGGGTGGACAAAAGTAGGCTTACAGTAAAATAGTAATATAATGATAAACTCTGTGCATACTCACAACTATAAACCTGCTCTTACTCACCCCTGTATTTATTCATACCTCATCCATGTAGGGAAATAGCAGGGTGATATGAACTGGGATGGAAATGAATACTAACACATGAGAGGTGATTACAGTTTTATGTGTTCTATAAAGCCCCATATACAGTTATGAAATTCCATAAACAATGTCAATACTGGCTTAATATATTCAGGAACTGTTGGTTCCATTTGAAGCTCGGATTGACCATGTTTTTATATTAGAGAGAAATAGGACAAATCCAAAAACAGTTTAACAGGAATGGAAAACACTACAAATCAGAGTTGTGAAAAAAAAAATGATAGGCCGTTTTCCTTACATTACAAAAAACAAGTTAAAAGGGTTGAATTATGGCAAAGACTTGAATGGACCATAACAAATCTCAGTGGCTGAAAGCTGACTCAAAATAAATGGAGATAATTAACAGATTGGAGATCTGCATGCAACAGGTAATTGGATTATCAATGCATAATTAGTTTCCACGGACCTTTTTACTATCTGCACATCTGCAATATTTCTTTCTTGTCATTTTGTTATCTGAAAGAATGTCCTCAAAACTCAGTTAATTCCCCATATGACCTGTGTAATTATGTTATTTTTGAAGAGATGGGTATTGCGTTTTTATCCTTAAACAACATTCAAAGCCTTCATTTTAATTACAAATGACACTTGTTTCCGCTGCTTCTGCGCTGGCCCTATGAGAAGAATGAGGCTTTTTCATTCTCCAAGGAGTGCAAATCTGAGTTTAATCACGCTGATCTTTTACAATATTGACAATCTAGGTCTCCATGTTAGTAACGGCAATGCAATAGTTAATTTCAAATGTCTTTTCATCAAATTTCTAACTTTGCCATAAATGTGAAAGTTAAAATTGTGCAGTGAGAGCCTCCATGTTACCTATTTTGCTTTTATATTTAAGTCAAGGTGACCACAAAATCAATGCTTTCCTTTCCAAGGAATCTGTAAGCCATGTTCCTATGTTGGGGGGAAGAGAAGCTGGCAGCTTTCAAGGTTGTTGTACATATTTTCAGCAATAAAGAATTATTAAAACACACACACACACACACACACACACACACACACACACACTCTTTTCAATATAATGTAACTTGAAGGTGGGTTCCTTGGTAGGTGATTAGGTCATAAGTGGTGCCAGCTGCCTTATAGGAAATAACCCAGAGAGCTCCTACTCTGCCATGTGAGGATATAGATTTAAAAAAAAATATATTGGACAATCCATCTAAGACATGTAGCAGAATTTCTGACATAGAAAACATATATAATAAAACCAAGACTACTAATCTATCAGGCTCAAAGTCATAAGAATAGAAAACAAAAATTATGTAAGGGGGCCTATATGTGTGACAGAGATAAACACCATTTATAATTTTAAGCCTTGGTTCCCATACCGAAATATTCTATGAAAATGACACATGGCCCCTATCCTGTTCTTCCTATTTTTTAGCTGTATAATATCAATAAATTACTAAACACCTTGATTCAGATACCAATCCCATAGAACTAGATTTGCAGACACAAAAGACTAGTAATATTTTAGTGTCTCCTAGCACTCAGCAGTCCCTATATCTCTCTCTATTTATTATCGCACTCAATAGTGACCATGGATTGTATGAACTTATAGTTTTATTAATCTGTAAGAGGCAAGCAGGATTCAATCAGATGATATTGTGATATTGGGAGTTGTATTTTTACAAGATTGGGAAAACATAAAAAGGATGAAAGCTTTTTATCAAATTCTACAGTCTTATGAACTAGACCAAAGGCATTTAAATATTATAAGATCAGCCATAGCCAGTTTGGCTCAGCGGATAGAGCATCTGCCTGTGGACAGAAGGGTCCCAGGTTTGATTTCAGTCCAGGGCATGTACCTCGGCTGGAGTCTCCTCCCTGGCCTGGGCCCTAGTTAGGGCATGTGCAGGAGGCAACCAATCATTATCTTTCTCTCACATTGATATTTCTATCTGTCTTTCTCTCTGTATTCTACTTATTCTAAAAATCCTGAAACCGGTTTGGCTCAGTGGATAGAGCATTGCCCTATGGACTGAAAGGTCCCAGGTTCGATTCTGGTCAAGGGCATGTACCTTGGTTGCGGGCACATCCCCAGTAGGGTGTGTGCAAGAGGCAGCTAACCAATGATTCTCTCACATAGATATTTCTAACTCTCTAGCCCTCTCTCTTCCTCTCTGTAAAAAAATCAATAAAAATATATATTAAAACTAATAAAAATCAATGGAAAAATATCCTTGGGTGAGGATTTAAATTAATAAATATAAAATAAAGAAGTATTATAAAAACAAAGAAAAGTAAAATTTTGATGCATGAAATAAAGCCTGAAGGGGGCGACAGATCTTAGCGAGGAGAGTAATTAATTAGATGCCATTTGACTTGAAACTAGATATAAAAAGCATCGCATCCCAATAGTAGCCCTAAAATGCATCCAGTTAGCATTGCGACTGTGGTCTTTATACAACAACATCTGGCAATTATGATTTCCAAACATCTTTTGGATGTCATTATTTTTTTCCTTAGTGAGTGTGTTGATGGACTCAAAACTATATGTTAATGTTTGTTTTTAAGAAATTTTCAGAGCGAGAGGAGAAAATGGCGGAAGAGCAGATGGGCGGTTTCTGAGTCTTGTCCCGAGGAAGAGAGAGAAAGCAGCTGAGGATCGCGCTAGGAGTGTTCGTCAACAAGCCAGGAGACTGGCAAACACCAGAGGAAATTTGGGGTCTGCTGATCAGGGAGCCACCAACAGCTGACCACCCACAGCTGGGTCCCTTACCGGAGATACTGGCCGGCGCAGACGGGAAATCTCGCCATCTTGGAAGGGAGGAGGTTCGAGTCGGAGGCCTGATTATCCCCAGCCCCAAGGAACACCAACTGATCATAGTCGGCGTGAACCCTTGATCTCAGAGGAGCTCAGATTTCGCAGCGATCCGGTGGGTGAGTTCCCCTCGGACCGGTAGTTCTGACTGAGTTCCACTCGGCGCAGCAACACACCCCCCACCCCTGCGCACCAGTTCGCGCGGCGCACAGAGGCTGAGGGACTGGTCGTGGATTTACAGGGAGCCCCAGGCTTCTCAGCTGGAGGCGCGCCTGTCTGTGGACAGGGCTCCTAGGACTAGGGATATCTAAGGAGCAGCACAGCTGGATCTGAGTCCAAGAAGTAGCCGCAGAATTACAGGGGAGTGCAGCCAGCTCCAGACCGCCCCACCCCCAGCCATCAAAGACACAGAGAAGGGGAAAAAGCTAGAAAGGCTTTAGAGTCCTGGAAGTCATCCAGAAACACTGCCACCCAGAGGCTAAAGCACATAGGGTCTCTAGATTGGCTTAAAAATCAGGTCTTGTAATCAACACGGAGGAACGGTGAAACACAGTGAACTGCAACTACCGCCCAGACTGGGAACAGGCGTGCGAGACATAGCAACACAGAAAGTGAATGACCTTCATTACTGCAAATTTTGTTTAATTTTTAATTTTCAATTTTTATTTTTTAACTATTGAATTTTTGTTTTTTACCTACTTTAATTGCAAAGTTTACTCAAGAAATTTTTTTCATCTGCCATCACTAGATTTTACCTTTTTAATTAATTCATTTTTATAGGTAATCAACATTATTACTACTATTTTACCTTTTTTATCTTTTTTATCTTATTTTATTTTGTTTATTTTTATTACTACTTTTTAAGTGTCATATTATAATCCTTTTTTTTGCTTTCTTTTTTTTTTTTCCTTTTTCCTCTATTTCTTTTTTTCTCTATTTCCCCCTTCGGGATTACCATTCTAAAAACTATTCATACCGTGCCTTCTCCAACGCTCTATTCTATCTCAAACCTACCTTTATGACATCTCTCTATTCCTAACCCTTTACCTTTGGTGTCCTGCTTATCTTAACCCTTTACTGCTATAGATTTTCCTTACTCTTTCTGTTTACCCTCTCCAAAATTTTCACCTGACCTGTATATATATAATTCCCAACCCCCTGCTCCAATCCCATTCACTCCTACCTTGTCACTGCCCCCCCACCAAAAAAAAAGCCTTCTCTCTACCCCTTTGTTGTTGTATGTTGAATGCTAACTATATCAAAGGTTTATGCTTTTTTTGAGTGTGTGTAAGATTGGTTTGCTTATTCTTTTTATTGGATTGTATGTTCTTGTTATCTGGGTTCTAGACACCTTTATTGGAGGATATTAATATTGCAAACACATTTCTGTCCAGTGCCTTGTGTGTTGTACCTGGTTGTGTTGTATTTTGTGCCTTTAAATCAAAGCAGGAGGGAGAGAACTACGTAACCAGGCACCCTATAAAAAGAGATCATGGGGAGACTAAGAAACAACCCGCCTGTGAAAGAAAATCAACCATCACCAGAAAATGAAGTAAACGAGTTAGAGGCAAGCAACCTACCAGAGCAAGAATTCAGAGTAATGATCATAAGTTGGCTAAAAAGAATGGAAGACAAATTTGACAATATGAATAAGACCCAAGAGGAAATGAAGAAGACCCAAGAGGAAATGAAGGTGACCCAAGAAGAAATGAAAAATGACATCGCTACTATGAAGAACTCAATAGAAAGCATCAAGAGTAGACTAGATGAAGCAGAAGACTGCATCAGTGATCTAGAAGACAAAATGGAAAAAAATACCCAATTACAGCAGTTGCTAGAAAAAAAAATTAAAAAACAGGAGGAGAGCCTAAGGGAGCTTTGGGACAATACAAAACAAAACAATATTAGAATAATAGGGGTTCCAGAAGGAAAGGAAACTGAGCAAGATATGGAAAAAGTATTTCAAGAAATAATGACAGAAAACTTTCCTGAGATAGAGAAGAAAAAACCAACACAAATCCAAGATGCTCGAAGGGTCCCCAACAAAATGAACCCCCAAAGATCAACACCCAGACACATTATAATTAAACTGGCAAAAAACATCGACAAAACCAGAATCTTAAAAGCAGCCAGAGAGAGACAGAAAGTTACATATAAAGGAAACCCCATCAGACTAGCAACTGATTTCTCAACAGAAACTCATCAGGCCAGAAGGGAATGGGATGACATATACAAAGTCATGCAAAGGAAGGGTCTGAACCCAAGAATACTGTACCCCGCAAGGCTGTCAATCAAAATTGAAGGTGTAATCAGGAGCTTCACCGACAAAAACAGACTAAAGGAATTTATCTCCAACAAACCAGCAATGCAAGAAATGCTAAAGGGTCTACTGTAATAATAAAGAAATAGGAAGTGAAGAAGGAACACAGAGGGATAGAATAAAAATGGCATCAAATACCTACCTTTCAATAATTACTTTAAATGTAAATGGTTTAAATGCTCCAATTAAAAGACATAGGGTAACAGAATGGATAAGAAAGCAAAACCCATTCATCTGCTGTCTACAAGAAACCCACCTCAGAAAAACAGACGCCCACAGACTGAAGGTGAAAGGATGGAAAAAGATTTTCCAGGCAAACGGAAACGAAAAAAAAGCTGGGGTAGCAATACTTATATCTGACAAACTAGATCTCAAAGTGAAGGACATAACAAGAGATAAGGAAGGCCACTTCATAATACTAAAGGGTGTAATCCATCAAGAAGAAATAACCCTGGTAAACATATATGCACCCAATTTGGGAGCACCCAAATACATAAAGAAACTGCTGGAGGACATTAAGGGACAGATTAATAGCAATGCAATCATAGTAGGAGATTTTAATACTCCATTGTCACCTCTGGACAAATCATCTAAACAAAAAATCAGTAAAGAAACGTCAATTCTAAATGACGTATTAGACCAGATGGAATTAATTGACATCTTCAGAACATTTCATCCCAAAGCCACAGAATATACATTCTTCTCAAGTGCACACGGGTCATTCTCAAAGATAGACCACATATTGGGACATAGGCAAAGTCTCTTCAAATTCAAGAAGATAGAAATCTTATCAAGCATTTTCTCAGATCACAGTGCCATAAAATTGGAAATCAACTACAATAATAATAAGCCAAAGAAATTAAACACATGGAGACTAAATAGCATGCTATTGAACAAAGACTGGGTTACCAGAGAAATCAAGGAAGAAATCAAAAACATCATGGCAACTAATGACAATGAAAACACAACAATCCAAAATCTATGGGACACAGTAAAAGCTGTTTTGAGAGGGAAGTTCATATCCCTACAAGCCTATTGCAAAAAACAAGAAAGATTGGTAACAAATTATCTTACCCTACAACTCAAACAGTTAGAAAAAGAACAGCAAGAAAGGCCCACTGTAAGCAGAAGGAAGGAAATAATAAAAATCAGAGCGGAGATTAACAACATAGAGACCAAAGACACAATACATAAGATCAACAAAACCAAGAGCTGGTTCTTTGAAAGGATTAACAAGATTGATGAGCCTCTAGCCAGGCTAACCAAGAAACAAAGAGAGAGGACCCAAATAAACAAAATTAGAAATGAAAGAGGTGAAATAACAACAGACCCCGCCAAAATACAAAGGATTGTTACAAAATACTATGAACAACTCTATTCCAACAAACTGGACAACCTGGAGGAAATGGACATATTCCTAGAAAAATACAACCTTCCAAAACTCAATCAGGAAGAATCAAAAAATCTCAATAGACCAGTAACTTGGGAAGAAATTGAAGCAGTCATCAAAAAGCTTCCAGCAAACAAAAGCCCAGGGCCAGATGGCTTCACAGGAGAGTTTTACCAAACATTCAAGGAAGAACTAAAACCTATCCTCCTCAGACTTTTCCAAAAAATTCAAGAGGAAGGAACACTGCCAAACTCCTTCTATGAAGCCAGCATCACCCTAATACCAAAACCAGATAAAGACAACTCAATGAAAGAGAATTACAGGCCAATATCCCTCATGAACATAGATGCCAAAATCCTCAACAAAATTCTAGCAAATCGGCTCCAGCAGTACATCAGGAAGATCATACACCATGACCAAGTAGGTTTTATACCAGGAATGCAAGGATGGTACAATATTCGCAAATCAATAAACGTGATACATCACATAAACAAATTGAGAGATAAAAATCATATGGTCATATCTATCGATGCAGAAAAGGCATTTGATAAAATCCAACACCCTTTCCTGATAAAAATTCTCAACAAGGTGGGAGTACAAGGATCATACCTCAACATAATAAAAGCTATATATGATAAACCCACAGCCAACATCATGCTCAATGGGCAAAAACTAAAACCATTCCC
Organism: Vespertilio murinus; assembly: GCA_963924515.1. Taxonomy (NCBI): domain Eukaryota; kingdom Metazoa; phylum Chordata; class Mammalia; order Chiroptera; family Vespertilionidae; genus Vespertilio; species Vespertilio murinus. The sequence continues at coordinate 160,652,429 of OZ004709.1, forward strand.
TCTAAGAACAGGAACAAGACAGGGATGCCCACTCTCACCACTCCTCTTTGACATAGTACTGGAAGTACTCGCCATCGCAATTAGACAAGAAGAGGAAATAAAAGGCATCAAAATCGGAAAAGAAGAAGTAAAGCTGTCACTATTTGCAGATGACATGATATTGTACATAAAAAACCCAAGAGACTCCATCAAAAAGCTAATAGACTTAATAAACGAATTTGGCAATGTAGCAGGATACAAAATCAATGCCAAGAAATCAATGGCATTTCTCTACACCAATAGTGAACTTACAGAAACAGAGACTAAAAAAGCAATCCCGTTTACCATCGCACCAAAAAAATTAAGATACCTAGGAATAAACTTAACCAAGGAGGTAAAAGACCTATATGCAGAAAACTACAGGACACTGAAAAAAGAAATAGAGAAAGATGTAAACAGATGGAAGAACATACCATGTTCATGGATTGGTAGAATCAACATCATCAAAATGTTCATACTTCCCAAAGCAATATATAAGTTCAATGCACTCCCCATGAAAATACCATGGACATACTTCACAGACCTAGAAAGAACTCTCCAAAAATTCATTTGGAACAATAAAAGACCCCGAATAGCCTCAGCAATCTTAAGAAATAAGAGTAAAGTAGGAGGAATCTCAATACCAGATTTCAAGCTGTATTACAAAGCAACTGTTCTCAAAACAGCCTGGTACTGGCACAAGAACAGACATATCGATCAATGGAATAGATTAGAGAATCCAGACATCAACCCAAATCAATATGCTCAATTAATATTTGACAAAGGAGGCACGAACATACAATGGAGTCAAGACAGTCTTTTTAATAAATGGTGTTGGGAAAATTGGACAGATACATGCAAAAGAATGAAACTAGATCACCAACTTACACCATACACAAAAATAAACTCAAAATGGATACAGGACTTAAACATAAGATGGGAAACCATAAAAATACTAGAGGCATCCACAGGCAGCAAAATCTCAGACATATGCCTTAAGAACTTCTTCACTGATACTAACCCTAGGGCGATGGAAGCTAAAGAGAAAATAAACAAATGGGACTACATCAAAATAAAAAGCTTTTTTACGTCAAAAGAAACCATCAACAAAACAACAAGAAAACCCACTGTATGGGAGAACATATTTGCAAACGATATCACTGATAAAGGTTTAATCACCAACATCTACAGACAGCTTATACAACTCAATAAAAGGAAAATGAATGAGCCAATTAAAAAATGGGCAATGGACCTAAATAGAATCCTCTCAAAAGAAGACAGAAGGAAGGCCAAGAGGCACATGAAAACATGCTCCAAGTCACTAATTATCCGAGAGATGCAAATCAAAACAACAATGCGGTACCATCTCACACCTGTCAGAATGGCCAACATCAACAAAACAACAAACAACAAATGTTGGCGAGGTTGTGGAGAAAAAGGAACCCTCGTGCACTGCTGGTGGGATTGTAGGTTGGTGCAACCACTGTGGAAAACAGTATGGCGCTTCCTCAAAAAACTGAAAATGGAACTCCCATTTGACCCAGTAATCCCACTACTAGGAATATACCCCAAGAAACTAGAAAGACCAATCAGAAAGGATATATGCACCCCTATGTTCATAGCAGCACAATTTACAATAGCTAGGATTTGGAAACAGCCTAGGTGCCCGTCAGCAGATGAATGGATCAGAAAACTATGGTACATCTACACCATGGAATACTATGCTGCCATAAAAAGGAAGGAATTCTCATCATTTGCAGTAACTTGGATGGAATTGGAGAGCATCATGCTGAGTGAAATAAGCCAGTCAATGAAAGAGAAACACTACATGACCTCACTCATTTATGGATATTAAAGATCATTATAAACGAATGAACAGAAAGATTGATATAGTGACAGTAAAACAACAGGCAGTCTGTCAAATGACAGCGGGGGCGGGGGAGGGTAGGGAGATCTGGGGGAGATAAGAGATCAACCAAAGGACTGGTATGCTTGCATATAAGAATAACCAATGGACACAAAACTCTGGGGAGGGAGGGCATCTATGGGGGGGGCAATGATAAGCTATGTATACAGATAATACCTTAATAAAAAAAAAATAAAAAAAGCAAGTCATTAAAAAAAAAAAGAAATTTTCAGATTTTATGTATTTGTAGTATTTGTGTGAATTTATTCTTTTGGTATAAAGATAAGGATTTTTTCATTTCCAATTTAAAATATGTACTGAGATAATTGATTCAGAATTGTAATTTTTAAAAGTATAAATCATACTAAGTTTTTAAGCACATTACTAAAACATTTTAAGAAAGTGACATCGTATTTATTAATATATTTTTAGATTAATGAAAATTTCTATTTAACTACATTTTTTAAAGATTTGGTACTAAAAAGATTGAAATACTCATATAGGAACTTGAACATACTAAGTTTATGAAAACCATTTGAGTCACTGGAAATATTTAAAGGCCTTGAATGAAGGTGAAGTGATTAGCCAAAGTACATATATGTATAACCAGTAGACATAGACAACAGTGTGGTGATGGCAGGCGGGAAAGGGTAGTAGATATTGTGCCCTTGTACCTGAACCCCAAAGACCATCAGGGAGCCGCATCCGATGTAATTGCAGTAAGCCTGGATTTATTTCGGACCAATCCGAGCTCAGTCCCACCAACGCCTGCAACAGCGAGGAGCTAAAGAGGGCGAAAGTCCCATTTCCATGGGTTTTATACCCGGGGGCATATCACCCTGATTGGTTGGGTTAGGGATAGGAGATAAGGGATATGGACCCCTGATTGGTTGGGCTAGGGATGGGGGATGATTGGTTGGATTAGGGATAGGGAATAGGGGATATGGACCCCTGATTAGTTGGGTTAGGGATAGGGGATAGGGTTGTAGTCGGGGGCTGGCTCCCCCCTCCCCCCGCAGGGAAGGAGCACACAGAGGTGTCCGCTGGGGCCTGGCACATGTGCACTGGTCCCGGCTCTTCAGTAGAGACTGGGTGGAGGTGGGCAAAGGGAGGGTTGGGATGGAGACATCGGTGTGTCAAAAATAAAATGAAATTAAAAAATTAAAAACATATTTAAGGGCCTTTAATTAATTATGAAATAAAAATCCCCCTAAAAATAACTGTCAATATTGAAAGGTTCTCCCCCGCCCAACTGGTGGGCGGAGCTATGATATGGTTGGCACCTGCCACAGAGACATCTCAAAGACATTGAACCACCAATCAGCACAATCCAAAGTGTCCTTAGAGCCCACCCCTTCCTGGTCTGCCCTGGGCCCAACCCCCCTTCTGTTCTGGCCCTTAAAAGAGACCCCCAGGTAAGACCGGTATTGCTTCTCCACCATGCCAGGAGTCAGCCAGGGTGGGTCCCTTGCCCTCCTCCCCCTCCTCCAATTCTGATTTATCTACCTCCGTGATGGGTTCAGCCCATTACCAGGGAATAAACTTTACTTTAAAATTCCCTGTGGTCTGTTTCTTTTCAAACCTAACAAATATTTTCTAGTTTTAGTGTGAAAACATAAGACCAAAACTAAGTACCAGGTTTTAAAATAAATTTTACTTTGAAAATCTAAAGGAACTTTTAGATAATCTCTTTTTTGTGGGAAACATCTTTAAGGAAATGCTTGTGTGTATCAAAATTAACAATCAGCCGAAACCGGTTTGGCTCAGTGGTAGAGCGTCGGTCTGCGGACTGAAAGGTCCCGGGTTCGATTCCGGTCGAGGGCATGTACATTGGTTGCGGGCACATCCCCGGTAGGGGGTGTGCAAGAGGCGGCTGGTCGATGTTTCTCTCTCATCGATGTTTCTAGCTCTCTATCTCTCTCCCTTCCTCTCTGTGAAATATCAATAAAATATATTTAAAAAAAAAATTAACAATCATAATCTTCAAACTACTTGGATAATGTATTATCATCAACACCTTTCTAGACTTTCTTTTCATTGTGACTTTTTCCCCCCAAATTTAAATCACATTTGAACATCCACTAGGGCTCAGAGTACTGTATCTTATAATCATGAATTGGATGATAAAAAGTCTTAATTTGCTGGCATTTTTTTTTTTTTGAGAAGGGATAATATACATATTTGGAATACCTCTGGCATCTAAGAAGACAAGTATTATAGTTGGAGGTCAAGAGGGCCCTTGGTGGCTGGAGCCTTCTTGCTTGGGTAGGATTCAAAGAATAAAAGAAGCCACAAAGGACCAAGTTATATAGCACTTTTGGGAAAAGATAATTGTTCTCCAAGAATTAGAAAAATTGGAACCTCTTAAACTTCCTACCACTTTTTGTTGTGTGTGTGTGTTTTTTCCTCGAGACAAAGGCATGTCTTTAGAAACTGAGGTGTTTGCACATTTTATATTATCCTGTCATTGTTTATTTTTTTTATTCTCCAGATGTTAAAGCACCTTTGTATTTGGGATTTTGGTAGTTTCTGGTTTCCACTACTGTCCTGTGGAACCAGGGATGGAATTTCTAGACACGTTTAGAAAGAAAGGTATTTGGGGAGGGTTCAGTGATTTCCAAACACTGAATAGGAGATAGGGAAAGAGGGTAATATTTACTGAAAATATAACCAGCGCTTTGCTTTCCTCATGTTATGATCCCTAGTAACTTAGTTTCCCTGCCATCATTATCCCCATTTTAAAGATTAAAAAGAAAACAACCATAAATCTGAGATTGTAAGTTAGGCTACTCAATAATTAGCAAGGTGAGTGTCAAAAGTCTTACTCTTTCTGTAAAGAACAAAGATAAATGCAACCTAGAGATTAAGTCAGAATGGCTTCCCATCAAACTCTTATTTCACACCTCTCTGATATTCTTTATTAACTTTATAAGAGAATATCTTTACTTGACCTTTATGAATAAATTTCTCATGAGAAATATGTTTGCTTATCCCTGAAAGATATATTAGCTGTCTATTAGGTTTAACATCTCATTCATTTACAGAAATCACTTTTTATTCTTAATTCATGTTTTTGGAACATGTTGTTTTCCATTTTGTTTTTGCCATGGAGTATTAAATAGGACAAGAACTTTTCTTAATGATTTTAGAAAATATATGGGATCATTGCCCCTGGCCAAATTTATGTGCTTTCCCTGGAGGAGCAATGTTACTGTCAAGTGTACGTGTTTTCCCCCTCAGGAGCTGTTTTAATGACTCTATCTTTAGGTAATCCATGACCCTGAATACAAACCAGAGTGAATTGCTTTTCCTCCCACCATTGTACCAATCCATTCAGCCAGGCTAGCAGGAAGGCCCAATTAATGATGTTTGCATTGATTGGGTGTGAGTGTAAATTACAGTAATGGAAATGTCTACACAGTTTCAAATATTGTCACCCCCACCTTACTTGGTACCAGGCATTTTGCTAAATGTATTACAACATTCTCTGAATAGGATAGGGGGTATAATTATTTTAGTTAGTTTGGGGTTATTTATTTATTTGTTTTCTTTGAAGCAAATGTTTTATCCTAAGTTTTAGCCTAATGCTAGTATCAGAATATAAAATACGTTTCTGATGATGGTTTTCTTCTTCTTCCTTTTTTTTTTTTAATTCCTCACCTGAAGATATTTTTTCCATGTATCTCGTGAGGGTGTGTTCTTGCCCTACAGTGAGGGTGCAATTGTTAAAAATCTTGATAGGAGATAACTGTTGATTAATCACAGAATTGATCAGGGACCTCTTTATGACAATGTGATAATCTGTACCAACTTTTCTTCCCTTTTCAGCCCTGGCTTTGAATATCATGAGGGCACTGCTAGCCACTTGATATGGTGGATTCACCACATTCTGCATGGAGACACTCTATTTTTTCTTCCTCTCACATTTATTCTTTCAGTGCACAATTAATTTCATAACTATTCTGTGTCAAGCACATTGACATCTTAATAAACAGTTGCCATCTTACAACAAATTATTTCTGCATGTGTTTACATTAGACATAAAAGTTAACTTCAAAACATTATTACTTCTAAGTAAGTGCCATAGAGATGACATTTTGTTGGCACAAATTCTATAAGCAGTTTCTAGTTTAAAAATGCAAATTAGAAAAGGCTTAAGAATCGACTCCAGAATTTTTGGTTGAGGTGAAGCTCAGTGAATAGAAATGTAGTATCACTATCCCTCTTCCACAGAAGAAGTTTTCTTGATGAGTTAAGGGTCTTTTCTGAAGCTTACATAGCTACAAAGTGTTGGAGATGATAGTAGACCTCAATTCCACCAAATATTTGAACTTTTAACTAATTCCAGTTTTTAATATTTTAGTGAAAAAAAGATGATGCAAAACATTTTATTCTAAAATATGAATATCTCTGCTTTTTAAATATTACAAAGGCTGATCTCTTAAGGCTTTAAATATATCTTTAGCCTAGCCAATGTGGCCCAGCAGTAGAGCATGGACTCAGGAACGAAGAGGTCACTGGTTAGATTCCCAGTCAGGGCTCATGCCCATGTTGTCAGCTCAATCCCTAGTGGAGGCCTTGGGAGAGGCAGCTGATCTATGATGTTCCTCTCTCATTGATGTTTCTCTCAATCCCTCTCTCATCCCTTCCCTTTAAATAGCAATAAAAACACATCTTTTTTTTTTTAAGTTTCTTCAGCTGTAAATGTCTCAGACACAGCTTTGAATGAGGGTTTTTAAACCAGTTGTTATAGAATTAAAAGATTGATATTTTTCTTTCCTTGGGACACACAATTGGTAACATCCACATGACTTTACACTGAGTTAATTTAAGCCTTTCTTAAGTACGTGTTTAGTGAACTACCTAAAACTTCTTTAGTCCATCTGCACGTTTTGTTGCCTTGTAGGCGGCCATAATTTGTAAACTGGTAGAACTGAAATTTAAAATACGTTTTGAATGTATTTATTATTTATATCTCCTCATCTTTATATATCTAGTGTGCCAACGTGTCCTAAAATGAGTCATTTCCATTTACAGACTGGCTGATTGGTCCAATGAAAGGAATATTTAGAGTGAGAGATCAGTTGAACTCTTTGTTCATGTAAAAAAATAGGTAAGTGATTTATAATCCTGGTCTTGATTTGTTAAAGTAATGAAGGCATGATGAGTCTGTTTGGACTCTGGGAAGGGGCAATCTGTTCCCAAATATCTCACAATAGCATATTGATTACTTTGGATTGCAGTTACTTGACAAGCCTCCTGTGCCAGAAGGGCACCTTGACCCTCCCTTGTCTTGCTGAATGCAGGAAATAAATCCTTTTGGAAGGCACCCTCTCTGCATTAGGGGGCAGAGAGAAACAACTTCATCCCTGGAGCTAAGAGGCCCAGGGCTGAAGAACCTGGGTAAGGAGACCTTGTTGCCTCTAGATTCACTTACTCCCCAACCCAAACTTTGTTAGCTCCCTCCCTAATGAAGACCCAAACCTTGCTCAGGTTCCATTCCAGCAAACGCTAATTTTTTTTTTTCTTGTCCTGCCAACTCATCACAAATTTATTGTGTGTTTGTTTTTGTCTACATGGTGAAACCACTGACTAGTTCGCTCTGAACATTGTTATGGTTCTCTCATGTGCATGGATCAAATTATTTTTTTTATCCCGTTAATCTGGTTTTATGTCAGTTTTATTATAAATTCAGCCCTATGAGCTTAGGAAGGGGGTGGATTAAGAAAAAAAAAAGACACCTCATATGCACAGACACCAGTGTGATGATTACAAGAGACAAGTGGGGAGGTAGAAGAAGGCAAAGGGGGCACAAATAGTGATGGAAGGAGGCTTGATTTGGGGTAATGAACACCCAATACAATGTACAGATGATACATTATAGAAATGTACACCTGAAACCTATATAATGTTGTTAACCAAGGTCAGAATTGTCAAGGTGTTCCGATTTATGCTTTTGAAGTTCTTTTGTGTGTGTGGTGTTTTCTTTCAAATCTATCTCGTTAAAGAGATGTGTCAATTGACTTCATAGGAATACGTGAAGCCTGACTGGATCATGTGGGTAGATCATGGCTGCATTTGTTTATGGAGAAGAGTGCCTTGTAACTCAAAAAAATATATAAATAAAATAAAATTATTTTTTTAGGCATTCAGCCAGCAGGCAGATATATCTTATCACCGTTCTTCCATACACTGGGAGAAAATCATCTGCATTCTTTTGACACAAACCAAACATGTTTATATCACATTTGGTAAAATAATGTGTGTTTTTTAAGGTAAAAGCATGATTCTTACACAGAGATAAAACAAACGTGATATAGATTGAACTCAACTCTTTATTAAAGAAAACTGATAAGCCCTAACCAGTTTGGCTCAGCGGATAGAGCATAAGCCTGCAGACTGAAATGTCCCAGGTTCCATTCTGGTCAAGGGCATGTATCTTAGTTGCAAGCACATCCCAGCAGGGAGTGTGCAGGAGGCAGCTGGTCAATGTTTCTCTCTCATCTTTGTTTCTAACTCTCTATCCCTCTCTCTTCCTCTCTGTAAAAAAATCAACTAAAAAAGAAAAAAAACTGATAAAATGTTACACCTAGTTCAAAAAATAATGCCAGGAATATATATATTTAGAAGTCAGAAATTTAAAAAAAAATTAAAGTGAATGTTCAAATGGGGGCAAACTGTCTTCTAAAAGAGTGCAGGAGAGAAGTCAATTGAACCTTTACCAGACAAATTTATTTCTATGTCTTTAAGAATTGTTTTGTATCACCATGGGTTTTTTATAACTTACAGATATATATATATATATATATATATATATATATATATATATATATATAATTGTAAATAGCTCAGAGCCAATGGAAGACTAGAATCAGATAACAACAAAAAGTATGTGGCTAAAAATACCCTGTTTTCCACTGGAGATGGCCAGTGATTTTTTATACTTATTCCAAATTGCTTTACACACTGCACTGCTCTGGTTGACATCTTGGCTATCTCTCTGTTGATTTTCTGCATATTTGTACTTTCCTTTTCTTTCCAGCAAGGTACTGAGCTTTTCTGAAGGAAACAAAACAAAACAAAACAAAATACAAAATGGTCTCTTTGTAATTCAAAAAATAGGAATAAATGTAAAATGGTTACTCATTAAATTAAATAGGTAGTGGAATGAAATGATAATATGAGGTATTATTGGGAACCACAATGAAAATTTGATCTTTCTGCTATGTTGTTCAGTAATAAACCCACACACACACAATCATCTTGGAAGGCCTAACTATATTTAAAGAGCTACGTATACTATTTTATCAGTGGAAGTGGGGTCCTTGGGGTACCGTTAGAGTAAGAATTTCTGGAGAAGCTCATGGAGGATGAGATATTGTAGAAAGCTTTATTTCTGTGGGATTAAACCCCTGAGCTTCCAAGGTCCCATTTCCCCCTTAGAAGTGCAGCTTCAGCTTCAGCAGAGCTAAAATAAATACCTGTGTCCAAAGTTTCTGTTCCATGTTAGGACAGAGTCCAATCCAGCATCAGGCTTGCTTAGTTTGTGTTTCCCACTACAATCCATCAGTCCATTGCATGTGGGGTCCACATGGCTATGGAAGGAACCATGGGCAAGAGCAAAGCCAAAGTAACCAGTGAGTCAAGAACCAAGAGCCAAGAGAGCAAATTCCTTTGTTTGCAGTGTTTCCCAAACTTTTGACATATGTGCACCCTTTCTATAATGATGAGTGCCCTCATCAAAAAAAAAGTGGATATATTTTAATAACAATCAAAATATATATTTTTTTCTTTTTTTGGTACATACACAAAATAATAATAAATGAAAAATAAAATTATTCATAATAAAATATAAATAAAAGTTATATTATAAATAACATTTATTTGCACACGGACAATCTCACGCCTCACAAGACTGTCTTGACTTGACTCATGAGAACATAGAATTAGGCAAAGCTAAGCATGGTGCAGTAAATATCCCCACCAAACTCCAGTGCAACGCATACCCCCACCAAACTCCTCCTGTACTCATGGGGGGTATGTGCACCACACTTTGGGAAACACTGGTTTAAGGGATTACATATTCCCAAATTTTATTTGGCTTGCAGTGGCCCAGCCCATTCTGGACAATGACTTTTATTTCCAGGTTTGACTGACAGGCACCTTCCCAAGTCATCACAACACTGTATGTGTCTGCTTCACTTTTGTTGGACCTCTTCTCCCAGCACTCTGCAGGGTCTAGGCCAGTGGTTCCCCGGGAAGTGCAAAATCGCAGCTTCCTGGTTAAGCTGCCCAAGTGACATCCTAAGTCTGGCTTTCCCCTTTGCTCCTTTACTACTATTAATAAGTAGCTAATTGCAATAGAATTATATATACATATGCTCTATCTTCATTTTTATATGCTTTATATCCATTTCCCATGTATTGGGCCTTTCAGCTACCACAGTAAAAAAGATAGCATGGCACCTGCACACTTTTATATAATTTTCAAGCATACTATTCTCTCAGAAACATAGAGAAAGAAACCAATTTTGTCCTTTTTCTTTACAGGTAGTTTAATGGCAGCTAAACAACTGTTTGTTTCTTTTTCTAAAAACAAAACTTGAATCTGCTAAGGAGTAAAAGCATTTGGACCAGCTTATAAATGTACTACCACAAATAAATGTACTATCAATTTGTTTATTATTTGTCAGAACAGTTTTATTGCCTTATTGTCTCCTCAACATTGTCTACTATTTTAAAACAAACCAAAGAACAAAAACAAAAAACAAACACACACACACACACACACACAAGATTTTAAAAAAGGAAAACACACACACACACACACACACACACACACACACACACACACACCAGATATAACATGTCCTCTGAAAAGTGTCTTAATAATGAGAAATTAAATGCTGGAATTTAGAAATTCCTGGGCCCCTGTGGATATTTTTAAGTCACATGTGGGGTACACGCTTCTTCAGTAGTGTGTTTTTCAGAGACTGACATCTCCCCTCTAAGTTCCATTCACAGGAGAAAATAATCTTCACATTTTGCTGCAGCCAGATCAAATTTTTCAGGGTTTGGAGCAGAGCTTTCAGTGGACAGTGTCTTGAGGTCCCCAGCATTGAGAAACCTCTCCTAGGGGAAGCTGTGGTAACAAGGTGGAGGCCACATGCTGGGGAGAGCTAATGATGCTCATGTGACCAGCATCCTAAACGAATGTGATTTATGGGCTGCTCAGATCTAAACCAAATTCTACTTCCTACTCATTAGTGATAATTAACAATTAATGACGCAGGAGTGAAGTCAGTCTTATAAGATTTCTTTTTCTCCTAAAAGATCTGATTATAGGGCATGTTTTCCCTTTAGAAAATTTACCCACACTAAAATTATGTTTACTATAGAAGTAAAAAAAAAAGATGTGCCTACATTTCTGAAGGAGTTATACCACATATCAGCAAATCCTCAAAAAATATGACGACTAATTTCAGGGAAAGGGCAATTTGGAATGGTGAAAACTTTGTGTTATCCTCTTTTAAAGGATGAAATGCAATCCAGATATATAGTGATTATGAACAAAAAAGTCATGGAGGGAGGTGAGCACGTATTTGAGTCCAGTTGTTGGTCCAATTTCTTCAAAATGGAATTCTTCACCCTGCCCCTTACTTTGCTCATACCCCAATGATTTTCATACTAAGGAAAGATTATTTTCCCCAATTGCTCAAACCAGATATTTTGAAACTTTTCTTAATAACTTCCTCAGTATTTATAGTCTAACTGCTACTTCTGCTATAGGTTCTACCTTCTAAACCTTGTTAGAATTTGCTCATTCTTTTTTTCTTGTTTTTCTACTCACCAATCTGGTCAAACTATGAGCCACTCCAATGTGTCTTGCAGACAGATTGTAACTGGCCTCTCTGCCTTAGGGCTTTGTTGTTTGTTTAATTCATTCTCAGTCATGTAGCCGAAGCGGTATTCAAAATCTGTGTATGTCAATCCAACTCTTCTCTCATATTCCCCTGCTTCAAAATAACAAAAACACAGCCACAGTCACCCACACTCCAACCCTTTCAAAACAGATTCCTCTCAAAATAATTTCTCTTGTATGTAGTATGGGCTATTGTTCTATGAATAATCTGGCTGCTTTTTGCCTCACCAGCCTCTAGAATCACCATATCCAAGCTCATGTATCCACCCTTCAACCAACTGGCTTTAAAAAATAGTTATTTTTTTCTGCTGGTGTGACTCAGTGATTGAGCATCCACCATGCACCAAGAGGTCACTGGCAGTTTCATTCCTGGTTAGGGCACATGCTTGGGTTTTGGGCATGGTTCCCAGGAGGCTGCCAATCTATGTTGCTGTTTCTCTCATCAATGTGTCTATTCTCTCTCTCTCTCCCTCTCACTTCTCTTTATTAAAAAAATCATAAACTATTTTAAAATAAAGTTTTTATGTCAATATCTTCAGCAAAAGTCCACAGACATTCTGATGGAATGTATAGTTTATTTTAGTGTGGTTTGTGTAGCTAAGTATGGAATCACCTTGCTGGAACTATGTATTTTTCTAAACCAAATTATGAACATTCCAGGAAAGGATGGAATGGATAGTGAAGAGACAACCCATAATATTCCATTAGAATAGTATTTTTAGAATTTTAAGGTGCATAAGAATCATCAGGATGTTGTTAAACTAAGATTCTGAAATAAGATAGGTCCAAGATTCTGCCTTTCTAACACATGCAGAGAATATAGAGGAAAGTACAATATACTCTGACCTTGAAGCATACATAAGTTTGAGAGACACATATAGAAACCTTGCAGGAAATATGGAAAACAGTATGCTAGACATATGAAATATGTATTCCTGTTCAAATGCACTACTTATGAAACATGTGTAAATAAATGAATATAATAGGAAACAATTTTATTCACTAAAATTATAAAGATAAAGTGACTCTTGCTTCACTTTTATTAATTTATTTTGTACAGGTTAGGAGTCATAGGGTTAAAAATTGATTTACCCAAGCATACCCATTTGAGCCCAGACCAAATGGTTGAGTGTTGGCCTATGAACCAGGAGGTCATGGTTCGAATCTCAGTCAGGGAATATGCCTTTGTTGCTGGCTCAAAACCCAGTATGGGGTGTGTAGGAGGCAGCCAATCAATGATTTTCTTTCATCATTGGTGTTTCTCTCTCTCCCTCTCTCTTTGAAATTAATCTTATGTAATAAAAGCCTAATATTTTAGGTGTCCAGTAGTCTGTTCAACCAAAGGGTGATATGCTAATGATATGCTAAGGCTGCTCAACTGCTCGCTATGATGTCTGACCACCAGGGGACAGACCCTTAGACCAGTAGGTTAGCTTGCTTTCGGGTCTAGCTGATTGGGACTGAGCAAGACAAGCCAGATATGCCCTGGAGCCCTCCTGCATACCTCCCCAGCTGGCCAACCTTCCACGTCCCTCCAATCCCTGATCATGTACCAGTGGGGTCCCTTGGCCTGGCCTGCACTCTCTCACAATCTGGGACCCCTCAGGGGATGTTGGAGAGCCAGATTTGGCTCAATCCCTCAGGCCAGACCAAGGGACCCCACTGGTGCACAAATTCGTGCCCTGGGCCTCTAGTAAAATATAAAAGCATACCCATTTGACATTTTATTCTCAATTTTGTAAGTATCAAACATTAATGTAAGATGTAAATGACAGAAAAAAAATTTGTAACATTAACCACCACCAAAAAGTAAGCCATCTAGTTTGAATACAAGAAAGTGTCAATGCCTGTGATAGTAGAGTGAAGCTCTAGTTTTCCTTTGTTACATAGACACAGCCTTGAAGGCAGTAGAGTAAGTTCTGTGTGCATCATCTAAAGGGCTATAAACACATTGAGGGGGAAGGGAGTAGCCAAGCCAAGATAATATAAACACTAATAGTATGTAAATAGCTTAGAAATTTGAACATAAATAGCCCATCTACAATAATAATGTCTTGTGGAGCAACTTAAGAATTGTTTTTCCAATATTTTTAGAGGGATTAGATGATGAAATGTGCTGTATTAGGCAAGTGATAGAAGTATAATTGTTGAGCAAAGCATTGTTTCATCTCATAGAGGAACTTATCTTCCTCAATTGAACTAAAGTTTTAAAAGATATGAAATGAGTGATTATAGGATACAGAGAATTCTTCATTCAGTGTGTTTGTCCATGGACATAGGTGATGGAGTTACTGAGGAGGTATTCAAACATCATATGAGTAATCATAAATTATTCCTACTTCCAAAACTAAGAAATTTTTATTTTAAAATGGAGAACTGGATTACTTTTTACTTGACTAACATTACTAATGGAAGCTGGGAATGCATTAAATATTGAATACTATTATGGGCTACATTGAAGTATAGAGAAATAAAATTATACCACTGGTGACCCTTGGATCTGTCACAGGAATGAGATGACTATCTCATGAGGCTATTACAGTCAGCAAAATATTTAAATAATTACAATTAAAGGGTGTCTGGCTTTCCTAACTAATGAAAGTTCAATATCTTCTAATTATATTGGTGGCAGAGTATGGCTGTAAAATATGACTTGGGAGCTCTAATGCAGTACTATAATGAGTCTTTTCATTTCAGCTGCATGCTGTATGCTTTTAAATCTTGTGGATACATAAATATGACATTGCCTAAAGACAAAGAACTCAATGTTTTTGACAGGGTAGAGGAAAGTGGCTGCTTAGGGAGAAAACATTTAAAAAATGTCAATATATGTTACCAATCTTTTCTTTCTGCTAAATGAGAGAAGTTGTACAAAGATCAGTAAGGTATGGGACTTGTCCATAAGGTGCTCATCATCTAGTGGGAGAGGAAAACGTGTTAAAACCATCTGTTGCAGGATGGTAGAGTGTGTTGATGCAACTATGCACAAAAAGCCATGGAAAACATAGTTGAGGGCCATCAGATCTGCTGGTGGATGGTAATGACAGTGGCAAAGGAGAAGGTTAGGGATCTGAGAAGAGTAAGTCAGTCAATTTATTGAATCAGAGAGGAAGGGAGAGGGCAAGAGAGATAGGAACATCAATGATGAGAGAGAATCATTGATTGGCTGCCTCCTGCATGCCCCCCACTGGAGGTTAAGTCTGACACCCTGGCATGTGCCCTTACTGAGAATGAAACTGTGCCATTCTGGTTCAAAGGTCAAAGCTCAAACACTGAGCCACAGTGGCACTGCTCAGATTGAGCCTTATAAGCCCTATAGAGAAGGCACTATAACCACAGCTAACTCTACAAATGAAAGCATGACACACTTGATGTGAATAGGCATTGGATGTGTATGTTGGCAAAGACCTGGAAGTGAAACTGAAAAATTTCTTGAAATTGTGAGCAAATGAGATTGGATTCATTAAGGATCTTACACTTATCTTCCTTAATCATTTTTTTTTCTTTTCAGAGCTCCCCTACTTTCCAGTAGATTAAGATTTTCCTTCATTGCTATTTATGGGCTATTAATCCTCTATCTTGATATATTAAAAACAAATCGAACAAGTCTGCTCCTTTGAGATGCTTGCCATTCTGCAATATTAAACCTCCCACCTACCCACCTCATTATGCTCACTTTCTGTTTGCTGGATTTCAGTCCCCACAATTTATCAAGAACCTCAGCACCTGATCATGTTATTTGACTAAAGCACATATAATTTTTATTGATATCAAGTCTATATGGATGCAAATCCTCCCAACAGTTTGGCCTCTCAGTTTTCTTGATGTCCCAACTACCCCAAGACCTTCTCACTTTTTTCACTTCAGCCAGGCACCTTCAAATTCCTACTTTTAAGTTGTTACTTATTGTAAATGTTATACCTCCAAAGGCATTGCTTCTGAACTCTGACCACAGCTTCTTGTTTCCAAGATGGCAAGGTTGATTATATCTAGTGCAACTATTCTTCAGCTTCATTTCCGCCTCTACACTCTTCTTTCTTCTTTTTAATCCCTTTGCTCTCAAATTTCTTCATTTGTAAATCTACTCACAACACTTTGTGTGGTTCAAAATTTTTTTTAATGTCACCAGAGGATATTTTTAACATTTGGAGGGAATGGAAGGGAGAGAGGAGAGGGAGAGAGAGAAAGATCGATGTGAGAGAGACATCAACTGCTGCCTCCTGCACAAGACCTGAGAATTGAACCTGAAACAGAAGTACCTGCCGTTGACCAGGAATTGAACCTGTGACCCTGATCACCAAGGTTCTAACCACTGAGAAAATCTGTCTAGGGCTGGTCCATAATTTTAAAAATACATTTGCCTATTTTCTAAACATTTTAGGTCATTGTTCTTACAGAGACATTGACAATTACAGTATCTGAGTTAATCAAAGAAACTGAATATTTGAAATATCTAGTCTTTCCTCACTGTCAGAGAGTTTGGCATAGTATATCTATCACTACTTTGACAAGAGAGAGGGATTTTAGTAACACTCATATGGATAGTATCCCAGGGCTTACAATAAAACTAGTACAATGAATCCACTTTGACATTGTTGCTGTAGATTGGGATAGTTTGATTTTCATATAATTGGTTGGGAGAATATCAGTGAACTAGAACGTGTGAGTCTCACATTGGGACATGGAAACTTACAGACAAATCTTTAATTTTTTTTACACAAATGGACTTTTGTACATGGTATAGGAAAGATTAATTTGTTTCTGGTCCTGTCTTATTAAATACCTAGCTATTATTTTTCCTAACAAAAACTTGCATATTATAAACTAGCTTCTAATCACCTTTCAAAACCATACATTGCTCACTATATCTACTGCAGTTATTGTAGACCATATTGAAAACAAAATGAGATTATAATATGCTGCTAACTGGGCTCCTTGCTCTCTCTTATATACCCATTCTGATTCACACAGACACTGTCACTGAACTTATGGTTTTTAAATGGAAGCCTCTTACTTTCCCTCTTTATTAGTAAATATTTTAGTTTCTACCTACTGATCTTTGGGTAATGGTCTGAATCCCTTATATAACCTGCAGGCTCATGCCCTGGCCCATAACTTGCTTTTTATTCTCAACTCCTGGGCACCCTTTCTTCCTCTCAAAGCTATTTCTCTAGCTTCTTCCCCAGACTTTAGATCCACTATTATCCCTTCTTTCACCTTCATTTATTCTATTTTGCTCCTGAAAGCTTAGAAAATACCAGCTTTGCTCATGATTATGTCCTCTTTGGCTAATTACAGTACTTGGCACAAAGAAATATAGGTATCTATTTATATACTGAAAGGCACATAGAAATACAGATATCTATTTATATATTGAAAGAAGACAAAAAGAACTATGTCAGCACATAGCATTAATGTTTATTGTTATATAGTATATTCCGTTGTTCTTAAAAGAACCCCCACCGCATACACATTTTTACTATTAAAACTCAGGATGTTAAAAAAAATCAGGATGCTATCTTACAAGGAAGTTACTTTCTGCCAGATGTCTTTCACATTATAGTTGTAAAGGCAAGCGCTGCATGTAAGTGCATTCACCAGGTGGCCCAATGATAACACTACAATTTCTTGAGGTTTTAGTCAACAAACCATTGATGGACCATTCAAAGATGGAATATGAATCCTGGTATTGTCTCAAAACTTTATGTTAAAATATCTATACTAAAAGTTACAGAATGTGTTTCAGTGGCTTGAGGGGTAAGCTAAGAGATAAGAAAAGGATTATGTGGCAACCTTTATTCTCTTTTAGTGACTAATAAAACATTGACACATTTTACAACCAGTGGGATCTATATTTAATACAATTTTTCAATTCCCTATTTTACTAGTTCTATGATTTTTCTTTGAAATTCATAGAACCTTTTTAAAAAATATATATTTTTATTGATTTCTGAAAGGAAGGGAGAGGTAGAGAGAGGTGGGAACATCAACGATAAGAAAGAATCATTGATTGGATGCCTCCTGCATGCCCCACACTGGGGATCAAGTCCATGAACCAGGTATGTGCCCTGACCAGGAATTGAACCATGACCTCCTGGTTCATAGGTTGATGCTCAACCATTGGGCTATACCAGCTGAGTAGAAAATTATAAAATCTTATATAGTCAAATTAGAACATCGGATATTATGTAATCCAGTTTTATTATATTGAGGATGCAAATCTTCAGTGATGATTAAAGTGTTGCCTCATCTTCAAGGGGCTACTGAGCTGACAGATTCAGTTTTTTTTTGTCTTCTCTGGTGGATCCATGTTGAGGTTTTTTTTGTTTCTCTTGATATCATGTGGAAGAACTCTATTGCAGCAATCTGCTTTTGTACTAGAAGGATGTGGCTTCTTAAACAGAAGGTTCTAAAAGTATATATGCCAGGATGGTAAGAAATAACTGAAGCCTATTTTTTCCTCTCTGTTCCTGATGACTTGCCTACCTGCCATGTGGTATGGGGCTTGGGATGCAAATGAGTTCTCTACAAAATATGGATACCAAAAATATTGCTTTTTGAGAAAAACCTCATTCACTTTCTCTACCAAAAAAAAAAGGAAAAGAAAAAGAAAAAAATGACATGATTGGCAGCTTTTTGACAAGGAATTAATTCACTCTGAGCTTCTCATACATAATAGAAACTACCAATGCACTAGGAAGGTTTTTAATTTTTCTGTATTCAAGATTAGAGTCAACCTTTTTTTTTTTTAGCTTTATTATAGTCATTTAACAGGAATTCAGATTAGGTTGGCAAGTTGAGAAGTACTCAAGGAAATATACACTTTTTTTTTCTGTACTCTCTACTGGCTCCATCTCTACAATACAATGTCTGTAATGCTGACAAGCCTGGTGACTGGGCAACAGTTGACACTTAATAAGTATCTGCTAAAATGAAAATTAAATTAAAAAAGGATTATCTTCCCTCAGTCAGGAATTGAAAGTGAGTTGGAAGTCTTTGCCAAGCCAAACAGTAGCATCTTCAATGGTCTATGCTGGGGGTTTGTTTCTGATTACAGCTTTCTTTAATAGCACTCTCTGTCTCTTCCACCACCCACTCAGTGGGCTTACCAGGAGAAAAGACCCGCTGAATCAAGGAGCTAAGTAAGTCTGGCTCCAACAATTCCAAACAAGCTAGATATGGGCAGTAACACAGAGCCATTTATACTGTTTTTTCCTCCTCTTTGCCTCTCCCTCTCTATTTCTTCTTTCTTTGGATCAAAAACAACTCTCAAAAAATCTATCAGTTCACATTTGTAGTTGTCTTCTGAATGTCCCTAGAGCTCCTGAGGAAAGTTTTGGAATCAAATTAAACTGATTGTTTTCATTTGATGAAAGTTTATATTACTTTTTTTTAAGTCTTTATTATTGAAAGTAGTACATCTGTCCCCTTTTCCTCCATTGTCTTCTCTCAGCACACCACTGCCCCCCCCCCCCCGAACCAATTCTTTATTATTATGATTATGGAGAGGGAACCTAGTGCCATTGATTACTGTAGGAAAGATATAGATTCTTAAAATCTATAAAGTGTCTAAACAGGAAACTATGAAGAAATGGTGTGAAAGGATTCACTCCAGCCTAACATACAGGGTTAACAAGATAGACTTGCATTTGGGTTTGTGCTCAGTGGTAGGAATTATACAACACCAGTCTGCTTTTCTATCGTGAAATAGAGGAACTACGAACCCTGAATTTGGATGGAGCCATGCAAGCACCAACTCAATAGGAAGGGAGTCACGGGCTTTATTTTTACTCTTTCAGGCCAAAGTGCAATGTCAACATCTGGAAAGTTGAGTGCTGAACATATACATCTTCTTTGTATGAGTTGGTCAGCCTAAGTGGGCTTTATTAGGATGTGACATTATTCAATTGATTTGCTATGAAAATCCAGTGGATTGTGTTATAGAAGTTTAATAAGTATAACCAATGTCTCCCATATGAACAATATACTTAGAACAATGATCCTATATAATAATAGAGGGATATGCTAATTAGCCCAGATGCTGTAACAGTCACGACCAGTTAGGTATGTAATAGTCATGTGCATCCCTGGAGCAGCCCCCAGCAGAAGCAGCCACCAGTGGGGGCACAAGTTGGCCCGCTGCATTGCCCAGCCTGGAGGCCTCCCACCGGGGGGTCACAAGCAGGCATGCCATGCTGCCCAACCTGTAGGCTGCCCAGCTGGGGGTCCTGTGGTCCCAAATTGTGAGAGAGATATCTAAGATTGGAGGGGGTGCACACTAGGCTGAGGGACACCCCCCCATGTATGCATTTTGTGCACCAGGCCACTAGTATTTAATAATTACTACTATATGCCCTGCTTAGATATTAAGTAGAGATTATGTTTTCCTTCCCAGTGTCAATTTCTTCTGTTCTAGGTTATTTCTCTTCTGTTCTTCAGGTGCCCGTATCTTTCTTGAGTAGTCCTCATATTTTTTTAAAAAAGTGACTTTAACATTGGGTTACTGTGAAGCATGTACCTAAGCTCATCAGTGAACTATAATTTTTGTTTGTTTTTAATTGAATTATTGGAAAGAAATTGGTTAATAAAATTATATTGGCTATATATGTATACATATAAAGGTATACAGTTCTATAATACATCATCTGTATATTGTATTGTCTGTTCACCACCCAAAATCAAGTCTCCTTCCATCACCATTTATCCCCCTTTACCCTCTTCTACTTTATCCCCACCTTCCCTTTCCCTTGGTAATTATCATACTCTTTTCTATAAGTTTTTGTGTTGTTGTTTTTTGTTTGTTTTTTGCTTAATTTCTTTATTACTGATACAAAAATAATGAAGGCCAATGCGATACAAGTTATTAGTGGGGCATTTCTTAGAAGGACTCTTCCTCACTCTTCAAACTATACTTATACCTATGAATTTAAAAAAGGGACAGGTAGGCAGAGATTTATCATCAATCATATGATTCAAGTGGATACTTTTCTTAGTCCAGTGCTCCTATGAAGACATTCCCAAGCTCAGAAACACTTTTCTCAACTATATCCAGTCTACTCATAAGAACATCAACAGCACTCTTTATTCCTGTACATTCATTTCTGAACTCTATAACATTTCTTTTTCATTCTTTCTTTGGACTTCTTTCTCTCTGTTTGCAGTGTTCATTTGTTCTCGCACGCTATCCAAGTTTTCCATTAGAACCCTTAGTATAAGAATCACTGTTGTTTTAAATTGTTGGTCTGATGATTCCAAAATTCTTGACTTGTCTGGTCTTATCCTTTGATAATTGCTCTCTCTCTTCAAAATATGGTGGCTTTGTTTGTTTATTTGCTTGTTTGTTTGTTTTACTTTGCATATTCGTATGCCATGTAATTTTTTCTTGATTGCCAGGTAAAATCGGTTCTTGAAAATAATTCATTAGTAATATGGTGGTAGGGGAGGGGAAGCATTTGGTAATCCTATAGTTTAATCTCAGAATTTTAGGGGGACTATGCCTCTTGACATAAACTTCACATGTGTTTCCCACTTTGTTTTCTTTCCCCTTATATGGGATAGGATGGAGAGAGTAGGCTGTGGTTGGGTATTTCCATTCTTTCATATGGAAGACACTAGCTGGGATGTAGTTGAGAATTTCTCTTTCCACAGGTCAGTTAATTCCTCTAATACTCTGAAGATTAGGCTCTGATTAACCACTTTTCCCTGAGGAAATACCTTGGTAAGAACACCAACATGTTCTGGTGTATTTCAGGATGGTTCCTTTTCCTCTTCCCCGTCCCCTTCCAGAAGCATGAGGGGGTTTTTCTCTGATATTTACTGTGAGTACCAAGTGGGGCTCCCTCAAGTAAAACTCACAATATTGTGGAGGGCCCTGCCACTGGGTCCCTTTGGAGTTTTTAACTCTCAGAGCTGTCAATACCAAGCCTCCAGTAATTCGTCAATTGCAGTTCAAGTGTATCTGCCCCAGCACAGGCTCCCAGAATGATTTCCTCTCTGAGTGTCTTCTCAGGTAAGCCAGGCCAGCCTGTATTTGTGTGGCTGTCTCTTCAGTCTTGGGGTCAGTAGTTAGGATGGGGTAATTATTTCCAAGCACCTTACATGCAGAACTTGAAACTGGAAATCTCTGTTTAACTTGTTCTAATTTTTTTTCATCTACTAAATAGAACCATTAATACTCCCTCCCACACAGGTTGTTTTGACTCTAAAATGTTTACTGATAATTTAATATATTCCCAACTCTTCTACACTCTTGGGATAAGGAAATGTGAAGATTGAATATAAAATGTTTGTATAATCATTTTTTTAAATGTGAGCTGCTGTAACATTTTGATTTTTAAACCCAAGGATTAGATGTGGTAGCCATTAATTGACAGAAATGTATAATTTACATAATTTGTTATTCCTCTCATTATCATTTATTTTCATAAAACCTACACTTGGTCTTTGACCATATTTAGTATACTTTCATTTTTATTATTTGTGGTCATTGGCCATTGGAAAATATAAGTAAATTGATGATACCTGGTTTAATATATAAATAAAAATTTATAATGTACACTATAAAGAAAAAAAATCTGAGCAGCTGATATAAAATATATTCATGATATAGGTCATTATTTCATATTTATTTAACACATTCAGGACAATGAAAGTGTAGACCAGATTTGTTTAAGAAACACACACACACACACACACACACACACACACACACACTAGTATTTTATATATTATAAATGATGTGTTAGATAAACCCATAGTTTTGTTTCGCCTCCAAATACATGTTCAGAGCATAATATTAATTGTTCAGCAAAAAATAGTTGAGTTTCTATTATTTTTCCTTATTAAAGAAGCCTGAATATTAGAGTAAAGTCTATCATAGTACGATGCTAGTTTTTCATTTTTTGAGACCTTGACTTAGGTCACACTGAAGAAAATGAATTAAAATCAGGAGATCATTTGGGATGGATAGGGCCTCATCTAGCAAAAAATCTAATCAATGCTCCCTGCCTCCCAGGATGGACTTCGTTATTCATTTCTTGGGGCTAACAGATGGCTGTCCATGCTCCTCAACTGCGAGGCTCATCCATTCCCCTGGGGCCGTATGTTCCCAAGCAAAAGTACTGCTATCTCTAGGATGGCTTCCTGTTAGTGCTGGAGAAACTGGGTCAGCAAAGCCAGAAATCTATAGATCAGAGTTCAGTAGTGTCAGTTGGTCCAAATAAAATGCACATTTGGAGATCCAGAGGTTGCAACTATAATTATCCCTACTTACAGAACTTAAAGTCAAAGAGTAAATCACCTACAGGAAAGAGCATCCCTAAAGTTAGGGTGATATTTTTAAGGATAGTGTCTGCGGCAATTTGGCAGATACTGAAGGAGTGTAGTAAGAAGAAGAGACTTTCAAAAATTAAAATTTATATGAGAGAATGCAATATTATTTCAAAGGAATGGGGCTTTCTCTGAAATAATTTTAGGGATTATTTAAACAATGACATAGATGAACTAGGAATAGATAAATGGAATAGATGATCTTGTTAAATCAGGCGGTGCACATGAACATAAGCTTACAAATACATGAGAGAAAGAAACTATGTAGGGTACCTCCAAGTCAGTAGTTTCAGTAGAGCAATGACAGTGCATTTACAGTACAGTTTGCAGTGCCTTTAACATTGATCATTTCATTAAATCCTCAGAAGAGCTTTCAAATTAGTTTCTTTAATCTTCAACTTTTCAGATAAGAGATATAACAGATCAAGATCATGTAGTTTCAGAAATGATTGCACTGGGACTCAATTCCAAGCTCTGGTCTTGTTTCACAAAATTTTATAATTCTCCCCCCCCTCCTCTGGAAATATATTTGCCTTTCCCTTGGGAGAATGAATGGCTGCAATATTTTACTTTCTCTTCCTCAACTCACTTTGAAGGAATTTATACCAAAGAAGAAACAGAGTGAAAATTCATGAAGACCCAAGGATAGTTTCCTATGATAAAAGAAACACTCTCATGCTTGTTCACATTAGAGAGAAATCATAAAAGATTGTAGGAAAAGACAACGAAGGAAACCCCGAATAGCCTTTTCACAGGTGCTTACCCTTCTTAATTCCTGCATTTCTGCCTTTCACCTCTTTGGGATTTTCTTGCTGTGTGAAAAAGAAAAAAAAAAATATTACCTGATTCTTCTAGTTAATACAGAGTTCTGAGTGATCTAATAAATGACCCCTCTATTCTCCTAATTTTTATAAACGATATAATAAACTATATAAAATGTGCATAAAGAAAAAAAACAAAACAAATGAAATAAAGCCCATGTAGTTCAGGGAAGGTGACCATCTCAATAAAAAGAAAAATAAAACACAAAATATTCATAGTAACTATTACTATTTGGGAGTTTGTCAACTGCATGATTAAAATGTAATTATTATTATTTTGCTTGTTTTTCTGCATTACTCAAGTTTGTTCTCTGTACAACTTAATTAGCAAGAGAAAACTAATAATCTCATTCAAAAAGGCCAAGTAGAAAGAGAACCATTTGGTCCAGCCAGCTTGGATCATGGTTGAGCCTTGACATGTGAACCAGGAAATCAAGGTTTGATTCCCAGTCAAGGCACATGCCCTAGTTGCAGGCTCAGTCCCCAATGATGAATCTCTTCATCATTGATGTTCCTATCTCTCTCTCCCTCTCCATTTCTCCTTGAAATCAATAAAATATGTTTTAAAAGAAAGAAAAGTAATAACTATTTAGCTATTCTGCCTATGTCTGAAGCATCATAGATAGGGTGATCTAAAAGGAATATATATATATATGTTTTGATTTGTCCTTCCTGCATTGACAAAGGCAAACTGGATTGGATTTAATTATATATATATTATATAGTTGATTTTTTACAGAGAGGAAGGGAGAGGTTTAGAGATTTAGAAACATCAATGAGAGAGAAATATTGATCAGGTGCCTCCTGCACACCCCCACCAGGGATATGCCCACAACCAAGGTACATGCCCTTGAGCAGAATCAAACCTGGGACTCTTTAGTCTGCAGGCCAACGCTTTATTCACTGAGTCATACCGGTTAAGGTTGGCTTGGAGTTTTAATTTAAGAGATATGCTTATGTGAACATTGTCAAGAGATATCTATTTTAATCATTTCCTCTTGCCTGAGCACAGAAACAAAAGATTTTTTTAAAATCATAATATATTTCTACATAAAACATAATGCTGATATTTTTAATGTAAATGTAGATATTCAAAATTAGGAGGTTTTCTCTCTCTAAACAATGCAAAATAAGTTTTAAAAATAAATAATAATTGTACAGATAAGATTTAATGAGGATAGTAATTAGGAAATGTTCTCCAGCAGAATCCAATCAATGTTACCAAATCTCTTGTGAACACAGTTTAAAATATTGCTATTCCTTCTAGGGTTAGATTGTCCATTACCACAATTGCTCTCAAATGTCCATTCTGGATAATTATGCTCTTACATGCTGGTCTTTTTTCTCTGTGCCATGAGAATTGCAGCATTCTGATCACTAGGTTATAAAATGAGAGGGACAGAAGTAGTGGTTTCTTCCTTTCCTGGACATTTCACATTTTTGTAAATACAAGTACTTGTTTGCAATTACTTTTGCTTGAGGATTGGGTTTCCTGAAGCCTTTTCAAATGAGAAATCTAGATAAGGTGTTTTTGTATTTGTTTGTTTTGCTTTGTTCATTTTCCTTATCACATCTCATTGGGTTGTCAGAGATCTATGCCAGTATTCATCCCTCATATACCTTCATGCCTAGCTTCATTGGTCTATATTATGTCCCAAAATAATGGTAATAAATATGAAGGCACATTTTTGCCTGTAGTTAGAAAAATGCTACAGAAACCCATTCTGGTTGTTTTGATCATTAATTAACATTGCCACTTAAAATTAAGACACGCATTTAAACTCAATAACCATCATACAATTGCCTTCAATTGGTTGAACTTGGTTTTATCTTCCTTTTGCTAATGTTCCAGGCTGTTCTTAATCGGTTTGAATATTACAAAGACAAGGATAAGGTGTGCTATATTTTCTTTGAACTAAAAGTAGCATTCAGATTGTTTTAGTTATTCTGAAAAATAATGTAACAGAAACACAGCCACACTTTTCATTTTATTTGTTTATTTATATTTATTTTTAAAAAAGATATGGGGATTGCCAATCTTCACCCATTTAAAAATATATATATATATATATATTTTATTGATTTTTTACAGAGAGGAAGAAAGAGGGATAGAGAGTTAGAAATATCAATGAGAGAAGCATTGATCAGCTGCCTCTTGCATACCCCCCACTGGGGATGTGCCTGCAACCAAGGTACATGCCCTTGGCCAGATTCAAACCCGGGACCTTTCAGTCCTCAGGCAGAGGCTCTATCCACTGAGGGTATTATATGTGTACATATTTTTCCATTGTGCGCCCCCCCCTTCACTCCCATACATGCCAGCCACACTTTTTAACAATAAGTGGAGGAATAGCAGAACATATAAAAGTTGAAATTCTTCTGATTAAGGTTCTCTGAATTGCCAGAAGTCCCAAAAAGAATTATCCTGGTCCACAGTAGGTCCTGAGAAAATAAGACCATGGACTGTAACTTCATTAGAAAAGTGTGGGTCAGCCGGAAACCGGTTTGGCTCAGTGGTAGAGCATCGGTCTGTGGACTGAAAGGTCCCGGGTTCGATTCCGGTCAAGGGCATGTACATTGGTTGCGGGCACATCCCGGGTGGGGGTTGTGCAAGAGGCGGCTGGTCGATGTTTCTCTCTCATCAACGTTTCTAGATCTCTATCTCTCTCCCTTCCTCTCTGTGAAATATCCATAAAAAATATATATTAAAAAAAAAGAAAAGTGTGGGTCATAGATCCAAGTGCACATCAATTTGAATCTTATACCCAATATGGTGGGTTGGATAATTTTGGCCCAAATATTTAAATTGCTGGAGATTTAGTCTCATTGTTTGTATAATATAATCTTAATGCTTACTGGTGAAGTTATTAAGGTAATTAGATGATTTGTTCCTGGTGAACATTCTGTGATTAGCAGAATGAAAACACATGGTAAGCTTTCAATAAATATTAACAATTAATTTTATAGATGTTCTTATTGAAAACTCTATAGTAGCTGTCAGCTATTTCAATGAGGGATGGCTATCCCTATATATCAAGTTTACCACAATACCTGATAGGTAATAAAATTTTGAAGAATGAATGGTGATGCGTACATGGGAATAAATAATGAGAAAAAGGAGAGTTTATAGTACACTCTGTCTTCTTTGTCTACAAAAATATTTGTCTAAGCCAATAAAGTCTACTTGAATCAGCACAAAATTATTTTTAGTTTTTAAGTACTGATAATTAGTCTTGATTTTGCTGCAGCGTAGGATGTTACTAATTTTCTTAAAATGTATGGTTTCCTACTCTTAATATTTTATAAAACTGCCATCCCCATTAAAGACTTTTCCAAATTCTTTTTTGATTCCATTAAATGAAGATAGACTGGCTTGATGCCTCCACAAGGTTTCCTGAGGAAGAATAGTATGTGTTTTCCATGGGGAGTGGCAGGTGAAGGAAAGGAAAGAGACAGGGCATTAGGCTACCAGAAATTCAGCTCCTTTCCAAATTGTTTCATCTTGGGATGACCTCTGAACTATTCAACTTTCTTTTTATCACACCAATTTAGTGAACTTGTGGTAGGGATGCAGTATCTGGTATCAATTAAAATTTTAGTTCAAAATAGTAGCATGAAACTGCATTCTAGCATTTTTTGCTCCCCAGGCCTGGCCTCACCTTTCAGAATCAGGTGACTTCAAGGTGACTTTAAGGGGACTCATAGATTTCTGACATTTTCTCAGTTGCTTTCTATTTACTATCAAAGTTCTGCTTGGGAAGTATGTATTAATTGAAAACACCCTCCATCTTGTTTAGTATGTTTATAGTAGTAGCTTGATGGATTCAGAGTGATGAGAGAGAAAACAATGAAGGGCAATGGATTTGTCAGATTTCTGGGCATTGAACTCACAAGTTCAAGGGTAGGCAGTAATTGAATATAGACCATTAAAAAAACATGTCCAGTTTGGCTCAATGGATAGAGCGTCGGCCTGCGAACTGAAAGGTCCCGGGTTCGATTCTCATCAAGGGCATATACCTTGGTTGGGGGCACATCCCCGGTGGGGGGTGTGCAAGAGGCAGCTGATCGATGATTCTTTCTCATCGATGTTTTTAACTTTCTATCCCTCTCTCTTCCTCGCTGTAAAAAATCAATAAAACATACTTTTTTAAAAAATCTCCTTATAAATAGCAATCTAGTAAATGGTTACATAGTAGATATCACAAGTATAACTTTGCCCTGTAAAATAAACATGTTCTAACATGATAGTGGCTTGATATAAAAGTATTAATGATGAAGATGAAACATGAATCAATCCACACAACTTTGATAAAACTGACAATTGTGAACTTTAAAAACATAGATGACTTAATAAGTGGACCCAGCCGAAATTGGTTTGGCTCAGTGGATAGAGCATCAGCCTGCGGACTGAAAGGTCCCAGGTTTGATTCCCGTCAAGGGCATGTACCTTGGTTGCAGGCACATCCCCAGGAGGGGGTGTGCAAGAGGCAGCTGATTGATGTCTCTCTTTCATGGATGTTTCTAACTCTCTGTCTCTCTCTCTTCCTCTCTGTAAAAAATCAATAAAATGTATTAAAAAAATAAGTGGACCCAGTAAGGACCCATAACTAGCACTGAAGAGGGACACAGGGAGTTTTAATTAAAATTTAAATGAAATATCAATATTAAATTAGCCATATTTCTAAATTGCTATACTACCTTATCTACTTTACTAGAAGCCTGATGCACTACAATTCATGCAAGAATGGGCCTTCCTTCCCCCAGCTGCGGGAAACCATCACTCTGGCCTGGAGCCGCCTTTCCACCTTCCCATGCTGCCCAGAGGCCCCAAGTGGCTGGGGTGATGCGCAACACCTGCATCATCACCATGGCGATAACACAAGGGTCCCATCCCTGGCCACTTAGCACTTGTGTATGCAAAATAACCCATCATCTTCCTGGGTTAATTTGCATACGCACTCCTGATTGGCTGGTAGGCATTGTGAAGGTACAGTCAATTTGCATCTTTCTCTTTTATTAATGTACATGTAATATGTAATTTTAGGTATTGGTACACTGAGATAAATAAACTATCTTAAATACATACTTTTATCTTCTTACACTTTATAAAGTGTTGTACAAACATGCTAACCAATAAAATATTAAGCAGATATTTTATATATGGGAGATTGCCTTATATTTTTGGGGTTTTCTATGTTACCATCAGGCTCTAATTGGGTAATTTTTATTATTGCCTGCATCTTTGAGCTTTCTCAGTCTGGCCTAATTACTTTACTTTTGGTGTAGGGTGTGTGTGTGTGTGTGTGTGTGTGTGTGTGTGTGTGTGTAGTACTGGGGAGAACACAGTTTGAAATATTCATGACAGAGAAAAATTTATTTATTTTGTTTGAAAATTTATTTCTAGATAAATTTTGAATTCCTTACTACCAATATTTTCCCCATTTCTTTCTTTGGTATTTTAATTTAATTTCCCCATATGAAGCTCCATACATGGCTTACCCAGCAGAATTTATAAACTCAGGTGTGTATTTGTGTGTGTGTGAGTGTGTGTGTGTGTGCATGCATTAACTTATGCACATGAGTTTTGAGGTGGAATACGGCTAATAAATGATGATTTTTACCCTGTAACAAGAAGCCAAAGAACGTGCTGTAAAATAAAACAAGGAGCTCCACAAATATAAAACAGAGAAGAGTAAATCCTTTTTCCAAACAATGATCTGAGTCTTTAAGACCAAAGGACTACCTCTGTCAGAGCTGAGATACTGTGCTCTGTGCAAACGGGCCAGGTGGGTTTGCATATTTAATATAATCTTAAGGTCTTTTGCGATAAAATAACTATTCCTGGTCATGAAAGAATAGTTTTGTTCATTTGGAGAATTCTGTACCAGACTATTCATAAAACTGCAAATCTGAAACATATAATTTTAAATAGCTAGACAACTTTGAGCATTAAAATCAAAGTGCATTCAAATTGAGGCAGACTATATAGAATGCTTTGGTAACGTGGATGCCATGCTTTTAAGTGAACTTTTTATTGTACATGGCTTATCCAGCATACCTGTGTACTTCCAACAGTGACTACAGTTAAGTTGTAGATATATCTTCTGCAAAAACCTTTATTGTGTAATGAGCCGTATTGCATAGTCAACAAATGCACATGAATAGACACTTCTATTATTAATTGGCAGGCCTGGTGCCTTGACAGTAAAAGTGAAAATGCTAACTTCTTGCCTGATATTATGTTTGATTGTCTTCTGTGGCCAGCAGCCCACACGACTAGAGTTAGATAGGTTGGTTGGACGCTGGGCCACTCAATGAATTGCTGGTAATTACATGGAGCACACCGGACACACCATTTCTGGTTACTCATTAAGAGTTGGCACCTTTGCATTTTCTGTCATTTATGTGGGTGATTTATTGCATTTTAATGGCTTACACGAATGGATGTTTTGTATTGTGTTGTTTCCAAATAAGAATGTTAACTCTTAGAATTAACGTGTTTGTTTGTTTTTTAAAATAAATCTTAATCATATAGGAATGTACATGGATCCTGTCCATATCAAGAGATAAAACAATTGTATTTCAGCATATTTACCCTCCTCCCAAATATACCTGAACCATCGTGGTCACTTTAGACTGACAGTAGACAGGGTTATAAAAAAATAGATATGTACATTGGATATTAAAGTGTATATTTTTTCCATGGTAACTCCCAAATGATTATTTTAGACAGAAAAATAAAAACTATACCAAACCCTGTTTTAATTATATTTCTTGCGTAGTGAACTTTCAACTTGTAATTCTGTTGGTATATGTGTGAGATAAAAATGTATGACTTTGTTTTTTAAAAACTCATTAAACTATGTGAATAGAGACATTTTTGGTAAAAAATCAGTTTTAAATTTAAATTGAAATTGGCATTTTCAATATGTACCTTGAAAAGGACCATTAACTCAATTAAAATGCCAAATAAATGAGTTTTCCAATTTAAATATAAAATATATGTTATTTTTCACAAGAGGTTTTGGGAGAGATATTGGTTGAGTATTATCATTCTGGAAGAAGAAAGCATGCATTTTCATTTCCTACATTTGGCAACAAACACAAAGCAGCATTTAATTAAAATAATTTAATATATGATTTTAAAACTATAATTATTCTATATGGCTATGTGTGCAGAAATTTTGATGTGATGTGGTCACCTCAGACAGAAAAAAAACAACACTTTGTAAAATGGTGCATAGAATTCATAGAATTTGTTCAAGGATTGATTTTTATTTCTTATTTTGATGACATATTAGAATAATGATAAATTAAAACTTAACATAACAATTATATATCTTTCTGACATTTATTCCCCAGTTCCAAGGCATCACACTTAAGGGCATGGGGCTTGGAGAAAATGATGGCTAAGGACACTACCTGATCTTGATTTTAGGTTAAGACCTTTGGCCAGAGATGTGACAATAGATATACACTAATGGCAAATTCACCAGCAGTTAGTCTAAATTTTGGATAAAAACTCTGGTTAGTGGTATTGTGCTCTGTACATCTCTCTCAAGGGCAACTACAGCAGGAACAAGATTTTGACTTCCTAACCCTGCCCACACTCTGGCACCACTAACTGGAAGCTCTGTGGTCTATAGAGTAATTCTCAGGAGACCTCTTTCCTCTCTTCTTCCCACACAATGCTGTTTCCCCTTAGTAACTCCACATCTATGAGAGGCACAAAGCAAGATGCATGAGGATTCTTTATGCTCTAAGGGTGGTTTTTTTTGCCTACACTTGGCAGCAGAAGGATCATCATTTTCCCCTGTGATGAAATTTTCTTATGAATTGGCACGAGTGCTCTTCATGGGGATAGGAAATTATTGAGTTAGCATTATTTGGAATCATTATTTTACTCCAGTCCATTAGCTGTCAGTTCTGTAAAAATCCAAGGACTCATAAATGCTATGTAAATAAATACTCTGGAAACATTTAGGTGCCATATACTTTAATTTCTAAGTGGAAGGTTTGGAAAGTGGACAAGGTGTAACCTACAGTAGAGAGTGAGGAAAATATATATATTTGCTCTACCCCAGGTTATGTGACAGGTTTTATGGTCAGGTTGCCATTTGTTATGGCTGAGTTTCAAAGATTTAATCTCAGCTCAACGGTGAGAAATGCTGCAGGAATGACCTTTTCCAAGGTGATAGTTTGTTAATTGAGAATACTGGCAGTTGTTTTCAATTCTTTAGTTCTGTATAGGTAATCGGTTGTTCCTGTGCAATTATACTTCTGCTGACAATATTCCTATCTGTGTTTGCATGGAGTAGGCCCTTGACAATATGCCAGCATCTAACCAGTCCTTCTTGAGATTCAGACACTATGATGAGCTCTGGTTCACTGGCATGGGCAATAGGACAGCAGATGGAGTCAAAATCACCCTCAACACGTACTGTCTGAATCTTAACTACTCTGAGATATAGAAAGTGTGTGTGTGTGTGTGTGTGTGTGTGTGTGTGTATAAATATATTCTATAGATTATTTTTTCAGAGAAGGAGATAGAGAGTTAGAATCATTGATGAGAGAGAAACGTCAATCAGCTGCCTCCTGCACACCCCCTACTGGGGATATGCCTACAACCAAGATACATGCCCTTGACCAGAATCGAACCTGGGACCCTTCAGTCTGCAGTCCGACGCTCTATCCACTGAGCCAAACCGGTTAGGGCAGACAGCATATTTTTATTACAAATAACTACATGTCATGGGTGCAGGTGTTTATGTCTAAAATGCAAAATCTCAGTTTGCATATATGAATGCAGGTGGTTTACTGTGTGTATGTATATAGGTTTCCCCTGCTCTCCAAAAATAGCTGAAATTCCACCTTTGGATTTCTGTTGGATAGTGAACACAGGTACAAATATAGGCCTTTTGAAAAAGTGAAGTGGCATAACAAGGACTTTTGAAAAGCAGGGGATAACTGTAGATGGAAAAGATACCTGATACATAGGGTTTTACTGCACTGTATATTTTTCATAAGTTATTTTTGAAACGCATCCTGTCTTTAGCCTCTTTTTTGGAGACCTGATGTTATAGTGGGTCTATTTCTTATGGTTGTTCACCCATTTGTTCAAAATGATAGATTTTCTTGACAACTTTTATAAGGATCTCTGAGTTCTGGAATCTTGTTTTAATTGTTAGAATTTTGTGTAAGTCCTGTTGTAGATTAAAGCAGGATGAAGTAAGTAGGTTTTTCTTCCTGGCATTAGCAAAGCAGGAATTTGTAATCTAGCCATACAGGAAGTGAGAGTTGGTCCTTGACTTTTTGTTCAACTACTGGTGCATAGTTGCCTTAGATATTTCTCACTGATATATATAATATTATATTTTAGATATATATTTTTAGATATATATTTAAATTCTGTAACTTAAAATTCCCAACTACTAGAAGAATGGCTAATTGAAGTATACTGACATTCTTCAGAAAGCATACCAAGTTATTCTTGAGATTTGTACTATTTAAGTTACACGAGAACTTTATTGTCTATTGCCAAGGACCTTTTTGGCTTGTTGGTATTAACTAAATTACTTCATGGAAATTGAAGAAGAGCTTAAAAAGTACATAACTTTATGTATATAACCAATGCTAAAATCAAATAAACACAAGTAAACTTAAAAAGCATATTACAGTAACCTCAGTTTCTTTGTCCACCACATAGTTTCATTCAATCAGTCCTTTCTGGATTTCTTATACTACCATTACACTAGAACATTTCTACAAATCATCTTATGAAAGCCCAATCCAGGAATTTTGCAATTGCATGTAAGTGGACAGAGAATTTGTTTGATATTGATGAACTCCAATTACTTTATTAATGTTTATGATTTTTTAAAATGCTTACCATAGCACAGCAACAACAAAATTATCAATCTTTAAGTGTTTTTGCTTGTTATGTCTGCATCAGGATGCCTGCTGCGGTACTGGAGTAGCAAGGAAGTCTTCTCATGATGTTGTCTTACAAATGTTGAGGGTGCATCTGGAGCAGAGACGTACCATGCTTTGGTTACAGCAAAGCTTTACACATTAGGAATTACCTACTGACACAGAAGCACACATATCTCTCTATATAAAAGTCTAAGCAACCATTACAAAGGAACAATCTAAGATACCAGTCAACCAGTCACTGTGATTCACACTGACCACCAGGGGGCAGATGCTCAAGACACGAACTTCCCCCTGGTGGTCAGTGTGCTCTCACAGGGGAGGCTCTGCTTAGCCAGTGAGCACACCTACCACAGCTAGAGCTTCTCCGGACTCTGCTGCAGCACCACCTAGTGGCAGCAGCAGGTGCAGTGGGCTGAGATGAGGATAACAGATGCAGTGCCCAGCCCTGGTTCTAGCTCCTCCCTGGCTGCCTGCTGTTCGGTGCACTGCTACATCCCTTGGGGGATGTTGGATTGCCCCTAAGCCAACAGTCTGACATCCACCGAGGGGTCCGAGATTGCAAGAGGGTGCAGGCCAGGCTGAAAGACACCCTCTCCCCAACCCAGTGATGAGATTTTGTGCACTGGGACTCTCCTTAGAACATATAAAGCTGGCAAATTATTTTTCATTGAAACTTGATGTATGCAATGTGTACTTTGAGCATGGTAGTAATATGAAGTAATACTAATTTTGCTACAGATTTATTTCCTACATAAAGAACTAGTTCTAAACTGCATAAAACTATTAACGATTATGTTGTCAACAAATAAGTTTTGTATAGAAGTACACTTTGATGGTGCAGCTGCAATGATAGGGCAACATGCTGAGTAATTATCCCAATTTAGGATCTTCCTTTAGAAGGTAAATTAACTCCCTGCTTTCTTCACAGAGAAAGTTTTACAGAGGGGGAAAACAAATAAGTCAACTTATACAGCTGCTGTACTTAGTAATACAGAGGAATTTGTATATTATATGTAAATACTATTGTGTCAGAGTCTATTCTCTTTAGCATATGTTAATAAGAACAATAACTTTTAAGAATTACATTCTTAAGTATGATCGTTATTGAGAAGAATTTTCTGCCAGTCATGTTTGAACTATGACAAAGTCTTAGTTTTTTTATGAGAAAAGTTTGCTTCCAATTTTTAATATGAATCAACAGTAGTCAGGTTGATTTTTATAAATTTTTAAAATATATTTTTATTGATTTTGGAGAGGAAGGTAAAGGGAGAGAAGGATAGAAACATCAGTGATGAGAGAGAATCATTGATTGGCTGTTCATACACCCAATGCTAGGGAAGGAGCCTACAACCTGGGGATGGGCCCTGAACCAGGATATGACAACCTGGTTCATAAGTTGACACTTAACCACTGAGCCATGCAGCTGGGCTGATTTTGTTTTAAAAGTTCAGAACAACAAACTCATGTCCTATTGTTGTTTGTTTGTTCGCCTGTTTTTGTTTCTCCGATGGCAGATGACATCAAAGGAAACACAAAAGTTAAAATTTGGAGGAATGTGTTATCTACAAATCATGCCTCATAGTTTAAAGGCAATAATCAATGAAGTAATGCTTACATCACATGTGTAGAAAAGTGATCAATGCGCATTTTTCACATTTTATCAAATGATTTCATTTTTTCCAATAAAAGAAAATTCAAATGTAAAAAATTAATAGATCTGATACTCATTTATTTCATAAAAACATAATTTTAATTTACCTATATCTCTTTGGCATAAATCAATGAAATTTGTTATTGACGAGTGACTGAAGTTAAATTGTAAAAATGTAGCATCGCCAATTTATTTTAGATAAAATAAAATGAGTATCCTGGGATTATTTTATAATATCTCCTTCTATTCTTATTAATATATTTATTTTAATCTGATGCCTCTATTATGAATATTATTAAATCGAATATTCAGAAATTTAGACCCTGGCCAGTGTGTCTCAGTTGGTGGGGTGTCATCTCGTGCACTGAAAGGTTGCTAGCTCTATTCCCTGTTAGAGCACATGCCCAAGTTGCAGACTCAATTTCTGGTAGCCGCTTGATGCTTCTCTCTCACATTGATGAGAGAGAAGCATCCCTCTAAAATCAATTAAAAAATAAAAATTTACATATGCATTATTGCCTCTGCGTAGTGTTGTAAGGATATGCTTTGAAGCAGTGTGGGTGGATTTAATTAAGTTTCATCTCACCTTTCAGTAATGTTGACTATTTCCTAAATTCTCTCTACACTCTTGTTTTCCATGCCTTCTATTGGATTTATACAAAATATTCCCATATCATATGATATGTAAAGTAATAAAATCTTAAGGTAGGAACTTTCCACATAGTATCTCCATATTTTTCACAAGATTTGAGTATACAAGGTGAAGTCTTGTCATCAGGTCTTTGCTTTACCCAAGAGCTAGTGGACTTTTGCCTTAATATGAAATATGATTACATAGTCCTGTGTATTCATTTTTACAGGGAAGTGAGTGTTTCCTAATATAGTTAGGTATAGTAACATTATATATATATATATATATATATATATATATATATATATATATATATATATATATATATAAAAGCTGAAGTAACCGGCCAACTGGCCAACCTTTTGACTGGCTGACCAGTAGTTATGATGCACATAGACCACAACGGGACAGATGCTCAATGCAGGACCTGCTGAGCTGCCATGTCTTGGCAGCTATGGTTCTTGGGTGACACACCTGTAACCAGAAAGGAGGTATCCAGATTCCTGGGTGCATCACCCAAAAACCGCCCTCTTGCAATCTGGGACCCCTCAGGGATTGTGAGAGAGATGGCTTTAGCCTGATCCCCACAGTCCTGGCCGAGGGACCCCACCAGTGCAGGAATCTGTGCACCAGGCTTCTAGTATTCGATAACTGTTTGCCACTTTTCATGCACTTACTCTGTGTCTTTCACGGTACCATCCATAGTACAGTGTAGATTTTCCTAACCCAGTAAGTAAATTGATCATGGTTTATTATAAAACTTTAAATGGAGAGCTCTGAAATAGACTTATGTACCTATTGATATGTGGTATGCAGCAGGTTTGGTACTCAGATTAGTGGAAAAGGATATATTTTTCTAAATAGTATTATGATAACTGGTTATACAGTTAGATTAATTTTTCTCAATGGAAAATTTCAGTGTCTTTTCAATTCCCTTATCGCTGAAACTCACGAGTATGTCTCTTTGTGTGAATTTATTTTCATTCATTGAGCGGGATGTGCGGGATGTATTTATGTTAAAAATAAAAACTAATACAATTTACCTAGCCCAGGCAATTTTCTGTAATCAGTTTTTTTATTAATTTCTAAATGTTTCCTTTATTTCCTGATTTTTCTTTCAGGCACACCTATCTATTTAGATATTGGTCCTTTTGTACTGATCATCTAATTTTATTTTAGTATCTTCCATTTTAAATCTATTTTACAATTAGTATATGTAATGGGAGACTTTCATAATTGTATTTTCTTACCCATGTCTGAGTTTTAATTTTTTCTAAATTTTTCGTTTCCAAGGGCTGGGTTTGTTCCCTAAATATTCCTGTTCATGCATGCTGTTCTTTCATATGTGCAATATGTTCTTCCTTCTCTCTGCAGAAATTATAGCTCCTTTTTGCACTTTTCCTCTCCCTGTATTATTTCTACTTATTCCAAAATTCTTTTTGAAATTTATTTTTTCCTATATATACTTATAGAAAATGTCCTCATCTATTGATATTTGCCTGTGGCATATAATTAGGCAGGGAAGCAATCAAAGCTCATTGGGAGTTTTATGAGTGGTTGAGATCAGTTACCTGGTGGGTTTCTAGCTACATGATCTGATGGGGGAATTGTATTGGGGAAGCCAAACTGTTAGAAACTGTATATGTATGGTTGTGAATGCATATGTTTGTGAATGTATATGTTGATATGTGTATATTCATCTTTGTCCCTTCTGGGAAAAACCTTTCATTTGGTTGTATATTTTAAATTGCTCTGTCATTATCCTGGGCTCTGGGTGGAGGGATAATAAGAGTATTTAACACGTATCTGGTACTTACTTTTTTTCCAAGCACTGGAATATGTGCTTTACATAATAAGAATTTACATCAATCCAAGAACTATGATTATACCCATTTTCTAGATGAAGAGATTGAGGCAAAGATAAAAATTAGCTTGCATAAGGTCCTAGAGCTTATGCACAGCTACGATCCCAGTTTAAGAGACCATGTCCTAAGTGGGTTATGCCTGATTTCTATTCTCTGCATGGAATTAATACCCCGACTTGGCTTTCTTATTTATGAAACTGCGTTCTGTGCCTAATGCTAATTTCAGTTCATGATATTTATTATTGGCTCTTTCCACTTAATATACCTTCAGTCTTTTTCTAGTGCAGGAAAAACGGTCATTGCCAAAGTGAATCAGGTGAATAAAGATCACAGTGTCCAACACCTTTTTAAATAGATTTTCAAAGCATCCTCCTGTTTTTAGCTTCCTCGCGCCGCACTTACAGAGGTCTGCAGTTCAGCAAATTCTTCCACATTTCTAGGATAATGCCATGCAAAGCAGGTGGTCTCTCTTTCTCTGGCTATCTTAAGTTTCAGTTTTCTCTGGTCTTTCTAAATGTGCTACCAGGATCCATCTGTTTTACATTTCCATATTTTTTTCTTTGCTTCTTTAATCGTCCTTATATGATCTTTATTTTTTTTTAAATCACTATACTCGTTCTATGAGAATTTAGGAGGAAACTGAGGTGGGTGTATACAGGTATTCTCCCAAGTTTAAGAAGATAACACCTTTACCTATTTCCCCTGAGAGATAAATTAATAGCGACTCACCTCCTATTTGTAGATGGTAGATTCCATAGCTGAGCATTTACCCAGGTAAAAACTGTCCCCTTTTAGCATCTGAGTTTTTCTGATTCTAGTTTGTTGAGGAGCATAGCTATTTAGAGGGCTGATCCCAGAGATTAGATGAGAAATTATCTATCACCTCAGTCAAGGGCTTTCTGTTGAGCCGGGCACACGAGTTATGAATCAAAGTTGAAGACCAAGGAGGTAGGGGTGACTCTCTCAAGCTCTTCTCAAAAAGAGCCTGGATCAGGATCATCAGGAAGATGGGCATTGAAGCAGCATTTCCATTTGCCAATTTGACATCCCTCCATTTTAAGGAACCTACAGTCATATGCATCAAATCTATTGGAAAATTATTACAGCTGCTGCTAAGGGAAAACTGAAGACATTTAATTTGTAGTGCCATATTGGTTAGCCTCTGCTTCACATGAAAATCGTCTCTGGACATCTTCAGAGTCCCTTTTCAAAGACTGCCTAGCAGCCCAAATAAATCTCCATCTCTAAGGATGGGCTCCAAGGAGGAGTATTTTTTAGGGCTCCTGCAGTGATTTCCACATACAGCTGTGTGATCGGTCCTGTGCATGGTTAGAGCAAAGCTGCATCTAACAGCATACCTGTTACAGAGACCTAGCTGTCAGTCTTTCTCTGGCCATCTCTGGATCCTTTGCGATGAGTCTAATTTAATTACAGGGCAAATGGAAGACAATTAATTTGCAATTTAGTGGTTGCTGATTCCCTTTTTATTGGTATTCATTTCAGAGCTCACCCTAAGCACTTCTTTTTTTCCTGAGAAGTTATTTTTCTAAGACTTCATGAACTCCTGCTATCGGCTTATAAAATACATATTTAAAATATTTTTTATTCTTTCTATCAAATTTTAAGATTAGTGACAACTGTCAAAGCAAGGTGACTTGAAATGCTGAGTGTAAACAGCTCCATCCTGAGCTGCTGCATTAGTTGGTAGAGATGGAAAGTGGGAGAGAGGATTTCAGTCCTGTTAGATTTTGTTGTGAAGCAAGCTCTCTCCCCAACAGCCCTCTTAATTTAATTACCCATTTTCCATGACTGGCTGACTTGGTGACAATGGCAGCTTTATATGTCTCTCTCAATAGGAAGAGAGGGTGCTCCCAAGGGCAGCACTGGGGTCAAAGGAGCTTGGTCAAGTGGCTCATGGCATCACCCCAGGACAGAGCTTTCCCCCTAAACCACTTAGGGGACTTAGGGGAGAGGGAACTGCTCCACCCGTCCTCTCCTCCATCCCTAGAAAGCAGCAGTCTGCTGGCTCCCACCTGTGTGGGGAAATAGTGAAGCAAACAGTGGGTAGGACATGTGAGGAGAGAAGAAGGGCATGGAGCTTTAAGGATGTTGAGAAGGAGAACAAATGTTAAAGGCCTTGCTATATTTGAGACACCAATTTGATGGGGAAAAAATGGAAATAGGCATTATGGGATTAAGCACAGTGGGAAGGACAATGCCTCCTGAAATGAATGGAATGCACAGGCCTTTTTGTTTTTGTTTATTTTGTTTTGTTTTAGGTCCAGAGAAGTGGGCTGAGTGAGAACTATGAATGCCAAGCATCCATTCTCATTTTACCTCCTGTTATTTATGGCAGATTAGCAAAGAATATATATATACTGTATTTGCTGGCGTATAAGACGACCTTTTGGCCCTGCCTGAAAAATATGCCTCCAAGTGGGGGGTAGTCTTATATGGCGAGTATATAACAAACTCTGTATTTTTAGTGGAAATGTTAGGGGGTCATCTTATACGCCCAGTCGTCTTATACGCCGGCAAATATGGTATATATATATACACACACACACACACACACACACACACACACATATATATATATATGCGTGTGTGTGTGTGTGTGTGTGTGTGTGTGTGTGTGTGTGGTATGACTTAGGGGAAAGAGAGTAGAAAATTATCTAACTCTTTCTCAAGAGCATGCAACACTTGTGCCATTCTCTGGAGGACCTCGGATGATTGAATGAACAGTAAATTATAACCTGAGATTGTGACTCTTCACTATATCTCGGGATTGCTAGGAGGGCACAGCCACATGGAATTTCACTGATTCCTAGAAGCACACATAAAAATTATATTAATTCTGAGTGTACCTTGCTACACATAATAACATGAAACAAATTAAGTGAATAAAAATAGAGGCTCTGAAACAATAAAATCCTCCCAGAAAAAAAGTCATTGGGTAAATGAGGCATGAGCCTGGATCCTAGAAAACTATTATTTTCATGAAGTTTGTGAACTTAAAATATTTTTAACATTGTAAAACAAGGAGTATCCTAGAGCAAGATGGAGGCTTTAAAAATGGAATTGTGTCTGAATTTCCTGAAGCACTGGCAAGAGGATGCGAAATCTCTTGTTAGTTTACATGTAGAGAAGAAATATACAAAAAGAACTTAAAGAACAATGCAGTGAAAATAAATTATTTAAACAATTGTTGCATTGATCAGTTGTTTATATGCTTATTTATATTATATCAATATTTATTTTCATTCTGTCTATATCTCTATATTATCTATCTATATCATCTCTATCTCTATCTCACTCTATATCCCTCTATATTTGTATCTGTAACTAACTATACCACTAGAGGATAAATTCCTTGAGTGCAAGGATGTTACCCATCTTGTTCACTTTTATATTTTCAGCATCTGAGATGGTGCCAACTACATAACCATAATGCCAAATACATATTTTGAAGTGAATAAACCAAAAATACTTGGTTAAGATTTTTTTAATACTTAGTTTAAACTCAGTTTCCTCATCCTATATAATAAAAGGCTAATATGCAAATGGACTGAAAGGCAGAATGACCTATCACTGTGACGTACACTGACCGCCACGGGGCAGCCTCAATGCAGGAGCTTCCCCTGGTGGTCAGTGTGCTCTCATAGGGGGAACTCAGCTCAGTCAGAGACCTGTGCCGGGGTCAGGGCTGGCAAGTGCAGTGGTGGTAGCCGGAGCCTCTTTTGCCTCCACAGTAGCACTAAGGATGCCTGGCTGTTGTCTTAGGCCTGCTCCCCAGGGGAAGTGGGCCTAAGCCATCAGTCAGACATCCCCCCAAGGGCTCCCAGACTGCTAGAGGGAACAGGCTGGGCTGAGGGACCCACCCCCAAAACCAAGTGCATGCATTTCTTGCACCAAGCATCTAGTGTTTCTGATAATTGCTTCTTAGGTCAGCTTTGAGAATTAAACTAGATAAAGCAATTATCACTTTACTTAACACTGAGTAGTTACCAACACAAGGATAGTCTTATTTCTTTTTCATATCCCACAATTTATTAATCAATCTTAAGATTCCTCGACATTAATCTGAGCAGCTTTTTTTTCTTCCATATCAATACTTTGTCACAGGAAATAAGAGATAAAAAAATATGTTTAATTTTTGAGAAGATGCATGATTCAGTTAAAGTTGTTCATCATAAAAACTATTTTTTAAAGAATGTCCTATGTTTAATTTACAAAATGCCAATTTCTAAGTGAGTAGCATTACA
This sequence comes from Vespertilio murinus, assembly GCA_963924515.1. Taxonomy (NCBI): domain Eukaryota; kingdom Metazoa; phylum Chordata; class Mammalia; order Chiroptera; family Vespertilionidae; genus Vespertilio; species Vespertilio murinus. The sequence goes on from OZ004709.1 coordinate 160,694,769, forward strand.
TCTAGAATCTGCTTGGAAAAGAACTAAGCTATTCCTATTTCTTCATATTTTCATCTAGAAGTGGAGCTAAGAATGTGCTAAGGTGTGATCTGAACCTCATTCTGACAAAGCTCAGGTTTCTTTAGCTACATAAAGCATTTGTCTACTTGAGAGAAAAGTGTTACCTTTAAAACAACAATGCAAAGTACAAAGGAGTGGAGTATTTCAATGCTTCCAGTGTTCAGCAAGTAAAAACAGAACAATTAAAAAAGAATAACCACATCAAAGTTCTAAATTATACTCATTTGCTCTGTCAGTAATTGTGACAGCCTCCGAAGTGATTACTGATGACTTTGTCACCTTGCTGTTAACATTCTCTTGGTGACATGCATCATACCTTGGATGTGAATTATAGTAACTTTTTTTTGGAGACTTTAAAGTCAATTGTATGAGGAAGCAGAGGTGGGGTAGTCAGAAAATATATATCTTTACATACATTTTTTCTTTATCTTTGTAATGTAAGTGTATTGTCATTTTTAGTAATACTTTGTGGGTGTGATATTTGCTTCTCTTTTTGTTATAAAAATATTCAGCTCACTGAGTAATGATTTTAGATTTCATTAACAAGGTAACATCTAATACAGCTTAACCTATTACAGGTTGATAAAAATTAAAATCTTTATTCAGTAAGTACTTCTGAATTCAAGTGCAAAAGCTGGTATTAACAATACAAGATAATTTTGGTGAGGAAAGAAAAATGTATTCTGCAATCGGATTTTGCTTGTTCAAGAGAACACAATTCCAATGCATGATGATCCACTTCCCTATAATCAGCATCTGTGACCCAACTCCAAAGCAGCAATTGCTCTCGATGATAAATGGCCATTACCCCATGACTCATTCACACTTCAACCTTCTAATCAGAAACAATAGAAAAGATTCTAATTCATATCAAAATGTGACAGTAGAAATACCGTTTTTTTCTTGGCTTTTTTGATAAAACGGTTCTTTATTGTTTACCAGCCAATAATTGCTCATTAGACATCGTGTATGCACAAGTTACTTTGCTAAATAAACACAATGAATCTATATAAAATACGTAGAAAATATTGGTTTTTAGGTAATTAGATGTCTAGTTTAAAAATTATTGAGACACACACACACACACACACACACACACACACATACAAAGATGATGCTGGCTACCTAGATGACATTCCTACTTATCAAGGTAAAGAATAATACAACACTAGGAAGAAGCAAAATTGAGTATAGATGCTGATCTGCCATGTATTATAATTTTCTTTAGTCCTCACTTGAGAATATGCTTTTAAATTATTTTATTTTTATTTATTTTTTAAAATATATTTTTATTGATTTCAGAGAGGAAGGGAGGAAGGGAGGGAGGGAGGGAGGGAGGGAAAGAGAGAGAGAGAGAGAGAGAGAGAGAGAGAGAGAGAGAGAGAGAGAGAGAGAGAGAAGAGAGAGAGGATTAAGGACTCTTGCACAGCCCACACCAGAAATTGAACCTGCAACCCAGGTATGTGCCCTCACTGGTCATCAAACCATGACCTCCTGGTTCATAGGTTGGCACTCAACTACTGAGCCATGCCAGCCGGGCTTAACTGATTTTAGAGAGTATGGAAGAGAGTGAGACCGAGTGGGGAAACATAATTCCTATATAAGTGCATTCATTTATATAAAGCCACCTACTTATTTTGTTTAAAAAATGTCTGTTACTAATTATTGTTATGAATGTGACCACCACTGAGCTTTAAACAGTTTGAGCCTACTTCACTGGTTCACAGTCAAATTTAAATCACTGCTACTTTACTGAGTTCAAATACTGAATGTAGAGGTTGAATGAATATTCAAATGAACTGCTAGAAATCAGATTGAATCAGAGACAAGCTAATTTCAGAGGCAATTATCTAAATGATGAAATAGAGAATGAAAAACAGGCAGCTATAGATCATCTACTAGATATTAACTTACATCAAAATTGCCTGCTGTTCAGTGTCTTGATAACCCATGTTTCCAAATATTCCATGGAGAATTTTTGTATTGTTTAGGCCAGAGGTTCCGGGAACTGCATCTGGGGCGGGCTATCTTTGTTTCTTAAATAGAAGGCTTCTCAGAGCTAATCAAATGAGATTTATTCTGAGATATGACACTCTAAGGATGTTGGTTACAAAATTTGTCTAATTATGAATCAGTTTTCTCAGTTATATTTCTTGGTGAAAAGGAGGAAATATATATAACTATGTATAAATATTTTTTAATTGACCATGTGTAAATATTCCTAGTGCCATGAAAATGTTAGGAAATTCAGCAAAGTGTTTCCCAGTTCTGAGGAATTATTGAGAACAAGTTTCATTTGAAATGGTTAATCTCATCTTGGAACAATACAGCCTACCATATTAAGAGTGAAAAGGGCTGCCTCACTGTTTTAATTTCTATGGACTGCTATCACAAAATACCATGGATGGGGTGGCTTAATAACGGCAGACATTTATTTCTCACAGTTCTGTAGGCTAAAAAGCCCAAGACCTATACACTAGCATTTTCTGTGTCTGCTGAGCACCCACTCTCTGGTTCACAGACAGCTGTCTCCTCACAGCATCCTCACATGGTGGAAGGGGCAAGGGGATTCTCTGGGGTTTCTTTTATAAGGGGATGAATCCCATTTATGAGGACTCCATAGTCATGGCCTAATCATCGTCCAATGTCCACCTCCAAATACATTGGGTGTTAGAATTTAACACAAACATTCAGACTACAATGGTCATATATACATGCTATCAGAACAATAAGATGATGATAATATTTCAATCAAATAACCACAATTAAATTTTTCTCACCGTTTCATTTTGTCCGATTTTTGTAACTGTTGATCGTGGGTTAGAAGCAGGTCCTTTATGAAGCAGTTCTGCCTCCAGAAACGAGTTCTGGAAATACTCAGCCCATCCTGTATTGTATGCACATTTTCTAAGCATTATGGTCTTGCAAGATTAAAAAAATATATATATATTTTGATTTCAGAGAGGAAGAGAGAGAAAAGAGATAGAAACATCAAGGATGAGAGAGAATCATTGATCACCTGCCGCCTGCACACTTCCTACTGGGGATAGAGCCCATAATCCTGGTATGTGCGCTGACCAGAATTGAACCTGGGAACCTGCAGTCTGCAGGCTGACACTCTATCCACTAAGCCAGTTCAGCTTGGGCTGGGCTTGCAAGATTATGCTAATCTAAATCATTGAAGCACCAATAATTTAGAGCATATGATGCAGTCATGACACACAGTCCCCTCTAACCTATAGTTTAGGTGCTGGACAGTGGTGGTGAGTCCCAGGTCCCAGTCAGGCATGTGATTTTGTGGGTAAACAACTGATACCCTGTAGTGTCCTCCCTTTTCCTTCCTCCCTTCCTCCCTTCCTCCCTTCCTCCCTTCCTTCCTCCCCACTCCTTCCCTCCCTCCCTCCCCACTCCCTCCCTCCCTCCCTCCCTCCCTCCCTCCCTCCCTCCCTCCCTCCTTCCCTCCCTCCTTCCTTCCCCCCTTTTCTTTCTTTCTTTCTTTCTTTCTTTCTTTCTTTCTTTCTTTCTTTCTTTCTTTCTTTCTTTCTTTCTTCCTTCCTTCCTTCCTTCCTTCCTTCCTTCCTTCCTTCCTTCCTTTCTTTCTTTCTTTCTTTCTTTCTTTCTTTCTTTCTTTCTTTCTTTCTTTCTTTCTGATATTTTATTCTATGCACATCAAGGTAAACTAGTCTAAGCTATGATATTTTATAGATTAGTTGTACTGAATGTATTTTTCCATTTACAGTACTTTTTTTTTAACAGACAATGGGTTTATTCAGAAATAACCCCATTGTATGTTGCAGAGCATCTGTATTTTTCTTGAAAATGGAGCACCCTGATTATCCTTCTGAAACCACTCTGACTCATGCCCATAGTGTGTTAACTCCCCTAATTAAAAGAAGGGAGGAGCTTGGCATGATTAAAGATTAGATTAATTTTTGAAATGGGAAACTATGATAAAAACAGGTGTTCTCTATAAAGTGACCTTCTCCCCCACCCGCCTTCTTAAAGCTTAACCTCTTGAATACATACCCTTGTTCTCTAAGAAAATTATGTATTACATGATACAGATCTATAAATTTCCCCCTCCTACACTGTAATTACATTTTCTTTTCTCAAGTCTTTTATTAAGTCTTGTATACCTGCATGTCTTTTATAACAGTACCATGGAAAACCAAGTTATGGAATAGTAAATAAAGTGTGTTTGCCCTATAGTAATCTATCTCCTGATACTGGTCAGCAGAGTTCTGAGTGCGATTGAAGAAATAGTGATCAAGAACTCCAGACAAGGGTCTTACTCAAGGGGACTCCTCAAGACTTTGGGAACATTGAGTGATAAGCAGAATACCCCAAGGAACGCTAATAACTAGATGACTCAAGAAGAAACTAAAATAATTATCTACTCTTCCTTCTATGTTAGGGGACTAACCATTGAGTATACTGTGACTACACTAGTGTTTTGATTCCTTCAAGATGCCTACTCATTTATTTCATGTGTTTTTGCATTGTTGTTTCTTCTGCCTAGAATGCTTTTATAAGGAATCTTCTCGGGCTGTTTCTGAGCATTTAAATATTAGCTTAAAATGTCTTCTCTTCAGAGAGGTGTTTTCTGATAAAACAAACATAGTTACTGCAGACTGTCATTCTTTTGCATTTATCTGCAGAGCATTGTTACCATTAAATAATTTCTTTGAAAACATATCTATTTTCCCTCCTCAAATGGAATGTAAATTCTGTGAGAATAAATACCTTCTCTTTTTTTGTTGTTGTTCACTATGTTAATGTCAAAAATAGTGTGGAAATTCCAACATAGAAGGCAACCAATAAATGTGAATACATCTAAGAATTAATGATTGATTTTAGTTAGATGATTCATTCAATTATTAAACTGAAAATTAGGAGGCAAATAAAATGATTGAGACACAGTCATGAAGAAAGTTCTATAAATTAGATTTACAAGTGAATTCAAAAAAGTTCCAGTGCCTTGCTCAGAGGAAAGCGTGGTTATGTCAGTACAAAGGGGTGGCTTGTGAAGTGCATTTGCAAAATGAGATGGTTATTAGGCAGAAAGGAGAAGGAAGATCATTCTTGTCAGAGAGAACATTGTAGACACAGGTTCAGGTCGTTTATGCGAAATATGACAACTCTGAGGTGAGAGTCCAGCTCAGTATCCCCGCAAAGCCTGCAGAGGCCTTCTGAGCTCACCCACAAAAATAAATTTAGTTGTTTGGAAGAATCTCCGATAAGCATACACATTCTGGCAATCAATGATGAGAGAGAAAAGTTTCCAGGTGACCCTCATTCTGAAGATCTAAGCAAATCTGCAGATATTTTTATCCTTTTCTTTTGATAGTGCTATTTACAAACAGAAAATATTGGCAGGAATATTTCATTCTGGTGTACATCCAATTTCTTTCTGTTTTGATTGCCTAGGCTTCAGTAAATGATTTTCGCATTGGCAAAGAGCCATTGGAATTCTGCTCTGGATTCCTGTATTCCTTTCTGATGCTGTTATCGATGAATCTGGATGCTGAAGTTCAGAAAGACAAGGGACACAGGCTATTGGCTAATGAAAAAACATGGCATTCATTTCAGATTCCTGGTTACATTATAGCTCAGCGGAACTATACAAGGACTAGTTGAGAAGGAAATGACCTTTGTGGATTTCATTCTTATTTACCCAGAATATGAGACCTTCTCTCGTTGCTCTCATATTAATGTCACTGTAATGGTAAAGTGTATTTTAAAAGTGCGTAGACACTAAATTTTTAGGATTAGAGAAAACACGATCAAACTGACTTTACCAGATGAAAAGACAGAAAGATCTTGGGAACATGTTATTTAATAGACAAAGGACAAAATCTTGAGGGAGATAGACTGGTTAAAAGTTGAAGACAGGCCAAAACCGGTTTGGCTCAGTGGTAGAGCTTCGGTCTGAGGACTGAAAGGTCCCGGGTTCGATCCCCTTCAAGGGCATGTACATTGGTTGCGGGCACATTCCCGGTAGGGGGTGTGCAGGAGGCAGCTGGTCCATTTTTTCTCTCTCATCGATGTTTCTAGCTCTCTATTTCTCTCCCTTCATCTCTGTAAAATATCAATAAAATATATTAAAAAATAAAAATAAAAGCTGAAGACATAATCAGATGTGAGCTGAAGAATTTCTTGAGTTTGTCAAATCACTTGTACACTGAAGTAGTCACAGTCAGAAAAACAACAACAACCAAACACAACAACAAAATGACTATTTAAGAATAAACTTTCTTTCCAAAAATTTGGTAGCCTTTGATTCATAAGAAGTCTGAGAAATGGTCACATTCATCATTTTCCTGGTGCGATAGTGTTGGTAAATAGGCTTAGCTTATTAGCAATTGTGATATAGTAACTCTCTAATCTCCCCCCAGGCTGGACAACCACAGAAGCTCATTTGTTACAGCAGGTAGCTTTACTCTAGCTAATATTAATTGCGTTCTAGTTTATACTGCCAATGTGGCCGATTGAATGAGAGATGATGATACGAGATTGATAGAAATTGCCTAGCCAAATCAGACAGTGAGAAGAGAGAGGGTTTTTCTAAAGGAACTGGGTTTTTTCAAACAGGTCATGTACCTCTGAAACATCTGAAACAGGGAAGAGAACCTATTTCAAGTCAGGGATGGAGGTTTGAATGTGGGCTGATTATGTGAGGAGCTTCTTCTAAAAGGTTTACTTTTTTTATTTTAAAGCTATTTATTTCTAGACATAGGTTTCTTTCTTCTTCTTTCTTTCTTTATTTTTTTAATAATCCTCACCTGATATTTTTCCATAGTTTTTTTGTTTTGTTTTTGTTTTTGTTTTGAGAGAGAGAGAGAGAGAGAGAGAGAGAGAGAGAGAGAGAGAGAGAAAGGAAGGGGGAGAGACACAGAAAAAAAAAAAAAAACATCAATGTGAGAGAGAGACATTTATTCATTAATTGGTTGCCTCCAGCATGCGCCCTGGCAAGATCCTGACTCGAACTTGGGACCCTTTCTGAACAAGGGCCAACACTCTATCCACTGAGCCAAATCAGCCAAATCAGCTAATAATTTTCTTTAGTTTTTTTCTTATGATACTTAGTACATGAAATTTATTTAAGTTGAATTAAAGGCAATTTATAGACTATTCTGTGAAATGAAGGGTGATCCCCCCCTGCTGTTCTGTCTCTAGAACAAAAGCATACAGCTGCAAAAAAAATGTATGCATAGTTTTCTGGTTTTGAAATTAAAATAAGGTGAAATAAAAAAGTTGATGCACAGGGCCAGCCTTTAAGTCTGCAGATTATATTCAATATTTTAGTTTCTAGACTATTGATCAAACATCTTATTGGTTATTATTAGTAACAAGACATTATAAACATGATTGCAGAATATTCCATATTAATATAATAGGTGGACTGTCTGAGATGGCTTTTATTTTTGTTTCAAAACACATTCAATCAACACTAATTATATTTATAGTACTGCAATGGAATCACTTCAGCATACTAACTTAATTTGTTTTTTCATGTCAATAACATTTTATTGCCTGGAATTATGCCAATCATAAAAAAATAGGGTTGGTGGGGCCTTGTCCTGGGAGGGTGGGAGTGGCCAGGGAGGGGCCAATCAGGGAAAAAGGAGACATATGTAATACTTTAAGCAATAAAAAAGAAATAGAATATAACTCACATACCAGGCAATCAAGCATGTATCGTGGTGTGTTTCTTTCTCTAGCTGTACTAAGCTTTATTATTTTAACTGAATCTTGATTATGAGTCCTTAAAGCCATCAGCCAAGTACTGATGTCTGAACTCCCATAAGTGACTTCAAATAGATGCTAGAAACTGTAAGTGCAGTTTTTATCATTCCCAGTTTCAAGCTCTCTCAGTTGCTACATCAAGAAGACTTTTGTTTTATTTTTGCAAAAGGCTTTTAAGTTTTTTTTTTTTCTTTTTGTTATTGAATCTCAGAGTTAGTTCATTTGCGGTCAGTATTCCTACTAGTGCTGAGATTTCTTCTGTCAGATCTGAAGAAAACACAAAGCATATGTCATTTAACCTTTCACTAGCCTGAGACTGGGCCCAAAGGTTATGGGTACATAAACATTTTTTTTTTAGTGACTAAAAATATAATACCCAATTTAATGCAAACATGTAAGCAAAATATAAAGAATTATAAGATATTTAAGTTAAATCATCCCTAAAGTACTTAAATCTTATGAGAATTTACCTTGTTTGATTTTACTATTTGCTGCTAAGATTTTAGACTGCAGAAGTAATATGTTAACTTATAGAACAGTATGGCAGAAATGGTTACCTTCTAGTAGAAAATATAATCCTAAAGACTACAGTTTTATTGTCCTGTGGTCTGTTATCCAGTTTGGACTCCAACTTAGGACATGCATTTCAATGCCATCCCAAATTCTCTGTTCACAAAATGTCCTTTGAATATGCTTATTAATTAATGAGCTGACTATACTTGACATATTTATCACATTTTAAAGTTTTTCTAAATTCAATTTTGACAGTTTGGAAGAACCCAGAAAACTTTTGAAGGATTTTCCCAGCTGATATGGCTCAGGGGTTGAGCATTGACCTTTGAACCGGAAGGTCATGATTAAATTCCTTGTTGGGGCACCTGCACAGGGTGAGAGATTCCCAGGGCTGGATGTGCAGGAGACTGCCGATCAATGATTGTCTCTCATCATTGATGTTTCTATCTCTCCTCCCCCTTTTCACAGGATTCACCTGCCAGAGCCAGTTAAGTTACCGTGTCTCAGGAGTGTACCTTATGGGCCATTCAAACCCAGGCCAATAGTTCATAGCCCATCAAATGAATCTCCAGTTATACTACTTTATTTTTGCTGACTCTCTGTTTCTCTAGGTATGTTTTCTTTCAGTAATTTTGGTGGGTTTTTAATCTTATTTTTTTCTGACCAAAAATTATTTTTTTAAATATCTGTTTCTTGTCTAACTAATGATCATGGTCATGTCCCCTTCCATAACAGGAATCTGGCTTGTGGATCTATGTCTTACGTTGAGTGATTAGGTTGTCTTGCCTACATACCAAAAACAGTACCCCGTGTATATGTTAAGTTGATCTGTACAATTTTATTTATCAATGGTTTTTATGTTCTTTTTTTTAATATTTTTGTTGATTTAAGAGAGGCAGGGAGAGTGAGATAGAGATAGAAACATCAGTGATGAGAATCATTGATCAGCTGCCTCCTGCAGGTCCCACATCTGGGCCACAACCTTAGCATATGCCCTGACTGTGATTCAAACCCTGACCTTCTGGTTAAAAGGTCCCCGCTGAACCACTGAACCACTCTGGCTGGGCTCTCAATAGATTTTAAAGGAACAGATTCTGAGAAATTTACTGACACTGCTTCAAATTCTACCTTGCAAAAAACCTTTAGAAATAATGTTATGTTTTGGGAATAGTATCAAAGAGAAGTATCTACAATCTGTCTGTTCCCCCCCCGCAGCTACGTATCTGGTGAGGATAGATATCCTACAAAAACTTCAACAATCAACAAATTGAATACATAAACAGATATTTTTTTTATGTCAGACATTAAAGAGATATACAAAATGTAAAATGCCACTTTTTCCACATTTTATTTTATTTCAGAAAATAGTTTTAATATGTCATGTTATAGGCATCAATGTCCTTGGTTATCATTTAGGGACTTCTTATTTCCCTTTAAAATAGATATTTAAAATGATTATTTAAAAACCCTAATGCACTAAATCTGAGAGATTAAACCCTACAAAATATTTTGAGATTTTCAGAAATTTTTAGATGTTGTAAAGAGCTCTTGAAACAAAAGTTTGAGCTTTATCCAGTTTTTCTCAGTGAATAGAGCATTGACCTACAGACTGAAGGGTTCCAGGTTTGATTCCAGCCAAGGGCATATACCTTGGTTGGAATTTGATTCCACATGTGTGAGCAACCAATCAATGTGTCTCTCTCACATTGAGTTTCTATCTCTGTGTCTCTTCCCATCCATTTCACTCTCTAAAAAACCAATAGGAAAAAGAAATCCTTGAATGAGAATTAACAGTAAATAGACAGACAGATAGATAGATAGATAGATAGATGATAGATAAATAAATAAATAAACGAAACAAAAGTTTGAGAACTGCTGCTGTTTTATTATGTTACTAAGGAGAATACTTGACTAATCAGAATGATTTGGTAATTTTTTGTTGAATCCAAGAAAAAGAAATTCACCAATTTCAAAAGGCACTATAGTGGAAATCTAGTCGAAAGACTCTCTGCTTGGTTAACCTCAAGATAAAAAAGATAATAATAAAGGCTATTACATTATCCAATCTAAGATTCCTTAAGGAAATTTTGAGAAATAAATTAATTCTCTTACTTTAGAATGTCCTCAATACTATATGCTGAAGGAGTTTTATATGCTTCATTAATGCTTCTTGTAGCCATATATATATACAAGTAAGTGAAAGTGTTGAGATTGTCATTTTTGTGATTAACAAAATCTTTGGAGATTATATAATTAGCAAATCTGTGAGGTCATTAAAAAACATGTTTACAACTTAGAGAAATAAAACAAAAGTATGGACATTATGCTTTTATTTTTCTTCAAATTTTTACATAAACTTCCACAACTAATTATTTAGCAACCTAGAAAAATGTACCTGTGGCTTATGCTGCTATTATATAAAGGTTCACACACTCATAAATTACATGTTAATTATGGGGTTTTCTTATTTTAAATTGATTTGTGGGATATATACAAATATGTATACATATTCAACATAAAAGTTGAGATGCTTATAAGATACTAAAAGGGAAATCCAAGTAGCTTAACACTCAGAAAAGTCTTGACAAGAGATAGGAATTTGGGAGTTATTGGCACATGGATGGTATTTAAATCCAGGGGCATGAATGAGGTCACTGGAGAGAGATACATTTCTCATCACTCCTTTCACACACTTCTTTTCCTTATTGCCAGTCTTTCCACACAGTTACCGCACCTATACTTCACTAGTGCCATGCCAGTTCATCTAGGCGCCTAATTGATAATTATCACTGAATTTAACGGAATTGCTAGGGGATAGCTACAAAGCAAGTTCAGCTACAAGGCACTGGCTGCAATCTCTGCGCTGTAATAAACATTACATGCTCACTGATGTACTAATAAAGGTCTAGTTTTACTAAAATAATTTAATTTTCTTTCCCCAGAAAGACTTTAATAAGCATTTGGATTAAATTGGTAGCTTAAAGGACTCCGTATAATGAGGGTTGCAAGAGGAAATGCAATTGTGTCTCTCAGGAGTAAAAGTGAATAGTGATCAGTGATCAGGAAGGAAAGAGAGGTCCCCGGTGCTGCATAAACAGTCCCATGAGGTTAGGAGTTAGTATTTGAAAGCCCAAGTTCACAATGCACTAGTATTGATGGCATTTATTTTTTCTTACTTTGTTCTCAATCAGGGGTGGGCAAACTTTTTGACTTGAGGGCCACAATGGGTTCTTAAACTGGACCGGAGGGCCGGAACAAAAGCAACCTGACCATGCTGGCACTCTAATCTTGGGCTGCTGGTGAAGGAGCGGAGGGGAGAGCAAGAGAACCCTCCACTCTTTGGGCTCCGCCAGCCGGATAGAACAGCCAAATGGGCTGGATCCAGCCCATGGGCCGTAGTTTGCCCATGGCTGTTCTAGATGCATAAATGAATTGAATAGGAGGTGAGCATAAGTGGATGATGGTTTTCCTTCCTTTTTTTTTTTTTTTTGGTGGGGGGGTTCAGGGGAAGAAACCATTTTGTGAACTTAATTTCCCTAATCAGCTCCTGGTTGAAGTAGATTTTAGTTGCTCAGGAATGGGAGTTTAGAGACAACTGTTCTATCAGGAGGTGAGTTATCACTTGCCCAGCACCAAAGATTTAGCATAATCATGACACTCTAATTTTGACTCAGGGAAATTTGGAACGTGGAGGCTTGAATTAAACTGATAAATATGCTTATTACCAGTGACACGGGCTGTGTAAAGATGTGAAGGGCTGCATTAGGCTTATTGGAAAACTTTAACAAATCTTGAAAAGTTCTAGATGGTCTTGTTTCTGATGATCAGAGGAAGCCGTTGTAAAGTCTTGCCTTGGGACCAAGGATAAGATGGGTTCTCCATTAACTTTCAGTTCTATGCAATAAAGATGGCAAAACAAAGTTTTATTTTAGTACTTCCAGTGGTCCCTACAATCTATACCGATTTGAAATCCTATTTCCAACACTAAATGATAACAAACCTCAGGTGAATATTGTGACATTTCCTTTGAATGAGGTGAGTATTGTGAGATGGCGCCAAGGATGTCACTTTGCAACTCTTAGCTTTAAAATCAATTGCAAAGCATAGACATGCCTGATAAAACTATAAGATATATCTCCCATTGAAAAGAGACACTGTGTTACTAAGGCTGAGGGAAAAATAATTGAACAATTATCTAACTTTGGAACAACCCACATTGATTAAGTGATTTTAAAAATTAAATAATTTGCCTGGCAGGTATAGCTCAGTGATTGAGAGTCAACCTATGAACCAAGAGGTCACAAGTTTGATTCGAGGTCAGGGCACATGCCTGGATTGCAGGCTTGATCCCTAGTGTGGGGTGTGCAGGAGTTAGCCCATCGATGATAATCTGTCATCATTGTTGTTTCTATCTCTCTCTCTCCTTCTCCCTTCCTCTCAGAAATAAATACAAATATATATTTATTTCTGATATATATATATATATATATATATATATATATATATATATATATATATATAAAATGGAATGATTTTTGTCCAAGTTTCCATTAATTAATATACAGTAGAACCACACACACAACTTGAAATATTTTACGTTAACTCTCCTTTTTACAAATAGGTATATGCTGTTCAATCGTGATGTGTTCTCAGTGAAATGCTAATGTAAGAAGAAAGAAAGATTTGCCTAAGTGTCTTACTTTAATTTAAAAAATGAATTTCATGTGGATGCTAATCAAGACCAGTTACTCTGGCCTCAAGATCATTTTCCCTGCAGTGGAGATGACTTAGAAATGGAATTTGACAAAGGGCCTCCAATTAGATGAGTAAGGAACAAGCTCCAATGAAAATATTAGTTTTAAAGTGAATGAGCTCTGAGAAATTATGACTCTAATAAGCTTCAGATTTAATGACACTACTTTATCTCTAGTAAGCACGTGTTAAAACAAGTCCCTTTTTCATCTTTTATTTTTCTTCATAAAGTTTTATACCTACTGTAGCCTAGTGACTTCCCAGGGAGGGCAACTCGAATAATTAAACAATTGAGGTCCAGACTGTCTCCTCATGGCCCAGGAGCACCCATATTTTTTTCTTAATTCCTTCACCTTTTTTTCCCCACCCAACCCCACCCATCTGTCAATCTGTTTTCTATCTATGAGTCTATTTATGTTTTGTTTTTTGTTCATTTTGTTCATTAGATTTCACATATAAATCATATGGTACTTGTCTTTCTCTGGCTTCTTTCACTTCACTTATATTCATAACAAATGCAACTCAAGAAAGTATTAATTTACTCTGCCCATTTTCCAAGATCTTCTGCTTCGGAACTAGAGAAAGGGTAGTAGGCTATTTCTTAGTTTTGACTTAAAATGTGTGGATATGTGATCAGGTTTGAAAGTTTCCAATAAATTAATCTAAAAATATTTCACATTTATATAACATTGGTTTAATCATCTCGGTGCCTTTAACACAAAACACATAGGCGGTAAATAATAATATTTATGATCATAATAACCAATGACATTGTTCTGTTGGCATAAATAGAACAAGTATTAACTATATAATACTTTAATTAGTAAAAAAAAGTCTGTGCAGCACATATTTACTTTAATATTTTTAAAATGTTAAATATATATATTTATATATATTTTTTGCAAATAGCAAGGCAGTAATACAAAATATCCCATGTAGTTTTTTTTAACATTCTAATAAAAATAAAATAATTTCTACTAGCAATTATATTTATTAAATACAATTTAAACACACGAACCCTTTGAATCCTATGTTATCTATTTTATAATTCATAAAATATAACAGGCCATCTGTCACTTTGTTTCGATTGGCTTATATTTGAACTTTTCACCCTTGCCAATATTTGTTCCTGTAAGACAGAAAATGTCCTCGAGAGCTTCTCCACCTTTGAAGATTCCCAGAAATGACCATTTCTCTGTGTGTAGCTCTTTCATGCTTGGAAGAAGCATCTGTCAATTGCAATCTGACCTGAAGAAATTGGAGTACATGCTTCCTTTTTGATTTGCTGTATTACAAGGAGGCAGGCTGAATTGCCCTTGAGTAATAATTTGGAACTGGGCCATAAGTAAGACTTTTTTGAGTTAGCTTATGGTTGTTCCCAAATTCTGATGAAACTGGCCAGTAGAATGGGAGATCATCAATTGTCTGTTTTTCTAATTTTAGATGGAATTAGAGGACTCTAGAAATGTATCAACAATTGCTATACATGCAACTGAGTAGTCTTGGTATTGTATGAAGTCTAAACAAATCTGTAACACAAAGTTCCTTCCTTAAAGATTTTTATACTTTAAGGGAGATGAAGGGTGTTGAATTATCTATGCCGCAAGGTGAGTGAAACTATAGCTTTCTCACAATCTGGGGCATGACAATATGACAAGTGAACAGCAGAGAAAGTAAAATCTATGAGCAAAGAAATTTTCAATGTGTAACTATCTTTCAATAAGTCCTATCCCCACACCAAAACATAAAATAATATAAAATATATTTTTTTAAAATTTTCAGGTGAAATCTGAAAAGCCACTCCCCACTACCTATTATGGTGATTTGAAAGTTTTGGATAAGTATAGTTGTGATAAATATATCGGAATTTACATGTACAGAGAACCATATGCAATCTGTACGTTGAAGCAATGAAACTGCTCCTGGAGGCTGGGAGCTGGGGCTTTTCATCAAGTCACCAACGCTTCACAACATCTTGGAAATTAGGGGTATTAACTACTTCATTGATGCACTAATTAGAGGTTCAAAAGCTTTGTTGTTTCCTATAAGTACTAAGAAAAATAAGAACCCACCCAGATAATTTAGACTTGAACACTGATGCTCATTCTATTGAAGCATTAGATGTTGTTACCAAACATTTCTACTTAAATGTATAAGGGCCAGTCAGTTGTTTTTAGATGCTCTGTTATATGCATGTCTCTGAAAGGCCTATCCAAATAGCCTGCCACAGGGACTCCTTAAAGAGACAGAACTCAAGAGTATCCCTCTGCTTTTTGAAAAGCTAAGAGAGCAGATGGAGAACCTAGAGGGCTCTCTCTAGTTGGAACCAACCTTTTCTCTATGCTGTTTTAGAGAAAACACTCCCCTGAGAAAGAAGATATAGCCTCAATGAGGGTAGTGTGTTTTTTTCTTGATGTCGTATGAAGGAGCATATGATAACATGCAGGTATTATGCATTAATATTATTAAAGTCAGGAAAAATACTAAGCTTTGTTGCTCATTGCCCTGCATCAAGGGGCATCCTGAGGATCTAAATGTTGGTTCATATAGCTTCCTTCCTCCTTCCTTCCTGCCTGCCTGCCTGCTTTGTATACTACGTGTTTCCCCCAAAATAAGACATCCTCTGAAAATAAGACCTACTTCATGGAAACATAATACATCCCCTGAAAATAAGACCTAGCGCATCTTTGGGAGCAAAAATTAATATAAGACACTGTCTTATTTTCGGGGAAATACTAGTATACAAGTAAAGCATTAAAGACAAATATAACTAGTATACAAGTAAAGCATTAAATACGAGTAAAGCATTAAAGGCAAATATAACTAGTATACAAGTAAAGCATTAAAGACAAATATAACATTAAGTCAGCATTAAAGACAAATGTAACTTTTTTCATTTCCTCACTCCTCCTTTTTCTCTTTTCTTCCTTACTTCCTTCCTTCTTTCCTTCCTTCCTTCTCTTCCTTTCTTCCTTCCTTTCTTCCTTCTCTTTCTTCTCTTTCTCTTTCTTCTCTTTCTTTCTTTCTTTCTTTCTTTCTTTCTTCCTTTCTTCCTTCCTTCCTTCCTTCCTTCCTTCCTTCCTTCCTTTCTTTCTTTCTTTCTTTCTTTCTTTCTTTCTTTCCCTTATGCCTTTCATTTTATCCACTTTCCTTCTATCTCCTTTTCTTCATTCTCTATCTTTTCCTTTTCCCCACTTTATTCACCTTTAAGGTGACAATATTATTATTATTATTATTATACTAGTACATAGTAAAAAAAAAATTGTATTTCTGAAGCTGCTTGTCTCTCTGCTATTCCTATGTTTTCACTTTGGACACTTTTTAAATGTATTCATTCATATGTTTATTCACACTTATGAGTTTAATATATTACAAAGCAAACATTAAAAATCAATATTGAAGGAAGATGGCAGCAATGCTTGTCACCAATTCTATTTGTTAGCTAAGTCAGGTTTTCTACTCTGTAAGGACCACTTGCCTATTGGTTGTCTACCCCACCCCAAAATATTTCCCTTTCCCTGGTAACTACTCATTCCCTCACACTTTGTTATAAAACCCGATCCTTAGAGAATGGTCTGCTTGGGCAGCTTTTAAATGTTCCTGTGGTGGAACATTTGGTGGAAGCAGCTGCATTCAAGTGAAAAGTTTCTGCTAAGGCACATAGGGATAAAACGCAACTTATAGCAATCACTTTCTCGACTCAGATTAGGCCAAAATTTGTTTTGTGTTGCTGATTGTTCTTTAGGAAAACCTGCCATCAGTGAACAATGCTTTCCATTCTTAGCACATTTAGAAATTATGTAAATTAAAGAGGAGACAAGAATATTCTGATGCACTGGAGTACATCTCAGTATAATGACCACAGTTGTCCTATTTATCTCTGCAAACTATCAGTATCAGACACTTCCAATGGAGAGCACAGATTAAAAAGGCAAGTTAATCATAAGTAAGCTGGCTCATCCTTTCTGCAGATGACTGTCCAGCCTTCTGCTTTAGCTTTTCTTTGTTTTCAGAAATAGACATGTCTGGTGGAAGATAATATGGGCCTTGGAAGGGATGATGAATAGGAAACACCTTCGTTCATAATGGTCAAGAGAGGCTTGAAGTATTGATGCTTTTCAATTTTATTTAAGTTCTGAAATAAAGGTTTTTTCTGTATTCCAATTTAGAGCTATCAAACACCCATGAAAACAGCATAGGAATGAGATAGTGGCTCAAGATATACATACTTTCTTCAAGTCAAGGAGTAAATATTTATTGTACCATAAAATTTAATCTGTTTGGCTGAAACTGGTTTGGCTCAGTGGATAGAGTGTCAGCCTGCGGACTGAATGGTTATGGGTTCCATTCCAGTCAAAAGCATGTACCTTAGTTGCAGGCACATCTCCAGTGAGGGTTGTGCAGGAGGCAGCTGATCAATGTTTCTCTCTCATTGATGTTTCTAACTCTCTCTCTCCCTTCACCTCTGTAAAAAAAATCAATAAAATATATTTTAAAAAATCCCATTAAAATTAATCTATTTTAAGTAAAAGTATAGTTTTCTTAAAAGTTTAATCTTGACATGTTTTTATCATTAAGTAAAGCATTAAAGACAAACATAATAAGAGCTATTGTGTGGCAAACAATGTTCATTGTCTACTCAATAGTTATCATACTTCTCTGCCCACTCTGTCTTCTTTAAATCTCTGCACACAATGCCCGAGGTTTTGAGCTATCTTGTGATCATGAGGACAACTATTAGTAACATTTCGTGTGGAAAAGTCAAAAGATAGAAAGCTCTAGAAACCTTAGTAAGCTTCCAAATTAACCTTGGACCTGTTCAAACTATTTTACTTGGGAAAGACCAGATGCTGAAAGACCCCTGTTAGAGATGACTATTTTCCTAGTTTACTGTGAATTTGTTGTATATTTGTGATCCCAGAGGATAGTTTTATTTTTGCAGTAGAAACAAGAAACAAATGGTTGAATTTCGACAGCTAATATAGCAGTGCTTTTGATGATGCATGCCACATTCCCTTAGCATGATGTTTTAGTTCTTTGTTGTTTCATAGCAGCAATTAGAACATCTCTGAGTTACTGGCGGAATCAAAATACTGTTGCCTACACAAGGGCTCTCTATAACGTGTCCTCATAGGAACCTCTACTCCTTCCCCAGCTCACTTTTCCCCATCCTTCCTTCCCTGGCTCACATTTTTTTAATCCTACACTCCTGATTTCCAAGAGAGCTTTCCAAATTATTTAACCCCACCAGTGCTCTTGTTTTAGGTTACGCTTTAGGTATACCCCAACTAATTCATAGCTTCCATTTATGCATCACACTAGATATGACGGCTTTTCTGACCAGCCTTTGAAAATTGCACTCCTCTCACCAGCACCTTCTTATCCCCATCCCTTCTTCATTATCTGTATAATAATTATAAGCTGCTCATAATAAACTCATTGTTTATTATCAGCCTCTCTCATCTATACTAATAAAAGGGTAATATGCTAATTAGACCAGCCATCCTTCTTGATGTCCTTCTGGACAAAGCCACAGTGGCAGGGGCTAAGGCAGAGGCAGTTAGGGGTGACCAGTCCAGCAGGGGAGGGAAGTTAGGGGCAACCAGGAAGGCAGGCAAAGTTGATAGGAGCAATCAGGCAGGCAGGCAGGTGAGTAGTTAGGAGCCAGCAGTCCCGGATTGCAAGACTGCCTGCTTAAGAATGGAGAGGGTGCAGGCTGTGCTGATGGCCCCCCTCCCATGCATGAACTTCATGCACTGGACTTCTGTTTAGAATATAAGCTTCATTATATCAAGGAGTTTTATTTTTTTCCCTAATGGCTTTATTTCTTATAAAGTAATGCCTGACATTGAATAGTTTCTCAATCCATAATTGTCAAAAAAGTGAATGTACTATTTTAATAGACAATGCAAATTTATGTACCAGTAAAGATTACAGTAAGAAATACGTAGGACATTCAGAAAGATTTAAGTGAAGTGAGACGAATAGAACTATTTAGAAAGTGGTGGCAAAGTTAAAGAATCCAACAAACGGTGGTGCGGAACCAAGGACAGGACATACACAATCTCTCTCTCTCTCTCTCTCTCTCTCTCTCTCTCTCTCTCTCTCTCTCTGAAGGATCAAAACAAAAGAGAGTGGTAACTGGAGTCAAGGACAAGGACCAGATGGAGAACAGATCCATAACTGTAGGGTGTGAAAACTTTGCTAGCAAAAGTGTAACAAGGAGGGTGAGGGGAGAATAAATATACATCTCTCTTTCCCCCCCTCTATAATCTCCTCTTGGTACCATCCATCAGCCTAAAAGAATGGTTGGACACTGGAGAGTAAGGGGATATAAATGATGCAGTGTGTAGAGGTCAGCCTCCTGAGGGGAAAAGCAAGGCAACGAAGTGAAGAAAATGGATCTGCTTTGAGAGAGAAAGGGGCAAATGGAACAAGACAGCACAAGGGGTTAAGATCTATGAATTTATTAATGTGTCTTCCCATTTTTCATTTTGACTCCATGTCCTTCTCCTCAGTTGTCCTGAGACCTATAACAAGGTCACAAGAAATAGTAAAATGAATGGGCAAGGGGTAAGAAGCTCTCCCAGAGATGGTGATATGCGTTTCTTAAACAGCAGGAACACTGAAAGCAAGGTGCTTCCTTCTCATTCAATAGGGAACTCTGGGAGATAATACTGCTGCACCAAGGGTGTTGGTGGTATGGCACTTCCATTAATTTAAACTAAGTGGCATGACATTGTCAACCACTTTTTAGAAGTGATGATGAGATGGGAGTTCCATCAAGATCTGGATTAGAAGGTTGGCAGAAGGGGTAATGTGGACCTTATATCAAGGGCGGAATTGTTGCCCACCAGGGCGGAGGCTATCAGTGTCACTGCCAGACCTATGGCCAAGCGAGAGTTATAGTGGAGCCCCGTGGTTTTATTTAAACAAGCTGGCAGACAAAACCACATGTTACATTAGTTGATGTGACATCCACAGAGGGCCAAGAGCAGGGCCCGTCACACATGAAAAGTCCTCAGTCCAGAGAACAGCACAGCACAGCACAGCAAACTCAGTTCTGAGACCCTCTTCATCGGATGGCATGTGTAGAGTAAGCTGTTCATAACAGCAGGCACCACATTGAAGTGTAGGGGATCTGAAACACTACATGTTTATCTCAAAGAAAGTCATATCCTAAAAGTATATCTCCAATTACAAAAGTAAACCAAGATGACAAGATTTGACCCTACCCCCATAAAAAATTAACTTTAATTCCTTTTTATTCTTCTTATGGAGTGGTGGCATGGGATAAAAGAGGTACCCATGAGGATGATATTTTAAGAAATAAAGAATACTATTTTTTTTCTGCATTTGAGTGTGCTATGCTTAACTTCAGAAAAGCTAGAAATTTTATGTAGTGTTACAGGTCATATATATATATATATATATATATATATATATATATATATATATACATATATACTTTGAAGTATATGCATGTTCAAACTTATTCAGGCTCAGCTATGTAAGAAGCGCACTCTCGTTCCTGTCAGATCATTGAGTTGACGTTGATCTCATTTGATTACATTTAGATGGATGATATCAGCTCTCATATTGAGGAAGTAGACAATGCAAAGTAATTAGTCACAAAGCTCCTTTGTAAGCCTCCCATATAATGAACTCTGGGCAAATTAGCTCGTAAGCATAATATCCCCCACTCTAATTTGATTTCTGTGCTCCAGAATTAGGAAGGCCATCAGTAAGATCCGTTGTTGTTTTGCCCAATATAATTAGAGGGTCAGCAATTTGATCTTGCCTTGATGACAAAACAATTATCTATGGCATCCCCTGACCCATTTAGGGAAAATAAAACCCATGCTTCCTAAGGTTTCTTCTCTAATTAAGGACAGTTAGTCCTGGTTTCACAGGGATGAGCAAAGTATAAATGTCAGAACTGAAGCTCAGTGTGAGGATAAAGAATCACCCAGGCAGGAGGAATCACAACCATAGCACTTGTGATTCCCTGCTCTCATTATTACCCTTCTGTCTCTGTTGGTCTGAGCTCTCAGCTTTTCCTTTCATCTCCAGTGAGTGTGGCCACTCGCTCTCTCCTCCCATCTGGCCTGTCTGCACTGGATTTCCCTGCCTGTCCTTGTGTATGTCTGGTCATGTCACGTTTTCCCAGGACATCATTTACTAGAGAGTTTTTCAATGGAATTTCTCTAGCAAACTCTTAAGAAAATAAAAATTAATGCAGAATGATATGCAGTTTAAAAATCCACAGGTTTGCAGTGCATGGAATTCTTACATTAAAGCAAGATAAAGTCCTAATAAAGCTCTGCTTATGTGGTAAAATTTGCCAAGTAGGAAAATCACCATCCATCCTCCCTGAAGAAGAGGATGTAAATTAAAAGATACTTAAAAAAATCAACAACAACAAAAAAAAAACACTTAAAAAAAAAACCACAATGCCCAGCTGGTATGGCTCAGTTGTTGACCCAAGAACTAAGAGGTTGCTGTTTGATTCCTCTCTGGGCACATGCCTGGGTTATGGGTTTGATCTCCATGAGGGAGGGTATAGGAAGGCAGCCAATCAATGTTTCTCTCTCATCGATGTTTCTATCTCTCTTTTCCTCTCCTTTACTCTTTCTCTCAAAAATCAATAAAAACACATTTTTAAAGAACAACAACAATTGTACAATGCAGAGACTTAAGCCAATAATTCAGTTCTTCAATCATTGAGGGAACAAATAAAATGTTCTTTGGACTCTGAACTATATCAGTAAGAGTTAACCTGTGTATTTTACTGAGTATTGCCACATTGCTTGCTTACAGAGTGCTTTATCTATAAGGCCTGGAGGTTAGAAATGCATTAGTATATTTTAAAAATGAAAGTGGGTTTTGCCTCAGTTGAAAAAAAAAAACCAAGGTTGGAATAAAGCCTGCTTGCTAGATTATTATTCATCTTTAAACCAAGGCCTGGTAATATTTTAGAAACTGCTTAGTGAGGGTTTGCCCTGCATCTCCAGAATTAAAGAGGTATAAGCAAAAGCTCCCTTAATTGCCAGTTCTTGCAACCCTCTTGTTTCATGCAAATGAGATGAGGGCCTAGGTTTCCTTGTCTGGCGGTTTCCCAGAAGAAAGTTCAGAGGGAACACTTTGCATATTGTTAGAGGTCACATCTGTTAGAATCAAGACAAGCTTCTAAGCATATATTTGACACACCACAGAAGGGCAACCCATGGACAGTTTTGGGTTCTCCTTGTTGCCTGCATGTATAATGGAAGACATAAACGTAATCATCATTGTTCCTTCTGTATTAGTTTCCTTGGGGTGGCCATACAAATTTCTGCAAACTAGGTGTCTTAGAACAAGAAAAAAAATCATTGTCTCAGGGTTCTGGAAGCTCTGAGTCAAACATTTGGGTGTCAGCAGGGCGGTGTTCCCTCACGAAAACTGTAGGGAAAACCCTTTGCTTCTTCCTTGGTGGTTTTCCAAAAGCCTTGACATTCCAAGGCATGCAGATGCCAGTGTCTGCCTCTGCTGTCACGTGATGTTCTCCCCAGCATCTCTGTGTTTCTTATAAGTACACCAGTCCTATTGGATCCAAGGCTTTCCATAAGGCACTGGGACTTCATCTTAGAGTAATTCTTTTCATGTTTAATTTATTTATTAAGATTTAGATCACAGTTTCTCCCTATTTCCTAAATTGCAATGGTTAGAGCCAATTATAGACAGGTATATTTGTGTGTAGTTTAGTATTTCCAGAACATAGAATGATTTTAAATATATAGATACTTGTAATTTAAAATATATAGATTTTAAATATATAGATCTCCTTTCCCCGCATCCTTCCATTTTATTTATCTTTGTCTTTCTTTGTCCTTTAAAAAAGGGCATATGATGCAAGGCTGCATTCCCAAATGATTGAATTCATCTGCAAATTGCTTCCAGGTGCTCATATCACTTACTTTCCATCTTCAAACAAATGAAAAAATAATAATTCAATGTCACTGAAGAACAAAATCATGAGGAATTTAAATGGTTTTGACATTAGCTTTAGTTTCCATCTAAAATATTGCTTGCTTATACTTCTCCAAGTTGATTTATTTATACTTACAAGTTTATGCCACTTGTGTACTGTGAGACTCCTGTACATTCTAGAATTTCAGGTTGCCAGAGAGCACATGACTCACACTAAGTGTTGTAAAAGGGTTGATTGACTCTGATATGTAGACTTCAATGCTTTAAATTCACTGGGGGTGCCTAACCTATTATGACTTCAAAAAGATGTATTGGTAAAGAACAGATCAGAACAAAATAATTATAAATATATAAAACAAATAGTTTATACACCAAGTTCTATTTTCTTATTGTAGATGTAAGCAGTATTTTAAAGGAGTTTGAAATGAATATAACTCTCTTCTAAACTCAATATGTGACTCGGAATTTGCGTCACCTCTGCTGCGCATAGGAAATGCAAAGATACATATGAAAGCAGCTAGAACATTGTCTAAGCACACAGCCCAAACAGTTTCTTTTTTGTTTGGTGTTTCACATCTCAGGCGATCACAAGAACAGAGGCAAAGGTAAACAGATTTATTATGTACTAATCTGTACAACGCAATGTCCCCATAATTATATATGAGCTAGCTGTATGTTATGTGATACAAATAATGTATCCATACATAGATCTCTATTGTCTGTATTTGGAGCCTTCAGTAATTGTCAATGTTGTTTAGTTTCAGTCAAAAAATAAGAATTCTCAAATTATTGACATCTAAATTCATGAGATAGCGTTGTTTCCCTTTTTTAAAATTCTCACCCAAGGATAGATTTTCCCCCGTTGATTTTAGGGAGAGAGGAAAGAAGAGAGAGAAAGAGAGAGAGAGAGAGAGAGAGAGAGAGAGAGAGAGAGAGAGAGAGAAGGAGAAACACCAATCAGTTGCCTCACACACGCACCATGATTGGAAACAAACCCCAGATCTGGGTATGCGCCCTGACTGGGAATTGAACTTGCTACCTTTCAGTGGACCATGCTGGAAACACACTGGCTGGTGCTATTTTCCATTTTAATAGTCTTTTCGTTCATTAGATAAATGTTTAGCATGTTAGGTAATGTATTGAATTACATGAATATCCATAGCCTTCAACTGCATGCCAGGATTTTTAAAGTTTTGTATAAATGAAGTTCAACTTAATTAGCTTTAACAAAGAAGGGGATTTTCCAAAAACATTTTGATCGGAAAGTGTCAATAGCAGTAAAGAAAAAAGTCATTAGAACATTTTTGTCTATCTGTCAACATGCTGTTTTGGATATCTTTGGTTTGGTTTTGTTCTTTTTATACCTTGGGGATCTAGAAATTGTGGTGGCTATCATGATCTCAGAGAGTTAAAGTATGCATGCATCCTTCCTGTGTAGCAAGGTTAAAGTGAAAAAGGTTTCTTCAATCTGAGTCTGCACAGGAAATCCTAGAAGAGAACTATGATTTGTCCAGTTTATATGCCTGCCACTTTGCCTGGCCATGGCGAACTCTAGGGATAATGAATATAATAATTTTACTCTCTCTGTGCCCACTATCATGTCAGAGGGTTTGAGGACCATTATTGTAATTTGAGTAGAACATAATGGATTCCAGGTTTGTGAGAGCATCCCAAAGTGGAAGTGATGGGTGAAAAAAGATGCTGTGTAGATAAATACAATCTATTATCTTCTACAGAGAACTAAGTGAATGGGTGGATATTATCACAATTCTGAAAACATTAATTCACCCTTAAAACTGTAATGAAACACCAACTATTTCAATATGCTCAAGCATTTGTTATAGTCACGGTGAATAGGTAAAATACAGATGAAGTCATTTGGACTTCATGTGTTTATTCATTCACTAGCTCATTCATTCATTGTTTCAATCATTTATACATACATGAGTTATATTTTTCTGCCAGGAATGTAAGGGTGGTCCTAATATGAGTTTAAATAATTTTATTTTGATTTTTTAAAAACTTATACAAAAGGTAGATTAATGCTGCAGTTAACCACATGTGCCTAGATTTGCCAATATTAAAATTTTAATATAATTGTTAACATCTTTTCTCCCCTTCTCTCTGTCCCAATATTTTGAAATTAAAATGAAGGAGTCCTGATATTTTATCCTAAGCATCTCATGAAAATAAGGACATTTGCCTCAACACCTGTTAAAAAGTAACATTAATTTAATAACACAATCTAATGCAACAGTCCATATTCAGTTTTTACTAAAATTTCATTTATCATTATTTTAAAATCCAAGGTCCAAAGTTGACTGTTTTGATTCATATTTGATATGTATGCTTCATTAGTTATTCTAAATCTCAGACAGAATTTCTACCCTTTTTTAAAGGCATATACATTTTTATTAAATTTATGCAACTTGGAAAATATTCTACATTCTATAGTTATTCATTTCTTTCCTTATTACTAGATTTAGATTACACATATTTGGAAAAGAATACTGTAAAGGTGATGTTTGTACATTTTATTGCATCAGTTTTGAAAGTATGTAACTTCAAGTTCCACAATATTGGTAATGTTTAATTTGATCACTTGATTAGGTTGATGCCCAATAGAAATTCTAAAAGTAGTCTCTTTTCCTTCTTGGAGAGTGGTATTTCAGTTCCTCAAAACTTTTCATCAGAATCAGATGAATTTAGCATCCATCAATGAACCTTACCTGAATCAATTGTTACATTAGGAACTTACAAAATCGTGATTTTTAAAATTCTATAATTTATTCTATATTTATTAGCTAGATTAATTTTCTACATAGGAAAACTTGTCTTCTTTCTCTATTAATATTACATTATTGTTATTTTAATAGCACTATAATAGGTCCACCTATTTATTCCATGTGTTATGATCTGTTTTCATTATTATTGCTTATACACTTTATTGCTGAAAGTGCCCCATCTTTTATTCATGAGAATCCCATCATGCTGAGTCCTCATACCTGTAATAAACATTTCTATTTTGATGATATCTGAAGTACCTACAGTGGGAAGTTCCTACAGTGAATGAACTAATGCATACTCTTGAAGAATCACAACTCATTTTAATGTTCAAAGTCAAGAGTCATGAAATGAAACTTGGAAAATACCATGTGTCCATGTTGCCATGGCATCCCAAAGTACCCTCAAAGATGTTTGATTCATGAACCAACCTACTTTTAATTCTCATTTAACTCATTGGTTTATGAGAAACTTAGTGCTGATATTTAATTTAGTGCTGATTTTTAATACTGATATAAACACACTAAATAAAATAAAATATAACACATATGCTAAAAGGAGCCAAAACCTGGGGTAGGCAGTGGAAATGAATGATGAAATCTTTAGTTTTGAAACCCAGGGGCTTTTTACATATGGCTGGCTACCTCATTGCAAGGGCCAGGCAGTTTTTTTTTTTCTTTTTCTTTTCAGTTTTCTTTAAGGCAGATATTCTACAATAATGATATGCTCAATGATATTCTATGATTTCATAATCTTTTCTACATTTCTTAGCTCACTGTACTAGCCACAGAGGCTGAGTTAAAAAATGCACCTGCACAGTTTGATGTTTATAAAAATGGCAATTATGATGATGTACCATTGAAATAAAACTTGGCTGCATAGAAATTAAAGAGTGAAAACAATGATCTGCTAAAAACTATTATTTTGTCAAGCATTTTATTCATCAAAATTGTAATTAATTTCTTCCTCCCCATAATCATTGTGGTTGAAACAAAGACCAGTAATCTCACATCTGGTTACAGATTTAAAAAGAGAACACTTCCTTCTTTCACAAAGCCCTGCAAGTACTGTGTTTATGTTGTTAAAGGAGATAGTTAAAATTCACTGGTCTTCAATGTTTTACTTTTATTGTGATTTCGGCTCCCGAAAATTTGCAATCCAAATATGGAATCAGTGTTGGATTAAAAATAAATGTCTTAAAAACAGCCTCTCTCGCCTCTCAGTTGCTTTGAAATGTCTGCTATATTATTAAGATTTTAAAAAATAATGCCAGTGTATCGTTAGCACTCGCTATACATTTCAAATGAAACAATGGCTATTTTTTGAACAGAAACAAACTCCAGAGTTTGCAAGGATTAGCACTCATCCTGTTATCTTGCTGGCAGCCCAGCATTCCATTAGGAATGAATAACCTTACTATAGAAATTATTTCATGCTTCTGCTTCTCTTCCTTTACCTGTTGCTTTTCTCATTCACATCTTTCTCCCTTCTCTCCTGTAGCCACCACCCTGATATCAGTATACAAAGAACAAGTGTTTACATGTGATCCTTCCTCTCAGATAGTTTACAGTTTGGTTTTTATGGTCATGATGGCCCCTTTGACTTTCTGTTTCCTCTATTATTCCCCAACGAGGCAGCTGGATTAGTGCCCAATGGTTGTCATAAAAATGAAACCACACATAGGATAGTTTAAAAAAGAGAAATGCCCCCTCTAGCATGGCTCATGGTTGACTGTGGACCTGTGAACCAGTGAACCAGGAGGTCACAGTTTAATTCCAAGTCAGGGCACATGTCTGAGTTGTGGGCTCAATCCCCAGTATGGGGCGTGCCGGAGGCAGCTGACCAATGATTCTCTCTCATTATTGAAAATTTTCTCTCTCCCTCTCCCTTCCTCTCTGAAATTAATAGAAAAAAAAAAACCTATATTTTTTAAAAAAAGCACAGACATGTATTTTCTGACAGGTCGGCAGGTTAGGACTCCAAGATCCAGGCATCACAGCATTAGTTCCTCCTGAGCCTCTCTCCTTGGCTTGTGCATGACCCTCTTCTCTGTATGTTCTCATATGGTCATCTTTCTTTGTGTATCTGCATCCAAATTTCGCCTTTTGAGGAGTTGAACATATGAATATTGGGGATATATTTCAGCCCCTAAGAGCTATTTAAATTACCCACCATTATTTCTCTTTGTCCCCAGCTTTAACTAGAGGTCCTTTCCCTCATCTCTCCTTTGCATCTTGTTTTCCTTATTCCTCAAAGACTGCTTACCGTGCGGAGGAGGATTGAAGAGCCAGTTCCATGCCCTACACATCAAATTCAAAATACAAGGACTCAATTATGTCTTCAAGAACTTATTCAGTATATTTTGTCTGGCAAGCACTGCAAGTAGGTACTGAAGACCCAACAGTAAACAAGACAGGCAGTCTTCCTACTGATGAGAAGAACATACAGTCATTTGAGGAAGAGACAAATACTGAAAGAAGAAATAAAAATACAATGGGTGGATTAAAAAAAAAGTGTTATGAAGGAAAGTAATGGTCCTGGATAAAAATAACCTCGGTTATGAAGGGGAATGTGAAAACTTTAGTTGCTCAGAAAGATTTTTCTGATAAGTGGTCTTTGAGCTAAAGTCTGAAAGATGAAGGAAGCTAACCTCACCAAATATTGCAAAAGAACTTCACAAGAGGAGAGAGCAGCAAGAGCAAAGTTCTTGGTACACAAAAGGGGTTGGTGTGTTCAAAGGACAGAAAAGAGGTCAGTGTGGCTGGAACACAGACAGCAAAGGTGAAGTTGCAGTGAAGGGCAGCTCTGGATCCTATAGGGCCTTGTAACCTAGAGAAGTCTGGCCTCTAATCAAAAGCTTCTACACGTTAGTTCCTACACACCACTTTCAGGTTCCTCATAGGCTGATACTTTTCTCAGGACAGTGTTCCCTGGTTCCTTTCTAGATATTCATCATTGAACAGCATCCCAAATGCTCCCCCTTTGTTAATTATGTTAAAAAGTGTTACCTGAATTTAGTAACCCTTTTGTTTCCCTATTCCCAATGAAAATTATGTTCTTAAGCTGAATGCCATCACTGTTGTCAAATTTTCTAGTGTGCTGTTTCGCTTTATCTGTCCATGTTACCCACAATATTCTGTTTATCTGTTCCGTGTTTATTTTTATTAACTATCAGAAATCATTTCATAAATTAATTACAACATTTACTAAAATTGACACTATACTAGACACATTTTTGAAAACTCAAAATCCAGAGTTGAGTGTGTTATGATTTCCCTCTTACAGAGTTTGCAGTAGCAGAGGGCAACTAGACATTAAAAAACAAAACTTATAATAATGAATAGGATTAAATATTTTTTCCCCCACAGAAAAAAATGCCTGAACAAGTTAGGGCTTCAGAATAGAAGTCAAGGAAGGTGGTTAGGATGCCTTCGTTTTTAACAAAAATATCATTAATTAGTTAGCCAAGTAAGGAAGAGAAGGGAAAGTCTTGGGTATAGAATAGAATGGACTACATAATGTACCCGAGTTATTTTCTTTAGTTCATTATAATCAGAAACATCAGTTTTATGGTGCCATACTGCATGGACTGTCATGGGTCAACCTCAATGTGCCTCATGGAACTATTGCACAGACCTTCATGATTTATTATATTGAACACCAGAAGGCAGTTCTGCTACTTATACTATAGATCAACTTCAACAAAGACTCAGCATACTAGCGGTGCCTGGGCTGTATTTCTGTTAGTAACAATCATCAGGTAGCATTGTGGTCTAATCTGTAACACTGTAATGTATTGTGGCTGGGCCATCATCGGAGTATTGTCTTCATCCACGCGGATCAACATGGCCCAGCACCTTATGAGCATGCTCACCAGCAGGCAGGGGAAAGGTGATGGGAAGAGCACTCCTCTTCTCTTTCAGGGTTGAAAATATCAGAAGTGGCAAGCATCACGTCTCACTCCACGTGCCAAGACTGAGTCATATAACCAAACATAAGGATCGGAGAGCTCAGAATGGCCAAGTGCTAAATGAAGTGGTTCAGAATGAAGATCGCAAATGAGCAAAACTCCATCACTGCAGTGGACTGTAGAGAGTATTATAGAGGACGGGGTTTGAATCCTCCCATAGGAAACTATGGGCAAGTTATTAGTAATTGCAGATCCTTAGTATTATCTCCGAATGACACGTTATAATATCACATTTATGATTGCTCTCAGGACAAGGGGAAAACATCACAGAGATCCTGTCACTTGGAAAGCCCTTGGTAAATACTAGTTACTCTGATTATTGCCAATCAAAAATAGCAGTGTTGATGCCAGAGATCATATATTTATCTTTTTTGGCCTTGAATTCCTTTGCCCAATTGTATTGGCTGCAGTTGGTTCACTGTATATATAAGAAAAATCAGGGAGGGTGAAATGTTCTCTAGACCTGTAATTTGGTCTCCGTCTTTTAGTTAACCTATTTGTATGGAATATGAATTTCCTAAGGGTTTCCTGGTTTTTGTTCTCTTCCCTTTGGTGAGAATGGGGGATGGAGGGGGGAACAGGGGGATAAGGACACATATGTAATACCTTAATCAATAAAGAAAAATTTTAAAAAAGGCTAGAATGGGCTGTAGTTGGGTATTTCCTTCCTCCAGGGCAGTTAGGATCTGAAAAAACCCTGCCAAGTCAGTCTCAGGTTAATTACTTTTGCCTGGAGGCAGGCCTTATTAAGCAGAATGAAATGCACTGGTGTGTTTCAAAATGGTTCCCTTTCACCTTCCTCTGCCAGAGCAGAAGAGGATTTTTTGTTTGATATTTACCTTGAGAACATGATCAAGTTATTGGAAGTTAGCTCTAAGACTTGACTACTCTGAACTTCTAGCAATTCATCCATTAGAGTTTATACTTTCCTACTCTGCTACTGTTTTCTGAGGTCCTTTCCTCCAGTGAGTCTCTATTCAGGTAAGCCAAA
Source organism: Vespertilio murinus (assembly GCA_963924515.1). Taxonomy (NCBI): domain Eukaryota; kingdom Metazoa; phylum Chordata; class Mammalia; order Chiroptera; family Vespertilionidae; genus Vespertilio; species Vespertilio murinus. The sequence continues at coordinate 160,725,554 of OZ004709.1, forward strand.
ATTCCTTGTATTCCCATCTGTCTCTTCAATCTTGGGAGCCACGTCTTCTCCTGATGTTTCAGTCTATTCAGTTTTTTGTCTGTTATTAGGACAAAGTGGTACTTCAAGACTTTTTACATGAGGAATGAGAAACCAAAATATTTAGATGCCAGTACTTTGGGATGTAGAACAGAGCCTAATGGGACCCCCAACTTGGTAAATGTAACACTATCCACAGAGCTAAATTCATGTACTGGGTCTATTATTTAAGTCATTATTTTTCTACTTCCTGGTTGTAAACTTTGACTAGGAATCACTGTTGCCTAACTACAAAACTCTGAATCAATCCTGTGTCATTATAAGAAGCTTAGACTGGCTTTTATAAGAAATCACTGGTAGGTAGTACAGTAATTAACACTCATGGGCCTAACAATTTCACTGTCCTCCTAAACGTGAAAAGAACTTTTATGGAGAAGCACTCCTATGGAGAGCTTCCTTCCTTCCTTCCTTCCTTCCTTCCTTCCTTCCTTCCTTCCTTCCTTCCTTCCTTCCTTCCTTTCTTCCTTCCTTCCTTCTTTCCATAGTTCTGCTCCTTTCTCCTCTAAACTTCTATTGTACCTGCTCTGAGATTCGACTATTATTCTCTGAAATCTATTTTTTTCTAATTCTCACCTGAGAATATTTGTCCATTGATTTTTAGAAAGAGTGGAAGAGAGAGGGAAAGACATAGAGAAATATCAATGTGCGATAAACACAACCATTGGTTGTCTCCTGCAAGTACCAAGGCCCTGGTTAGGGAGTAGCCTGCAACTGAGGTAGATGCCCTTGACTGGAATCAAATCTGGGACCCTTCTCTCCACAGGCTGACACTCTATCCACTGAGACAAACCAGCTAAGGCTAATATCTTTTTTTTTTAAGTTAGGTGGAAATACTTTTGCAATCACCTTATTTGTATATATATGAGATAGTATTTCCCTTTGAAGAAATTCTTTATATATCAATGAGAATATATTAACCTTTCTTTTTCCCCATCAGGACTAAGTAGATGACATATGTACATATGCAAGATTATTCTTCTCTAAGGCTCATTATCTTTTTCTTAATGCTTGGGAATTATGATCCTAATGGCTTTCTTGCTGCACTTAAAGAATGATTTTTCATGTTCTACCTGTTTCTGTCCAATTCTTTGCAAAGAGGAAAGGTATTTAAGGACAGCCTTAGATATACATGTAGTGGTTCTCCATTAGCAGAGATTGGCAGTGTGAAGTACTCTAGTTTAAGAATATTATGCCTATTAGCCAAAGGGCACCACTCAAGCTAATGGAGTCTTCATTTCCTGTAATCACTATTCTACCCTTTGCATATAAGCAAAGGACAAGTATCAAAGAACTACTTTAAAGAGAAAAAAAATAGTTAAGGAAAAATGAGAGTTGAATAATCTTTGCAGATATATCTGGGTATATAATACTTTTGATATCCTCTCAATATTATTTATCTCAGTACCTTTTTTTTTCTGTTTCACATTAGGATGCTTATACACTTGAAGGAAACTTAACTTCAGAAGTAGCTGTTTTTTTTTCATGTAACCTAAAAGTACACAAATAAAAAACCATCTAAATTCAACTAAAGACTTTTTTTGTTCTTTCCTCTGTTTGAGAAATCAGAAGCCTTTATCAAAACACATAAAAGTGAATTGAGAGAAAGGGAATTATAATAGACTAAACATATTTTTACTTGACAGAAGCCTATTTTAAATGTCGTAAAACTTTCAGAGAAGCAATTTTCAGAAGTCACTCAAAAATTTGCCTGAGAAATGCAACAGATTACATATACAAAAGTGTCAGACTTAATATTTATCATCAACTTTACAATTTATTAATCACTGTCAGACATAGTATCAATCTATGTTTAGTTAATCCATTTCAGACCCGAAGAAATTCAGACTTATAAAAGTTCATTCTGACAAAAAGAATATGTCAATGATCTGAGTTGGAAGATACAAATGTGACAACTTTCCCTTGCTACATATTATAATTTTAGTATACTTAAAACATTTTCCCATTTTATTTTTTAAAATATATTTTATTGATTTTTTACAGAGAGGAAGGGAGAGGGATAGAGAGCTAGAAACATCGATGAGAGAGAATCATCGATCAGCTGCCCTTTGCACACCCCCCACTAGGGATGTGCTCGCAACCAAGGTACAGGACCCTGACCAGAATCGAACCCAGGAACCTTCAGTCCATAGGCTGACGCTCTATCCACTGAGCCAAACCAGTTTCAGCTATTTTCGTTAATTTTTACTGTTCCTCATACATTTAGAAAAAGTTTGCACTTTCCATGTGAAATGTAGTAAAAATAATTATCCTGAAATATGTTTGATTAAAAATAGTTTTGTAAAATGTTTTCCTGAGGCAAGTTTTAAAAGTTGTAGCTCAGCCATGGGGGTCTTTATCATTAGATGCTACTTGTGGAATTATTCATGGGGTTAGGGAGAAAGGATTCTTTGATTTGCTTTTGGTTATTGAGAGAATCAATATTAGCTATTGTTTAGTCTTCACAAGATAGAATTTACCCCAAAGTTTTATTTATTTATATTTTACTGTTTTATTTTTCCCAGTGAAGTAGGAATAAAAGAGGTTCTAAGATGGAACAAACCAAATTAGTTCAGAAGAAAGTAGGATAAAGATCAGACAGAAGCAGGAAGGGATCACCTAATAAAATGAGTGCAATGAGCAGATGAGGCCAAAGAAACAAAAATTTTGAGTCACTTCCCTAATTCCCCCAAATATCATGCCTCCCTCCTGATTTTGAGTTCTTCATTCTGCTGACAAGTTCTAGGGTACCTATAGACATAGTTATAAGAAAAATGCCACTCTTTTCAAATAAGTGTGTGTGTGTGTGTGTGTGTGTGTGTGTGTGTATATATATATATATATATATATATATATATATATATGTATCTTTTCCTTTATTTTCAGCCCAATATCCTAATAGTTGATCACCAATTGCTAAATATTACTTGGCATTTAAATACACAAAACCACAAAGCCATGTATCCATTTCAGAAGAGAAAAAATAATTGAAAGTCTGCATTCAAAAAATATAGAAATGTTTTATTCAAATCCTAGGCATGAAAACAGTGAATTGACAGGTAATAGCTTAGTTAAAAATATTATAAATTATACTACATTTTTTTTATCTTAAAATTTTCCTATAATTATCATTTAAACCATGTTCATTGCCAAACATCTTTTATATACCTTTTTTTTAAGGGCTTGTAATATTTTCTCAAAGGGGAAAGATCAGGAAAAACTATACTTAAATGTGATTTCTAAATAAGTATATTTATCTTAAATGAGAAAATTAAATTATTTTGAAATGAGGCAACTACCCTTACTTATCAATAATAGCTTTACTCAAATGGCAAGATCCCTGAAGAGGAAACAAAAGGGAGACAAAACTAGACTCAGAAAACATTACCATGAAATTTGTGGAAGAATTTTTTTTTTTTTTTTTGGTGGTTTGTTTGCTTTGTTTTGTTGAATTCATTGGGGGTGACATTTGTTAGCAAACCCATAAAGGTTTCAAGTGTATATCTCAACCAAACCTCATCTGCACATTGCATGTGTCCCCATTACCCAAGGCAAAGTCTCTTTCTGTTCCCATTTATCCCCCTTTGCCCTCCTCTACCTAACAAGTAAGTTAAGAATAACTTTGCCTTATTTTCCTCTTAAACTCTGAGAGTGAACTATGTCCTAATTAATCTTCTTGTACATATGGTAACTTGTGGCTGATCATGTATAATTTTCATGACCATACATCTTGTCTGAGCTTCATCATCTTCTTTATCTTTGCATTTTAAGTGTCTGCTTGAATTTAAACATGAGAAGGTATTTTGTACTATGGAGGTCAATGCTTCACTGCCACTTTATTGCACAAAGCACTGTAATTTATTACTCCTGTAGAGAAATCATTGGCTTCACATAAGACAAAACGTGAAAATCCCAGCTCTAATCTTTTCTAACCCTGTGTAATAAAAGGCTAATATGCAAATTGTCCCCTTGGGAGTTCCACTGCCCATGAGTTCAACTGCCTGCAATAATATGTATTGACCACCAGGGGGTGGTGCAGCATGAAAGAAGGCCCCAACTGGCAACCAGTAGCCAGGAGAAGGTCCTGATTGTCACCAAGGCCTGAGGACCCTACCAGTGCATGAATTTTGTGCATTGCCTCTAGTGTAAATATATAAGCAATTGATTTAGCCTCTCTGTATTCTGTTTTCTTATCTACAAATAGGACTATAATATTGCCTTTACTCTTTAATAGGAGTGCCTAATAAGATAACATGAGAAATTTGTGCTTTACCTACTTTGACACAGAGCACGTAATAGAAAACCTGATTTTTCCATTCCTTCTATTTTCTTTCCTTCAACCTCTCCTTTCCCTTATTTCTGTGATAAAACTTCATTCATTCTGGGATTAAACTATTTTTTTCTTGGACACATATGCCCCAAAGTCCAATCATTCTTTGGTCTCTGTCATCCTCAAGTAATTTTGGGGATTTTTGCTCTTTCCTATAATTCTGAGCTGAACAGATAGATATTGACTTATTGATTGATCTCAGGACAGCTGAGGGTTAGGGTCTGAGTTATAAATATACATAAATATATATTTTACTTGGACAGTTAATGGGGAGGAAACAGGCAGCATTCAAATCAGTTCTTTAATTTTAACAAGGAGTTAGCCAAATAAAATGTGCCTGCCTCATTAGAATATGGGAGTCCAACAGTGACCACACAATCTGGATAGAAAACTGAACAGGACTCTTTCTAACACATTTGTTTTACATTAACAGCATGCACCAGATATCTTATGTATCATTTTGTTATTTCATATATGATAATATTCTTGGTTTATAAAGAAGTAAATTTGGCTTACCAATGTTTGACTATGTACTGTCTAAAACTATGAATGGTAGAGTTGAAATCTGAATGAATGGCTTTCTACAAAGCATAGAAAGTCATGATGGGTCAATGCAGATCACAGGTCTTTGAAAGAAATTATCCCTATTGCTTTTAATTAACTTTGATCCAAAGTACATGGCAAAATTGGAAAGAATTTTAAAATTCCCAATTGCTAAAATCCAGGTTGACATACTCTTTTTCACTGATTAATGTATGAATGCATAGGAACTTAATAAAATTTCCTAGAGTTGAGGAAGAAAAAATATGCATCATATTTTGATCTTCTGTGGATAATATTTGGCAAGTAGAAGTAGTATACAAATAATGGTTACTAATGAATATTTGGCTTTCACATTTCATGTTTCTGCTGATACAAATTGTCATGGGAAGAAACTTTGAATAAGACAAATATGAGATTTTACTTTAAAAATTATGTTTGTGATGGATTGATTTTTTGTCTTCTCTATTGTCAAAGTTAAGCCGAAAGGCTTTGAGGCAGGAGGTAAAGAGAATACAAATGCATTAGAACCCAGTTAGAGTATGACTTGTTAAATAAATTTTGTATGACACAGGCTAAATCATATATTTTAAAATAAAACTACATAAAGAATATATCTGATCAACATACTATTATATCTTGTTTTTTTGACTTATTAAGGTATCTTCTTGTGATGAAGGTTTCATGCTCTCTGTTCTATAATTTCCAACAAACATTCAGGGTAATTAAAGTGTTAGTTATATTATATCACTTTATACTTTCCTTTGTACAATCTACAAAATAAGGTTTCTCAACCTTGGTACTCTTGACATTGTATGCAACATAGTTCTTTGTTATGGGGAATTCTCCTGTGTATTGTAGAATACTTAGCAACATCCCTGGACACAATACACTATATGCCAAGAGTACCTACTAAAGCCCATGATGATTTGTTTAAATGTAGTCTTTCACACATTACTGGTATATCATACAAAGTCTCCATTCTCACTACACTCCAAACACAATAGCCTTCTTTTTGTACTTCCAAATTTCCAAAATTATTTCCAAAACAAGGATGTTCACATAGGTTTTTCTCTCAGCTTGACTGACCTTACTTCAGATCATCATGGAACTAACTCCTTCAAGTTTCATACCAATTGTCACTTCTTCAGGATCTTCCATTAAGATAGCCACTTAGCTCTTTCTATGCTATCACTCTGTTACATACTTCTCACAAAACTTACTACGTATTTTGTGACTTATATGGTTTTTTCCAATCCATTTCCACTGGAATAAAATGTATACAGTAGGTAGTTTGAATAGTTCAACACAATTTTCTTAAACCTAGCCTTATTCTTGCATGAGGAATTACTCTTGCATGAGGAATATAGTATTAAAATTTCAGACACATAAGTGTTAATAAATACATATGCTATAAAATCAAGTAGAATTCAATCAGCTCAGGTCTGCACTAAATTATGATAAATAAATAGGTTCAAGTTTTATAAACCTGCCTCAAAGGTGACTCGTCAAAATATTTAATTTCTATCTCCAATAAGATAATGAAATTTAACAGTATCCATATAAATGATATGACAATGAATCAAAACATGGAAGGAGAAAGAGAATGAACAATGAATAAATGAGAAGCTCTGTAACTTCTCTAGTTAGCAGTACCTGCTCTATCTTCTCGGTGCACCACACCATGTGCTAACGAACAAGTGGCCTCCAACCTGTTATGTTTCTTGGGAGCAGAACCATGACTTTGTTGTAAGTGCTTCTCACTGACACCGGAGAGGTGGTACCGGACAGGACAGCCCCCTGAGTCCCTGGGAGAGGGCTGTCCCCAGCCTTGATCCTTGTCTTCTCCTATAAATGAATTTAATGAGAGACCTTGACTGCGTTGTGAAAAGCCAAATTATTAAATAAATTAAAGCTTGCATCTTTATTGAAAACAAAAACAAAGCAAGCAAACCTCTACATCTGGGTTATGAAGCACAGACAGGCTCTCAGCTAATCTGAAGGGCCAGTTGTGTGGGGGTCTGAGGTGCTGTGTACCCTCCTGTCCATGGGCTTCAAATTCCTCTGGTACAGATTAATTCTCAAGCCCCGCCCCCCTTTATTTATTTATTTTTTATTTTGTTGTGGGCTTCCCAGAATTCATGAAAAGCACCTGGCAACTTTATCTTGCCAGGTCTTGAGACTGTTGGAGTCTCTGCTTAGGGAGTAAAATGCCCTTTTTTTCCTTTTTTAAAAATATACTTTATTGATTTTACACAGAGAGGAATTGAGAGGGATAGAGAGCTAGAAACATCAATGAGAGAAACATCGACCAGCTGCCTCCTGCACACCCCCTACTGGGGATGTGCCCGCAACCAAGGTACATGCCCTGGACCGGAATCGAACCCGGGACCTTTCAGTCCACAGACCGATGCTCTACCGCTGAGCCAAACCGGTTTTGGCAAAAATGCCCCTTTTTCCCTTTCCTCCTTCCCCCCCTTCCTTTCTGCATTCTCTTATCAGGGAGGCTTTTAAACCATTTGCTCTGTGTCCTTGGCTGGAGAAGATAATGGTTTGTTAGTTACAAGCTGGCTGCTGAATACCCACACAGCTTGGCCCTGTTTTAACTTTCCTGCCTCAGTTTCCCTATTCCTCCTGACCTGGGAGCCTGTAACATTCCGCACCTCCAAGATAAACATCCTTGTGGTTGGGAGCTGGGCCCTGCCATTATGTCCATACACTCTTCTTCTTCTACCCCTCACCCCGTCTGCCTCACCCTGTTTCTAACTCCTCTCAACTTCTCATCTGCATATGGACAGCTGTTCCATAATCTTGGCACAAGTAGGCCACCAATAAATATGTATCTATTGACCGTGTGGTGAATGCATTGGGTATTGATTGCTTTGTTCATAAGTATATTTATTTTAAATATTATTTAATGTAAATATTATCCTGCAGTAAATATGTATTTATTTAATAGACACTTGCTGTTTATTTTGTAATCAAGTAGTATTATAAGCACTAGGATTTTATTGTTATGCATGTTTTACCTTTGCCTTCTCTTCTCTGATGATGTAGTTAAGAGCCACCATACCCACTCTACCCCTCCAAAAAGAAAAGAAAAAAAAAGAATTAAAAAATAGGTAATATTAATGGATGGAACTTCATTGTTTGAGCTTTACTTTTCTTTAATTTTGAAAGCCCGCTAATTGATCAATGAAATTAATGGTGGGGAAATTGAGAATCAATGAAAGGAAACAGGTTCTTTGCATTGTGTGTAGCCAGGGATGGAACTCTCTGACACAGATGAAATCAAGTCAAATAATGTGCTTGACTATGAAAACAGAAGAGATAACTTTATCTTTACTCTTAGCACTTGTAGTTATTACTCAGTTGCTCCACAAAAAGGGATCTCCATCTTTTGCTTTGAGGCATTTTGATACATGTGTTGTCTGCAAAGATAAATGTGTGGTGTTTTGATTTGCAGGGTTTACTTTGCAGTGTGGAAACCGGAGAGGGTTGATGTATGGGATTGGTCCTCAAACTTCCAGAAAAGCTAGAGATCAGATACCTAACCTGAGCCTGTGTGGCCAATATGATCCATCTCACATTCTTTAAGACCTTCAAAAATAAGCAATGAAACAGTTGTTGATGTAAAAATTGAATTGAAAGATAAAGCTTGTCTTGATAGTACATTACGTCCTGGATAATAACACTGAATTAACAGAAAAACAGGAAAAAATGTTTAAAGAGGATCGATTTTTGTCCTAGAAACATTTTAAGTGGCCTTTATCCTAATGCTTCCAGGAAATAATAGTGGTGAGTGCTAGTTGAGAGCAAACTATTTATTAGCAGATATTACATCCTCCGTGTATTGGTAGAATGTTTTAATATCTGAAACAATGCATGCCATTGTTTTCTTATATTTTCTTAAGATAACGGTAGCTAAAATAAGGTGATTTGCATGAAAACAGTAAATACATTCATGTCACTCTGCTAACATGTATTTATGTGTAAGCCTCACTGCACTGTTTTGTCCAAGAGAACATTGAAGCTCATGGTAGATAAACAACTTTGCTGTGGCCTGACACAGTAAAGGAGGAGGGGCGGAGCCTGTGTAAATCTCCAGGATAGAATGAAGATTGCCTTCTTATCTTCTGCTAAGAAGCTGCCCTGGGCCATTACTTTACCACAAGATGATTTAATTTGAACGTTTCAAGTGTGCTTTTAATAGAAAAGCCTGTTCTAAACCAGGAAATAATCATTTTGGCATAAGATTTAATTTAAATATTATCCTGCAAACATTCTGATATTATTTGCTATAAACAGAATTCCACAAGAACATCCATTTACATTGCATCTCATTGCGTATCCCAGGCCCGGAAGGCTTTATGCAGAGCAGTTTCAGCATCCAGCACCAGGAGACTGGGGACCCAGGGAGAGACAAAGGCATGTCAGGTAGCAAGCAGATTACACGCTAGATGGGAGAAATATTTGAAGGGAATTATCCATAACCACTTTTTTTAATGTTATGTAATGAATAGGTACAAGTTAGTCAAATCCTCAAGAAACATATCCAGAAATAGCCAGTTGTGTAGAATGTGTAGCTTGACTTCATTACTACAGCTATCTGAGGTGTATTTACTCAGACAACAATTACTTATCGCCATGCACTGTTTCAGAGGCAGGAATGGACTTTCCTGTCTGAGTTCCCCTATTTCTCCTGCCCGGACCTCTGTAACATTCTGTGCCTGCAAGATAAGCATCCTTGCAGTTAGGAGTTCCTACCCTCAGGACAGTTGTAGTCTTGTTGAAGAGACCAATGTTTTTTGTTTGTTTGCTTGTGTTCCCCACCCCCCCCAAAGGCTCGCATAATTAAAAATAAATAAATGTAAACTATGTTTAATTTTAAGGAAAAAAAGCTCAAAGGTGGCTTGTAACAGGTAACCCCTAATCTGAGGAGCCTGAAAGTGCTTTTCAGGAAAATGTGTTTTGAGTGGAGAGGTGAAAATTTGTAGAGGAAGTAGGTCTGGGCTCAGTGGTTGAGCATAGATCTATGAACCAGGAGGTTCTGGTTCAATGCCTGTTTAGGACATATGCCCAGAGTTACAGGCTCAAGTTAGCCAATCAATGATTCTCTCTCATCATTCATGTTTCTCTCTCTCTCTCTCTCTCTCTCTCTCTCTCTCTCTCTCTCTCTTTCTCTCTCTTTCTCCCTTTCTCTCTGACATCAATAAAAATATACTTATTTTAAAAAGAAACTGAGCATGAGAAAAGGAGAGAGGCAGCATTAAATGGGGCAGAATGAAAACAAATTTAAAGGAGCTGAAAGAAAATGGGGGAAAAATGTTAGAAGCCACTAAGAAATGTAGATGCCAGAGAAAGAAGCTGTGACTGAGACTTCCTGTGTTGCCAAAGCAATCTCCATACTTCAATCTCCTCCAAGAACACATACCGTATTTACTTCTTGTTACATAACATGAGTGCTGCATGTTGGTTGTAAATCTGCTGGGTTGAACTCAGTTGACATGGGCTGTCCTGGGGTTTGAGTTGGTTCTACACAGCTTCCCTTATTGATGCACAGCCAGCAGGCTATTCTCATGGAGGGAAAATACACTCTATTTATAGAACAGCACGGGGAAGGGGAAGACCACGAAGGCAATTGTGAACAGATGACACAATCTACCACTGGCATCTTTGCTCTTTTCAATAGTTGCTTTTCTTCCTATGAGCCAATTGCACCCATAGATTACCCAAACACCCAGGAAGTTCAATCACAGGTCTGACTCAGCGTATAGGAATTTATGATCAATCCAAAGTTGATATTGAGTCCCTTTGGATCAAGGAATCTATATACCAAAATTATAAGTTATCCAGAGATGTATGGCCTAAAAGCGCCCAACACACAGGAATGTAGTGGTGGACAGGGCCAACACTGTGGTGATTACTGGGGGTAATGAGGGTAGAGGGAGGTGAAGGAGGGAGTAGCGGGGGGTGGAGGGGTGGGGGATAAGTGGTGATGGACAGTGATTTGACTTGGGGTGGTGAACACACAATACAGTGTACAGATGATGTGTTGTAGAATTGTGCACCTGATACTATATAATTTTATTAACCAATGTCACCCCAATAAATCCAAAAAAATGTTTAAAATGGCCGATTTTACGCGTATTTTACCACATTAAAAATATGCCTTGCTCAGATGAAAAGGTAAAAAAAGAAATGTAGTGGTGGAATGAAAACAGCTCCTGTAGACATTTCCACTTGAAAATGAAAGAAAGGAGGAGAGCAGAATAGTCATTGGCCCTAATTATTTCTGAAATCATTGAAGCAAATGTGTAATGTCCCTTTATTTCCATAATAGGGAACTTTCCTCTACAAAAATAGTTTTAACTTCCTTAAAAAATATTGAACTACTTGATTCCAGTCAGTTCTATATGCCAAAAGCAATATCTACAGTTCCCCTTAGCTATAGTCCTGTAAGACTTAATAAAAGGTGCTTTGAACTTTTAGACTACCATACAACCATATGCTTGATCTCTTTTTTTACTCATTTTCTCTAACAATTAAGATTTATTGGAAAACAAATTAATGCAACCAGACCTTAATGTGGTCTTTGCCCAGAGTCTGAGTCTTAATTTGAGAATCTTTTAGAAAATGAAGATAAGAAAAGAGGAAAACAATAGCTGACATATACATCTGTATAATGTGAATTAGAAATAAATGTTTTTTGTAACTAATTGAGATTTTGAGGTTGGTCATTATACAACATAACTTAGCAAAAGTTAGTTAATATAGAAATTGCAACCTAAAAGTAGAGGTTGGATTAACATAAATAAAAAATAAGACAGTGGCATTAAGGCTAGGTGATAGGTGACAAGTGAACTTATCAGGATGAAAAATGCTGTTCAGAACTGCAGCGATAAAATATTTGGCACTACTGTCATAATCGATGAACTGGAAAGAAAAATGTACCAAATGCATCTGTGTCTTTGAGTGATGGATTGTAGGTGTACTTGAATACATTAGTTTAGAATATAATTAGACTTTTACTAATCAGAGATGAGTGAGAAAAGAACCAGAATTTCTACGGGGGGGATGTTTCAGTATAAAATAAATTTTTAAATTGATTTTAGAGAGATTGAAAGAGAGAGGAATTGAGAGATAGAAACATCAATGAGAGAGAAACATTGGTTGCCTCTCCTACACCCCCATACCGGGGATTGAGCCAGCCACCCAGGCATGTGTCCTGACCAAGAATTGAACCAGCAACTTGAGTTGGCAGGGTGATGCTCAATCACTCTGCCACACCATCTGGGCTACAATTCTGTCTCTTTATTCAAAACTTACTGTCAGCTGGGATATTAGCATTGACCAAAAGAGAAAAGCAATTGCTCTTACGGAATTTGCATTTCAGTGAGGAGCACACATGCTAGTGTAAATTGCATTTGGCATTCCAGTCCTTGCCTTAAACTTTTACATCAGTAATTCAGTTTTAAGTATTTTTAAAATTAAACTTGCTTCTCCATGTGTTAGGTCTTTTGTTTGTAAGATTGATTCCTTTCTTTGGAATTGTTAGACTTTCTTCAAAGTTTGGTGATTTTTTTGTTATCTGCTAATCATTGCTGTTAAATATTTATTTGTTTATTTTTCTTGTTCAGTTATCAATTACTAGAAGTTGCCTTGATGTAGAGGGAGGGTCAACACAGCGTGAGCCCATCTTTTGTCTTCTGGGTATGGAGCTACATCATGCTCGTGGGTTGTTGCTACAACATTTCCCCAAAAGTAAGACATCCGCCGAAAATAAGACCTACTTAATGGAAACATAATACATCCCCTGAAAATGAGACCTAGCGCATCTTTGGGAGCAAAAATTAATATAAAACACTGTCTTATTTTCGAGCAAATAGGGTAGGATCATTTCTCTCAGACTCTATTACAGGAGTAAAGATCTCTTTTATCTACTACTGGAGTCAAGCAAAATATAGTTTCAATTATTTCTGATGCAATTTTCCAAGCAATCATGCTGATGTTGACTCCAGGGACCTCTAGAACCATTCTTCCATTATTAATAGACTCTGAGAATAGTGCCACCACCTCTACTGAAAATAATTTAGGCTATGTTTATTCTTTTTTTTTTTTTTTTTTTTTACTGTGAATCTAATTCATTTTTGGTGATTTTAAAAAATATTCTAAGTCTTTATTATGTTCGGGTACTATTATGATATACTAGTGGCCCGGTGCATGAAATTCTTATTGGAGGGGGGATTCCCTCAGACTAGCTTGCACCCTCTCCAATTGTGGATCCCCTGAGGAAAGTCTGACCACCCACCCGTTTAGTCCCAATTCCACAGGGTCGGATATCCTTTCTCACAATCTGGTACCACTGGCTTCTAACTGCTCACCTGCTTGCCTGCCTGATTGCCCCTAACTGCCCTCCCCTGCCTGCCTGATCTTGGCCCTAAATTCCCTCCCCTGCTGGCCTGATCTCTCCCCCAAGTGCCCTCCCCTGCTGACCTGATCTTGCCTCCAACTGCCCTACCCTGCTTGCCTGAATGCCTCTAATGGCCTCTACCTCAGCCCTCACCACCATGGTTTTGTCCAGAAGGAAGCCAGATGTCGAGAAGATGGCCAGTACACCCAGTCTAATTAGCATATTACCCTTTGAGTAGTATAGATAGATTATATAGGATAAGGTTGCTTAAATGGGGAGGGAGAGAAGCCTTTTTCATCAGGAGGAGATGCTCTTGGCAGACAAAAATACATAATCCTTATATATGGACTGATAGCCAGCATATGCACTATACTGCCAAACCAGTCATTGAAAAATTGAACCACTTTGTTTCGCCTTACACCAAACAGCTGTTGCGCTTAAAAACCTCTCCTCAGCCTCCACCTTAGCTTCTGTCTCTGCAGTTCACTCAGATTAGGTTCTGATTGGTCAGTTTATATGCCAGTCAGCATCTCTGAGACTATCAATGGGCCTGATCGGAGATGTGGGCTAATCAGCAGCCCTAGTGGAGGCCCAAGAGAAAGAGAGGTGTGGCTTTGGGCCAGGCCCTGAGAGAAGGAGAGAGGCAAGGGCTGATCAACATCTGCCATGGAAGCTACAGATCAGACCCTACTTCTCTCCCCCGGCCTCTCTCTGGGCCTGATCCAAAGCCCCCTTGGCATTCAGTGCTGGGTCTCCATAGCAACCCAGCCCTGACTGTGGGACTGACTTCTAGTCAGTCGAACCTTTGATCGTTTTGAACGTTATGGACCCTTGCTCTTTATATATATTATTATTATTATTATTATTATTATTATATAGTTAACATGGTTTAATTTTTTATATAAAAGTAGTACCATGAGATGAATATATTTAGCAATGTACAATATGTTATGTTGCTTTAATCTGAGTTATATCCTTTGTCATTATTTTATGGGTAATTTTAAAAATGTATGAAATTTTAAATTTCAGTGCCTCTGATAAAATAGTATCTTTATAGTTGATTTTAAGATAGACAAAGAGATTTATACATAATGGAAAAATTTGAAAGCTACATTTCTGGTAGTATATTTTATTGTATCCAAACAGTGAAAACTTACTTTACCTTCACAAGTCAAAGTCTTTGATAATGCTTGATAATATGGCAATTATTCAGAATATATTATAATTAATAATGATCGTGCTTTAAATGTATGGAAATAAGACTCATGTGTGCACACAAACTATAGCAAAAACACAAATGCATATTTAAATTATCTTTTTTGAAATATACATAATAAACATATAGTATTTTTAAGAAATAAGCAAACATTTTGATTTTTATAACCACTTTTAATGTTCATCTCCTCGGACATTTGGTTTCAAGTCAAATATTAAGAAGGGTCTTAGCTGAAACCGGTTTGGCTCAGTGGTAGAGTATCAGTCTGTGGACTGAAAGGTCCCAGGTTCAATTCTGGTCAAGGTCATGTACATTGGTTGTGGGCACATCCCTGGTAGGTGTTTTTCTCTCATTCTAACTCTCTATCCATCTATCTTCCTCTCTGTAAAAAATCAATAAAATATATTACAAAAGGGGTCTTATAGAAAGTTACAGCTCACTGTTTGGTGTACATATTTGACCAATAAGTAGATCCATAATATATATATATTAAATTATACCTGAATACTGAATAAGGGAAGTAGAGTTAATTATACATCTCGCATATATTGGTCTAAAGCATTTTATCAAATCATAGAGAATTATTTCTTCTTTATAATCTATCAACTACAGAAATTGATAAAAGTGAGCATCATCCAAAAATATAGATGTATATATTCTATTTATTAAATTGGAGAATTACCTGGAGGTTATACAATTAAACACTTCCAAAATTAACCAAATAAGCAAAATAACCTATTTTCTATAACTTTTTTGAGGGAAACATCTGGATCTACAGTTTGAGCGAACTCTGTCCTATTATAGTAGCTAAATATTCACAAAAGCTACTCAAATTAATTTAAGGTAAAATTAATTTATTTTATTGTAATCTGTTTCTAAAGCAGGGTCATGCATACTTAAATATCTGACAACCAAAGCATCTCTCTCATTATATAAGAGGAGCTATATTATTAAATATATTTTTATTGATTTTTAGAGAGAAAGCAAGGGAGAAGGAGAGAGAGAAACAGTGATACCAGAGAGAAACATTGACTGGCTGCCCTCCACTGAGACCCCTCCCCCAATCCCCCCCCCCCTTCACCCTCCTATCCATCCTGTAAACCATTGGTGCATAGGATAACATCCCAACAACTGAACCACACAGGGTAGGGCTCTACTATTTTAAATATTGCCTTCCTTTAGGGTTGTTCTAGAGAGTCATGTTAAATAAATAATAAAAACAAACATATTTCTTACACTGATAATTACTATACTCGAAATTTTTACATTTGCTATGTTCTTATAATGCTTATAGTTGACTGCCAGAATAATGTACAATATCAGCAAGTGTTTTATTTGACACTAATGAGCATTACATTTGTCTCTTTTAAGTAAACATTCTATTGAGTAAAATAGAAGAGCTTCAACATTTTACCCTTAGGAGGACCGATGAAAGAAAAATCTTTCAAAACTTGACAGTGTATGTCAAACACCATGAGGCATAATTAGAAAAAAGCCATTAAAACATTATGGTCAAAACACACCCCAAATGTCAAAGGCTGCATTTGGTATTTGCATGTTTAAAAATAGTTTGAACATGTTCCTGTTTAAAGAACACAACAAAAAAAGAAAAGTAAACAACAGAATTTTATTAACATCAGTTAAATTTGGTGTATCACACATTAATCCAAACCATTTACTCACCATAGATTCTGTTTCACTTAACTCACTCTTATTGTGCCTTTAGGTGTTTCTAGTCTTTCATTTAAGCATATGATTGAAACGTGATCTCTCCTCTACCCTTCACTTACCTTTTTATGTACAACCATAAACGTAATGTAAGTGAACATTTGTAAGAGACTCAACATAGGAAAGGAGTTCTAAGTGCTAGTATGTAAAAACATGAAAACTGTGAAGATGAATAATACCTACTTGGTATTTACTATCTTTTGAATCTTAAAAAAAAAAAACACACCATCTAATGTTATTTGTTTACTTTCATTTTATGGAAGAAGGTAAAGGTTGTGAAATTATTTGGTCAATATTCACACGTTAACAGTGTGCAGGCAGTTAATAAAGCTTCATTCTCAGGATGAAAGTGACAATTATTTATCTAGGACACTGCCTAGCATACAATAGACACTTATAACATAGTAATTTTTTTTCCTATTTGCGATGAGAGTTTCCTGAAGGGGAAAGGCAGGCCTTAAATGATCAGTGAACAAAAGGAAATACGTAGCAACAGATTTCTCATAAATTCTGGAGGCAAATATTCAGAGCAGCTATCCAAAGGATGGAAAGTAGGTCTCAACTGATATATCAAAGCAGGATAATGAGGTTTTGTTGTCAGGGGTCTTGCAGATATCTGGGCTCGGAAAGAAAATTTGCTAGAACTGATTAATAATACTCGGTTTGTATGTAAATCATTGGCTCTGTGGCTGAACCCATGCAGAGTATTTTTCATTCTCAAATAACCATTTTCTATGAGCAATCTCCTTCCTTAATATACATTTCTCTGAAATTAAGCTGAAAGTATCATGATCGGTTCCTCTTTAAGTGGAGGTTTAGGATGAATTTGTTTGAATATAAATAATTACAAAGCAAGTTAGAATTACTGGCTTAAGATGATAAAATTATTTTAAATGGGTTGCTGAATTATATTCATTGATGGAGCTTTCACAATTATGGCTAATAAAAAAGTACCTATCCCTTTCGTAGGAAAGAGAAGGTTTAAAATGAAATGAAATTAATTCCAGTCACCTTTTGAATTAAACTGAAAGAATGCTTTAATAACCTAATTGTTATTTTTAAATAACAAAATTAATCTCGATTATAATATTGCATAAATCGATTTTATTTCATTGAAGTTTTAAAGCAAGGTATTCTGCCGAAACCGGTTTGGCTCAGTGGATAGAGCATCAGCCTGGGGACTGAAAGGTCTTGGGTTCGATTCCAGTCAAGGGCATGTACCTTGGTTGCGGGCACATCCCCAGTTAGGGGGTGTGCAAGAGGCAGCTGGTCGATGTTTCTCTTGCATCAATGTTTCTACATTTCTATACCTCTATCATCCTCTCTGTAAAAATCAATAAAAATATATATTTCTATGAAAATTCCTTTAAAAAATAAAGCAAGGTATTCTTTTGCATATATCCATCTGCTAATTACCATATGGGCAAACATACCTCTGTTCTATGGACATAAAAATACCTCTGGTACAATATTACACTAAGGAATCTCTAAAGAACATTTAAAATGGCCAAGTGAGAATTTGAAGGACTTAATTTATATTTTACTGTTGTATGTAGTAGAAGATACTTCTATAATAGCTTTCATCAGATAGACCTTCTGCTATCACGTTGGATTCCTGTTGGAGCCAGACCTATAATGAATGAACGAACATCTTATGTATGTTATCAACAAGGCTACCACATAGAGTACATATGTACTTATTTAACTTTACCAAAAGCTCTGTGAAGGTAGACTTTATGTTCCTATTTTACTCATTTTAACTAGTCTCAGTAGTTGAATAAGACTAAAACATATTTGAAAAATGTTAGATTATTGGTCAAGTTTTAAAGTCATTTTGATTCCCCAAACTATGTAATGAGTCTTAGTAGGATTAACACCTTATGAGACGTTGTGTGCTCTTTTTTTCAAATATTTTCTCTCACTCTATTGCCAACATGAAGCTATAGAAGACAGTCATCCCAGTCATCTTACTGGTTAAATTAATAGTAAATGCTGTTTTGGTTGAATCTCCACATAGATAATTCTTCAGATGGGTCTTGGGGCATCTACTCTGTCATTAAAACACTCATGATAACATAATCCAAATTTAATCTATTATGAGCAAAGTATTCTATATGAATGTGTATATTTAGACATTTATTCAACATTCTCCTTTCTGCTTGCAAAGGTTTCAATATGGCCTCTTGTTTTTGACACATCATAGCTATAAACTTTAGGCCTTTTTCCAAAACAAAAGTAAGGAACAGAAAGCCATTTTGGCTATAATTTATTTTCAGAAAGTAAAAATAAGATACACACACACACACACACACACACACACATACATATATATATATATTAAAAAATATATATATATATATACACATTTTATGTGTGTGTGTATACACATATAAAATGTATATATATATATATATGTATGTGTGTATATATATATATATATATATATATATATATATATATACATTTTCTTTCTGAGGAAGTCACTGTAGCTCTTAAAAATTCTCAACCCAGACTAGCTAGGTTGAGAATTTTTTTTTTTTTTTTTTTTCAGCTTCCCCCTCTTTATGGAAAGTATGTTTCTAGCTATACATGCAGCAGCCTGTGGAAAGCACGTGGTCACGTGTGTGGCACAGTGTCAGCGAGGTCACTGCCGTGTCCGAAGCGAGCGTGGTTGCGCCTGTGTGGGCTCAGGACCCGCAGCGCCAGGAAGGTGTGACCTGAGCACCAGCAGGATCCGGAGAGAGGAGCCACCAGCCTGGGCGGGCAGACGGGAGATAATTTTTTTTTTTTTTAATAAATCTTTATTGCTCAGATTATTACAATTGTTTCTCCTTTTTCTCCCCCATAGCTCCCTTCCACCCGATTCCCACCCCACCCTCTGCCCTTACCCCCTCCCCCATCATTGTCCTCATCCATAGGTTATACAATTTTAATCCAGTCTCTTTCTGCACCCCACACCCCTTCACCCTGATAATTATCTATCCACTCCCTTTCTTTGCCCCTAATTCTATTCTTAAGTAATACCTTTCAGCATTTCATATAATACTGGTTTGGTGGTGATGAACTCCTTTAGCTTTTTCTTATCTGTGAAGCTCTTTATCTGCCCTTCAATTCTGAATGATAACTTTGCTGGATACAGTAATCTTGGTTGTAGGTTCTCCCTATTCATCACTTTGAATATTTCTTGCCACTCCCTTCTGGCCTGCATGGTTTCTGTTGAGAAATCAGCTGATAGTCGTATGGGTGCTCCCTTATAGGTAACCAACTGCTTTTCTCTTGCTGCTTGTAAGATCCTCTTTTTGTCTTTTACCCTTGGCATATTGATGATGATGTGTCGAGAAGAATTTTTCTTTGGATTCCTCTTGTTTGGGGTTCTGTAGGCTTCCTGTACTTGTAAGTCTATTTCTTTCACCAGGTGAGGGAAGTTTTCTGATATTATTTCTTCAAATATGTTTTCAGTATTTTGCACTCCCTCTTCTTCTGGCACCCCCATAATTCTGATGTTGGTGCGCTTGCAGTTGTCCCAGAGGCTCCTTACACTATCTTCAACTTTCTGGATCCTCTTTTCTTCTTCCTTCTCTAGCAGAGTGTCTTTTGGCTCTTTGATCTGATTCTTGTGTTCTTCCATTCTGCTGTTGGATCTCTGCATAATATTTTCCAATTTAGTCAGTTTATCTATACTTTTTAGTTGGGTCTCATGGAGTTTATCGAGTTTTTCTAGGATATTGTTGCATAACCTTAGAACCGTAGTTCTGAACTCTATATCCTCCATCTCTTTTGTTTGAGATCTGTTTCCTTGTCTCGGCATTATCACTATTTTTCAGAGTTGGTAGGATGGCTTTGTGTGTTTGGTGTCCTATATAGCACAGTGGATCAACCTCCTCAGTTACCTGAGGTAGACACTCTTGGTGATCCCCTTTGTGGACTGCGTGCACAGCTTTCTTGTAGCTAAGTCTCTATTGTTGTCAATTGACCTTCAGGCCTATTGGATGTGGGTATCAGCTGTGTCTACTCTGGGATAACTTCTGTATTGGAGACAGTCTTATAGGATCAGACTTGAAAAACTGCAGAAGCCTCTGCTCAGCTTGGATGGGGCGGAGTCTCAGGGCTGAACTGACAGTCTTGGCTTCTGCCCTGCCCTTGTGCACTCGCCTGAGTTTCCGCCTGACCGGCCCAGGTTCCCCAAGCAAGAGCATGGGTGCCGCAGGGGCTCACCCGGACTTGGGCTGGTCTCTGTAGTCTGGAGCTTCTGACTCCTTCCGCTACAGAGAGGCCGCCATCTTGTACATAGAGGCAGCGGCAGCCTCCGTGGTCAGACTGGAGCTTCTGACTCCTTCCGCTCCGGAGAGGGAGAGGCGGCGGTCAGACCTCAGCGCGTACTTGCTCACACGCGCGAGTCTGTAGACCCTGCCGGCTGCGACTGCGACTCCCGGTCCCCGGTCTCTGAGTCTCTGAGTCTCTGAGTCTCTGGGTGCCTTTCTCTGCAGTCCAGACTCCACCCGTATGAGCCTGGGACCACGGAATTTCAGCCGGGGCTGGGTTCAGTGCAGTCGGAAAGGGTTCCATGCAATGGGGATTCCTCCCCTCCCACCGCCAGGCAGGTATTCGGTGGCCGCGTGTGCGAGCGTCTCCCTACCTCAGTGCTTTTCGGCTCCCAGTCCGATCCGTGAGCCTCTCTCTTTCTTTCTAGTTGTAGCTATTCCACTCCGCCAGCTTTCCTGACGTTTTGGTGAAGTCCTTTTTGATTTTAGTTGTTTTTTTAATTAAATTGTTGATGAGGCGGCAGCTTAGGAGACTGCCTAGGCCGCCATCTTGGATGTTCTCTAGGTTGAGAATTTTTATCAAAATGGGTTCATGGTTTATTTTGAGCTATGACTTGAGATTAAAGCCAATCCTTTCTATTGCTATTTTTTAGGTGCTTTATACTAATAACTATTTTCACCTTTTTATTGAATTTACTGGGGTGACACTGCTTAACAAAATTATACAGGTTTCAGGAACACAATTCTACAATACATTGTCTGTACAATGTATTGTGTTTACCACCCCAATGTTTGCTTTCTCAGATAAAAGCATCAGAATATATATTTTCTATAATATCAACTACCATGTCAAGATTAGATTTGTTCCTTTAACTTGTCATATTAATTTTAAATTATATGTATTTTAATAATTTTAAAATAAACATTTTGACCCATAATTCTTACAGTGTATTATTTTTTTTTAAATCTTGTAACTTGATTTTAGATAATTGAAAAAAAAGAAACTTCTTTAAAGTTTTCTGGGCCCTGCAGCAGTGGCTTTGTAGTTGAGCACTGACCCATGAACCAGGAGGTCCCAGTTTGATTCCCAGTCAAAGCACATGCCTGGGTTGCGGCCAGGATCCCCACTTGGGGATGTGTAGGAGGCAGCTGATCAATGTCTCTCTCTCTCTCTCTCTCTCTCTCTCTCTCTCTCTCTCTTTCTCTCTCTCTCTCTCTCTCTCTCTCTCTCTCTTTTCTTTCTAAGAAATAAAAAAAAACTTATTTTTAAAGTTATCATAAAATATATCCCAGAAGTTTCCTTATACTGAAGGGTATCACATTATGTCCCCCTAAGGTCTGAGATTCATTAACTTGTGTATGTATGTTTTTGAAATTTCTTCAGTCAACATATAATTGATACTGCTAGTCAAGAAAGACCCAGTAAAACATGAGAAAAAGTCTATGTAAATATTTCTAATAATCTATACAAGTCATAAACTTTTTAAACATCATGTTAATTCCAGGTGACATGCAATATTATATTAGTTTGAAATGTACATCCCAGTGCTTAGACATTCTATAACTTCCTAAGTGATCATCCCAATAAAGCTCATACCCATCTGGCCCGATAAATAGTTATTAGAATATTATTGACTCTATTCCCCATGCTGTACATTGACCCATGAGGAGTCAGGGAAATGGCTGTCTCCCTTATCTTTATGGAGTGGATATCTTGGCAAGAGTCCGAGACTGGCGTATGGGGAAACAGACCCTACTTGTTTATCAGTCAAATGTATTAAAGCCTGAGACACTATTCCAGTCCACCCAGCCAGAGTGGTTTTAACTGTTAATAATTTAATTTGTTGATTTAATATCCCATTCTACCTTCCTCTTTATCAGACGGAGTCTAGGTCACTTCTACTGTACCCTTTACAGCCTTTCTTTTCCTTTGCAACCTTTTGATTTTTCTTGAGTTAACAATCATTTCATATTTTTAACTTGCTTTAATATTCCATCCATGTACTTATTCTTAACATTTTTCTAAAGTTTCTTTCAGAAATCTTAAAGGTCTTATACTCATTTTGAGAAATGCAAAGACAAACACAACTATCTGTTTCTTTTCTATATTTTAAAAAAATGGTAGGAAATGCCCCCTCCACTGTTCTCCTGGGGCCCCCATACAACTCTCTCTTAGGCAGGACTCTGCACTTTCTGGGTCCTGCCATTTCACCCTTTGAATTTACTCTTTTATTTTGCTAAAAGTACAACCTCAAATACCTATATGAGAGTGTTTTCTAGTATTGGATATAAAATTGATCAGAGGACCCAGAAATGTAGTAAAATATATACAAACTCCACCAAACTAGTGATCAGTGAAATGCAAACTGAAGTGCCATCGTTATACAGTTCAAATTGACACAAAGTTAAAAATGTAACACTAAGTACCAGAGGCATACAGGACCGATGGGAGTCTGAAAGCGTAAATTTACTTCTGTAAGCATTTGGCATCATCTAGAAAAGTTAGCATGTCGTGGCAAAATGAGACATGCATAAGGAAGAAATGTTCACCATGACCATGAAGGAAGAAACTGGTAATTAAGCTGTTTTGCATGCTTAGGCTGGAAATTCTATAGGACAGTTAAAACCAGCAGACAATGTTTAAGTGTATAAATATAAAAAATCCAAAGACATATTTGTTTAAAAGAGAAAGTTGCAGAGGATCCGTATGTATATCATTTATATAAATTAAATAATGGCTGAAACCAGTTTGGCTCAGTGGATAGAGCATCGGCCTGCGGACTGAAAGGTCCCAGGTTAGATTCCGGCCAAGGGCATGTTGGTTGCTGGCACATCCCCAGTAGGGGGTGTGCAAGAGGCAGCTGATGGATGATTTTCTCTCATCTATGTTTTTAACTCTCTATCCCTCTCTCTTCCTCTCTGTAAAAATCAATAAAATATATATTTTTTAAATAATGGAGAATAGTAATCACATTAGGTATAAAATACATGGTGGATTATATTAATATGTATTAAACATACTTGTATATTATATATTTATTATTCTTCATAGGTGTTTTATATATAATATTCATAATGAACTTTATATTTTTATTTCAAATGTCTAAAGTTATTAAATATTTCTCCTCCAGATATCAGCATATTTTAAATACAAACTAAATGATTTTTCATATTTGTTTTTTATTTAAAGGTAAATTTTAATATGTTCTGGACTAAAAATTAGTTATCATTTAAGTTTATAGTTAACTAGTTAATTTTACTTGCAATATATTCTGTCAGTCTATTTTCATGATTTCTATTGGTCTCTGCTCTTCCCTCTGTGTTCACATTTTTAAATAAATAAATAAATATATATATATATATATATATATATATATATATATATATATATTTGATTGATTTTTTTTACAGAGAGGAAGAGAGAAGGATTGAGAGTTAGAAACATCGACCAGCTGCCTTCTGCACACCTCCCTACTGGGGACACGCCCGCAACCAAGGTACATGCCCTTGACCGGAATCGAACCTGGGACCCTTGAGTCCGCAGGCTGATGCTCTATCCACTGAGCCAAACCGGTTTCAGCTGTGTTCACATTTGCTGAAGAATTCAGTTTAAAAGTTAAGCTAGTGCATAGTAACTTGTGAACTCTCTTAGACTTTGTATATCTGAAAATGTCTTTATTTTGTCAACACTCTTGGATGATAATTTATTTGCTAATAAATTCTAGATTGTCAGATATTATATCAGCATTTTTGAAGATATGCAATAGTAGCTTCTGAAATATATTATTGCTTGAAAAACAGCCTAGTCAGACCAATTAAGATTTTATTTTAGTCACTGATGGTCTGACGTTTGCTCATGATACACCTGGGTGCTAATTAAAAATTTTCAGTTTTAGTACTAATTTTCCACTTACAATGTAAAGATCCATGAATAATTCTTGAATGCTATATCTTCAAACTTTATGTGCAAAATTCATCTCCATTTTTTAATCCACATGGGTGAAGGCATTGGTTTGTATTCCATTGACGCCTACTCTTCTTCCATATCTTAATTTTTTCCCCATAATGCATTCTTAGATAATTGGCACTGCAAGCAATTTTACTGTTTTTCTCATTAATGCTACTCTGTATAGCTTTCATCCTATTTTATTTTTTAATTCTAATTGTACTTTTTATCTCCAAATTCATTTCTTCTTCCTACACTTTCTTGAATCATTTATGCCTATTTTGATTGTATCATTGCTTACTTCTTTTCCTCCCAGTCGCCCATAAGTGAATAACCATACAACAACAAAGAAAAAATAAAACAAGGCTTTAATCTTACTTGTACTTTAATTTGGAGACGAGTCTTATGATCATTTCAGGAATGAAAATGAAGGCCCTTTGCAGAAACACAAACATCATTGTCATCTTTGAACAAGAGTTCTGTTCAAAGGATATCCTAAAACAGCATGAGAATTATCTGACCTTTATCATTTAATATTTGTCCAATCAGATACATCCTCCTTCTGGATCTTTATCTCTATGAGGAGAATTGTCCCTTTTCAACCTGTTGCTGCAACTTTTTGATGCTAAACTGGGGATTTAGGAGAGATGCAGTGATCATGACCTGGAAAGAGAATGAGAAGAAGGCACAAGCAAAGGGAGAAATACGAAAAATGGCGGAAGAATAGATGGTCAGGTTCTGAGCCTGACAGGTGAAACCCAGGAGAAAGTGGGGGTCTCCTGATCAGGGTGCCCCGGACAGGGAAGCAACCACAGTGGGGCTCCCGGGCTACTTCTGCCAGGATATTTTAGCAAGTTTGGCTCATGAGATGTTATAGGAGATTTGGGGAGGAAAGGAAAGATAATTTTAAAATGTGTGTTGAAGGCTAGAAATAAAAACCTATTTAACTATTTAAAATGCCTATAAATAGTGGAATCAACTGTTCATTTACTTTTGTCTGTGAACTGAGTTTTACATGTACCTTACAGACAGTGGGCCACAGTGGGCCACAGGAGCTCTGGATATTATTCTACATTCTTTATCACTATGGTAGCATAGGGTATTATTATTTAATCATTCCTTGCTTAAGATTATGATGGCTTCTTGTGATCCAAGGGAAACTATGAGATATTAAGTCCACTGATGATCTTGATTTTCATTTGGGGATACTGAGCATCATTCTCTACCTACCCAGGTTTTTAATTAACTCGGAACAAAAACAGATCCAGAGACAGAGAAGCATTGATCAGACCTTCAAACCTCAGAGGAAGGTAGAGGAGGGTGAAGGTAAGGGGCAGAGATCAACCAAAGAACTTATATGCATGCATGCAAGCCTAACCAATGGGCGAAGACACCAGAGGTGTGTGGGAATGAGTGGGGAATTGGGGGAACAACGGGGGGATAAGGACCCATATGTAATATATTAATAAATAAAAAACTTATAAAATTATGGAGAATTTATTCTGAGTCATCTATAAATGCTTTTGTCCTAGTTGAACAAAGTTCAAGTATAAATTGTAGTGAAAACTTAGCTTCAACCATCTCTACATATCATTAGGATCATTCTCGATAGTGGCTGAATGGTTAAGGTAGATGCATTCCACTTCCTCTGTTAGAATGTGTGTTAACTTTGTGATGAAGCTGGTGAAAGAAACTAAAGCAATGATATAAGAGTAAAAAAGAAAGAAGGCAGGGAAGACGGCAGTGGTGAATGTCTACTGAGGTTTGGTGGTTTCAGATGGCTTCTCTGAAGAGATTATTTCCCAACTAACCATAATGATAAGAGGAAGCCAAAATTGAGAGAACCAGGAGAAATATGCTCCAAGAAAAACAGACCAGACCATGATTCAAAGAAAGAAAGAGTTTGTTATGTTTGAGGATCTGAAAAAACAAAAATAGTCAGAGTTTAGCAGCAATAGGATAAAGAGTCATACAATGAATGTGGAGAGGGAGAAAGTACAAGACTATGCAGTGTTATAGGTTAAGTTTAGAATAAAAAAAAAAAACACATATTTGAACAGTACCAATAAACCATTGGAGGATTTTACATACATATAAGTGTCTGTGTAGAAAGGAAAGTTAGTTAGGAAAGTCTGTTATTGTTGTAATAGCACTAAATGACTTGTAATTTAAAACTTCTGGGTGCAAATTCTGGCTTCAATCGGGTGATTAAGTCAATTCATTATGATAACACTCATTTTCTTCATTTTAAAAGTCAGGGACTATAGTGAATTGCGCCTTATATCTTGTGACAAAAGAGATGGTGAAGTTGGTTACTAATTTGCTCATCTGATGCAATGATCCACTTCTAAAATAGCATTTCTAAAGATCCACTCACTCATCCTCATTTAAGGAGTCATTTCTTGGGTCTGCTCTTTCTCTGAAGGTAATTCCAAAAGATGTTCAATATTTATACTAACTTTTTAACAAACAACTACCTAAATCAACAAACTGTTTACTCAGTGTACATTTTTATAAATAGGAAAAAAAGTAAATAATTATTTGTTGTAGTTTAGTAAAGAGGATTCAAATTAAGACATTATGGAGTGGGGAGCTGTCCCAAGTAGATCTTGGAAAAAATCAGGGGTGTTCATCTAAGGCATTCATTTGATAAACTTTAACAATACAGGTATTGGGACATTTAAGTAGTTGCTAGCGAAGAGGCTACTCTACATAAGCAGGACCAAGGGCACGCTTAGGACCGAAAATACCAGAAGCTTTGATTTCAGTTTTAAGTATAGGAAAAATAATTCAATTAACTGCCAGAGGAATTACACCACATTAAACATATGTAGTTGCAAATCACACACAATATTTTATTACTCAACACAAGTTCCTGATGTTATGGGTACAGGCTTAATGGGATCCTGGTGGGGGTATCCTCTGGGGTCTGGCAGTTGGGCTGGTCCAGTCT
The DNA here is from genome assembly GCA_963924515.1 of Vespertilio murinus. Classification (NCBI taxonomy): domain Eukaryota; kingdom Metazoa; phylum Chordata; class Mammalia; order Chiroptera; family Vespertilionidae; genus Vespertilio; species Vespertilio murinus. The sequence continues at coordinate 160,753,017 of OZ004709.1, forward strand.
GGATTCAGGGAGCTGGCATTTCTCACCCAAGAGCTCAGTCACTTCTGGATTGAGAGGTCCTAGCCTTTCTTCTGTCACCTGGCAGGGAGAGGAGCGTGAAGCAGCATCGCTTGCTGGACTGACAAAAGGACATGCCTTTGTGTCTGATTTGACAGGCGAGCACTGCTTGCTGGCCAGGACCTATTTTTAAAGCCTGTTTCGTATCCACAGTAGTTAAGGTGGCTATCAATGAATTACAGCAATGCACACATGTTAATCTAAAACTGGGTGAGGGGCTACATATGGTTATCTAGGGAGAGTACATCACTCACACAAATGACCTTAGCAAGTCACTCTGAGTCAGTAACTGAAGTTCAAATCCTCATCTCTGGGGTATACATGCTTCAGGGCAGTGGGGAATGTGTCCTTAATATCACAGTTTAAGTTTCAAGAAAGTTAATTCAAAACTTTTAATTTTTTAAAAACATTTTTAGACATTTTTAACATGTCCATATATTACTATAAAAGGAGCTTATTCTATATATACTTTTTTCTTTATCGATTAAGGCATTACATAAGTGTTCTTATCCCTTATTGCTTCCCCATCCTCCCACTCATGCCCTCATCCCCCTGGCATCATGACCAATGGTTAGTCTTATATGCATGCATACAAGTCCTTTGGTTGACCTCTCCTCTTACCCCCATACTCCCCTACCTTTCTGGCAACCAAGAAGTGTTAGTACAGCTCTGACGTTTGAAGGTCTGATCAATGCTTATCTGTCTCTGGATCTGTTTTTGTCCATCAGCTTATGTTGGTCATTATATTCCACAAATGAATGAGATCATGTGATATTTATCTTTCTCTGACTGGCTTATTTTGCTTAGCATAATGCTCTCCAGTTCTAGCCATGCTGTTGCAACTGGCAAGAAAGCCTTGCTTTTTACCACAGCATAGTATTCCATTGTGCAGATGTACCACAGTTTTCTAATCCACTCATCTGCTGTTGGGCACTTAGGCTGTTTCCAAATCATAACTATGGTAAATTGTGCTGCTATGAACATACGGGTGCATATATCCTTTCTGACCGGTGTTTCTAGTTTCTTGGGATATATTCCTAGAAGTGGGAACACTGGGTCCAAATGGAGTTCCATTTAGTTTTTTGAGAAAAGTCCATATTATTCTCCACAGTGATTGCGCCAGTCTGCATTCCCACCAGCAGTGCATGAGGGTTCATTTTTCTTAGCATCCTCGCCAGCACTCATCGTTTGCTGATTTGTTGATGATAGCCATTCTGACAGATGTTTGATGGTAGCGCATTGTCATTTTGATTTGCATATCTCAGATAATTAGTGACTTTGAGCATGTTTTCATGTGCCTCTTGGACTTCCTTATGTCCTCCTTTGAAAAGTATCTATTTAGGTCCATTGCCCATTTTTTGAGTGGATTGTTTATCTTCCTTTTGTTAAGTTGTATGAGTTCCCCGCAAATGATGGAGATTAAATTCTTATCAGAGAAAACATTAGCAAATATATTCTCCCATGCAATGGGCTTTCTTGTTGTTTTGTTGATGGTTTCTTTTTGCTGTACATAAGCTTTTTATTTTGATGCAGTTCTATTTGTTTATTTTATATTTAGTTTCCATTGCCCTAGGAACTATATCAGTGAAAATATTGCTTTGGCATATGTCTGATATTTTGCTGCCTGTGGATTTCTATAATATTTTTATGGTTTTCCATCTTATGTTTAAGTCCTTTATCCATTTTGAGTTTATTTTTATGTCTGGTGTAAGTTGGTGGCCTACTTTCATTTTTTTGCATGTATGTTCTTGCCTCCTTTGTCAAATATTATTCTTTAGATTTCTTTAAATTGAGTTTGTTGTAGGGCATTTCCTCCAACCATTCTCTCTCCTCTATCTATTTATGGAATGAGCATTTCGATTATTGCATCTTGGATTTAGCATCTTAAAAATGCTAATTGATGTTTTAAATTAGTCCAGGTGCAGGGAAAGCAAGTGTCTGCTTATTTTCCAGCCATGCTGGAATCTACTAAAATCTATAAACTCACACTGATAAATATGCAAATATATATTTTTAAAATTCCAGAGATTTACTAAGTCTTTGAAGCCTTTACATGGGCCTTCCATGTGGGGCGAATAAGAACCAAAAATTAGGTACCTTCCAAGTATAGTCTGTGATTATGGAGACTTGATTTCTACCCTAAATGTAGCTCTTTTAATTAAAATAAAGATAATTCTGTTGATTTTTATTAATACCACAACTATAAAATAGTAAAAATGCTTCTATGAGGAAATGAGTACAAACAGAAAAAAAAAAAAAAAGAACTCACATCTTGGATTTCCTGGCCACCCAGAAGTGTTAGTATAACATATTTTAAACATGAGTTAAATTGTTTTTCTCTCCCACCATATTGGCTTAAAGAACCTTGTCTCACGTGGCCAACACTGAAATATATAGACATGAATCTATGGGTTCTTCTTATTTTTTTGACATGCTGATAAGTTTCTGTGCAGTTCTTTACAATTGATGTCACCAATATGCAAAATCCTCTTAGAAATGCCGAAGTCAAAGGGATAGTCACCATTTTTCTCCCAAGGTAAATGACAGTATTTACAACTGTACATGTTTTTCATATTTATCTCTCTATCTTTTATGTTCAGGCAAGCCATCATATTTTTCCAGTGGATAATTTGAAAGATGAAGTGTTGAAGGCATTTAGGTTTGCAGTGAAGTATGGCAAGGCAGCAATAGACTGCTGGCAGTGTTTCTAGTTTTGTCAGAAAAAAAAGGAAATTGAATATCCAAAGTACTGCAGTTTACAGTTATGCATTGTTAATGCATTATTCTTTTTGGAACATCCCACTCGTAGTAGTTAGTACCCACTGACCTTGGGCATGCGAAGTAAACCCTCTGAGTTTCAGTATCCTCATCTAAAAAAAATGAGGACAATCACACCTCAGTGGGTTGTTCAAAAGCTTATAATGAGGTAACAGATCTCTTGCTGACCAACAGATGCTTGTGCCCATTACCGCTCCGTATGCTCACCATGCAGCAGGTAGCCAAAGAGAAATCTGGACTCTTGGACTCAAAGTGAAGTTCCTCTATGGAGAGCAAGCTGAGATTGTGTTAGACCAGGGGTGGGCAAACTTTTGATTCAAGGGCCACAATGGGTTCTTAAACTGGACCGGAGGGCCAGAACAAAAGCAACCTGACCATGCTGGCACTCTCTTCTTGTGCTGCTAGGGAAGGAGCGGAGGGGAGAGCAAGAGAACCGTCCGCTCTTTCGGCTCCTCAGGCTGGATAGAACAGCAGAACGGGCCGGATCCGGCCCGTGGGCCATAGTTTGCCCAGGCCTGTTTTAGACTATGAATGATGGGCCATATCTGGGCGGCCAACAAAAGCTACATCTGCTCTTAAGGACACCTGTCTTATATGTCACCAGGGATTTATAGGTGCTCCCTGGGCAATTTCCTCATGTACGCAACTTTCAAGTGTCTTTAGGGATTGGAGGAGGTTTGAACAGAAGGTCAGGTTAGAGATAGTTATCCAGATAAAGAAAAAGGCATGCAATAAAATATAGCATCTGAAAATGTTTCATTTTTAGCCAAGGTTGTGAAATACCTATGGCATCAAGTTACTTCATATATCTTATTTGACTCATATCTCATTCATGCTTTGGGATCAGTAGCATTTAAGATAGTTCTAGACTGATTTCAGAGCATACTCTGCAATGTGATCAGAGTATTCTATGCCACTTCACAAATTTCAGACATATTCTCTTATATTAGATGTATATTCTTTTTCACCACATTTTGAGTTGTATCCATTTTTTTCTGTTCTGTCAGGACTTGATATTAATGTCAAATAAATAGTGGACATCTTAATTATGAAATGGCATAATGAATGTTTGCCATAAAATAACAAAAGAAATAAGTAGGCTGGAACCATTTGGCTCAGTGGATAGAGCGTCAGCCTTCAGACTGAAAGGTCCCAGGTTTGATTCTGGTCAAGGGCATATCCCCAGTGGGGGGGGGGGTGCAAGAGGCAGCTGATCAATGATTCTCTCTCATCGATGTTTCTAACTCTCTGTCCCTCTCTCTTCCTCTGTGCAAAAAAATCAATAAAATATTTTTAAAAAGAAATAAGTAGTAATAGAGAGATCTTTTTGTAAACTTAATAACCCCAGAGAAGAGCATGTTCATTGTGATACTTGCATTTCTTCAGAGCTTCTATCCATGTTCAGTCAAGACAGAAAGTGAGACATGCTGGTGGTAGTACTTTAGAGAAGAGGCATTGCACTCAGGATTGGATCCAGCTCCTTCCATTACCCCCTTTGAGTTTGGGTAAAGAGTTTGGACTCCATGAACCCGTTTACTCAATTGTAAGGAGGGAGAAAACATGTCCTCGCAGAGTTTTAGATTTGAGATTTGAGTGTAGATTTGAGAAAATGTATGTAAATTTCTCAGGAGAGAGCAATCATCCAGTGAATAGCAGTCACTCCTATTATTGCTGTTATAATTTTTGCATGTTGGTAGCACAGAGAAGCACCACTGAGATATCCCTCAACTCTGAGGATGAGAATTTGAAACTGTTTTGTAACCATCTAACTACTAGTCTATAGAGATGATGGGGTTTCCTGGGCTCTTATATTTTCATGAAAAACATATTCCCTGCTTAAAACTGCAGGAATAAAAAATACACACAAATAAAATGCTATAAATATTTAAAAGAAGAAAATAACCTGCAGACAGAAGGTAGACATTTTATATACAGCCGTGATTTCCTCTTGGGGAGGGTTAGTCCCCTGTGACAGTCTACCGGTTCCTGCTTCCTCTTCACTCTGTGAATATTGGGTTTAGAGTTGCACTTAGAGTTGTAGCATATTTCTTGTTACTCTCTTGATTCTTCCCTGGGCTATAAGAATAAACATATCCCATTGGGGTTGCCTCTTCATGTTTAGATCGCAAAACACAAACCTGTGGGAAAAAAATGCAATCTAACCACCAAGTTACTTTCTCTCAAATTAACGACATCATAATGAGAGAATATTTAATTATTCAACTATTTACTGGCTAAACAATGTAACTACCTGAGGAAAGAAGAGAAGTCATAAATGGCTCTTCTCATTGTCTGAATGTTGGTATCCTCATGCCATTAATTGGCAGAGCTTTTGGGAGGTTATTGCTTTAGTTAAAATGAAAAAAAAATCAAAAAACTGAAAGAATATAGTCATACTTAACATACTTCATAAAAAGGAATCTCTGCCCCAGCTGGTTTTGCTCAGCGTATAGAGCATCAGCCTATGGATTGAAGGGTCCCGGGTTTGACTCCAGTCAAGGGCACATATCTTGGTTGCAGGCTCAACCCCTGGTTGGGTTGTTTGCTGGAGGCAACCAATTGATGTGTCTCTCTCACATGGAAGTATCTCTGTGTGTGTCTCCCCCCTCCCTTCCATTCTCTCTAAAAAAAACCATTAAAAATAAATAAAGGAATCTCTACTTCCATTTGTATGGTTCAAATACTGGTTGTTGCTGGGATGTTAGGGGGCTTTTGTGTTGTAAGAAGACACTGATCAAAAGCAGAGTGTGCACTGGGAAGAGAAGGTTAAGACACAGTTATATAATCCACAGTTCTACTCATGCAAAAAAAAATGAGACACATTCCGGCAAACACATTAACAGTATTTGCCAATTGTACCCTTTTCTATGAAATCATTTTAACAGGACCTAACTGCTCTATGTAGGATTGTTTATGATAAATATGCCCGGAATCTGTGAATCTATAGGGCAGTGGTTGGCAAACTCATTAGTCAACAGAGCCAAATAGCAATAGTACAATGATTGAAATTTCTTTTGAGAACCAAATACTGACTTCTGCATGGGCCACAAAATTTGAATTGCACTGTACATGCACGCCCACATGTGGATTTTGTGGAAGAGCCACACTCAAGGGGCCAGGTTTGCTGACCACTGCTACAGGGCATGTCTCCATGCAAATCTTTGTGGAAGTTATCTGAGTATCCCTCCTCACTGGAGGTCCATTCCTAAAATGGTTCCTTGCAGTGCAAGGTGTGATCACATATGTTCATCTGAGCCTGAGTACAAGCAGAAGCTGCTCTGGTGGACCAGGAAGTGTCCCTGTTTTACCTATGCCTCTTCCCTGCTTGTATCCTGGTAATAATTATTAGTAAAGCCTAAGTAAGGTGCACAATTTTTTAAAAATCTGATTGGATTACTTGATCCTCCTGTGATCTCACCATTAGACATTGCTTTGTCCATTGAAGCCCATTCCTATCATGATTCCAATGCTGATGCATGTTTTACATATAAATGTGAGTTAACATTTTGGTCAAGGTAATTCAGATACATGTAAGTTACGAAAATGTTGTTTTTCACACATTCATATTTTTGCATGTATGCATATAACCATACACAAACCATGGAATGTGCTTGAAATCTTTTAAGAGGGAATACTGCAATATTCTGTGATATTCCTCCTGTGTCTGTACATAAATAGAAAATTCTTTACACTTCCTCTAATCTGTGAATTATAGCCTTTTTTCTCATCTCATCTCTTCCCTTTTCTTTTTTTTCTTTCTCTTTTCCCTTCTTCCTTCTCTCCCTCCTTCCTTCTTTTCTTCTCTTTCCTTCCTGCCTTTTCCCTCCCTCTCTTCCTATCTTTCTTCCTGCCTTCCTTCCTTCCTACTACCTACCAACTTACATTCTTTCCTCACTTCCTTTCCGCTCTGTTTTTCTTTTTTTCTTTAGTCATTTTTTTTTCTCTTTTTGATTTCATGTATATATGTTGAGACCTCTAAAAAAATGTAGTATTTTGTGTTGGTTTTAAAGATCTTTTTAGTCCATGAACCTATATTTTTTTCTCCCCCGAGACAAGGGGAATTTGGAAGCGTGCAAGTCTGATAAGAAATCCTAAAAAGCTTTCTTGTGTGAGGATGATTAATTTCACCTTGTTTCTACTTGCATTCATTGCCCCTTGTTGCCGTCTGTGTATAATCAGAGGAACAGATTTGCGTCAAAAGCTTCACCTCCTAGGCAGCCATTGATTCCCCAAAGCACCCATATTTGGTTCTTATTGGTCGGTTCCTATGCCAGTCAGAATCAAAAGCTTTGCCTCTTAGGCAGCCATTGGCTCCCCACCACACCCACCTTTGTTTCTGATTGGTCAGTTCCTATGCCAGTCAGCATCTCCAGGCCTATCTCTGGATAGACCCTGATGAAAGAGGCAGGTCTTAACAGCATCCCTCTTGGAGGCCAGGAGAGAAAGCAAACCCTGGCTGCTGGCGAAGATCAGAAAGAAAGAGGGAGAGAAAGAGAGAGAGAGAAGTACACTAATCAACATTTTCCACTGAGGCTACAGATCAGATCTTGACTCACTTTCTGGGTCTCAGACACCTGGGCAGTCAGTGTTGGGTTGCCAGGCTGTGGTGGCACAACCCAGCACTAACTTCTGGATGGTCTGCATTAGGTTTCAGGCTCAACCCTTTCCCAGAACTAAAGCCTCTGCCCCAGGCTTTAGGCTTGAGAAGCAGGCACCCCCCTTCCTGCCTCTCTGAATGCAGGCTTGGCCCCTTCCCAGTGGGCCAGGAAGGCCCCCCCTCCAATGGCCAGCTGGGAGTGACCTGGATGCAGAGGAGGCTCCTGGACTCAGATATGTATGCAAATTAAGCACCATCTTTGTTGAGTTAATTTGCATACTCACTCTGATTGGTTGTGAGCGTAATGGAGGTTTGGTCAATTTAAATGTTTCTCTATTTTTAGGTAGGATAAGGACTAAAAAATTAGGATATAAATGTGATTTCATCTTTTTTATTTAAAAATGTTCTGAGGGAGTATTTCTTCACCACCTACCCAAGTGGAACTATTTTGCCCTGCTGAGCTTTAGTCCAACTTTTTGAACAATCCTTCCTTGAGTTCTACAGATAAAGCAAGTGTGAGAGAAGAACAAACTAGCAGAAAGATTGCATGCAGGCCTCAGGCAAAAGTCAATGTATTTAAACACTCTGAAGAACTGCTGTGACAAGAAACTGTGTTTAGAAGATGCTGCCAAGGAGTCTGGCTGTGAAAATAAAATTGTTTTGTGTAGCCAATACTTAGTTCCCTCATTGTTCTGTCAATGGGATGATGAATACCGCACACCCTGGTTCCAGGTCCCACCCCTGCCCTTGGCACGGGTTGGGAGTACTTTGAAATCTACAACTGTGCCACAATTGAGCCAGTTTCTGTCATGATTTCAGATGCAGAGATAACTAGAAACTTTGCCAATAAAGAAGACTCTGTATTCACACTAGGTGTCAATGTGTGTATTTGTTCCTTCTGCAGGTAGAATGGTAGAGCGGAGATGGGCCTCAGATTCGGCTGCAATGGAAGTGGAATAAATACCTCATGAACACTAACCAGCTGAGTGATCTTTATGTAGCAACACTTTCTAAAGTTTCTCACATAGAATTGAGATATAAAAAACATTCAGTGCATGGCAGCTAGTGGGTATCTATTTGCTTAAACAAGTTGTATTGTGTTATTTCATGCAGCCTAGATCCCTGACCTACACCTTAACTTTTCCTCTTTTTTAAGAGTTTCTACCCGTTATAGGAAGATGGTGAGTGAAATATAGTAGTGCAACCAACATAGTTTATAACCCTCATGTAAGGTGTGATTTATAGAAAGGCATTGGACGTGGGTGTACATAATAGGCTAAGCACAGGAATAGTATATACTTTGTTAAAGAATTATGAGAATGAACTTAGCAATTTGACATTGAATGAAATGGCCATTAAAAGCTATTCCCCTCTTGTATCACACTTTTGTTGTAGAAGAAAAAGGTTCAGAGGTAAATCTCATCCACCAACCACAGAAGATAACCAGTGGTTGATGTTAACATGAATAAATGACTCCAGTCTCATTTGCTGGTATATGGTGTAGGGTGCATATGTGGTTTAGTGTGTAGTCTAAATTTAGGCAATTGATGTCAAAAGTGGATCTCCATGTATTTTCCAAATAGAACAGAAATATATATGTGTGTGTATATAGAGGCCCGGTGCACAAAATGTGTGCAAGCTGCTTAGCTTTACAGCTGTGGTGGCTTGCCTCAGCTCTTGCATCCCCAGCTTTGTCTGGTAGGTTGTCTGGAAGGTTGTCCAGAAGAATATCCCGAAGATCATTTGGCTGTCTGGTCTAACTAGCATATTATGCTTTTATTATTAAAATAAACATATGAATGTTACAAATAAGTATAATTACCAGCCCCCAAATGCTGTAGAACTTCATCCCCATCGCTCCTCATTCTCAGGCTTTATAGAGATGGCACATTAAAATTAGCATTTTCTGCTTTTATCTAGCATGAATTGTTATTCCTCATGCAAAGGAAATTAGCCAATCAATTTTATAACCAGATTTAGCCACTCAGTTCTGTAAAAATAAATAAGAATAATTTAGACTATTGCTAGAAACCTCAAATGGCATGTATCCCAAAAAGTCTTTTGCTGTTTTCAATGCATTTCTTTATTTAACACATCATTGGCCATAATTCGGAGTTTGCTGTATAATCAAGTTTGTTGCCATCCCGGTAGGGTGGAAACCTCACTTTGACAAGCATTCAAGTTCAATGCAGACATAGTGGGGGTTCATCAGTCTGCAGCCAGCATTCCCATAAACTTAATATTTTGCTAATTATATTCTTCATCTACAATCACCAGAGGTTTTCATACAGTCAAATTCATTTGTGGGATAAAAAAATTAATTTATTCAGTTAGGTGAGAATGTATACAATATTTTAATTCTCTAATACATAGAGTATAGTATATTTAACCCTAGAACACTATTTAAGTAAAATTCACAATTCCTTTATTAGAATGCAAAATAAATATATAAATTTGATATTCCCAGGGAAATTGAATGATGAATCAATTCAGTGCTATATCTGATTATATAATAAACCTCTGTAACTATATGGCAGGATTGTATAAACCAAAACAAATGACTACATATACCTTATTTAATCCACTTTATTGCACCTGCCAAGCATTGGTCTAATTATTTATAGCATAATTACCAGAAAATACTAGCATGCTATGAATAGTGTTTTTACTTGTATCATACTTCAGAGTCTCATGTTGGTACATTTGATGTTGTCCTCGATGCCCCTTATACTATCTTCATATTTTTGGATTCTTTTTCCCCCCTTTTCTTTGGTTTGGGTGTTATTTCCTTCCTCATATTTCAAGTCATTGGTTTGATTCTCAGAGTCCTCTACTGTTGAATCCCTGTATATTATTCTTTATTTCTGTCAGTGTAGGCTTAATTTCTGACTGGTCCTTTTCCATGTGTTGTCATCCTCACTAAGAGCCTTGACAGTCTCACTAAGTTCCTTACAGGTCTCATGAAGATTCTTGAGTCCTTAGTAGTTATAAGTAACTAATAGTTTGTAACCAGTATTTTGTTTTTTCTATTTCTTTCATTTGTGACATGTTTCTTTGTCTCTGCATTTTTAGATCTTCCCTGTGTTTGTTTCTATGTATTGGGTAGAGCTGCTATGTCTTCTGGAGTTGGTAGAGTGGCCTTGTTTAGTAGGTGTCCATAGGGACCAGTGACTCAGCCTCCCCACTCACCTGAGCTGCACACTAGGCGGGTCCCTGTGTGGGTTGTTTGCATAGTCTTGTATTGAGCCTTGACTGCTGTTGGAAATTGACTTATAGGACCATTGGCTGTGAGGACTAGCTGCAGTAACAGTGGGAGAGCTTCTGTGCAGGAAACACCCCTATGGAGAATGACTTGCTTCAGTGGGGCTTTGGTGCTCACTGGGTCTGACATGTGAGTGGATGTGTAGAGGTGTAATCTGCCATGGTCTGAACTGTCCACCAAGTTCACTGGCTCTAGGGCCTCCATGGAGGTGCAAAGTCAGCCTAGGACCTTGATCAGCAAACTGTGGCTTGCAAACCACATGTGGCTCTTTGGTTCCTTAAGTGTGGCTCTTCCACAAAATACCATGGCCCGGGCAAGTCTATTTTGAAGAAGTGGCAGTAGAAGTTTAAGTTTAAAAAATTGGGCTCTCAAGAGAAATTTCAATCGTTGTACTATTGATATTTGGCTCTGTTGACTAATGAGTTTGCCGACCACTGGCCTAGGGGCACCTGGTAAGAGCTATTTCTATGGGGCCTGGAGGTACCCAGGTGAGGCCCAGCTGTGAAGAAAGACAGGCCCATGATAGTGCAGGACCTTGGGCCTTTTATTGATAGGCTTGGGGCATGCTGACCCAGTTTCAGCTCTTTCGGGGGATCTTAGCAAAGTCTGAAGCCTGAGCCAGAACAGGCCATGTATTTGGAAAAGCTGCTACAAACAGGTTGGGAGGGGCTACAAATTGGATGGGGTGGCTGCCAGTTAGCTTTCTGGCAGGGGAGTTTCCAGCCCAGGAACAATGACCCCTGTGGGCACCCCTATCTGGGAAAAAGCTGCCATGGAGTTCCTGCCCTGATACCAGACTATCCAGTTCATCCCTGTATGTGTCTGGGTACTGCAGAGCCATGACTCAGCACTAAAGCTCAGAGGAAGTGGGACCTCGTAAGTTCATGCCTAGCACTTTAAAAGAAACAACTGGGTTTCCAGCAGCCTCCCTATCTTTCAGCCATAATCTGCTGTATTTTTACAGCCTGTCGTTTCATAGACCTCTTTCCCCAGCTCTGGGACTCTGGGTTGAGGGTCTGGTGTAGGGCTGGGACTTCTTGCTCCTCACAGTGGTGGCCTCCACAGGGAGATCTGCCTCCCAATTAAAAAAAAAAAAAAGAAACACACATGTGGGTATTGTTCCAGCCCTTTCCAAGTCTCTGCCCCTCCTACCAGTCTCAGTGTGCTTTCTTCTTTACTACTCTAGTTGGAGGACTTCCATTCAGCCAGCTTTCAGGTGGTTCTTAATGATGGTTGTTCTGTATTTAAGTTGTAATTTTGATGCGGTTGTGGGAGGTGTGGAGTACAGGTGTTTACATATTCCACCCTCTAGTTTTTCTTTCAGATTATTTCTGCCAGGTGAAAATATTTAAATGGTCTATATTGAAAACAAAAGAGTAAATGAAATGCAGATTTATGTGGAGTTAAGGAAATGAGAGTTGAATTTTTAAAGGTTTGTACTAAAAAAAAAAAGGTATTCTTTTCAAATAAGCTGAAATTAAGAAAGGATTCAGTGCTTATGCATATACCTAATCACAAATGCTATTTGCTCTTTACATACTTCACACACACACACACACACACACACACACACACAGGGTCTTAATCTTAAATAATTATTTATTACAGCATTTATTTTATTAGAACTCTAGATTGTTGCCTATTTAAAGAAAAAGCCAACACTATTTGCTTTTCCTACTGCAAAGATGTATTTGAACTTGAAATAACTTTTTCTCCAAATAATCTGTTTTTATCTTGGAAAGGATTTAAGAGGACTGAAAAGCATGTCACTATTCAAACATACATACCTCTTATATGTTTAGTATCAGTAAGTATCTCAAAATATTTTTCCCAATGAGATCATACCTAACTCTAAACCCTGGTCTGCTTCTCACTGAATGCTTTGCTCAGATAATATATTGCATTTGTCTAAATCACTTCCCCACTATCACATGGCTACCACCTCTCTGACATTATCAGAAAGGCCTCGGAGTACAACAGGACTTCTCTGTGCAACTGCTGGATGTGAGCTCTAGGAGGGTTACCGAATCTACAGTCAAATTCATCACTGTTTCCCGGGAGACCAGTGTGTCTGACACAAGTGAAAGCTTAGTAATGGAATGACTAGAAATAGCCCATAGGATCAAATTGTCCTGGTGGTCCTAGACATGAGGGACCTTTCACTGATAAACAGAGGGGTGTAGCAAGAAAAGCAGACACTCCAAGTGAAGAGAACGTGCTCCCGTATCTTGTGTTGACCCCTTACCACCTCTGAGACACAACTGTAGCTCATATTTCAAAGTGTTGTAAGAATTTAATCAGTATGCATTTGGATGTTCTGGGCATATTATGTGGCAGAGTAAATATTTAATAATACCAGTTACACTCAGTATTGTGCATACATGTTCCATGAATCCCCCCCCCTGATTTTCATTGTGCAGACTTGAAATACCCCGTATTTCCCTTCTTTCTCTTATGATTTCATTGTTCTTTTAGAAAGATGCTTCAGAGAATAGATTTTCATATGTGTCTTTTCTATCACCTATTCCTAGCATATAACTTATCTCTTTCTTGCTTATATTATTTAATTATTTTTTTAATTTAATCTCAGCTTTTCTGTTTTCTTTCTGGGTTTGTCTATCCCAAGAGCATAGGTTGCTTTATTATAAGGTATAATGCCTAATTTGTAGGAGCCACAGATGTCTTTTTAGAGCTATTTAGTCTAATTATTTGATCCCATGTCCTTCATATAGTCTATGCAGATATACCAAACAACACACACACACACACACACACACACACGCACACATCTACACTAATAAAAGATGAATATGCAAATTGGCCATTACTTTGCAATGCCCAGCAGCCAATCATGAGTGAATATGCAAATTAACCCACAAAGATGATGCCAGCCCTGCCTCCCAGCTGCTCTGGGCCTCTGGGCAACACACATGCAGTCAATGAGAAGCAGGGTGAGATGCCTTCTATGAGGGGGAGGGTGGGGGCAGAGGGAGCACAGGAGCTGTGCTCTGGCTAGAGTGAAGACTGAAGGTTGTGGCCAGAGCAAAGGCCTGGGTCCTGAGTGCTGCAGGAAAACAGGTGCCAGCAGCCAGGGGAAGGAAGGCCTATTGCAGGAATCTTTGTGCAATGGGCCTCTAGTATATACGTGTGTGTGTGTGTGTGTGTGTGTGTGTGTGTGTGTGTGTGTGTCTAGAGGCCCATTGCACAAAGATATATATGTATACACACACACACACACACACACACACACACACACACACATTTGTTTTCCTTTGTGAAAAGTCTTTTTTTTTTTAATTCAAAGATATGCTTTTATGGGCATTCTGTCCTGTTCTTAGCTGTATGCTACAAGAAAAATGATGAGAGGAACAGATTTTAGAAAATTCCAATAACAAGATATATCATTGTTAATAGTCCACATTCTTTATAAGTGGACAATCCTTAAACCACTTTGAAATCTGGACTTCCAGGATTCAGAAGATCTTGGCAAAGCAGGCTTAATTTTCTTTTAGAATCATTGCCTTGCCATTGTACCTGCATGTCATTGAAAATATTATCTTTGTTTGCTTCCTGAGAAATGACAGACAGAAAGAAGAGGAAACAATGAAATTAATGGAGAGCTCCAGCACACCTTGGCAGTAAAGTAGGCCTGTCACCAAGTCAATTTATTGTTCTCGATGCAGTTTGAAGTCTGTCCAATAGACAAAGGGTTGCAATCATATGCCTATGTGTGAAGAATAGTAATGGAGGAACTGCAAAGAGAAAAACGATCTGTTCTCACTGGTGAAATGAGCGACTTCATTTGCATGAAGGGGTCAGGGGCTCGCAGGTGAGGCGCTAGGCTGCTCACAAAATAATCCAATGCACAGATAGATCCCCTATTTCTATTCAGGCTTCAATTCAGTTGCTACTTCCTCAGAGAGATCTCCTCTGAATGCCCTAAAGTAGCCCCCATTTTAAGCACTCACTTGAGCATTTTTTTAGGCATCATATTTGTTTGTTTATTCCACTGTGTCCCCACACAAGAATATGAACGGAATGAGCATAGATCTGTAGACTGCTTGTTTTACATCCCTAGAACCTAGAAGTGTGCTGAGGAATGGTGATAACAATTCCAAAAACAAACTTCCCCTTTCTTTTTCAACTCTGTTGACATGTGTCCTGTGAGTCCATTAAAGACAAAGCAAAAAAAAAAAAAAAAAAAAAGATAAAGAAAAAGAAAAAGGAAAATTAAAAAAAGAAGTAGGTTTTCCAACACAGGAGTTCCTGATTAACAGTATCTCACTTGACACCTTCTCTTTCTTTCTTGGCTAGTCAGTTGGAATATTGCTTTTCAAGTCCTTTTCCTGTATGAGATTATCTTGTCTACCAGATTAGAAACTCATAAAAGTACAGAAAGAGTATATTGGCTTTTATTTATTTATTTTATATCTCCTGATGTAACACCGAATATAATATTGTATAAAATATGCACTTGTTAGTCCTCTTTATTAATAATAAATATGTATTGTTAAAAATGAGTGCCATGAATAGAATCATAATTTCTCTGACTTGCATAAAAAACAGAAGCAAAAAAGAAAAAAAACACACATAACCATAGCTGGTTTGGCTCAGTGGATAGAATGTCAATCTGCAGACTGAAGGATCCCAGGTTCTATTCTGGTCCAGGCACATGCCCAGATTGCAGGATTAACCCCGGTGGTATGCAGGACTCAGCCAATTAATGATTCTCATCATTGATGTTTTTCTCTCTCTCTCTCCCTCCCCCTTTCTCTCTAAAATCAATAAAAATGCATTTAAAAGAAAAAAGACAGAGCTTAACAAGAAAATGAATAAAATTTTATAATTCAATTACAACTTAACCCAAGTTGATAAATGAAGAACAAATCCAACTAATTTTCAGACATAAGAAGATGATCATATTAATTAGTATTAATAATATGTGATATCATTTCTACCTCTCAGGTTATTGACTAAAATTAAAATGATTGAGAATATTCTTTGTTAAAAAGGTTTTGGATACATAAGAATTTTCTTACATAGTATAATGCCAGGTGTACTGGTTGATAATGCAGATTTTTTTTTAATAGATGGAGTTCCACATACAGCATGTTGATATACTGGTATATACCAAAGGAGGCAAATTTTCTGCAGACTAATCCACTTAAACAAATTTGCTTCTACAAATTTACTATATGAAAACAATTAGGCAGTTATGAAGAGCCATATGCAAAGAATGTCATTGTAGCAAGAAGATTATTTATAATAGTACAATATTATAATAAATGAAAGAATAAAAAGCCAAATAAACAAGTAGACCCATAAAAAAGCGTGCAACCACTGAATCCTACTAAGTAGACCATATGTCTTGGTTTAGAAAGATAGACTGATGGAAAGATGCTCATGATGTACCAGTGACAGAGTAATTTATAGAATAGTATTTTAACAATTATCATCATTGGTGGTAAGATTAATCAATCATTCTTATTTCATCCTAATGTTTAAAAACAAGAATGAACAAAGTCAATAGTATCCCCATTTGTAAAAAAAAAAAAATAGTTTTATTTTTAAAATATTTCCTCATTGCCAAGTAGAAAACCTAATATTAAATAAAGCCCTTTATTTTATTGTTAAGTAGAAGTGAAATGAACAAATAGGACCCAAAATAAGAATAATGTTAGAATTGGTAGCAAATGATATATTTGTATTTAACATCAAACTGTTAAAATATGTTTTGGTGTTTTGTTTTGTCTTTAATTTCAATTTTACTTTTACTTTTTTGTTGTTGTTTGTTTGGTTTTTTTTTGGTAAGCAGTGCCTTTCTTTAATCTAGAATAATTGAGGAGCTATAGAATACACCGCGTTTTCTAAATAGCCAAATATTTGTGTTTATTATTAAATCACAGCATGTACTATTTGTCCTTCTGTATGTTGGGCTCTCTTTCCATTTAACTAGACCTGTGTGATTTTCATTGAAAATAAATTATTGTTCATGCATTCAAAGGGCAATGAGCAATTAGAACATAATCGATCCAACTGAGCAACAGATTTCAGCCTTGTGCTGAGAAAATGGTCTTGAAATAATGTCTTTTCCATTAGCAATTTCACCTAATTCAGAAGAACATCTTGAATGCAAACGTGGTATTGACCAGAATGGGAGTTAACTACTATCACTAACAATATAACTCCAACAGCTTCTCTTTTCAAGTGCACACTTGCCATTTAAATTGAAGTATGGGAAAGTCAAGTAATGATAACTTATGCTTACATGTTTTGGTACATTCCAAATGGCATGTGGTGTTATTTTTTTATTTTTTATTTTTATCTCCCTACACTTCTTTGTAGTTGGGATGGAATATTTTGAGAGGATAGATTTCCTTAATTTCATTATATATTTATTGAATTTCTGATAAACTCAGGACATGCAGTGTTGAATGAGGCAAGTATTTCCCATCAATATAAAAGATCAAATAAAAGTTTAATGAGAAATTGTAGAAATTAATTGGAGATAAGCAGGGATATGACAGTGGGCAGTAGAAGAAGGGAAGGATCCATGTGAGCAGGCCAAAAAATAAAACATAAGGATCACTTGAGCCAAGTGATGCTATTTAGAAACTACCACTAATTGAGCGTCTTTTAGGTGGCAGGTGCTCTACATAAATTATCTCTATTCCTCACAATATTTGGTAGGTAACTGTAAGGTTCTCCCCCCCTCCCAACTGATAGGTGGAGTTTAACACATTACTGGCACCTGTCACAGAGACAGCTCCAAGACATTGAACCATCCATCAGCACATGCCAAAGTGTCAAGTGTCCTGGAGCCCACCCCTTCCTGTTCGCCCTGGGTCCAACCCCTTTCCGTTCCAGCCCTTAAAGGGACCCCCAGGCAAGCCATGTGCTGCTGCTCCTCCATGTCCAGGAAGCAGCCCGGCTGGGTCCCCTGCCCCCTCTCCACTCCTTCAATCCTGGTTTTTCTACCTCCGTAATGAGTCCCGCTCATTACCGGGGAATAAACGTTACTTTAACATTCCCTGGTGGTCAGTTTCCTGCTTCCCTTCAAACCTAACAGTAACCATTATGATAATTTCATTGGTAAAGAAACTAGAACTCAAACAGGTAATGAAATTTGCTGAAGTTCACAGCTGATATGTTAAAGCCACTTTGAACTCAAAAACCCCTCTCTCAAAGCCAGTGTTTCTCACCCAACCTTCTCACTACACCAAACTGCTTCACTTATAGGACTGAAGAGGGCAAATGCATGGCCACAATGACATCTAGAGAGAGAAACAGCAGCGTGTACTAAGGCAGGGAAATGTGGAGCCACAATGCAATTGTCAAGAATAGGACATGTGTTTAGGAGAGCTGAAGACACTGGGGTTGGGAAAGTACACAGGGTTGAAATCCTGGAGGCGATGTTGAATGCTGAAGGGTTTGGAATGTTTATGTTTTCCTGAAAAAATGTCGAATGAATTGAGCAAGATAATATCTTCGTTTATCTGAGCATTAAAAAGCTGATAGATTAGAATTCTGGGGCAACATTTGAGGAACTAACCTGATAAGCTACTATTAAGAAAATAACATGGGATAAAAGGGAGGAATCAAAAGTATTAAAAGGACATAGGAGGAAAAGGGGAAATTAAAAGAAGCACAAGGAAAAAGATAGTGAGAATAAAGCATTCTGAAATTCCTCTTAGGCTGATGTCCAGTAACCACTAATGTGTCATTTGGTTACATTTATTTTCCGAATAATCTTCTATCATTTTCATTTGAAGTCCAATTTTCCAATTTTATTGGGTCACATCAATAAAATAGAACAATAGTTGAAACTGGTTTGGCTCAGTGGATAGAGTGTCGGTCTGAGGACTGAAAGGTCCCAGGTTCGATCCCGGTCAAGGGCACGTACCTTGGTTGCGGGCACATCCCTAGTAGGGGGTGTGCAAGAGGCAGCTGATCGATGATTCTCTCTCATCGATGTTTCTAACTCTCTATCCCTCTCTCTTCCTCTCTGTAAAAAATCAATAAAATGTATATTTAAAAAATAAAAAACAATAAAACAATAAACTTATCTGTGGTCACATAGTACATTGTTCTAAATGCTGATAGGAAACTAAAGTGGAAATAAGAGTGTCCAGTGCACCATGATTTTTGCATGCATCTGTATGTTCTATTATACTCTAAAATGTGCTTTTTAAAACATCTTACCTGGTTGATTCATTATATTTGAAACTGTTAAACATTGATTGAATAGACAACATGTGCTAATGAGGTGATTCAGAGTTACATAAGCAACTTGCCCTGCTGGAGAGATTTCACATTCTCACAAAGTTGCAGACTTATAAATGAGCTAATGATAGTATAAAGCTAAGAGCTAAGTAATAAATGTTTGTATAAGAGAGTGAGAGAGCAAAGGGTGTAGAAGTTTGCACTTCCCAGAAGCATCAAAGAAGCTGCAGAGAAGATCCTTGTATTAGGTTTTGAAAAATGGGTTGAAACCAGGAAATGAGAGGTCCTTGCATGGTCAAGGTGAGATGATTTAAAGGAAATACTAGACGCTGAAAGAGTAGAGTCTATCAAAAGGAAGAAGCAGAAAATGCAGGAGAGGTGAAGCAGGGCTCCTAGGGATGGCCAAGAGTACAAGGAGAAATTTGATAAAAGGATGAAGGCAAGGGGTTTGTGAAGATGATACAATTTCAAATTTTTTTTGGGGTAGTTAAGGATCTTTATGGTGTCTATTTTCAATCTAATTTCAAGGAATGATTTATATGCCACAAAAATGTGGACAAAGCTAGGTTAGTAAAAGTTTAGAATCCTTATTGAATGCACTGGGAAGAGGAGCCCACTATTAAGTGAAATGATTTTCAAGTGGGACTGAATCTCATTTAAAATTAGTGTGTTCTTGCCAAAACCGGTTTGGCTCAGTGATAGAGCATCAGCCTGCGGACTGAAAGGTCCATGTTCGATTTCAGTCAAGGGCATGTATCTTGGTTGTGGGTACATCCCCAATAGGGGGTGTGCAAGAGGCAGCTGATTGATGATTCTCTTTTATCTATGTTTCTAACTCTCTATCCCTTTCTCTTCCTCTCTGTAAGAAATCAATAAAATATATTTTAAAAATGCTGTGTCAGCATTTAAAATAAAATAATAAAATAAAATAAAATAAAATAAATTACTGTGTTCTTATGGCATTCGGCTGCATAGTTTTACCATTTTGTGCATATTATGGGAAGAGAAATGGAGCTGGTTGAGTTTAATGAAAGTTTGAAATTTTCAGGAGGGTATGGTAGAAAAGAGATGGTATTATGGTATTCAGAGACTATCATGCTGGTGAGAAAGCAATGAAATGAGAATGTATCCATTGTTTGCAAATAATTCCCTTCTCAGACATTTTTCTTTTAGGGTTTCCAAGCTAATGTGGTGCAAGCAAAAATGAACATGCCCTCAAGGTTTAATTTTGCCCCTATTTGGAGAACCTGTTATTGCTTTTATTTAAAATGATCAAAAATACCCTAACCAAAGGAGGCAGATTTTTAAAATCTATACACCATATGAACATCAGTAAACATTTATTCATCCTTATATTTAGATCAACATATAGTGACCCAAATGCATGTTGATCCAACATACATTGGGTCAACATATTTGATTTTGGACATGGCATTAAATAAGCTTTAAAGTGGATCTTTATCCATATTAAATAAATTTAAAGTAATAGAATGATAGTTCAAATCAAAACTGGATAGGTGAAAAAGCAAGATAAAAATAGTGCAATAAAAAGTGAAGGGGTTAAGAAAAAACAAACAATAACAACAATAACTCATAGATACAAACAATAGTATGGTGATTACCAGAGGGAAAGAAGGGAAAGAGGTGGGAGGAAGGGGATTAATAGCAAAGGAAGGAGATTTGACTTGGGGTGGAGAATACACAATACAGTATACAGATTATATATTATAAAATTGTGTACCTGAAACCTATATAATTTTATTTACTTGTGTTACCACAATAAATTCAATTAAAAAGTGATGACAAAGAGGAATAAAAAAAGAGTGTGCCATTGATAAAGAAAATATTTTGAAAGGACAAAGGGCCATAAGTAGAAGGAGGACAAAGAATGAGAGAGGGGGGGGGGTAGTCTGGAAAGTTAAATCACTAGAGCTAAAAAGGATGTATTAGAGTTTATTTCATAGCTGAATCCAAATATCTATGAGATCATAAGTTTGCTTTGAGAATTAGTTGAAGCAGAGTTGACCATTGAGGTTGAGAATACAAGTAACACTATTTAGGACTTGGGATGACTCAAATTGAAACAAAAATACTGAGTAGTGAAGTACCAATGTTAATGTCTTAGTTCTGGAAAAAAAGTGTATGAGATAGCTGCATAATATCTTTGAAATATTTTCACAAATCTAGAATTATTCCAAAAATCAACATTTATTGAGAAGTTGGGAGGAGGAGAGCAGACAGATACTATATGTCTTCTGATATGATGCCTTGAGAAGAACACAGAATCTCTTAGATAGTATCCCAGCAGGGAACACACAACCCAACCCTTACTGTGAAGAAACATCAGGCGAACTCAACATGTAGAACATTTTATCACAACAAAAGATACTGAATTATTTAGAAATGTCTGACAGATTTGAAACTGTCAGTGTCATAAGAGAAATAAATATGTAAGGCCTATTCCAGATTAAAGGAGCTCAAAAGACATGGTAAGTGAATGCAATATAGGATCCTAGAATGAATTATGTATTTATAGGAAAACAGTACTTTAATAGGGCCTTAGTGGTTCAATTGAAAAAAAAAAATCTATCATCTATCTATCTATCTATCTGTCTATCTAGAGGCCTGGTGTACAAAATTCATGCACAGGGTAGGGGGGAGTGTTCCTCAGACCAGCCTGCACCCTCTCCAATCTGCGACCCTTTAAGGGATGTCCATCTGCCCACTTAGGCCCAATCCTATAGGAACCTGGTCTAAACAGGCAGTCAGATATCTCTCTCACAACCCAGGACTGCTGGCTCCCAACTGCTCACCTGCCTTCCTTCCTGATTGCCCCTAACTGCTTTTGCCTGCCAACCTGATTGTTCCTAACTGCCCTACCCTGAAGGCCTAGTCACACCTAACTGCCCTCCCCTGTAGGCATGGTCAACCCTAACTTCCCTCCCCTACAGTCCTGGTCCCACCCAACTGCTCTCCCCTACAGTCATAGTCCCCTCCATCTGCTCTCACCTGTAGGCCTGTTTACCCCCAACTTCCCCCCTCTGCCAGCATGGTTACCCTAACTGCCCTCCCTTGCAGGCCTTATCCCCCACAACTTCTCTCCCCTCCTGGCCCTGATCACCCACAATTGCCCTCCCTTGAAGGCCTGGTCCCTCCCAATTTCCCTCCTCTGCTGGCCATCTTTCAGTGGCTATCTTGTGTCCACATGGGGACAGCCCTCTTATGTGTTGTAGTGATGGTCAATTTGCATATTACTCTTTTACTAGATAGTGTAGAGGCCTGGTGCATGGGTGGGGGTCGGCTGGTTTGCCATGAAGGTTGTCTTGCATCAGGGTGGGGGTTCCCTTGAGGTATGGGAAAGCCTGGGCAAGGAGCCTGTGGTGGTTTCCTGGCTGGCCATGTCCCCCAGTGACCCAAGCAGAGCCCCTGGTATATGGGATTTATTTGTCTTCTGTAATTGAAACTTTGTAGCCTTGATTGGAGGCCAGGGTGGGTGGAAAGCTTGGTGTCCTCCATCACCAGGGGCAACCTAAACCTCTGGTTGGCTTAGGCTCTGTGGATGCTGCCATTTTTGTTGGGGTTTATTTATTTTCTATAATCAAAACTTTGTAGCCTTCAGCGGAGTCTAAGGTTGGCCAGGGTGTTTTGAAAGCTTAGCTTCCTTCATCACTGGGGGGCAACCCAAGCCTCCTATTCTCTCCAGCTCTGTGGATGCTGCCATATATGTTGGGTTAATTTGCATACTCACTCCTGATTGCATGGTGGGCATAGCTTGTGGACATAGTGGAAGTATGGTCAATTTGCATGTTTCTCCTTTATTAGATAGGATATGGGTGATAGACTAGGAATCACATTTAACTGAATTTAGATCACAACTGTGCTGTGTTTATATAACAGAACACCCTGTTCTTAGGAAATACATACTAAAGTATTTAGAGGTAAAGGGACAGGATGTATGAATTTCAATCTCAAACACTTCAGAAACGTAATGATACTAGGAATTTACAGGGTTGGGCAAATGTACATTTACAGTTGTTGAGTACATGAGACACAGTTTGTTCTTATATTATTTGTTGTATTATTTATTTGTATTATAATTGTAAACCTAATTACACCCACCCACCCCACCATATGGAAAAACAAAGAAAATAGGTGCAACACATTGATGATTGGTGTACTTGCATAAAGAGCCTATGGATGTTCTTTTTACACTTCTTGCAACTTTCTGTGCATTAGAAACCTTCTCGCTTTTATCTCTTTTAGAAAGAAACTCGTTTCTTCTAAGAAAGTCGCCGTGACTAATGCTTGAGGTAGAATAATTATAGTCACAGAAGCTCCCTAAAATGTTAAGCTTAGAGAACACGTTTGCCATGTTTATATCTCCAGAGCTTGAATGGTGACTCATAGATAAAAGATGTTTAAATTGAAAGAAAGAATAGATAGATGGATGTCATTAGGGACAATGTCTAAAACCAGCGGTTTCAGATGCTTATATATGACAGTTGTTGTTTTGTTTGTTTGTTTGTTTTTGTGTGTGTGTTTTCTTTTCCCTTCTGTGAATAAGTATTTTGAGGGGGCACAATTTTATAATACTATATCTAAATCCATGGAATAAACAATGCAGGCAACAGTTTGATGCCAGGTAAATAATAGGCTTGATGATTTCAATCCATGGTCACTACTGAAGGACCCTGCCTGTTCAGACCTGGGATTCAGATATTTAGGAAAGAGAAAAATGGTATTGAGGCCTAAGTAAAATCAAAGGGTTAGGGATTTTAGTCTATGTATCTTCTGCTGCATGTTATAGCAATTTAAATAAAAGCATGTAAGCTTCTTTTTCATTTCCTCATTAATGAGCTAAGAAGGTATATTTGTTTGCACACCTTATACTAGCATAAAAAGAAGTGAAGATTCTTTTATTTCAAGTTTGTAAACAGGGAAAAATGACTGAAGATAAAGAAAACATAGATGGAAATCATTTGAAGCCATAATTGTTTGAATAGGAAAAGAAAAATCACCACATCTCTTTGGTGAGCCCTCAGAATATATGGACACATGACCTTCTGTTGTGAGGACATAGAGAATGTGTATTTCACGTGTATATCTGTATAGCTGCCTGAGATGTTCTTATTTCAGCTCACTGTCTTCAAATATACTTCACTACCATATAGATGGGTTTTGCATGTGCATAATCTATTACTAGGATTTATAGTGAGCACTTAATACATGTTTAAGGAACAATGAATCCTCAGATAGCCACAATACTGCTTTTCTTACTGCCTTTCCTGAAGAGGCACAAAGATAAACATGTCTTTCTGTGTGTAATCTAAATAAAAAATACATTTCCATTCCCCTCTTCCTCTAAGAAAATTCTTATATAAGCACTTGCTACATTTTCCATTTCAGTAACTGTTCAGTAATGGAATTTTAAAAAGCTGAAGCAGGAATTTAGGCCTTTTTTTTTTTTATAGCTCCCTCAGTGCACAAGGTATCTGCTTATCAAAGTGCTTTTCAAAGTGATGAGTTAAATACTAGCAAGGAAGTGACTGGCAGAAACAAAGCTTTTAGTGTTCAGACAAAGTGTGGAATTGTGAACCCTGCTGCTGCCTGTGTACTAGCGAAGAGCCAGGAGTTGAGACTCTGTTTTAAAATCATGGGCAAATCCTTTCACAATTTCATGTATTGATTAGTGCATTGGTGAGACGAGGTATTCAATGTTGTCTTAATTAATATGTGTGATATATTCTGGGTCCTTAACAGAAACATCTCTACAGCAATAAAAAAAATCAGTTTTACATGGAAGGAAAAAGAGAAAGTTGAGTTAAAGGGAAATTATTCTCTTTCGATCACACAGGTTATCATTTTATTGTAGACAAAGTTGAAGTGAAAGGCAGTGGGTAACAAGGACATCTTTTATTTCTTCAGCATAGTTTGGCATATTACCATTAACATTCAATTGAATTGGAGGAGTTTGGAAAATGCAAAGATGATTTGAAAAGAATCACATAGTCGGGTAAGGATGGAGAAATTCAAATAGATGAAGTATACAGATGTAATAATGAAATCAATAAAGACACTTAAAAATAAAATAAGTGAGGAAAACTTATACAAATAGATGAAGTATAATAGAATAAGGAAAATAGAGGAAAAGCTTAATTGTATTCAAATAGATGTTGGCTGTAAAATGAAAATGATGGGAACTAGGTCTGTTTGGTTTCCAATGAACATAAAAAAGGAAAAAATTGAAAGTAAGTTAGGCTCAATTAAAAAGTGGTTTTAATTGAATTGCAGGTTTTATTGCTTGTTTTTTTCCCCTCACTCCCAAATAAGTACAGTGTTTCTATGATGGCTCAACAGAGATAAAGTTTCCTTCTGTCTCTCTCTTCTAGAATTCTTTTTCCTATTGAAGGTCATTTTATAGTGCACAATAGCTGCTGGACTATAGCTGTCTAGACTGAATTTAACATAAAAAAATAAAGTGATGAAGTAAAAAAAAAGTGTACTTCTGAAACTTTCAATAATTTTTGCTTATTGTTACCAAACCTCCTCTTTTTAGGTGATATCACCTAAAAAGACGGAGTTTGGTATATATCAGATATATGTCTTTCCTAGAAATATTATCTAGTGTTGATTAAAAAGAAGAAAGACCCGAAACCAGTTTGGCTCAATGGATAGAGCTTCGGTCTGTGGCCTGAAAGGTCCTAGGTACGATTCTGGTCAAGGGCATGTGCATTGGTTGCGGGCACATCCCCGGTGGGGGATGTGCAGGAGGCAGCTGGTCGATGTTTCTCTCTCATTGACGTTTCTAGCTCTCTATCCCTTTCACTTCCTCTCTGAGGAAAATCAATAAAATATATTATATAGAAAAAAATAGAAGAAAGATAGATATTGGGTAGAGAACCATGGCATCTGCCATACTAACACATATATACTTAAAGTCCTTGAGGAAACTTTCAAATGTCTTGAGATAATATGAAAAATATATATATCCTTGGGGTAGAGGAACAAAGAAAATGGAAGAAGGGAAATGTTGAAGCTCCTTCGATTTATCATTCTCTGATGATTTGTGTGATCTTCCTGAAGGACATACAAATTACGTGTGCTAAAAAATACCATGTAGCTCAAAAATAGTCAGTCTTTGAGTCATTTTTACATACTTAATGTGATTTGAGAGGTGTAAGAAGGGCTCTTCATCCAAAGAATCTTTTTAGCTACCACCGTATCTTCTAACATTTCACCATTTTTCAGCCACCATCAAAATACAGCTGATGTTTCTATTAGATATTCATTCTTTGGGTTTAAACAGCTTTTCAAACTATAGATGTAGCTTCAAGAACTATTGACCAGGCACTGGGGTAACAAGTGAGGACTATAAAGATATGTAGTCCTCATTCAAGGAGCATGCAGGCTGGTAATGAATATCTGTAAGTTTACAAATAAATTAAGTAAAAGGTCATAAGCACTATATTTCAAAGGCTTCAAGAGCATAGAGGGGCATATCTGAGATAGAGTTAGCATCTCAAAAGCCTGTGGATATTTTCACTGTGTTCACAAAAAAATTAAAAAGCTGAAATGAAAAGTAACAGGTGTGTATTTGGGTTCAAAGAATTGCAATTCTGGAGGCATAGATCAGGATGAAGGTAGGGGGTTTTGATGGAAAAAACAAAGAAAGGATTCCACGCTAAGGGAAAATAATTCCTATTGGTGCTAAGAAGATGAGATTCTCTTGGCTGTACATGATGGGTTATTGATTCTGACTTCAGATATATAGTCTATAATCATCAGTCCTTGTGATTAGGATGTAAGCCTTCTACTGGCTTGACAAGCGAGTTTTTGTAAAACATTGTTGGTTTGGGGCCACACAACAAATTCAAGAAAAAAGTCATAAGAGCCGATTCTTTTGGAATAGAGGCTCCAATGTCATTTTGGGAAGACTTCATTTATGTTATTTTTCTCACCTGGGAGATGAAATACCTTGAGCAGTTAGCAGTTTAGCCATTTTGGATAATACTAGAGGCCCAGTGCATGAAAATTCATGCACTGGAGGAAGTCCCTTAGCTAGGCCTGACCCCTCTCACAGTCTGGGAACCCTCAGGGGATGTCCTAGGCCCACTCCCCATGGGAAGCAGGCCTAAGTCACAGTCAGGCCTCCTTCTTCAGGAGGCACTGTCCCCATCACCACACTGCTGCTGACACTGCCGGCCATGGTGGGTGCAAGGCCTGAGTCCACAGGTGCCGTGAGCTCCAGGCCTCACAGCCACTGTGGTTTTATCTGGATGGATGTCTGGAAGACATCTGCACTAATCAGCATGTTACCCTTTTATTAGTATAGATCATGGAGCAGATATTTTTGTATTTCCAACTAGCTGAATTGAAAATGCTAACCTGGAATGCTTGTTGTAGTGCAAAAGTGGGGGGAGAAACTTAGGATCAATAGATACAATGTAGGTGAACTAGATCAGATCACAAATTTGATGATCAGTGAGACTTGATTCAAGGTTAATCTAATTTAAAATTTTTCCTGAAATACTAAAAACTAGTGTAACATATATGGGAAAGGCTAAAGTATATATACTTGATAGCTCCCCATTGATTCCTACTAGCTCACCCAAGAACCTCCAAATTTTGGTGTCTTGGCAGTACACATGGAGTGGCGTATTTGCAAAAAGGGAAGAACATTGCCTTTTTCTACTCTTAGTAACTCTAGTAGCCAGAAATAGCACACCTCTGTTCAGCAAGTCATGTCACCCACACCTTGAAGTTTTCAAGTGTCAGCACCTAGGAAACCTCCCTTTATCTCTGCCCAAACAGCAGGCCTTGGATCTTAACATTTATTTCTCTCAGCTTACTATGTAGCTAAATAGATGGGAAAAACATACATTAGACACATGAGCGAATTCAAGAGGGAATTTTGAAGGTTCATAAACTTCTCCTAACTCTGATTCCAGGAACATATAATTGTGCAATTAAGTAAAAAGGAATTCTACATTTACTGGCACAATTGCCATGTGGAGTGAATATATTGAGACAAGTAGAAATCACACATTAAGAGGTAGTTTTTAAAGATAAGAATATAATGAAAATTCATTGTTTATCTAGGATGTAAACCTCATATTCTTTCCAAAGAATTAAATGTGGTTTGTACAACTAAACTACTCTAAAATTGTACATAAGAAATATTTTAGATAATTAAAGAAGAGTAGTGAGACTATGTTATCCCACACATCTAAGATAAAATAATGGTTTTTGTCTATTTATTTTTGCCTATAATGACAATAGTTTTTATTTTTGTTAGTAGGTCAATGACTCTCATTAAAATTTCACACATTATAAAGCAAACCTCTAAAGAATAAAGTGAGAATTTCCCAAAATTACTATTAAAAGTTTATTGAGTATTAAGTAACACTAAAACAATTATTCATATTTTATTATATCTTGCAATACTTTCTAAACAAGCATATGCATATACAAACAGCATGCTATTTTATAGCTTGCTTCCTCCCTCAAATTTATAAATATAAATTTATAAATGTAAATATAGTTTGACATCAACAACTAATGGTGGAAGTAGATTTTAAGTTCATTGTGTGGCTTTATCATATTATTCAATTCTTCATTATGTTCATTTAAATTGTTTTTAATTCTTAAACATTATCACAAAATTCTGAACGTATTTCCTGCTAGCCATTTCGTAAGTGTTTCATTTCAGAAATGAGAAAGCTCTGAGCTTGTATCAAATTGTTACCATGGCCTGGATAAGTGAATTCCAGACTGGATTGCAGGAATCATTTACAGAACAAGACCATGGACTAGATAGGGGTGGGCAAACTTTTTGACTCGAGGGCCACATGGGTTCTTAAATTACACTGGAGGGCCAGAACAAAAGCAACCTGACTATGCTGGCACTCTCATCTTGGGCTGCTGGTAAAGGAACTGAGGGGAGAGCAAGAGAACCCTCCTCTTTTTCGGCTCTACGGACCAGATAGAACATCAAACGGGCCGGATCCAGCCCACAGGCCATAGTTTGCCCATGTCTGGACTAGAGCCACCTAGAAAATAGCTCTTTCCCATAGTCTGGAAGGCTGGTCATTGTGCAGTATTCCTTTCAACTCAAGTGCAATTGGACTATGCCTTACTTGGGATTCATAGACCATGCAACTTTTGGCTCAACATAAAGAACACAAGAGCTGTTGTCTTCAGAGTTGCCAGATTGCTGCTGCTGTCTCACCTATCATTCCCAGGAAAGTTCCGCTGAGATGTGATTCTTGTATCAGGAGATTCTGGCACAGGAAATGTGGACCAGAGCTCAACCATGCTGTAAGATATGCCCTGGTTTCATTAAAAAACATTTAATAGATATTGAACCTGTAAAATTACTCTTATTTAATGTTTCTGAAATTTTAAAAATATACTTTATTGATTTTTTTACAGAGAAGATGGGAGAGGGAGAGAGAGACAGAACCATCTATGAGAGTGAAACATTGAGCAGCCGCCTCCCATACCCATCCCCTCTGGGGATGTGCCCACAACCAAGATACATGCCCTTGACTGGAATTGAACCTGGGACACTTCAGTCCGCAGGCCAAGACTCTATGTACTGAGCCAAACTAGTTAGGGCATTTTTTGAATTATTTTTTACCTAATTACTGAAATATTAATATTATGCCACTTGAAAATATATAGCCCTTTCATCTAATATTATTCTAACAATAACATGCTAAATTAAATAATATTATCCCTTATTTTAGAGACTAGAAATTTAAAACGTGAAAGGCAATATATACAGGATGAGTTCACATATCACACTGTAAAGGTGACATATTCCTAGTCTGCAGAGGCAATATTTTTTAAAGGAAAGAAATGGGGGAAAATAGATACAGAGACAAAGAAGCATTGAACAGACTGTCAAACTACAGCTGGAAGGTCGGGGACGTTGGTGTGAGGGGCTGTAAGTGGTCAACCAAAGGACTTGTATGCCTGCATATAAGTATAACCAATGGATACAAGACACTTGGGGGGACAGGTGAGGGCATGTACTGGATGGTAGGAGAGTCTGGGGGGAGGTCAATGGGGGAACAGGGGCATATGTACCACTATTTGTGATACTTCAAACAAACAATTTTTTTAAAAAAGGTGACCTACTCCCTTCTAAGAAGACCAAAAGCCAGTCATTTTCTACTACATTCCTTTTTATCTAGAAAATTAACCTTAACTATAAATCTTTCTTTTCAATATCTCCTAGTTTTTGCTTCCTACTTAAGGAGACTTTTGTTTAACTGTGTTTTTGTTCATCTCAAGATTGAGCATTTGGAAGGCTATTTTGTCAGCTAATAAAAAGACAGTGATTTTGAACGTGAAATAGATACTTCTCCAAAGAGGACACACAGATGGCCAATAGACATATGAAAAGATGTTTACTATCACTAAGCATCAGAGAAATGCAAATTAAAACCACAAGGAGATATCACCTCATGCCTGTCAGAATGGCCATCAGCAATAAATCAACAAACAGTAAATGTTGCCGAGGAGGTGGAGGAAAAGGAACCCCTGTGCAGTGTTGGTTTTGCCCCACTCTGTATGTTTGTAATTAAAGAGCAAAATAATGGACAATCAAAATAGAAACAGACTCATAGATACACAGATCAGACTGATGGTTACCAGAGGGAAGGGTGTTTGGGAGCTTGGTGAAAAAGGGGAAGGGACTAAGATCTACAACTTGGTAGTCACAAAATGGTCGCAGTGATGTAAAGTACACCATAGGGACTACAGCTAACAATGTAATAGCTACATACAGTGCCAAGTGGGTATTTGCAATATCAGGGGACCACTTTGTTAAGTACATGATTATCTAACCACTAGCCTTACATTAATACAAAATAACATTGAATGTAAGCTGCAATTTTAAAATGAAATTTAAAAGAGACAGTAATTGCAATTATTTTTTAAATATATTTTTATTGATTCCAGAGAGGAAAGGAGAGGGAGAGAGAGAGATAGAAACATCAATGATGAGAGAAAATCATTGATCGGCTCCCTCCTGCATACTCCCCATCTGGGATTGAGCCCGCAACCCAGGCATGTGCACCTGATTGGAATAGAACTTGAGACCCTTCAGTCTGCAGGCTGACATGATCCACTGAGCCAAACCAGATAGAGCAGTAATTGCAATTCTTAATTAGGTAAATCAAGTGTGTGGATTTTTTGTTTGTTTGTTTGTTTGTTTGTTTGTTTTTAACTATTCTACAACTAAAGCCTTGAGTCTGAATTATAGGGTAAATTGACACACTACTTATTTGGAAAGGCATTTCAGAATAGATTTTCACATCAAATAAACTTATTTAAGAGGTTCTGGTGGGAGACAGAAGAGTATGTCATTGGTTATCAAATAGCTGAGGTTGTGGACTGCCACTGGCTTTAAGATGTAAGATCTCATTTTTTTTCCTGTTCCCCCTAAATTATAAAGGAATTAGATGTCAAGGCTAGTCATGGACCATGCTTAGCATTACTAATTTAGCAAGGCTGTTATTTGCAGCACACGAAGACAGGTAATTAGGAACACTTCCAGGAGGAATTGTGAAATGTGACAACCTGCTTGATAATCATCATCAGTGTATCATTGATCTCTGCAAAGGCAAAGAAGCCACTTGAAATGCTCGGTGTTCCTTCCATAGGCTGAGAACATGGCTTAATAACCTAGGACAAAATTATACCATGTTCAATCAAAACGAAACACTTGATATGAGCACTGGGATCTAGCTGCTCAGTTTTTCTGGTGATTGCTAGACCCTGATCATACTAGACCAACCTTGAGCTTAAACTTGTAAGCCAATTTTGTCCTTTCAACAAGGGTACATACAATTAGGTTACCTATGCCTTAGCATTCCTTTTCCTTCCTTAAAAACCTATATGAACAAATCAAAGTGAGAATCTGGAGAGTGCCATAGAAGACTTTTAGTTATTTCAAACTGCTTTAAAGTCCAACTCACACTCTTCCCAAATAGTCTATGAGGTTTTAACTTCTGTGCCACTTTCCCTTTTTTCTTTTTAGGAATATATACTTCATCAGATCTTCAAGATCTTCACAATTCTTACTTTCTCTGTAAAACCGGGTCTGACCCTTCGTCACCCTACTCCTTGCCACCCTGGCCTGCCTTTCCTAGCCTTTGGCTAGTTTTCACTCTGAGTTCCCAAAGCAGTGACATTTCTAAGAGTCAACATGATGCATTATGGGTTGTTGTTTTGTTGTTCCTTCTTCTCACTAGAATATTAGGTCTCTGTGGCTTAGGGATACCGTCAATCTTTTGTCTAGTGCAAGGCAAAGGTACAGTACATGATCAGTTAATGTTAACTTGAGCTAGCAGCAAAAGCACCAGCCCTTTTAATGAACCTGGCATTAGCATGAAACAGACTGACAATTCCCAGAGGGAAGGGGGAAGGCAGGGAAGGATTAACCAAAGGATGTATTTGCATACTAGAGGCCCAGTGCAAGAATGCGGGAGTGGGGGTGTGAGGATTGTCCCTAAGCCCGGCCTATGCCCTCTCACAGTCTAGGACCTCTTGGGGGACTGCCTGCTCCCCACCTAAGCCAGCAGGCAGACATCCTCTGAAGGGTCCTTAGCATTGCCATGGAGGCGAGACAGTCACCCACCACCACTGCTGCTCTTGCCAACCATGAGCCTGGCCTTTGGCTGAGGGGAACTCCCCCTATGGGAGTGCACTGACCACCAGGGGGAAGCTCCTGTATGGAGCATCTGCCTCCTGGTGATCAGTGCATATCATAGTGACCAGTTGTTTTGCCTTTCGGTGGATTTGCATATTAGCCTTTTATATGGAATATGCAAAACCCATGGACTCTGATAATAGTGTGGTGAAATCCTGAGGTGGGGGAGGAAGTGGAAAGAAGGGGAGTCTACCTTGTAGAATGTTCCATGTACACTAGGAAATGTGTATATTCTGCTGCTGTTGGATAAAATTATTGTTAGGTATCTGTTAGAAAGAGTATTTTTAAAATGTTCAAATCTATTTTCTTGCTGATCTTATTTCTAGTTGTTCTATCATATACTAAAAGTGAGGTATTCAAGTTTAACTATTATTGTAAAATTATTTCTCCTGTCAGTTCTATTATAGTCTACTTCACATATTTTGTCTTCAAACCTCAATGGGATGAAATTAGTAATTAATAACAGAAAACTATATTGTAAAATACACAAGTATGGGAAATGAAACAACACATTTCTAAATAATAAATGTCTCAGAAGAGAGCACAAGGAAGATTATCAAATAATTTTAGAGAAATGAAAAAGAAACACAGCTACCAAAACTCATAAAAATGCAGCATAAGTAGATCATATGGGAATGTACTGTAAAAATTTCATCATTGATTTATCAATTTCTCTGACATAAAAAATATATATGTGCGTAAAAGCAATAGCATGTGCAACATGATTCTACCGCATTTCTTAAGTTATTGCTGTCATGAAATTTCTATCCCAGAAGCAAGGATCCTATGAAACCTGGAAAACAAAATAAATAAGAAAATAATTTTAAAATTTATATTACTATTTTACAGATCAGAAATCAATCTTGATCTCGAAATCTTGGGAGTTTAAGTGAATAACCCAAGTTCACACAGCTAGGAAGTGGTTTGCCTTGAATTCACGTAGTCAGCATCTTTGTTAAAGAAGACAGACAAGGTAGAGGTATGACAGAGATCACAGAGAAGTGAAGAATTAATGGCATTTTTTTCTAGGACACAAAGATTTCAGAATGAATGTGGGGGCAGGGTGGGGCAAAGTTAATCTTAGGCAAAGTTAATCTTAGCAGATAATGTATTTCTAGTTATGGCATTTCTGCCATTTTGCAGCAGTATTTTTGTAGAATGTAAAAATGTCTATTTCAGTGCCATGTGAGCACAACTTTATATAGATATGAAAGTGTGGGACTAGGGAGGAAATGCTTGCTGCTTTAGTACCGTGGTGGTGACAAGCTCAGAATATGATGCCTGTCCTCATAAATGAAAGGTGAAAACAAAACTCTGTATGGTGAGGAGAAAATGCTGTTGGTTGTCTCATCAGCTTCACCTGCCCACACAGGGAGCTGTACCCACCACCTGTTGTAGCACTGACATCTGCCACCCTCTGTTGGTGCTTCCTGCAGAGGTCTGGGAAGAGATATCATTACTATCTGGTCTGGATTCATCTCACTCAGCACATTTATGGGAGATTTAACCCTGACAAAAGGTTGATTACTGGGAGAGGAGAGATGGGAGCAAATAACATGAAACAAGGTTTCCATCCTGCAGTCATTGTGAGGCATTGATTATGCATTGGACATGGCTTTGTTTCCTGGCTCTCTGCCGCAATGTGATTGTGGACATATCACAGAATGTGACGCACTGCCTCAGTGACTTATTCAGTAAAATGGGAGAATAGTGGTTAACTCTGTTGGCCTGAATAAGAATCTGTAATGCATTGATGCTTTCAGCATTCAACAAATGCCAACTTATCTCTTTAGCATTAATTCTAAGACTTGGATCTTCCCTGTTTACTCATATGAAAGATTAACTCTGATACCAAATAGTCAAACACTTACAACTAGAAATCCTTTTTCCCCCCCTCTGTATCAGGTTGTATAAGTTGGGGCAGCCCTATATTCTTATAGTGTTAGCATTCAGGTATATTTACCGAATAGTGATAACCACTACCTTTTTTAGTCTTTCTCATCCTTAATATAGTTTAAGATATTTTTAACTAACTAACTATAGTCATTTCTCAAGACCTGGATTGGATGCAGAACCTCCTGAGGCTACCAAAATCCATGGATGCTCAAGTTCCTCATATAAAACTAGAGTCCCATGTATGAATTTGTTCATGGGTGGGGTCCCTTGACGTGGCTGGCAATGGGGGTCGACTGGGGCCTTTTTGCCCAGTCCCGATCAGGGTTGATCAAGGCCAGATGGTCAGGGGGAGGGACCCAGGAGGTTGGGTGTGTGAATGAACTGACCACCAGGGAGTAGCTCCTGCATTGAGCATCTACCCTCTGGTGGTCAGTGTGCATCAGCGACCAGGCAATATATATATATATATATATATATATATATATATATATATATATATATATATATATATATATATAGTGTATTATTTACATACAACCTACATACATATTCCCATATATGTATATTTTAAGTCATTTCCAGATTACCTATAATACTTAATACAGTGTGAATAGTATATAAATAGTTGCTATACTGTATTAATTAGGAAATAATGATAAGAAAACAGAAGTTTGTACATGTCAGCATAGGTTCAGCCATCATACATATAGTGTATGTCAGCAATGACATAGAATTTCCCCCATCCCATTTATTTTTTATCCATAATACAAGAAAGATTCAGGGATGGCTTTCTTGAAAGACAACATTGCCTAACAAAGAACTAAAATGAGCCTGACCATAGGAATCTCCCCACTCAACTTCCCATTAACAACTGCCTAAGAATGCATCATTACAAATGCTCTGTTTGAGCAAATTTTGTGTTCACTACAATTCAAATATTCCTTGCCAGAATAATGCTTTGAACTGTTTTTTGTTTGTTTTTAATATCCTAAGAATAAGTGAGTATCAGTTTTCCCCCCTGAAGTCAGCTTTTGAATTCCTGACATAAAGGATATTAGGACAGGGGTTAAGTACCAAATGGAATAGAAATCAAGACTAACAGAACAGAAACTGGAAATCTATTGGATCAAATAGAAGAATAACTCTTCACAACTCCTCACTGGATCACAAAGTATTTTATGGACAAATACTCGCAGATGAGAAGAACACAGCAATTCTGTGTTTCCTATTGCATTTTGAAAATATGACAGCAAGGACACCAAAAAGAATGTGCATTCCCCATGTTGAGTTAAGATTAGAAGAGGAAGGAAAGAACTTATTCATCCTTCCTCCCTCAGATGCCCCAAATCACGTTGAATCAGTGCTTACACTTTTCCATTTTCACATGGATTTACTTCCTACATTTCATTGTCAGGCTGATTTTACTCATTAATCCCTTTGGTATTATTCCTGGTGGTCATGTCCCAGAATGTTCCATATCTTAAAAAAATAAAGAAAATAAAAATGCACCTCATGGACAAATTAGGATTTATTGCATACAGTGGAAACATACTCTCAAACGTGCCTGTCTCTTCTAACAATGTTTTCTTGAAATGTCATGTTAATTTCAAAGCCCCAAATGAGAGAGAGAGATAGAGATAGAGAGAGAGAGAGAGAGAGAGAGAGAGAGAGAGAGAGAGAGAAAGAGAGATTAAAGAACATGCATTTATGGAAATACATTTGTTCTCTAAAAATGTCTACTGATTGGTTTTGTCAATATAGATAGGTCTTTCTTTTACAAAATGTAAATGAGTGAGCTTATTAATTATCGTGGTGTAGATATATAGTGCTCTAATCCCATTCCAGTCTTCTTTTCCTAAAATATAGAAAAATAGGTAGAACCAGCTCCAGAGACTAGTTATCTGCAGTTCTTGCAGAAAGTAATGAACACATATGATCTTCTGAGTCTTGGCTACCTAGGGTTTTTAATCTGAACTTTCTATGTGTTTTTTTTAATATATAGAAGATAACACTAAGATTTTTAAAAGTCAATTATGGCAGGCATAGGAATGCTCTATTGGTGGCTGCAGTCCTGTTTTCACAGGGGAACAATTGATCTCAACCTGCTGAGGATCATGCTGCTGATCAGATAAGAGCCTCTGCAGTGACTGGTGAAACAACTCTTCATGACTACAAAAGCCTGGGCACCATGTGTGTCACAGTGGAATTAGTTGAGAGCTGAGTGTACGCCAAAAAGAGACCTCCCAGGCTAGACTCAGAAAGAACTCTGTAACGTGCCCTGGGCCACGTCTCTCGCTGCTGTTGTCCTTTCTCCTCCACATCAGGCAGCGGGTCTGCTCTACGTCTGCATACTTTTTGAAGTCAGTGTAGTGAGCTTTTGAGTCATTCGGGCCAGGGCTGTTAATGCTTCATTGCCATGAAGATAATATTCACTATGAAAGAGAAAAGGTGTAGGAACTGGAGTTTTACTTTCAAACCCGTCCCTTGACAAAAGCCACAACAGGACACAGGGGATGTGGAACTTGTGATACTGGCATCTTGGCTGCACTGTCTACCACATGAGGCTTTATCACCGCTGGTGGCATAGAGTACAAAGTCCTCCTCGTAGCACAAAATGAGTGCTTCTCTGTGGTTGAAAGAAACCATGAATCCCCTTCTCATAACAGAAAGGAAAGGACTGTCTGGCTGGTGTGGCTCACTGGATTGAGCATTGTTCCATGCACCAAGAAGTTACTGGTTCAATTCCTGGTCAGGGTACATTCCGGGGTGGTGGACTTGAACCTCTGTAGGGGGCATGCAGGAGGCAGGTCATGGATGATCCTCTCTTATCGGTGTTTCTATCTCTTTATCCCTCTCCCTTCCTCTCTATCTGAAAATCAATAAGAACATGTTTTTAAGAATTGTGGTGCTTTTTTGTTGTTTGTTTGTTTGTTTGTTTCAAAAGAAAGAAAAGGTGCTGTTTGGATGAACCCAAATGTTGACAAATGAAGAAACCACACCGGAAACAGAAGGGCCCGGTGGGGAACGCTGTGAGCTACTTTTGTTGTTTTTAGACCCAGGTAGGACTTGATCTTTCACATAAGCACACCTCTGTGAGCTTTGAAACCTCTAGCAATTCAATAAAATTCCCCAGTGTAGCCCTGTCCAAAAGCCATCCCAATGCATCCCTACGTTGTATTTCATTGGTTCTGTACAAATTCTTCACGTGTGTGCTTTGGGGTGAGGACAGTTTTGAGGAGAATAGAAATGTGGCAAACATTTCAAAATGTCCATTGCTCTCTAGACATCTTTGTGTATAGTATTTGTCCTCGTGGTTTCTGAGGATCTCAAGGCATTCCTATGCTATTCCTTCTTGGTAGAACAGCCTTCTATTTAGCGCATCATATGCACACCAGAATGGCAAGCTCACTTATCCTGGAAACAGCCTCTTCTGCCAAACTTTCCTCATTTGATCTCCCTCATATGTGCTTGTTCCAACCACCAAAGACATTTCTTTTGAGCCATGCTACAATTTTATTACAGTGCATTATAGCTAATGAATTATTTTTAAAAATACTAAGGATTCATTTATCCATCCTTGATATCTGGTACATAACACAGTAACTGGAAAGGAATATTTTTTTTAAATGCTATTGAGTTGAAATGACCAGATGCATAAAGGATGATGTGATAAACCAAAGGACCAATTTAAAAATGTGGAAGGCCCCTTAAGCATTCTTGCATGGCAGCACCAGACTGGCTTTCCGTCCCATGTGGTCCCATTTGTTTTACTTTGTTCATTTGTTCATTTATGTTTTATGCATGTATTTATTTAGAAAACATTTCTTGAGGATCCACTCTATCCAGAGATCATAACAGACACTGGGAAAATACCGTGTATAAGACAGATTTTGCTCTCAAATTACTCAAAGCTAACCCTTCTCACGGCTTCTCTTCTCTTGGAGACTTTGCCTTCCTTTCATCACAGAAAATGCAAGTACACCGCAAAAGAGAATCCTCAGCATTTGAGCTGGTGCCACAGCCCATAAACATCGCCAGGCGGAAGCGTGATTTAGACCCTGCTGCTGAGATTACCCAGCTGAGCCAGAAAGTGAGCTTCGCAGCCCCGATGCCACCTTAGCTGTTTACTAATTGCCTTTAACCTTCCAGGCTGCACAGTCCCGTTCCGTTCCCGCTCTTTGATTTATACTATTAGCGCAAGTTCCTCTGTTCTAATGATGGTTTGCTGTCGAGGTGGTTGTGCACTCTCTGTCCCTTTGTTCTCTTGCGGAAATGAGATGTTGCATTTTCAGAAGCTGTTTCCCCAAGGACAGTTTTAAAACGATAACTGCCTTGGTAATCACCACCATGCAAGCACAATAATCGCAGGCCCAGGTAGCTATGTAGCTTTAATACAACCAATAGTAATGTGCTATGTTTTTCAAAATAGAGTCAATATTTTTTGAGATCTAAATTGATGCATGGCCGCAACCTGTTTGGCTCAGTGGATAGAGCGTCGGCCTGTGAACTGAAGGGTCCAGGGTTTGATTCCCGTCAAGGGCATGTACATTGGTTGTGAGCACATCCCCAGTAGGGGGTGTGCAAGAGGCAGCTTATCGATGATTCTCTCTCATAGATGTTTCTAACTCTCTATATCTTTCTCTTCCTCTCTGAAAAAAATCAATAAAATATATATTTTAAAAATAACTAAATTGATATATGTCTTAAGCATCTACCTAAGGTTAACACTACTAGAGGAAAACAGTCTACTTATGAAAATTAGATTTTTTATGATTCCTGTAATAATGTCTGTTTAGCTAACGTAGATTTAAGGCAGACCACAGTCACCTGAACATCCTTTTCCCATTCAACATGAAGCAAACAAGCAAAACTATCACTTAGAAAAGATGTGCAAAAGCTATAGGCAGAACGATTCACAGAAGATATGTAATTGTTTTACATACACATGAAACTGTGTCCAATGATTTTCAGCCAAAGTTACAAAAATGATAATATAACTCTTTTTTAAAAAATTCAGTAATGTCAAAAGTCAATGTTTTATACTTTCAAAGTGTGGCAAAGTCAAGTGGGAAATGGCTTTTCTTCACCCAAGTCACAACTTCTTCCAGTTTAGGTTTCACAATGTTTCCACGCTGATTTCTCTCCATATGCACAGCAGTGAGGTCAGGACTCCGCGTAACGTCACTGGCTGCTAGACACCAGTCAGGGCGGCCCTAGCGAACAGTTTATGGTAAATTAATTTTCATTCTGAGACAGAGTCTGGGGGCCTTATTTTCGGGGCAGGGGGATGCCTTATATTTCACTCAGAAGGAAACCTGTAAGTAGGTCTTATTTTCAGAGGATGTCTTATTTTCAGGGAAACACAGTAGATGTCAGAATTTAAACTCCCATCCTCTCTTTATGTTGAGTACAGGCCCGTGGCCTGTTTCTTTCCGGATCAAGGTGAAGAAATATCGCTACGGGAAGATGAAGTCTTTTTTCTGTCCTCAGAAGGTGTCAGTTGCTGCAGTAGTCAAGTCAGGAGTTAAATTTACTTTTTAAAATGAGGTTTTCAGATGATAAAGCAGATGATAACCATGCCCCAGAGCCATCTCCTTTCAATCGCATTATCTTGTGTAAAAGCCGCCCTGATTCTGATGGTAGAGCTTAGCTTGAGTAGGTGGCACTGAGTGAATTCATATCCCGGTTGCCAGGGGAGACCTAAATTTAAGTTGCCAATTCTTTTCCAGGGCAAAAAATTAAAAAGGAGCCCAGTGCCATTTTCTTGGGTGCTGTGCATTTCAAAACCTAAGCTTTGTCTCATCTCTGCTCTGAGCACCAGCCTTTATTTGCATTTGCTCCACCAGGAAGGTTTTACATTGCCAGCTTTGGTTGAGCATCAGGGAAAACAAAAGGAGTTTGTTGACCATACAGCTTTGGAGGTGAGAAACTGAATGAGTGAGTGGATGTAAAAAAAAGAAAAGAAGAAAGAAAGTTGAATGGTGACTGCTACCTCATTCATTCACTTGTAAATTGTCAAAGGCAGCACATTTAAAAATCACCAAGTAGGGCAAAGTCATGTGTAGAGATTGTTTATCAAGATAGTCGATGCCTGGCCCTGACCGGATTGGCTCAGTGGATAGAGCATTGGCCTGTGGACTCAAAGGTCCCAGGTTGGATTCCAGTCAAGGGCATGTGCCTTGGCTGTGGGCACATCCCTAGTAGGGGGTGTGCAGGAGGCAACTGGTTGATGTTTCTCTCTGATCTATGTTTCTAACACATATACACACACTCTCTCTCTCTTCCTCTCTGTAAAAAATCAATAAAATGGCCGAGACTGGTTTGGCTCAGTGGATAGAGCGTCAGCCTGCAGATTGAGGGATCCCAGGTTCCATTCCGGTCAAGGGCATGTGCCTTGGTTTTGGGCACATCCCCAGAAAGGAGGGGGGCGTGCAGGAGGCAGCTGATAGATGTTTCTCTCTCATCTATGTTTCTAACTCTCTATCCCTCTCCCTTCCTCTCTGTATAAAATCAATAAAATATATTCAAAATACAGTTGATTAATTTTTTTAAAAAAATCAATAAAATGTAAAAAAAAAAAAAAAGATAGCAAATGCCTGGAGAGTGGGAATGATATCTGTATCTCTGTGAAGCACGTGAAAGACATTTGCTGAGTGACATTGGGCCAGGCCCTGCATTTATGAAGATGAATATATGAGTGGCATCATTTCCAATGAGAATTTATTGAGTCTGGAGAAGTCAGATTATGAATTGGTATTAAAAAAACCAAAAGTCAAAACCCAGAGCAAAGTGGGATGCTTCTTCACATTCCCCATAATGTCTCTAATAGAGTCCAGCCCGTGTATGTTTTTAGATGCTTAATAAGGATTTCTTTCTGCAGATAAAGCTCATTACAAATACAGAAGAATTCATTATCTAATGTCCTTCTCCAGTATCTTTGATTTAACAAAACTAACAATGCAAAAGCAGCTCCATGGTTTTATTATTCACTGTTATAATAGAGTTGAGAGTTTAAAGCTAATAGCTACACACATCCGAATTGATTAAAATTGACACACACCTTGTACCTAAAGTATTTTGGGGGTGCTCCCCAAAGGGAAACCTCTCTCGCTCAACTACAGACTCTGATTAAGGCAAAGTAAGAGACGGGAAACATAGTCAAAAGCTACGTGACCTTTTGTACAGAGCTGTTTTCAAGACCGTTACCATGTTGCGCTTGTGTGATCAAAAATTAAAGCAGGGCTGCAGAGAATAGAGTCAAATGGGGGCTGTGCATGTAGAGCAG
The DNA here is from genome assembly GCA_963924515.1 of Vespertilio murinus. Classification (NCBI taxonomy): domain Eukaryota; kingdom Metazoa; phylum Chordata; class Mammalia; order Chiroptera; family Vespertilionidae; genus Vespertilio; species Vespertilio murinus. Next base: position 160,794,835 of record OZ004709.1, read on the forward strand.
GGCTCTGAGCATCTCTGCCTGAGCCTCCTCTGAAAGCCTTCTCCCAGAGCTTGCTGTCTCCACGGTAACAGCATCCCTGGGACTCTCTTGAAGTGTGTTTTGAAAGCTGCCTTTACCTGGGAAGTTAGCATATGACAGAGCTGTCCATATCTCTAGTCTTCTCAGATTACTTTTCCAATTAAAAAAAAAGCATATATGGCATGGCCGGGTGTCTGTCTAGGTTGGTTGGAGCCTCACCCTGTACCCCAAAAGGTTGCAGGTTCAATGTCCGGTCAGGACACGTACCTAGGTTGTGGGTTCAATCTCTGATATATATTAAGTGCCTTGAAAATAAGAAATACACACACACACACACACACACACACACACACACACACATTCAGGAGAGGATTTATTAAAAAGTATGTATGGAATAACATTTGCTTCTAATGATCAGATTTATTTCATTAAAAAGTTTGTGAGATATCTATAGTAATAAAAGCATAATATGCTAATTAGACCAGACAGCCGAACAACCTTCTAGACATCATTCCAGACAACCTTCCTGATGATCTAGATGAAGCCACAGTGGTGGGGGCCGAGGCAGAGGCAGTTAGGGGTGATTAGGCAGGCAAGTGAGCAGTTAGGGGCAATGATACAGGCAGCCAGAGTGGTTAGGGGCTATGAGGCAGGCAGGCAGAGGTGGTTAGGGGCGATCAGACTGGCAGGCAAGAAGTTAAAAGCCAGTGGTCCCAAATTGTGAAGGGGATGTCCGACTTCTGGTTTAGGCCTGAGCCCTGCAGGATCGGGCCTAAACTGGCAGTTAGATATCCCCCGAGGAGTCCCAGATTGCAAGGGGGTGCAGGCTAGGCTGAGGGAACCCTGCCTCCCCTGTGCACAAATATCATGCCCTGGGCCTCTAATTTCTAATAATTATTCTGCTCAGTGTGTCATCAAATAGCCTGAGACCAGCAGTCTATTTAAGTGTTATATGAACAATTTTAATAAAAGAATAAGTAGATAATTTTGATCATCAAATACCTGCCATTATCATTCAAAAAGAAAGTTTCTTTTTTCTCTCTCTTTTTGTTTCTTTTTACATGCTTTCCCAAGTTCCTGCCTTCCTGCCTGCCTCCACACCTCCATTCTATTTTTTTTTAATATTGTTCTTGGATGTTTTCTCTAGTTGGAAGTCACAAAACAATTCTGACATTTTTTGAATGATTATTTCTTGTCCCCATAACTGCTTGTAAATACTATCATGATTTTATAAATTAAAGCACTGAAGATACTTGCAGTGCTCTTTATATAACTACATTATGGTTGTAAGTAATATAAACTTTATTTTCATTATTTTTTAAATAACTACTTAATATTATCTCATATTTTCTGAGTACATGTGACCAGTGCAATTCCATCAATAGAAAAACAAAAATAAATGATAAAAACAATTTATATGTATATGTATCATTTATCTACATATTTGATTTAGGGAGTTTATTATTTGGATATTTATAGAGATCTTTGTGCTTTGACAAAATAAATTATGCATTTTAATATTTTTGAAAAAAGTATATACATTTACTTACTAAATTGATCTGGGTAATATTCTAATTTATTAACAATATATTGGCCTTCTTTTGAGAATGTAATGCTTTATCAGAGTGCTAGAGGCCCAGTGCATGAAATTTGTGCACTTGGGGGGATTCCCTCAGCCTAACCTGTGCCCTCTCGCAGTCTGAAAGCCCTGGGGGGATGTCCGACTGATGGCTTAAGCCCACTAAGCCATCAGTCCGACATCTTTAGCATTGCCTCAGAGGCAGGAGAGGCTCCTATCACAGCCACTGTGCTTGTCAGCCATGAGCCCGGCTCCTGCATTGAGTGTCTGGCCCCTGGTGGTCAGTGCACATCATAGTGACCAGTCATTCCATCATTCAGTCACTTGCATGTTAGCTTTGTATTATATAGGATACACTAAAGATGAGGTCCCCTAGAAACATAAGAAATGCAAAAAAATTCACTGTTAACTCATTCTTGAATTGCCCCCACCTAAAATCAAATCGCTCCACCTGTGTGGCATGTGCTGCACCTCGGGAACCACTGGGCTTGGCACTTTTCCTTGTTGAGCTACATTTCTGAATACACATGCATATACCATGGGAGTTGTAATCTCTTCTCCACCTACCTCACTGGGTTGTCATGAGGAGGTTCTGAGCTAATAAACCTAGAAATGTTTCACCAACTAAGTGACATCTAAACAGAAAGGGACTGTTCTTTTTAAGGCCACGGGGACCTTTGCAGGTAGAGGTGCTGATTAGGGAGGAGGGCATGCTTGTTTCCTGAGACTGTAGGTCTGAAAGCTTTGCAGAGGGTTCTGCAGGCCTTCGAGGGGTGGGCTCTGTCCAACAGCCCTGTATTTGAGTTCATCACTGGAGGTGCTGGTGGGGGGCAGGGAGTTAGAGGAGTGCTAAGGGGGTGGCAATGCCGGAAAGGAGAATAATTGTCAAACCTTCCCGCTTGGCACCATTCTTTAAATTGTATGTGGCTGTTTCCCAGCTACCCCTGCTCAGGGCGGGGCTCCAGTCTCCTGGAGGCGGGAGGGGTGGGCCCGGGCCAGGGCAGGGGCAGGTGAGCCAGGATTTTGCCCCACTCCCAGCTAGGCTCAGCATGCTTCCTCTGCAGAGAAGGCACTGCTGCTGTTGGCAGGAAGGGTCTGACCCTGGGGGCCTGCTCAAGCCTGCCTCCACCGGGTCTGGAGTTGTAGGGAGGAGAGGTGTGCCGGGCCCCGGTGCAGGGGGCCTGAGAGCAGCAGGCAACGGGCTCTGGGTGCCTTGGAGGTGCCAATGGTGATAAACAGTGTGCTATCCTTGTGGGTGCCCCTGGAGGCGGTGGTGGGGGAAGAGATGGGGAGCCAGAAGTAAGGGCTCTATCTACTCCCAAGGCTGGATTGTCTCCCCATCTGGTCAGCCTCCCTATCCCTCCTTGGGGTGCAGGAGGCTGAGGTAGGGTGTCTGTGCAGGAGGATTGGAAGAGCTCCCCGTGGCCACTTCCTTTTCCTTCTTTGCAGTCTGAGCTCCTGTCAGGCAGTCTCTTCAGACACCCTGGAAGTTGGCTCCAGCCTCCAGCCCCATGCTGCATGTGTAGTCTCCCTCCTGCTCATTTGTCAGTATGCAAATTGGCCGTTACTGGGACACCTTAACGGACAATTAGCATATTACCTCTTTATATGTATATATAGTAAGTCATCTGAAAATATGTATTTATTAGGAAGATATAGGGGTAAAGGAGCTTTTTTTGGATATATAATTTATTGCCCTTTTTCTGTGATGCCCATGAAAGTGATTCTGATGTTGTTAATCCTTTTGATATCCTTAGGTGGCAAAATAAATATCCCCTACGAGAAAGATTTATTCTTTGCAGCAACATAATTGAGTCGATAAATACACAATAATGTTTCCTTTGACATTCTGCTATGGACAGCACATTTTACCAACAAGTCAACAAGTGCACATTAAAAAACAAAAACAAACAAAAAACACACCTAAATTCCCCTGTGGCAAACATGCCACTTTAGAGATTTGAAATAATAATGACATGTCAAAACCGTTTTGGCTCAGTGGACAGAGTGTCGGTCTGTGGACTGAAAGGTCCCAGGTTCGATTCCGGTCAAGGGCGTGTACCTTGGTTGCAGGCACATCCCCAGGTAGGGAGTGTGTAGGAGGCAGCTGGTCGATGGTTCGCTCTCATGATGTTTCTAACTCTATCCCTCTCTCTTTCTGTCTGTAAAAAATCAATAAACTATATTAAAAATAATAAAATAAGATAAAATAATAATGACAACAATGATAATAATAACCATACACATATAGACCTTCTCACTCTTTCCATTGATGCCCTCCACCTTTAAGGGAGGTAAGGTCACGTGAAGCCCTTTTTGAGAGTCTGGAAATACAGTCAGTTTGCATGTCTGAGTACCATTTAGTTTTATATGGAACTAGCCCCTTGTAGATCAAATGTGTACTAGACCACTATTCACCATGTGGACATAGTGGCTGCTCAGTTGTGTCAGCTCAGTGGAAGAGTCTGGCAAATTCACACTAATGGAAGCAGGCCAGCATACCTCTAGATGTAAAGCCCATACTTTCAAACGCTTTAAAGCCAGGCTGGCGTGGCTCAGTGGTTGAGCATCGATCTATGATCCAGGACACTACAGTTCGATTCCCAGTGAAGACACTGGCCCAGGTTGCAGGGCATGCCTCTCATCAACGATGTCTCTCTCTCTCTCTCTCTCTCTCTCTCTCTCTCTCTCTCTCTCTCTCTCTTTTTCTCTCTCTCTCTCCTTCTCCCTCCCTCTTCAAAATCAGTAGAAATATATTTTATAAACAAATAAAAGGTTTTAAAGCCAATTCCATCAATTCCATGATGATTTGACTCCCATCTGTGTTTACTAATTTCACTATCACTTGTGAGCACAGAACAAGCCCAATGCTTTCAAACTTTGTAGGCCCCAAAACTTGATGTTTCAACCCATCCAGAGGTGATTAAACACGGAGGAATTCACTCATGCATTCAAGAACAAACGAGAGTGGTTAAACAAATGCCAATTCTGGAAGTTACACAAGATGTGCTTTCCTCACAGACAGAAATGTGTGTTTCCTATCTAGGGCACCATGTTCTCTGGGGTAAGGATACACCGGCATAAGGCAATTAGAAGGGTGATTGATGGGTCCAGATTTTAAACAAAGCAGACTAGATGATCTCAAGGGACATTTCATCTGGATCATGGTAAATTCTGATGAGATGTTTTATTTTTCTATTTTAGAGTCATAGAAATATATGTTTGGAACCTGGTCCTGATATTTACTATAAAATCTTGAGTAGTTTCATTTTTAGTTTCTAAAACAGTAATAATAATACTGCCTGCCTCATAAGGTTATTATGAAAGTGAATAAGATTATGTATTATGGCAAATAATAATTATGGATTTATACACACACACAGACACACACCACACACACACACATTGTATATAAGTACTTACTACAAAGACTATATTAGCACATATTCTAGCTTCAACTATGGGCATAGGAAAATTAGTGCTCTATAGTATTTTTTTGTCTCTAGTAAATGGTCTCTTTTTATATTAATGCATCTTTCATTTTTTTTAGATCTTTTATAGTTTTTGTTCATCAATCATGTTTCTGTCTCATGGTTCTAATTTGGCTATCTTGTTTGGACTTATACAAGCTAGATATTTCTAATGCCAAGACCTTACACTCTCCTTATCACCTGTCCCTCCTCCAACTCCATTTCTCGCTGTAAAATTTGCTCACAGTGTATTTCTCAGTTGCCCCAAATCACAGAAATTATTTTGTCAAGTTGTATTCAACTTCCCTAGTAGTCAAGAAAACAAGAATTAAAAATACAGATAACATTTTCCACTAACACTTTGTGAATTTTCAAATTGATATACACACCATTATGATTTTTGGGATAAGTTGATATTCTCAAATTCTTTTAATGGTGGTAAATAGATAAAAATATTTTTAAGGGAAGTTTAAAAAAATCATTGGAATCCTTGAGAGGAAGTATTCACTGTTTTTGTGTCAGCAAGTCATCATAAGGAATTCATTCTGACATAATTAGAATGACAAAGATTTCTCCATGTGGATGTTCATTATAAGAATCCTAATACATTGAAAAATTTGAAACAATTTAATTATATAAATTATTATAAAAGATATAATATAAATAACACTGTTCAATGACATATGAAAAATCTTTATTACAAGGTAAAAATGAAAGAATTACAATACTGAATGGGATTATAATATGTTATCAAATTTTTATTCATAACAAGATATTTGCAAATGATTTAGTTTATAGAAGATACTGGTAAGAGGGAGAATTATGGTTATTGAAGAAATAATTTTCAGTTTTGGTCTCTTGCCATTCCTTAATGTCTATAATAAATATGTTTTCTGTAGCCTTCCCCAACCTGCAAATAAAATAATATTCCTTAAGAGTGATTAGGACATTATAAATAGACTAACCAAAAAGGTATTTCTGATTTCCCTTATGCTGTTTTATTTTGTATAGCTTTAATAACTGATGATCCAATCATGTTGTAGAAGAAAAAATGACCTTTTATTAAATAGACTGTTAAGTAATGGCTCATTGAACTAAAAGGCTAAGAGGGAAATCAGAGGCACAGACAATGGCTTCCCTTTGACACAGACTACAAGACTGACTACTATCCTTGTTCATACATACATCATCAAGGCTCCAGAGGTCATGCTAAATTGTGTATCTTTATCCTAAAAGAAAAAGATGATCTTGAGAGCAACAAATCCCAAGACAAGAAACTTTTCAACAAGGCAACCGACTATAAAAAACTTTCTCTAGCGCTTTCCTTAAAAATTTGGCACAAAAATAAAATAGGGAACATCTGAAAAGACTTCAAAATATGTCACCTTTGTTCAGTAACCTTTGATTCATTCATTTTGCTATTGGATACCCACAGAAATCAGACACCATGATGGATTCAGTTATAGTATGTGTTTAACATGTAATTTAATTGAGTGTCTAGTATAGAAGGACATCTATTATACTGAGAGTGAGGAAAATTCAAATTCACTCAGTTTGATATATGCATCAGGATATTCTCAAAAGAATAATTCATAGTCTCCTTTCAAGTCTGACTTCAAAGCACCACTAATAGATAAAGCAAGGCAGAGTGTAATTAAAATCAATTAAATTCAAACAAAAGCAAAATTACTTAAGTATATTCATTCAGTTTGAATCTTACTATGCTCATCTCTTCCTCATTTCAATGAACATTAATTTGAATGTAAGATACATCCTATGTTCAGAGGTCCCCCTGAGACACAAAATTTTTCAGTGCCTTGATCTTGGACTTCCAAGTCTCTAGAACTGTGAGTAGTTTCTGTTTAATTCATCAGTCTCTGGTATTTTTGTTATAGCAAAGGGGAATTTTTGTGTGTTTTCCTCCAGACATGAACCCCTTACTAATTCATGTCATTGGTATATTATACAGGATTTTTATCCATGAGAAAGTAGGAATTTAGACTTTTGCGACAAAATGAGGGCATTATGCTAAGTGAAATAAACCAGACAAATACAAATGCTACATGATACCACTTACCTATGGAATATAAACAAAGAAAAACTTACCAAAACAAAGAGGAGAGAAGTGATTGCAAAGAACTAGGTGGTGGTGGTAAAAGGGTAGAATTTTAGACTAATATGAGTAAGGTCTGAGGATCCAATGAAAAACATGTTGACTAGTTGATAATACTGCATTGTATAATTAAAATTTGCTTAAAGAATAGAACTTAAATGTTCTCACCAACAAAATCTTCCAACTTCCACTACTAGGTCTATCAACCTATATCTAAGCCTATTAATTGGCCTTCCCTGTTTTTCCTGCTCCTTTTCTTTTATTGCTTCTATTGAAGACTAACCCTCCGTGAGATTCTACCACCTATTTCCTACTCAAGGTCATTATTAATTCCTCTCTTTTTGTTCTGTATCATAAGTTTTCTCACTCAATATGGTCTTTCTAATGGTCATGCAAATATGCTAAATTGTAATCTCTCATATCCACAGAATCTCTTGATTTTGCTTACCATTATCACCAACTCCATTTCCTTTGGGAACAAACCTCAAAGCAGTGTCTATGCATTGTCTCAAATTTTACTCCTTGCACTTTTTGGAAATCCCTCCAGTCAAGTTTTAAGCCTCTTTTCTAACCAAATTACCATTCTTCAGGTCTCCAAAGATATCTCTGAAGCTAAGTCCAGTAATCTCCTTTTTTTTCTATGTGACCTATCAGTAGCATTTGGCACAGTTCATTATTCCCCCCACCCCCATGAAATACTTTCTTTTCTAAACTTCCAAGGTAATACATTCCCCAGGATCCTTCTTTAATGACGTCTCCTTGTCACTAATCTTTTCTGGTTCATCATCTCCCAAATCTCTTAGGGCTCAATCCTTGAATGTTGGCAATTTCATCTCATCTAATAGTTTAATATATCAATATTCTGACAAACCTCTATTTATATTCCAGCTCTGTCTTGTTCCCTACACTTCAGATTCATGCATCCAGCTATCTTCTTAACTTTCCACTTTGATATATGATGTGACTCACCACACGTGTCTAAAACTAAGCTCCCAGTCTTTCCCCAATCCCAATACAGTCTGCTTCTCTTATCCTCTTTTTTATATCAACTAATAGCCAATTCATTCTTGTGGATGCTCTGACACAATATTTTGGACTTATTCCTGATGCCTGTTTTTCTCACAAATCCTACATTTTATAAATAATCAACAAATCCTGTCATGTCTATGTTTGTGAGACAAACCATCTATAAAACTTTCACCTCTAACACCATGGTTTAAGTCTCTATTATCTGTCAAAGATATTATATTCCATTTATTTAACATAACAGCTAGAATCTTCTAAAATACGTCAGATGACATTTTTCTGCTCAAAACACCCCATTGTCTTTTCATCGCACTCAAGAGTAAATCTGAGTAGAACAGTTTATAAATAAATGAAAAAAGAATGTAGAGGTAGCGTCTTCTCTCATGAGTTTATTTTCTTATAAATTTATTACTGAGAACATTCTAAGCACTGATATATATGAGCATATCCATAGCACCATTTTAATTTAATCAATTTCTCTTAATCATTCATTGATCACTCTATATATGACAGTTTTCTTAGCTGAGATTTCCAACTGTCTTCATTTGATTTAGGAAGTAACACCTTGCATTTCGAAAAGAAATACATGACCACTCTTTATCTATTACTATTCTTCATAGGTAATGCTTGCTTTTCAACACTAGGATTTGTATCCTCACATGTAATTGGATTAATGTATTAGGTTTAAATGATATATGGTCCATTGCTTTAAACTTTTCATATTACAGGGGAATATTCCTAAAAACAATTTACAGGGATTCAACATATATTATAAGGATGTGATAAGTGGCATAATTTGAACAATAACCTTCTCCCATAACATTCTTATTGATTGCCTACTATATTTGTGAAATCTAGTTTTTGGTTGAGTTTTTTAATTATTTTTGCAATTTAGTAGGCATTTCTAATAATCTTGATTTTGACACTGCTAGTTTTTCTGCTTAAGACCAACTAAATTCTCTCTGTACATATTATAATTACTAGAGACCCTGTGCACGAAATGTGTGCACTAGAGGGGGTGCCCCTCAGCCTGGCCTGTGCCCTCTCACAGTCCAGGAGCACTCGGAGAATGTTCAATTGACAGCTTAGGTCCGCTCCCCAAGGGCATCCTTAGCACTGCTGTGGAGGCTGGAGAGGCTCCCCCTACCAGTGCTGCACATGGCAGCCATGAGCCCAGCTTCTGGTGCACTGACCACCAGGAGGCAGCTCCTGCATTGAACATTTACCCCCTGGTGGTCAATGTCCGTTATAACACCCAGTTTTGTGGTTTGATCAATTTGCATATTAGCCTCTTATTATATAGGATATTTTATGTAGATATATATAACCATAAAGCCTTGGGTTTGATAATGAAATGCAGTGATATAGTTCAATCCCCAAGCAATACATGCATCTTTTCTATCATTTGACGTGGTTTCATATTTTTGAGTAAACATCTTCACTTATGACAATTCAATATCCAAATGATTTATATAAAACAGAAACATAAAAACTTGTAAAAATAAAGCTAACTAGTTTTTATAGAGGAAGTAAATTTGGTATTGTCTAGATTTCTTTTATTGTTAGTAAAACTCACATGTTCTTAAAAAAAAAAAAAAAATATATATATATATATATATATATATATATATTTAAAAATCACTCAGTGATTTCAAACTATCACCATGGCAACTATTTGCATCAGAGCACTGTATTTTCCCAGAGCTATTTCTGTATCATTAAATCTTTGATAATACTTTATTATTTGGTGTCTGTTAAGTCCATATGCATTTTAGCTTCTAATTTGCTTAACAAATTATGTCTGACAAAAGAAAAAACTTATAGAACAATAAACAACACTATTAATTACCTCATGAAGCAGGAAACCACTGTATTTGTCAGCAACATTATGTCTCCAAAATAATTTCACCAAGTAATTAAGTATGAACATATTCCATTATCGGGACATATATCCTATTTCAACTTTATTTCTAGTAATAAAGCAAAACCAGAAACTGGAACTAGTAAAATTGCAAAAATCACATTTACTAGATAGGCCTTTTCCTATTAAAACAAAGCAAAGGAGATGTAAAAAGGGAAAAAAATATGTCTAACTATATGTAAAAAAAAAATGTCGCATGGCATTTGTTATATTTTGCTCATTAGACTATTGATGTTAATTACCTAGAGAAGAAAATACCACTTCGGTTTAAGACAATAATCTGATGAGGATACATATTTCTATCCTATTTGAGTATTTATTGGAGTGCTATTTTTATTTAAAAAGTTCCCACCTTTTGTTATTTAGAAAGATTTAGAGGCAACATGAGAATTCCACAGACCTGAGATCACTGCGGTTGACTTTCACTTTTATTTTCTCCCCAGTCTGGAAGAAAAGAAAGGTATAAATAAAGAAAACCTTGCAAGAGAGAGCAATAAAGCACAGTTTGTTTCCATGGCCTCCAGGGCCTCATAAGTTTAATGTTCCATAACTTAGGTGAGTCATGCTATCTGTATATATATAGAGAGAGGCACAATGGCATAGAGGAGGGAGGCACTGTTGAATCTGATAGCTCAAGTTGTTGCAAAATGCTGAACATGAGGCAGTTTCCCCTAAATAAGTTGTTCTCAACCTTTCTAATGCTATGACACTTTAATAGAGTTCCTCGTGTTGTGGTGACCCCCAACCATAATTTTTTTATTGTTGTTACTTCATAACTGTAATTTTGCTAGTGTTAATCAATTGTAATGTAAATATCTGTGTGACCCTGCTTGTGGTTCTCAACCTGTGGGTTGTGACCCACCTGTGGAGAACCACTAGCAGGGTCACCTAAGACCATCGCAAAACACAGATATTTACATTACAATTCATAACAGTAGCAAAATTACAGTTACTAAGTTGCAACTAAAATAATTTTATGGTTGGGGGTCACCACAACATGAGGCACTGTATTAAAGGGTCGTGGCATTAGAAAGGTTGAGAACCACTGCCCTAAATATTTCAACCAAGTACCCTAGTTGCTATGAGTAACTCCTGGACAATCAGACCTTGACTTAGCAAATGGCAACAGGAACTTATCATTATGACCTTCTCCCTGTGTCTCAGCTCCCTTCCCCGCCACTTCTCCTTGTCATTACATGCTAATAGGTTCATTACATAATGTTATGGCCTACTGAAGCAGAAACGTGTATCAGCTTGGATAGACGCATCATTCTAATTTGCTCTGGATGTTGTTTTTAATTTCAAAAGCAGTAGTATACTTTAATACAGATATTTCTGGGAATTGTGTAAGTCCTCTACCCTGTGATAATAAAATGGTCAACTCTGCACTGTCCAGTTGTTGCAGCTAATATCTGGCCAAATTCACTATTCTAAATCACTGCCTCACTGCAGGATTAGAATTAGTTTTTCACATATGAAGCTTCTTTAAAATAAATAATTTTCACCAGACATGCAAACAAATGCTTTTATTGTCTTGATATGTTGTAAACTAATAGTAATAGCTAGACAAATCATTATTTTCCTCTAAGTTTTCACCTTTTAACAAATAAATTTTTTAATCATTGTTTTTAGAGTTACAACTGATTGTAAAAGGTCTTAGCCTTCGAGGCTATGAAGATCTCCTCAATATTATGAAATACTAACTATTCTTGGGCCTGAATCATTTTCTCCTTGAAGCAAAACTACTTTTCTCTCTGCTGCTGCATGTGGCAGCATGCCATTTAGAATGCAGTGACTTTTTCATGGGAGTTGCTAAAATGTGTACAGTTCACCCTGAGTGGCTGAAGTCATCTTTATCTCAGTCCAGTGGCTAATAAAATTACAGTGGTAAGCAGTATTGAAGAAAATAACTCTGAAAATACAACTTTTAAAAGGAGCTTTGCCACTGCCTCTAGCTTCATGCTTGCCTGGATGGAGATCATCAAAACTCACCTTGTATTTCTCAAGCTTTTCTTTCCTTTTCTTTCTTTTTTTCTTGTTCTACCCTCAACAGCTTCTTAATTATATAGCCCCACATACACATGTCCAACCTCCGGGCCCAATTGTGGATTCCTGCTTACTTCACATCATTCTGACCTTCAAACACTGGCCAGCGTTTCTTTGCTACCAGAATGGACGGCATGCCGGGCTCTGAATGTCATGACTAGTTTATTCCAGAAGCTTCACATTTCCCCTTTCTCCTGAGCCCTTTGTATCTGTAGGGCAATCTATTTATGCGCATTGTTCTAAAACCCATGGGGCACTAGTAAATAATTGCTTGTGAATGTATTCATGCGTTGGTGGATGCAGGAAGTAGTTATAATACATTATTTTCAACTGGTAGTGAGGAGCAACAAAAGGCTGTTATAAAAGTTCTGTTCTTCTCTATCTGCTTTTCATCCTATCCTCACATGTGTCTTAAAACAAGGCAATCAATAATATATGTGATGAACAAATCTATTGACAGAGAAAGATATGAAATAGCTAGATAGCTGATTATATACAAAAATTTGAATATATTGACACAAAAGTTCAGAAAGGGGTTAGTTCTATTTTTCCCCCCATTTTAGCCCCATCTTTTTACAAAATGACAGCATGTAATTTTTTTTAAAAAAAGCAGTGACATTTATTATTTAGTTAACAATCCTAAAATAAATAACAAAAATAGAATATACTGAAATTACTCAGTATGTAGGTCCAAACATGGTAACAATAGAATTAATGTGCTTATTTAAAAAGAGAAAGAAAAACAAGCCATTGAGAGGATTAAATCAAAGTGGTTGAGTGAGCTCTGAGCCAAAGCAAACTTATATTTCTGTCTAACTTGTAGTACATTTTAAGCATGTTATTTATCTTCCCTGATCCTTAGTTTTCTCATTTTAAATACTGAGATGAGAGCAGTAATTTTGTCACAGGCTTTTGTAAGCAGTAAATGGGTCAATGCACATGAGACAATAAGAATGACTGACAAGAATGTTAAAATTTGCCAATACCTTCAAACCTGAGCCATGTCATCATCATTACCATCATTATCATAACACTAGAGGCCTGGTGCATGGATTTGTGCACTGGTGGGGTGCCTTGACCTGGCCTGCAGGGATCAGGCCAAAACCTGCTCTCCGACATCCCCAGAGGAGTCCGGGATTGTGAGAGGGTGGTTCCTGGGTGACACACTCCAGGATCAGGCTCCCTCTTCTCTGGTTACAGATGCGTCGCCCAAAAACCACAGCTGCCAAGTCATCACTGTTCGGCAGCTCTTGCACTGAGTGTCTGCACCCCGGTGGTTAGTGCACCACGTCATAGCTACCAGTTGGAGCATTTTCTCCCCGGTGGTCATTGCACATCATAGCTACTAGCCAGTCAGCAGGTCAGGCAGCCATTTAGGCTTTTATGAATATAGATCATCACTGTACTTCTCATTTGCATTATGATTGTTGCTTTGATCAGAAAATTAATTTTAAATATTTGCATAAGGTACTTGTTAAAGGTAAACACTTAGAAGTTAGACTACTTTTGAATCATTCCTCCCCTGAAACAAGTTGTATGATTGCACAGACTTCACTTCATCTTATCTTCAGCTCTTTTATTTGTGAAACCAGACTTACCATATACTCTTTTTAGGTTATAGTGAAGATGAACTGATACAACCTTCTGACACACAGTAGGAGCCTAAGTGTTAGTTTTCATCTCTGTTATTACTACCACTGTTATTATTATTATAGCTTTTTTCTAATGTGTTTTTTTTATTTTAGTTTCCCCCCTCCTACATCTTCTTATCTTAGTTATTACATGTCACAGATAAGATGGTGCTCAGTGTATTTTCTGCTCATTGCCTAAAAGGAAATACCAAAGAAATAAAGACAGTTATTTATTAAATTTTAAAGTTTGCCTTTTAAAATGAACTTTAGGAAGTAAAAATACATAGAATATAATGTCATTTTTTAAGTGTGTAGTCCAATGAGTTTTAACAAATATATATATCCTTGGAACCAGAATCATGGGTTTAGAGGCTTTTAAATGGACCGTTTTCACTAATGGCATGACAATAATTTTTAGTGGAAAACATGACTTGAAATGCAACAATTTGCACTCCTGGGATTCAGCTCCTAAACCCTGCAGGATTCAGAACATTATATTTTTGCCCTGCACAACATATATCAAGACTGCCTGCCATGTTAGATGACAATTCCATAGGCTAAATATAGGGGCATGACAATTTAGAGAGAATGATCCCTGTACCCGGATGTCCAATTGGGTGAGGGTTCAAGAAGAAGGACAGAAACTGCAAAGAGGTTTGGAGGTCCTAGGAGGCAACCGGGATAACCTGGCAGAGCCCATCCTCACAGAATTCCTGCCTGCATGGTGTGGGTGAGGAGCAGGATCAGAGAGATAAAAAGATACTATATACATACATACACTTAAATACATTTGGTTCCTATGTATGTTTGTGTATGTATGAGTAAATGTATTTGTATACTATTCTCTGTTTTTTTCAGAGAACCAACAACTATCTTTTATGGGTGGTTTTTGTGGGCACAGAGAAACTTGGAGTGAGGGAGAGGAAAAAATGTCTTTGCCATTCATTTCCATTTTTTCTGAAATTTCTGGTTTATAATCTAAATATATTTATTATATTTACTTTTGAAATTGACAAACTATCCTCTGTGGCTTTTCTATATTTTACATATGTAATAAAAGTTATCAAACATGATGTGTAATTTTCTATTTCAACTTATTCGTATAGTTATTATTGGTCTGATTCCTATTAGGGATAATACACAATGCCTGTGCTTTGCACCAGGCTACATATCTGTCTGCCACGTATTTGTGAAAAAAAAGCTCCTAAGATTAGTCTTCTGGTAACTGGGTTAGGGCATTATGGGAGCTTTCCCTTCTCCATTCTGGAGTATTAATTGTTTAGTGTTCTTACTTTCATAATTAATTGGTTTTAATTAATTTAATAGGTGACCCAGCATCTAGCTGGCAAATGTTTGGTGAATGTAACCTCTCTATTTCCACTAAGTTGAACAAAATGTTCTCTCATGTTATTAAATTGCCTGATATCTCCCATCTCCCAGATATGAGAGTAACAAGAACAAAATAGTTCTCACAGAAAACATTTGTACATGCTACTTTCAGCCCACATTATAATACTAATAATATAAAACATTAGTCTAATATTTATAATAGATATAGTTATGAAAAAATCATCTAGCCCAGCTGGTGTAGCTCAGTGGTTGACCTATGAGCCAGTCATGGTTCAATTCCCAGTCAGAGTTCACATGCCCAAATTGCAGGCTCAGTCCCCAGTAGGCAGCTGATCAGTGATCCTCCCTCATCATTGATGTTTCTTTCTCTCTAATCTCCCTTCCTCTCTGAAATCAATAAAGATATATTTAAAAATAATCTAAGTGCTGATATACTACAATAGGATTTTTACATTTTAACATAATGAGTGATGTATTTCAGCAGACTTGTTATGTGAAATTTTTATCAGTCTAAGAAGCTCGGTGTGTGGATTTGTGCACCGGTAGTGTCTCTTGGCCTGGCCTGTGCCCTCTTGCAATTCAGGACCTGTTGGGGGGATATAGGATAGCCAGTTTTGGCCTGATCCCCGCAGGCCCAATCAGGACAGGAGGGAGCCCTATCCTGTGTGTTGAACATCTGCCGCCTGGTGGTCAGTGTGCATCATGGCAACTGGTAAACTGGTCATTCGGTTACTTAGGCTTCTATATTTATAGATAGTATCACACTACTTCCTTTGAATTAGAAATTTAAAATGAAATTTTAGGTGTGGTTATGGTAAGAAGTTTGGGCTCAGTGTTAAATTTCATTTAAAGAGAACAATGATGTATAAAAGCATGATGTAAAAAAATCTTGCACAAAGAAAAATTTTAAACATTGGTCATGTTTCTCAATGGAAGATTAATTAATTAGCAAATTAAAATTTGGGCCATTTGCAACTGAAATTGCAAGCAAAGTTTAAAAAGGATGAAGTCGTTTATATTTACTTCCATAGGCACATCTTTGCACCATGCTTGTATAAAGCAGACAACCTCTGCAATTGTTGTTCAAAAAACAGTGTATATGTGTGTATATATGTGTGGGTATATGTATTTAAATGCTTTTGTGGGTTTATATCAAGAGACTGAGGGGGGATCAAACTGTAACTCATGGCTATCACTGAAGATAACTGGAGGATTGGCAGGTGAAAAATGCAGAATGGAAGATGGACTTTCACTCTTAAACCCACTCATTTGCATAGTGTTTGAATTATTTCACAGGAAGAAAACAGTCATGCAACATGTTTGTTATGAAAACAACGGATAAAAATTAAATCCTACAGAGGGTTTATGATTTCCTCAACCATTCCTGCAAAGAAGTAAGAATCTGCCTTTATTGAAATAAAACCTCAAACTGACAATCCTTATCTGTCACATGCTGTCAAGATAGTCACCCACACAGCTACTTTAAAATCCATTTGCAAACACTTGGAGATGTTCTGTTTTTAAAAATAAATATGTGATCTTCCCCAGTTTGAGAGAAATGAGCCAGTGGCCCCTAATCAGAGGTGTAGCTGGTGTTTTTGCAGAGTGCTCATTTATTTCTGAAGGCTGTGCTTCCTATGTCACCATGCAAGGCTCTTAGCCTATTTTGAGAGGAATGGGTAATTTTGGTGTGGTGGCTGGAGTCTAATGAGCCTGGAGAAGTGGTAAAGAAGGTTCTACATGGAATGACCATCTCCTTGAGCCGCTGAAAGCAGGGGTCTTGAATTTTCCTGAGAAGAGTGTCTATCTAGTCCTTAAAAACAGGCCATTGGTCAGCAAGAACACTTACTGGCTGCTCTCTTAAATGAACTGCCCTTCATTCTCTGAAATACATTGTTTGGATGAAATTACAGCAACTGAATGCCTGAGGCTAGGAAGTTTGGCTGGAGTATAGTGTGGAAACCCTCCCCCCACCCCACCCCACCCCCCCAAAAAAAAAAACAAGTAGAGTGAATGAGGCCAGTCAGAAGGAAAGGTACCACAAATGAAAGCCCTCTGAAGGAAGAAGGAAATCCTTGTTAATCCAATTCAGTTTATAGTACACTCCCCTAAAGGATTGATAAGTCACATCCCCCTGTGCACTTAGCAGATATTTAATAGATATTCTTTCTTGCCTCATTTTAATTCTTTTTCTAGATCTTCTAGAAAGATGTTTTCCTAAGACTTCACTATCTCTGCATCTAGTTTTTATGGGAAGATAAACTGATGGGAGTGGAACTCTGAAAGAGTGAGTCAATTATGCTAATTTTTGAAGACTAAAGGAAGAATAGTGAGAATGTGTACCTGCATGTAAACATCTTTTAAATTGGACCCCATGATCCCTTCCTCCTGATGTTCATGCTGGTGTGCAATTCCCCCCTCTTGCATGTAGGTTGAATCCGATGTCTTGCTTCTAATCAATAGGATAGTGATGGGATATTGCTACTAGATCATGTTATGAAGGATTTTAGCGATCATCTCCCTCTCTCTCTCTCTCTCTCTCTCTCTCTCTCTCTCTCTCTCTCCCCTCTCACTTGGACAAACTGGTCAAGCCAGCTGCCATGTTTTGAGTTATCTTAAGGTGAAGACCACAAGAAAAGAGAGGCAAGTCTCTGCCCAATTGTCAGCAAGTAACGGGTCCTCAGCCTACCAGCCCACTAAGAACTGTATTCTGCTACCACCCAAAGCCTCAGTTATGCAAACCTCTCTTAGGATGCCCCATGGGCTCAGGGGTTATCTCCTGGGAACTGGTCAAGAGCAAAACTTGAAGACTTTTCAAATAAGTAGGGTTGGCAATGCAGGCTTGCTAAATTAACTCTTTACTACACTCTCAGTTTGGAGGTTAGTTCCCATGAAAGAAGGAATGAAATCCTGGACCAGGAAGGTGATATTTGACACAAGGGCCTCCAGTTCATAGCAAAAAAGGTGGACCGGCTCATTGGGTTGGGTCTTCCACAAGACCCACATCCGTACCCTGTGGGAAATTCTTGAACATTTACATGTGAATTAAAAAGTATTTACAGTGGATCATTCCTGAAATGAGGTATAAACTCCTAATCTCCTCATACACCCATTTTTGAATCCATCATTTAGTATGTTTTTTTTTTTTATTTCCAAAAGTAAGGCATCTAATTCTAGTATCTATATCTGGCAAGAATAGAAGAAAGGATAGATTTCTAACTAGAGCGGTGTCACAAGGCCCACTCCATCAGATACAGTTATGTTGCATAGAGCTTCACTTCCAATTGGAAGTAAGGCTCCCCTGCTCTGGAAAGCAAGGAGAAAATAATACAATTTGAGAAACTTTGATGAAGCTGTCATGCTTCAGAAGTCATAGAATACTCAGGGGACACAGGTGATGTTATGGAGAAGAACTCATTCTCTTAGACAAGTGGAAAAGAAGGATAGAAGGTGTTCAAATGATTCAGTAACCAAACTACCTTAGCAATGTTTTCTGGTTTTTGTGGGGATTTTTTTCACCTTTAATCATAACCAAGTTTTCCTTGAAAAGGAGGCCTAACCATTACTGCCTAATTTTTCCTGAAAGTGAAAAACAAATCATTAGAGTTTTCTGATGTTTTCCATATATCCAGGAATACCTTTGATATTGTGTATTTGCTTAGATACCAGAATAATCTAGATTTTCTTCAGGGAATCAGTTTCACAAGAAAGGATACTATTAGTTGAGATGAATTACTGTGCAATTAAAGAAGGAGAGTTGGTTTCAATTATTGTTGGTACAGTATACTCATGAAAAAATGTATTGACTCTCCATACCACTAAAGCCAAAAGCTTTCTCAGACGTTACTGGTCAGTGTTTTGCATGAGTATTGCAACAAATGATTTTTTTTTTCCTGGTGAAGTCGACTTCC
The DNA here is from genome assembly GCA_963924515.1 of Vespertilio murinus. Taxonomy (NCBI): domain Eukaryota; kingdom Metazoa; phylum Chordata; class Mammalia; order Chiroptera; family Vespertilionidae; genus Vespertilio; species Vespertilio murinus. Next base: position 160,813,900 of record OZ004709.1, read on the forward strand.
TATTATAGAGAACTGTGGGTTGTTTTTTATTTTCCTCTATAATTAACAGAAATTGTCTTGTTATCTTCAAGGGGGGAATCTCTTTATAAGCCTCCCACATTTCTTTGTGATGATAATTAGACTTGGAGACCTTCCCTATGTCCTTCTAGACAAAACCATAGAGGCAGGGCTGAGGCAGAGGTGGTTATGGACAATAAGACCAGGAGGGGAAGGCAGTTGGGGGTGATAAGGCTGGTGGGGAAGGGCAATTGGGACCAAGCTGGTTGGCAGGTAGGGTAGTTGGGGGCAAGCAGGTCAGCAGTGGGGGGGGGGCACGGGGGGGTTGGGGGTGATCATACCTGTAAGGGTATGATCATACCTGTAAGGGGGGCAGTTAGGGGCAAGAAGGCTGATGGAGGGAGCAGTTGGGGGCAAGCAGGCTGGGAGGGGAGGCAGTTAGGGGCAAACAAGATGGTATGGGTGGGCAGTTGGGGGCGATCATGCAGGCAAGGGGGGGTAGTTGATGGCAAGAAGGCCAGCAGGGGGCGGAAGTTGGGAATGAGCAGGCCAACAGGCAGAGTGGTTAGGGGCTATTAGCAGGCAGGCAGGTGAGCGGTTAGGAGCCAGCAGTGCCAGATTATGAGGGGGATGTCTCAGATTGGAGAGAGTGTAGGCCAGGCTGAGGGACAGCCCCACCTCCACTGTGCACAAATTTTGTGCACCAAGTCTCTAGTATTTAAATAATAGAGCTGATTAATTTTCTCCAAGAAATGGTATTTTCTGGCAATCTTGGTTAAGTCCTTGAATATATTTTAAGGCTCTTTAGGCTCTATTAATTCAGCTATTTTCTTTTTTGTTAATCCTTACCTGAGGGTATTTTTCCATTGATTTCTTAGATAGAGTGGAAAGGAAGGAGGGAGGGGGAGAAAGATGGGAATATCATTGTGAGATAGACACATTGATTGGTTGTGTCCTGAATGTGCCCTGACCAGGGCAGGGATCCTACAACCCAAGTAAAAGCCCTTGACCTGGAATCGAACCTGAGACTCTTTGGTCAAAGGCCCAATAGTCTAACCATGGAGCTACCAGCCAGACTCAGCAATTTTCTTTTACCCACGTTTATCTCTTTTTCTCCCCATTATATTTATATATCACATGTACACTTCTTTCTTCCACTTTAAACTTTTTAGGATTATTTTGTCTAAATTAATAACAATACAAAAATTAACAAAGGCTTCAATAATATTAGAGCTGGATAAATTTGAAAGTCGGGTACATGTAGTTCTTTACTATATTTTACAGACTCTTATTAGTCATTGAGTCCATCTGTGCTCCTAGCTGCATATAAGGAACCTATTTGAACCTATTCAAGCAAATGACATTGACCTTTCTTATGAGCTCTTGATGGAAGAAACTAGATTTATACAACTCAGTTACTAGGCTTTAAGTTTGAATAACAGAAGCATCCTTTTCCTGCTGCTGCCAATCAGGTACCCTTCATTAGATCTTTATATAATTAGTTTTCCTTTAAAAATAAAAGTTATTATGTACACAATGATCACTTACTGTTCACTGTTCCGATAGTTAGCTTCCAACATATTGGTTGTACCTTCACCATATGCTACAGTCATTAGATACTGATCTTCCATTCTGCAAAACCTTTGCAGGAAAGATGCACATACAATTTTACATTTAAAGGGGCCTCACTTAAGAGACTAAATTGCAGTGGCATTTTCATGTAAGAATTAGCATATCCATTATTTTATTAACTGGCTTGAATATCAATGCACTCCTACAACTAAGGCATATCTCTGAAGTATTGTTCTAACATTTCAGGTTGGTCTCTGACAGACAGCAGAATTAATGTGACAGGTTTTACATGATTTAAAAAAAAATGTGGGTAAAGTGTTTGAATTGAGCAAAAGTGTCCTTTATTTTGAGAGTAAATTTCACCAGCTATAATTATTTGTACCCATTTGATTGGATGAAATATTCTTTTGCCAAGTGCAATGATGTGGGATGTGTTCATTGAAAAGTTTGGTTTCAGAAGTTCTCAGTCACATAAATGAATTAATTCTATATTTTGGCATTTGGGGAGATAAACTTACTTCCTCAAAGATGCTTTCACCCAGTTAGAAGAGAAATTCCTCATATTCAGCATCATTTATTTGATTCTTGGACTTCTCTACTGTTGAATCACTATAAAATTTTCTTTACTTTAGTCAGTGCATGCTTAATTTCTGACTGGTTCTCTTTTATGTCTTTGACTTTCTCACTAAGATCCTTGAAAGTCTCATGAAAATCCTTGAGTAACCTTATAACCATGGTTTTGAACTCTGTATCCAATAATTTGCTTGCTTCCATTTCTTTCATTTGGGACATGTTTCTTTGTCTCTCCATTTTGGCTACTTGTGTTTATTTCTATGTATTGGGTAGAGCTGTTATGTCTCCTTTAGCTGATAGAGTGGCCTTCTGTAGTAGGTGTCCTGTAGGTCCCAGTGTCTCAGTCACCTGATCTAGGCACTCTAGATGCATCCGTACATGGGTGATGTGAACAGTTGTGGAGTTGATCCTTGACTGCTGTTGGCATTACTGGGAGGAGTTGACTTCCAAGCCAACTGGCTGTAAGGACCAGCTGTGGCTTCAGTGGGAGAACTGCTTTGTGGGAAATACCCCTATGGAGCAGGGCTTGCTTCAGCAGGGCTTTGGTGCTCACTGGGTCTGCCTTTTGAGTGGATGTGTCGAGTTGTAATCTGCTATGGTCTGATCTGTCCATCAGGTGTACTGGCTCTCGGGCCTCCAGGGGCAAAGTCAACTACTGCCTGGGGATACCCTGCAGGGGCTATTTGTATTGGGCCTGGAGGTGCCCAGGTGAGGCTCAATTGGGAAGCAAGACAGGCTCATGCTAGTGCAGGGTCTTGGGCCTTTTACTGATAGGTTTGGGCATGCTGACCCAGCTGCAGCTCTTTCGGGAGATTTTAGCAAAGACTGAAGCCTGAGCCAGGACAGGCCATGTATTTGGGAAAACTGCTGCTAACAGGTTGGGTGGGACTACAAATTGGACAGGATGGGGTCTCAGGGAATCACCTGGAAGAAGCAAACAGTGTGGGCCTAGCTGATGGAAACAGATATGCTGCCAGTTACCTCTGAGGCAGGGGCATTTCCAGCCCAGGAATAATGACCCCTGTGAGCACCTCTGCCTGGGAGAAAGCATCCCCGGAGTTCCTGCCAGTTAGTCCAATTTCTCGCTGTATGTGTCTGGGTCCTGCAGAACTGCTCCCTGCTGCTGGAGCTCAGAGGAAGCTGGGCCTTGTAAGTTCCTACCCAACCCTTTAAAAGGAACAGCTGGGTCTCTAGTAGCCATATCACTAGGCCCCAATCCCTGTTGGTGTTTACAGCTCATGGTGACGGGGACTCCTGTTCCTAGTTCTGGGAGCCTGGGCTGGGGGTCTGGTGTAGGGCTGGAACCCTTTGCTGTTTCAGGCAGACTTTGCAGACACAATTCCCCTCCCAATTACAAAAGCCACACAGTCAGGTGCCGGACTAGCCAGTTCCTCCCCTCCCCCCCTCATCCCCGTGTCAGTGTGTTTTCTTCTTCTCTAGTTGTGGAACTTTCATTCAGCCAGCTTTCAGGGGGCTCTGGGTGATAGTTGTTCTGTGTTTTCATTATAATTTTGATGTGGTGGTGGAAGGCAGTGAGTATAGGTGGTTATCCAACCTGCTATCTTGATTCTTTTATTGTCTGTCCTTTAAACACAAGAGTAAAAGCTCCATGGGGGCAGGCAGCGTCTTATCTTCCTCATAACTTTTATCTCCTGTACTTAGAATAATATCTGCCATAAAAATAATTGCTTTTTAATGAATACACGAATAAGAACTATTTTGTAAAGTTAATCTAATTAGTGTTCACAATAGGCATCTAAGACTCAGACACTGAGGTTCTGAGAACTTTGTTTTATGTTTTTATTTATTTTGATAAGGCAGGAATCTCGTGAGACTTAAAGCTATGATTACTACTCTAACCTGGCTATTTTTCTTATCCACTTAGAGTTTTATTTTCAATTGATATATATATTTAAAATTTGATCAAATGGATAATTTGGCAGTTTAATAAGGAGAAACTGTGACACTGTAGAGTATACGGAACCTAAGTGTTTTTCCAGTTTTCTGTAGTGTCTCCTTGTGTTAAATATCCCAAACACAAGACAAACAAAAGCAAAAACTCATGCCCAGTATCCTGGGTGACTGCAGGAATAAAAATAATAGTAACAATGATAACAATAATATTGGCAATAGCTAACACATACACAGGGTTGCCTATGTGCCAAGCATTATTCTAAGACCTATGTGTGTTTAAATACTCATGGGAATTAAACCCAGTCCCTCTTAAACATTTCCAGAGCCTTCATTCAAACTGTCAATATATCTTTTGTGCCACCCACCACCTTTTTTGCTAAAGACTTTCTAGGTCTTTCCTCTGTTTCACTCCTTCCTCCTCAACCCCTAGTCACATTATTTCTCTAGCTATTTTCAAATGCTTTGCTCTAAACCAGTGATACATTTTCCCATGCTATTTCTTCAAAATATATAAGAAAAAAGCTATATGGATGTAATAAATTTCACAGAAGTTCTGGAATAGTTGGAAGGCAACATATAAAAGAAAAGCAAGCGCCGAAACTGGTTTGGCTCAGTGGTAGAGCGTCGGTCTGCGGACTGAAAGGTCCCAGGTTCGATTCCGGTCAGGGGCATGTACTTGGTTGCGGGCACATTCCCTGGTAGGGGGTGTGCAAGAGGCAGCTGGTCGGTGTTTCTCTCTCATCGACGTTTCTAGCTCTCTATCTCTCTATCTTCCTCTCTGTAAAATATCAATAAAATATATTTTAAAAAAAAGAAAGAAAAGCAAGCTTAAATTGATTAGGCATCACTGCTCTAAACTCCATTAACTAAAATACATGCTAGATTTCTCTCTTCTAGGCTGACTGCACACATCTGTACATATTTCAGTTTTGGGGGTTTAATTTGCAAGTGATACTTGAATAAATTGATACATAAGACAGGTGATTATATAAGGATTATAACATTATTTCATGTCACTAGGTAACAGTATAGGGGAAAATAAAAATAAAAATTGCAACGAGGATGCAGGATGTTGAGCTTGCCTTATCTATTGAATTCAGCACGAATTTCCCATCTTGTGGGGATATATATTGCTTAGAATTTAGAGGGGAAAGTTTCATTGTATGGATCGGGACATCTTCTGGATCGTGTAGAGCCTCCGTATAGTTTCTCTGGTGATCTCCAGTCTTTGGAAGAAGACTAAGAACACCGCATAGCTGTTGGTACACGGCAGTGATTACCAATTCTCCTGAGGTACCTGGGTAAGACTCAGAGTTGCTGGGGAGCTGATATGACTTTCTCACCATGAGCAGAAATAATCTCTCCACTACCTCCCACCAAAATGACAGAAAAAATGGGATCAGAACTCCCAGGAAGGGTGTGAATTGGTGTTGAGTCTCAGGTTGGTAAATAGACTTAGCTAAGAGCATTTCCAGTCATGGTAAAAACAAACCCACCTAGTACAGCATGTGGTATATAATGTGGCGGAATCTGTATCAGTTAATGGAAAAGTGGAATGTTTAAATTTGAGAGCAAAGAATGTTTAAAAATTTATGAGAACAACATATGGGAGAGAAAACGTTTGATAAGTAACATGTGCTAGAGCTCGGTCTTATCTCTTGGTCTTGTCTCTACTTTAAATCAAAGGATGATGGAAATCCAGGGGGATTTGATTATCACAGCATAATATATTTCATCTGAAGATCTTGTGTCAAGCTATTACTCATGAGGCTTTTTCTTCCACTAGAGCACCTCCTTCATCAAATGGAAAAAGAATGACAATGCACATAAGGTCACCATTACAGAAAGGGATTCTACTGGCATATACAAAGTCTTTTGGCTTAGCAGTGGCAAAACACGAAATCCTGAGATAGAGAGAGAAAATCTGCTTGTTTGCCTCAGAGCTTATATGGATATATATGGTCACAGCTAGACTCTGAGGCCATTTCTGGACCACATTCAAGATCTCAAGTAGGAATAAATGTCACCCAGTATTGAAATATTGTAAAAGTGATTCAATTCAGTGTTTACAGATGGTTCCCAATTTATGGTGGTTCGACTTAACAATTTTTCAACTTTATGATGGTGCAAGTGCTGTGTGCATTCAGTAGAAACCATACATTGCATTTTGGTGTTTTCTTGGGCTAGTGTTAGATAGTAGGGATCTCTTGTGATGTTGGGCAGCAGCCAAGGGCCATAACTCCCAGTCAGACACATGATAACAAGGATAAACAACTGGCTCTCTACAGTGTATTCATTGTGTTGAATGATTTTACCCAACCGTAGGCTAATGTAAGTGTTTTGAGCATGTTTAAGATAGACTAGGGTATGCTAGGATTTTCAGTATTTTGGTAGTATTAAATGCATTGTGAATTACAATATTTTCCGCTATAATTGGTTTATTAGGATGTAACCCTATCAAAAATTGAGGAACATCTCTATGTATAAATATAACAAAAATGTTGCATGCTTTCTCTAAAAATATGAAAGATGTCATTTCAACCGTGAAATATTACCTTTTATTTAAATGATTATACTAGGGGTAATACTAGGAGTAATATCATATAAGATTTGCCAAAAATAATATAGATTATCCAATTGAAAAGTCTTCAGATTAAATCACAAAAATGATTGGAAATCTTTATTTCATTCTAATATGAAAATTAAAAGTTGGATAATATGCTCTTTTCAAAGACTGCTCTTTTAATTTATTATTTCTATTTACTCCAAAATCTTTTATTGTAATTTCCAACTCATTCTCCAGACAAAATAGTGGAAACCCACTGAAACTGTGGGATAGTGTCTTGAAATCAAAATATAGGAGTCATTAGCATTTATTAACAATTAGAAAATCTAAAGAAGCAACTAGCTATTATACCTATGGTAACCACTACTTCCTTATATGTGTACATATATATGATTTAAAGTTAATTGAGACTTACTAAGAAGCAAAAAGTCTAACATTATGATATATTTTATTTATCCTTTCTAGTTCATATTTGTTTTAAGTGATATCTAGTTTAGTCAGTATTCTTAGATCAGAGTTAAATCATCAGTTGAATCAGATAATAAGTCCATCAGATAAGTGATTCATTCAACACTTATTAAATATGGCATTTAAATGTGCACCAGGTTAACTGCTCTTCTATGGAACTGAATGAAATATTCTATATATGGAAGATAAGCTAGACATAGCAATGTAAAACATATTTTATTGTATTGTTACTTAAAATAGAATTCATTTTATAATTGAAATATAGCAATTTTGGTTTTATTTTTGGGTGTTAGACTTTATCAGAAAAATAAACAACAATCAATTCTCAAATTTCTTAGAGAAAAAACAACAATTAGGTACCTAGACTACCACTGCAAAGTCAAAATACTGTTGTCTAGGGAAGCTATGCACTTGATAACAATATTTATCAAGTCAAGGAAAACACCCTACATCTTCAATTTCCTTAACTTACCCAGGTAAAGTATGGAAGAACCCGAGACTTGCTGAAATCCTTTCTTTGTTCGATATATATCTATTTGTATGCTGGCACCAGGGTGAACATTTTGGTTTCAGATGTACTGAACCATAATGAGCAGTTATGATAGATAAATAATCTTCCCCTGAAGTACAAGGCTGAGCAGTCACATGCACTGGCAGCATGAGATGCATCACACATGAAACATGCAGAAATGGCAGGAAGGCAAAACAGACAAGCAAAAGAGCATGAATCAGGGTGATAGCAGGGAGTTGCATGGAGCTTTGCCCAAACACTGAGTATGTTTCTCAGACCTCTGCTGAGGGGTCTTCTCGGAGTGATGTTTTCCCTGAGCTCCGATTTCCAACAAAACTATTGCTCCAGAGCTTCCCTTCCCGTGCCACGTTATTTCCTTACGCCAATTTTTATTTCTCATGTAAATAATAGAGAACATTTTATCTAGGGTAAGCTAGAATGTTGGTGCACTAGTTTAGTTCATATAGCATTACTGTATGATGGCATCTTTATTTTAGTTTTTTCATAGGGGAGGAAATTAAAAATCGAAAGCTTCAGTCATTTGTCCAAAGTCCCACAGCAGTTAAGTTGTGGAGATCAGATTCCACCAGATACCAAAGGCTGATTTAGGGCTTCTGTCCCATCACACCCAGTTATGTTTCCTTCTCTCACAAGGGAAGTTCCTCCACTTCCCTCCGAATTCCAGGGACAGCTCATTAAGCTGGGATAAAAGGAATGCTTTCAGATTGTGGCATGAGATTCACTCCCCATGAACTATTTTAATTTGGACCATTGCAAACATTTTGTGCACATTATATGAAAATAATATGCAATTTAAAATCAGAAGCTCAAAGTTTGTGCCTGGGACACCTACTAACAGTATCGCCTTGGGCAAAATTCCATGCTGTTTCGAAGTCTGGATTTCCATATGTATAATACAAACATAATGCTTATTTTAAATAGTACTATTTAAAGGTAGTATTAGATGACATTGAGTATGAAAAGTCTTTATAAACCTGTGCATTACTTGATATAAACTATCAAGTAGACCATTGTCTATGACTGCTTTGATCTCTCTCCACACACAAAGTGAAAAGGGGAATTGACCCCTTTAGTGTATTTCTTAAAAGGAAACTAAGGCTGCATCATATATGCTATACCAGGAAAGTTCTTAATAATTTATCAGTTAAAAATAGGAGCGGGAAAAGTCTCCAATGAGATGTCATAATTATAAATCCATCCCGAACCTTAAACTATTTGCTTAAAAACAAGCGAAACATACTTCTTCAATAAAATTAATCCTGAATTTGTATTTCCCTGATGTGTGACCCTGAATAGTTGGCATGTCCTCTCTGAGTGATTGCATAGCTTCCTCTGTGAAGTGTCTGTTCAAGTGTTCCATACCCATTTTTATTGTTATGTATGTTTATTGATTTGTAGATTTTACATATGACAAATATATATTTCATCATATGTAAATGCATATAAGTTATTTATAAAATGTATCTTTGACCAGGTATTTATGATTTCTGCTAAAGGAGTCATGTTTTTCTTTCTCTTGTCATTTATGAAGTACAAATATATTTTCAGTCTGTGCTCATCTTTTTAAATATAATTTTTGAATAACGTTCTTAAGGCTGTTGGAATCAATTAGTTGTGATTTTTTTTATTACTTTTAGAAACATTTAAAAAAAATTTACATTTAGATCCATGATTTATCTCATAGATTTTTATCTTATGTATGGTCTGAAAAAGTGTTCAGGCTTATTTTATATTTTTCATATATACTCCTTGTAGTTCCGGAAGTCTGATTTATTTCTCTTTCATCCAGCAGAATCCCTCTGCCTATGGCAGCCTCACTCCTCTGTTAATGTGCAGGGTCAACACATGCTCCCCACCTATCACCATGGCAACAGATTTCTGTTCCCCCAGAGAGGGATCATTGCTCTCTGCAATTTAGTTCTTTTAGACATTATTATGTGTGGGACTCTGAAATCTTTAAAATAACAAAGATTTACTTATGCATTTTTGTTAATTTTGTTATTGCACTGAAATTAATATTTAAAATGCATTAATGTATTGTTTGAAAGTTTATGTTAGTGTTTTCCCAATGTTTTACATGACTTCCGGGAGGTATCAGGGTGTTTCTTCCACCATATCACTAGAAACAGAGGGCTATCTCATTCTCTCTCATCTCATGATATACTAGAGGTCGGGTGCACAAGATCCATGCATTCTAGGGGTCCCTTAGCCCAGCCTGCACCCTCTCACAGTCCAGGAGCTCTCGGGGGAATGTCTGACTGATGGCTTAGGGCCCAGGGGTGGGCAAACTTTTTGACTCGAGGGCTACAATGGGTTCTTAAACTGGACCGGCTGGCTGGAACAAAAGCATGGATCGAGTGTTTGTGTGAACTAATATAAATTCAAAGTAAACATCATTACATAAAAAGGGTACAGCCAGCTCTTTCGGCTCCAAGCGGGCCGGATAGAACAGCCTAACAGGCTGGATCAGGCCTGCGGGCCATAGTTTGCCCATAGCCGGCTTAGGCCCACTCTTTAAAAAAAAAAAAAATATATATATATATATATATATATATATATATATATATATATATATATATTTTATTGATTTTTTAAGAGAGTAAGAGAGAGGGATAGAGAGAAACATCGATGAGAGAGAAACATCAATCAGCTGCCTCCTGCACACCCCCTACTGGGAATGTGCCCGCAACCAAGGTACATGCCCTTGACCAGAATTGAACCCAGGGCCCTTCAGTCTGTAGGCTGATACTCTATCCACTGAGCCAAACTGGTTTGGACTTTTTTAAAATTTTTATTAGGCCCACTCTTACACTGTGCAACATCCATAGCTCTGCCACAGAAGCAGGAGAGGCTCCTACCACCACCTCTGCACTTGCCAGCAGTGAGCCTGGCTTCTGGCTGAGTGGTCCTCCCCTTGTGGGAGCCCACTGACCACCAGGGGGAAGCTCCTGGGTTGAGCATCTGTTCCCTGGTAGTCAGTGCGAGAAATAGTGACTGGTAGTTCTGCTGTTCAGTCAATTTGCATATTAGCCTTTTATTATATAGGATTTACTCTTGCTCACCACCTCCTGCCCAGATCCTTGAAAGCTGAGATCTTCAAGAAGTGATCAAATAGCATCTGAGATATTGTCTGGACATTGGTGACTTAAAGATCATAATACACCAAATGTCTAGTTCCTCAAGTTCTTTTTTCTTTTCTTTGACAGGGGACATAGAGTGACTCATAGTCTTTACCCCTGGGAAAACTAACCCAAGTAATAGCTTGAACCTAGAGATGGCTTATTCACGGTTCCAAAATTACCTTCCATCTAATTTTCCAGAAAGGTGAAAACAAAGTATTACCCAGTGAGCTAAATTCTCAGCAGGGGAACCAAATTTTAAGCTGGTTGCTATGGCAATTCCATTTCTGAATGTAATTCTCGCTCAACTTAGCTTGATGGCATTTGGACTGAGTAATGAAATGGAAGGAAAGGACTTATGATTTTACTTGCTTCGAAAATATCCACAATTAGAAGTGTACATATTTCGCTCCTTCCTTTTACCCTCCCCTCATTCTTTTTCTCCAAAGGCTACTACTTTTACAACGAGTGTGACAATTCTAGTGGACGTATCCATTTAAATGCCTTCATATCAAGACTCCTAGCAGGTCAGGATACTTTACTTAGCAGGTTAAATTCCTGGACAGTGATCATTCATGGGTCACTTCTAGTAGCTTTTCCACGTATTTTACTTTGACCTCATTATGATCAGTTACACTATATAAGGGTCATTTTTCATGTCAAAATTTAAATGCTCACCTAATCTCCAGCTTGAGTGCTTGGGCTTACACATTGTTATTAATACTTAAAGTAAATACTACTTTCAGTTTGGTTTTCCCTAAGAAACATCAACATCTCCTATGGAGACATGAATGTGTGGTGCCTATCTCTTTATCTCCACAGATTGTTGCTTTTCAAAGGTGAGATGCTGTCATATATAGTAGAAAATGTGCCACAAATGGTTATAGTTATAGTATGTATGAAAATATGAGAAAACCAAATGACCACTGGAACACACTTCAGAAGGACATTAAAACAAAAAATTGGGTTACTAGCTACGTGTGGGCTTGGCTTGTTTATTTCCCTTCCAACATACATTGTTTTCTTTTTCAAACAGAAGTGCAATCATTCTACATATTCTTTGCAATATTGATGTAAGGATCAGCTGAACATGTCTGTAAAAAAGTAACAAATTAAACAAATGCATTTTCTTATACTTATATATGGCTACTGGGCTATGCACAACCACAGCTTTTGCAGTCCTACCACTCAAACCCCTAAATACTATTTGTGAACAAATTCTTTGTGTAATAGCGTAAGTAGTGGAGAATGGAGGATTGTGTCAAGGCAACATGTAGTATATATACAGGGAAATAACCCTCATAAAGACTGAATTCTAAGAAGGTGCTATTATCTGGTTCCCACCTTCAGTAGTGTAGTCTTTAGCAAAATAATCAGTTTGGACTCATTTCAGCTGGCTATATTTTACTGACTAGTGGGTTCCTTTAATTATATCTATACAAGGCAACCAAAAGCGTAATGGATGACAATTAAATCCATACTAAGGAATGAGAAACTTACAAATGTAATTGTAGAATTGATTCTAAATATATTTAACAAATTATAAATACTTCATGACTTCTGCTATAAAGTTTAAGTCCCCTTTTATTAATGAACCAATAGATTACTGCCACAGTTGCTAAATAGAGTTTGTTTTCTTTTTCTTTTCTTTCTTTTTTTGTTATGTGTCACTTTTCTGGTTCAGTCTCCACTTCTTCCAAATTTCACTTATTTGTGTTCCAGATTATTCTGTACCATTCAGTCCATGCTGTAATAGATTGGTTTCTTTTCTCAGGGCCTTATTCCATCTGAGGAGAATGTTAACTCTTTTATTCATTGTAAATGTCTAGGAAGATCTCTCATCAATGTGCTGTAAAGATATATTTGCTAAATATAGAAAGATTTTTCTCTTCTTTCAATGTGCCCCTTCCGTTCATTTTCTGTGCTATGCTGAGATGCACTACTAGACTCTGTTTCTTGTGTCCAGTTAAGTCACCAACTCATTTGGGTCTAAGATGAAAAATTGACCATTGGATTTTTTTTTAGCACAAAGTAGTATTTCCTGATAGCGATAGCTTGAATAGATTTGCAATTTAGTAGTTAACGCCCACTATGCTGTGAGGTACAATCACCTCCAACAAGCAAGTTGAAAAATGAGTAGCCCCACTATTCAGATGGTTATAAAAGAGTCAAAGATGTAGGTAACTATCTCAACATTTTTTACTTTCCTTAATTCTTTTTTCGAATATATTTTATTAATATTTTACATAGAGGAAGGGAAAGAGAGAGAGAGCTAGAAATGTCTATGAGAGAGAAACATCGACCAGCTGCGTCTTGCACACCCCCCACCAGGGATGTGCCCACAACCAATGCACATGCCCTTGACCGGAATGGAACCCAGGACCTTTCAGTCCACAGACCGACGCTCTACCACTGAGCCAAACCGGTTTCGGCTATTTTCCTTAATTCTTAAATGTAGTTTTACTTTGTACCTCCTAAAACTTTATTAACAAAATAAAAGTTGACATGTGAGCAAGTTTGCTGATGGCTACTGTAGCATTATTTTTCAAATTTTCCCTCCAGAGTATTCTAAAGTATCTTTTGATGATTGAGATTATTTTTTTGGGGGGCGGGTTGTTGGAATTCAATGTTGTGTTTTCATAGTTAATGATATTTGCATTCACATTGTATTTTTTGCAATTACTCCACTAGGATAAACTTTAAGGGAAGACCTGATTTTAGGAGGCAAAAGCCTTGAGCTCTAGGGAAAAGTGTACTACATACCTGGCTACTATGAGACAGTATCTAAAAAGGTGCTTGATATTCTTTTCCTTTATTGATTTAGCTATTCCATATGTGTCCTTTTCCCCCTATTTCCTCATTACCCCCTCATCCCCTGCCATGCTCAACCAAAGGACGTGTACTAGTATGCATTCATATAATCATAACCAATGGACACAGACACCAGGCGGGTGAGGGCATGAGCTGAAGAGGTGCCTCAAATTGAAGCACTTAGATTATTAGTGCCAGAGGTTAGCTCAAGATGAGGTTACTCAAGAAAGCCTTTTTTTGTGGGATTACACAGAATTATTATTACAGAATAATTCCTTCAAATCCTCAATGGAAACCAATCCAGCTCCATTAGGGAATAAAACACCTGCTAGGTTTTATGATGTTTTCCCTCTTTAATGTCAGGGGTTCAGGGTGATCCTAAAGCTATCAAAGTTCCCGGTTGATGTTCAGTGCGTGCATATCAAATAATAATGAGAAGAAGCTTGAAGGTGACATCCTTTTCATCCAGTTTACAGAGACAAGTTTGTACTTGCCATAGAGCACCATGAAATTTTAATAAGTTTGCAAAGAAAGAATTTACCTATCTCTAGAGTGATTTCTGTATCCTTGACATCTCTTGTGATACTTGGAGAAAATGTGAGCTGATTTTAAAGTTCAAGTGTGTTCCAAGATGATGCTATACAGCGAGTAGTAAGCATGTTTGCCAGGAGTCTCTACAGGGGGGTGACTTCCCAGAAAGGAGTGGCAGTGTGGGGCTCATGGCTCAACCTCCCTTCTCCTTCAAATTGCTCACTTCCTGCTGCTCATGAGGTCAGCACACAAAAAATAAGGGCAATGATACACTTGACTGTTGTAAGTGAGTAGATCCTGTGGGAGGGGAATTATTATAAAAACTCATATAGGAAAGCAGAGTTTGTCACACTCTTACCACCTCAACTCATCAGGGATTTATGAGACCTGATTATCCTGCTGCTGAGAGGCTTGCTTTTCTAGGTAATAGGAGTCTGTACACACACGAGGTGGAAGAGCAAAATAAATCTTTCTGCGCACTTGCTCCTGGAGGGAAGAATATGCATTATCATCTTTTTCTTTGTCTGAGGAAATTGAACTTCATCTATATAAAAGGTTGCCCACTAAAATTTTTGTGAGGCTGGTATACCGAAATCATGAAAGCACAAATGGACTGTTGAAGATAGATGCTCTATTTCTCATAAAGGGAAACAAATGGCTTGTATTGGTCTCATGGGGCTCTCATGGCTAGAGAGAGTTTTTAGCTACATAAATAAATATGCACATATTCATACTATATATCTAATATATATATACACAAAATAATTCAGTGTCAGTGATAAAAGGAGAGTTTATGTTATTGTATTTTTTTCTTAGTATACATTTACAATTTTTAAAGTGATGGACACTTTACAAGATGCCAAAAACACAGATGTCTAAAATATGGTTTCTGCTCTGGGGGAACTCAGAGTTTGGCAAAATAGAAAGTTTCATCAAAAGTACAATATAGCCGAAACTGGTTTGGCTCAGTGGATAGAGCATCAGCCTGCAGACTGAAAGGTCCCAGGTTCGATTCCAGTCAGAGGCATGTACATTGGTTATGGGCACATTCCCGGAAGGAGGCAGCTGGTTGATGTTTCTCTCTCATCTCTGTCCCTCTTTCTCTCCCTTCCTCTCTGTGAAAAATCAATAAAATATTTTTTTAAAAAGTACAATATAAACCTATAGGCAACAGAACCCACAGTGTTTTTTTTTGTTGTTGCTTGTTTGTTTTTATGGTTGCTGGTATTTATGGTCTATATAAGAAATATATGCCTAATTTCAGGTTACTAGTACAAGGATTGTCTCCTGTATAGTCTTCTGTAAGTTATATAGTTTTAGTTCTTAAACTTAGGTACAACATGTATTTCATGTATAATTACAAAATGCATACTTATTACATATTTCATATTTAGATAACATATCTATATATAAATTCATATAGCACTTAAAACAAAGCTCCACAACTTCTAAACCAATAATTACACCTTAGGGTATAAGCTCTTTAAAGAGCAGCACCTCTATGTCTTAGCATATCCCAGGCATAAAGCTTTGCCAACTAAATGTCAATACACTTTTTGACTCTTTAAAAAGGTTGTATGTATCTCAAGGCTTGTTTTCGTGTGTATGAATATACAATTATTTCAACATCAGTTTCTGAAATGATTAAATTTCCCCCCTGTTGAATTATTTTGGCACCTTTTGCAACACTCTATTGACTATCACTGTAGGAGGCTCACAGTTTTGGATATCCCGTCTCCTCCAATGGGCCACACACATCTCTAGTTTATAAGTGGCTGCCTCTGACCTGAATGGCATGTTTCTCATTTGGTAAATGTAGTAAGGGGTTTGATACCTCAACTATGTAAAGGGACTTTATACTTAAGCGATAGAATGTTGAGTACTTATTTGTTGCAGATGGTGAAAAGGTTGGGGGCAGAGAGCAGGTAATTGTTTGCACTTTTGAAAAATAATTGAATCTGTCACCATGATATCTTGGAATTCAAAGGTTAAAAGACTTTAAATTATGCTTGATCACCAAGAAAACTGTCACTTGTTCCTCGCCATGGGGTGCCGGTACGACAGGGTGGCCATCTGGCCCTGATTTTCAGTGCCAAGAAGCAGGGACTTGGCAGGGGTGATGCTAGCTAAGAGCATTTTAGTTATAGTAGGAAGCAAACTAGACAATCTCTTCTCAGTTTTAAGTCTTAAATTATAGAGTTTGACCTGAGAACTCAGACTGGGAAAATGAAGAAGTGTTTTATATTTTTATGTCAACTTTGACTTCTCAACTGAAATACTTAAACCACTCAGAGCTTATACTGTATACTGAAATGCAAACTGAATTGGGGTCTGTTTTTCTTACATTTTAAAAACATCAGTCCTTCAAACGCTGCATATGCATGGCATACATTTCTCCTTTGAGTACTAATGAAAACAAGCTTTATTCTGTCTAGAGGCATTACTCTGTACCAAAGTATTAATAAGATCTTATTTTTAAATTTTCACAGAAGAATTCTGCAATTTTAGGTCAAATCGGAATGTGATCCAAAAGTGTTAGTTAAGTTATAATGATGAAAATGTTGGATACTCTAGCATTTTACTTTACATTTAATAGCAGCCCAGTATTAAGCTCAAGGCCATATTCAAAACCAACAATAAGAGCCCTGGCTGGTTCTGCTCAGTGGGTAGAGCATTGGCCTGTGAACTAAAGAGTTCCAGGTTTAATTCTGATTAAGGGCAGGTGCCTTGGTTGTAGGCTCTTCCCTGGCCGTGTTGCCTGGTCACTGTGCTTGTAGGAGTGTTTCTCTCTGTCTTTCCCTCTCTTTCCATTCTCTCTAAAAGTCCATGGAAAAATATCCCCAGAGAGGATTAACAACAACAACAACAACAACAACAACAACAAACAATAAGATTTCATCCCTTTTCTACTGTGGAATTGTCAGTGCTCTGTAAGGAAAACTTAGGTCCTTAGATAGTCATTTTCTGTTCAGAAAGTTATAGGTGCTCCCCACTGTCATGAAAAAACTCTAAACTTCTGAGTTTCTCTTTCAGATCCTCTATGATCTGGTACCCCTTTCTCATCCAACCATTTCTTTCTCTGAGTCCAACCTTCATATATCTCACATACTAAAAACATTTAAAAAATGTGTTGGGATGCCATTGCAGGCCAGCCGTCCACCTAATTCAGTATCAACAAAAGGATATCTAGAGATACTTTTTTTTTTGCATTGGGTCTATGTGACTAAATCTTAAAATGCCAAATCTTATAAGACTAAGCTCAAAGGAAAACTGACCCCAAAATTATTAGTTTGTTAGTTTCAACAGTAAGTGCTCTATCTCAATAGTCCACTTTTCTTATAATTATTTTTTCAACTTTGACATTTCAATTTGGATATACATTAATTTTTATCCAAATTTGTTGAGAGTAGGTAACTATTTCAAGTTTTGTAAAAGAATAAAAAATAAATCAATTACTCGATCATTTTCCAACTTGAAAAATCCACACTAGGAATTTTCTAGATACTGCTTCAAACCTAACTCATAAATCTTTCTAATTCTAGTCAATCATTCCTGAAGCACACAGTTTCTTAAGTAAATAACTCAATAGAAAATTGAAGTATCTGCATTCACTTAAATCTGATAGGAATCTGGCGTGGCTTCATGAGTGATTCAGTTTCCTTGTTCCTTAGCACATTCTAAGTGCTAAGATAATAAAAATTACTTTGTAAAACACTTCACTGGCTCCTGATTAGTTATATAGCTTTTCTAACCAAGCTCACTCTCGCCGAGAGCTCCTCTCCCTGAAGTATGTTAACCTAAACACATTCACCTTTTCCCAAAGGGTGATGGAGTCAAATACAACTTTACAGATGTACTTCAGGTGGCATTTCTATCGGCAAAAAGACATATCGCAGAGAAATCTAATCCTTTGTTATTGTTGTTATTATAGTCAGATCCTCAGTAACTATTAATCCAAGAACATAAAGGATAAGCACCAACTCTTGTCAAGTTTATCCGTGTGCAGAAGCTTTTAATAGCTGAATGAGGTGTTTGGTTTTGCTTAATTTGCATTCTATAGGCAGAAGGCTAAGAGATTTTTATACAAGTATTCTTGGAATCAATTGCCATCAAAGAATTAAATATTAAGCACATTGAAGAAGAAAAATGGAATAGTGGTGATGACCTTAAGTGTATTTTTATTAAAGATATTTGGAGTTATTATAGGAGAGATCTTTATTATAAAAAATGTATCATGAATGTATGAAAAGCACATGGAAATTATAGTATTCAGGAATATTCATTAGTGATAGCCTCTGGTATAAAGTGTAAAAAATAACTCTCCTCTTTGGAGATTAAAATAAAACTGTTTATTTTTCTAATAAACAATAGAACAAGTCAAACTGATTTCTGAACTTCATTTCCAGCCCCTAAAACATGGACCCCATGCTGTGGAAAGAACAGAAGAGTCAAAAGATATTTAAGGCAAGTGTTTTATTTATTGATTTTGTTTGTTTATTGACAGATTTAGCCTTCTTGAGAGAATTTCAGAATTTTTAAGTTATCTGAGAGACAAAATTAAAAACTTCAAAAGATTGTTTCTGATATATGCAGCTGACAATTAATATCATTGACTAAATGCATTTATACTTTGATCAAAATAATATAAAAATGCACTGGTTGGATTAGACAAAAATATATATTTTTACCCAGGCACATAATTCTCACTCACGTTATCCTTATGGAAAGGTATTTATGTAGCGTACTATATTTTTGATGAAAATGTTCGGATAGAGTTAATCTAATAAAAAGTAACTTAGTCAAGACATAGAACGACTAAGGGAATTGAAGTTTAAAAAAACTCTCATCCAAATGAGATATGCATACAAATAAGATGTATTCTAAAACCCCCTTTTGTTGACTGGGATAATCAGTTGATGTTCAAAATATTTAAATAAACAGGAGGTGCTCAATAACTTGTTTGATATATATATATATATATATATATATATATATATATATATATATATATATATAGTGATGAGCGAATGCATATGTAAGATTGCTCAATGATCCACCTCATATATAATGGAATTGGACTGAATCTGGGTGACTACAGAGAGCACAGATTCTCTTTAAAGGATCTTATCTATAGTCAGAGTTGCTTGAAGTAGCTCCATGTGGTAATTAGGAGCATATACCACTAAATGATCCTTCAGTTCAAAAATAGCTGCACCACTGTGTGACCATGAGTCAGCAGTAAATTTGCTCTGATATGTTGATGTCATGTGTGCAGTGCTTTAAGGTTTGTTGAAGAATTTAATGAAGGTAAGTAAATAGTAAGAAAACAATGGTTATGTTAATGACTTTGCTATTGATCACATGTCTCCTGAGAGAAATAAATATTCTTGAATTCAGTTGTGTTCTAAATAGGACTAGAAAAATAGTTTCATTAAATGGTTAAAAAAAAAAGACAAAAAAACAACAACAACAACAACAACAACAACAACAAAAAACAGAAACGTGAGAGGACCAAGGAGGGTTGTGTCCAAACAGTCTATTTTTGGGATGCTTTGCTACTTTATATTGTCAAGGTAATTTAAATATTTGGGATTAAATTCTCAGGCCACTAGTTAATAGCTTGGGACTTTTGTCAATCTAAACTCCTGTCAGAATGCCTTGTTCTTTCCGCCATCCACAAAATGGAGTAATGGTAAAATCCAAATCACAGAATTTCGGTATGACAAATGAGAGAAGATATTAAAGTGTATTGGTAGTGTGCCAAAATTACAATTGTATGTTAGTCAATAGTAATAATGAATGTTTGTTGTTGTTGTTTTTTCTTCTTCTTAAAATATAAACACAAATAAGTTATTATAAAAATAATATTAATTTCAAAAAATAGGTGTTGTAGAATACATATTTTGTAGCATTATGTGTATATAATGCTAACATACATAAAAATAGACATATATATTAGACTTATTTCTGTGCAGAAAAAATCTCATTAATTCACATTAAAAATATACATTATCCAGTGAGTGATCTCACAATATATTCTCAGATATTGGATAAAACAAATATAATTCTTCTTGCTCATGGGTCTGATTTGCGTATCTAGTCCACTTTATCTCTAAATGGGAAAATACTAATCACCAATTAATAATACATCTTTGACTTCAAAGTTATCTCACTAAAGATTCTTGAATAATGAGGATGTTCTTTTTCTCCTCTCTTTCTCTGTACCTAGCACACTGGGTCATGAATAAATAATGGGCACAAAAATAACTTAGAAAAATAATTAAAATCAAGAGTAGATTAGATTTTATGTATGTGCTTCACTATCTCAAAAGGAGTAAGAACTAAAGTGGTCTAAAATACACTCACAAGCCTTTCTGCACCAGAATTAAAAAAATAAATAAGTAAATAAAATTCACTCAGAAAATTTACTCGATAGTATGTTTTATTTTTCAAACACTAATTTCTGCTGTGAATTTCATATCCAGGAAACTCTTTGAACACCTGGTTTCATACCTGGTTTGTGCTATCGCCAGTAATCCTTGCCATTCTGTCTTGCTGCTGCATAACTTTACTCTCTGCCTCAGTGGTCATAAAACACGCCATCATGTGTCTTTACACCATCTTCTTCTAAGAACAACATCATGTCGGATCAAGGGCCCACCCCACACCAGCATGCTCTCTGATTAAATAATTATATCTGTAATAATGCTATTTTGAAATAAAGTTTATATTCTGAGGTATGGAGAGTTAGTACTGCAATATATATATATATATATATATATATATATATATATATATATATATATTTGGAAGACACAGCTCAATCCATAACTGGGGCAGATAGATGAAGGGAACCATATAGTGAAGATTAACCCTAAATTTTTTCTTGGCAGAAATTTTGCTTATCTTCCCAACGCCCATTGGACTTCCACACCATTCATCCATAATTGTTGGGTTGGTATTGACCACTTCCAGTCTCCTTCCAGGATTTAGTGCCTTATAGTCTACTGTTGATATGACATATAAACTATCATAGTCTTAATATATAAAAATCAAATGGCGGCATGCTTGATTACTAATGACATTATTATGGAAAATACCGTATAATGAGGCTTCATGTCTTATTTTAGGCAACTGAATTGTGTGTGTGTGTGTGTGTGTGTGTGTGTGTGTGTGTGTGTGTTTCTTTTTTACTCAAACCTTTTTTGTTTTAAAACAACAAATGTTTATTTGCTCATAATTCCATAATTATGTGGGTTGGCAATTTGGGTTGGACTCAGCTCCATATGGCATCAGCCAGGCTCACTCAAATAAACGAGAATTCTCTGTCATTTACGACCAAAACAAGTTGAGACTGCAATAGCATACTATTAAGAAGGCAAGGTCCTGAACAAGAGTAGTTCTTTCCAATTTGTGGAGTAAGCCCTGGTGATATGGCTTGTTTGGTCAAGCATCATCCCATGCGCCAGTTCAATTTCCAGTCTCAAGGCATATGCCCAGCTGTA
The DNA here is from genome assembly GCA_963924515.1 of Vespertilio murinus. Taxonomy (NCBI): domain Eukaryota; kingdom Metazoa; phylum Chordata; class Mammalia; order Chiroptera; family Vespertilionidae; genus Vespertilio; species Vespertilio murinus. The sequence continues at coordinate 160,835,488 of OZ004709.1, forward strand.
GGCTTGATCCTCAGTAGGAAGCATTCAGGAGGCAGCTGATAGATGTTTCTATGTTTCTCTCTCTCCCTTCTCCTATAAAATCAATAAAAAAAGAAAAAGAACTCATGTACTAACAATAAAATTTTAGACCTTTTTGCTCTCAAATACAAATTCAGGCAGCTCTGTTATGATGCTTTGCTCAATCAAAAGTTCCTGATAACATCCTGCACATTACTTCTTGTTATGTCTCCTGCATCATTCAGTAACTTCCACCAGGTTTTGGACAGATGAGACAAATAGCACATACACGGGCTAAGCCTGTGCACTCAGCTTTTGCCTGACTGACCCACTTGAAGATTTCATCTCCAAGAACACTTTGCATCTAAAGTGGGGACTGCCTATAAGTGAATTTAAGAAGACAAAACTATGTGAAGATGGAGACTATCTTAAAATAAAGCATGCTAGGGAAAAGAGTAACTAAGGCAACAGCAGTAATGCGAGAAGTGTTCAGTGCAATCTACAGATGGCCCTTAAAGAAATAGTCCAATTATTTCATAACTAATTTGGCTAGGGCTCATTGAGAGAGAATGAGTTAACCAATAACAACCTATCACACTAACTTTTTCTGCCATAGTCCAGGATGTTGTTCTAAATTATATGAACTAAAATCTGACAAGTCTCTCCATCATTTAAGTGTGTCACATAGAATAAATTTATTACACATAACAGTTTACTGAAATTCTTTATGTATCTGTTCTTCTCTACATTGGATTTTAATGTCCATAAAGGCATATACATCTTATCAAACTCTGATATATTAGCAGATAACAATATCCATTTGCAGAAAACTCACTGTATTGATTAGGCATTTATTTATTTATTTTTAAAATTATTTTTTTAAATATTTATTGTTGAAAGTATTACATAGGTTCTCCTTTAACCCAGTAAGCTCTTGATCCAATGTGATCACTATTAAGTTGTGTAATTATAGATAGTTACCAATATTTTTTCCTTGGGTCTCTAAAATAAAAATAGAAAAATTTGTATTGATGATTTTATAATGATTTTAAGACATAAAATATTAAAATAGGCATCAATATTATGAATAATGTCATGATGAGTTAATATTATAAAGTAAATTATACTATATATTTTGTATTTGTGGTCATAGTTTCTTTGGAATCTGAACATCTATAACTAAATTTTTTCAATTAAAAATAAATAAGCCAGATTAGCAAGAAAATTTGACTAAGGGACTAAGAAACTATACACAAGAGTCAAACTGACTAGGTTCAAATCTTGTATCTCCTTCTTACTGACTTTGGCCATGTATTAAATAAATTTTATGTCACTTTTCTCAAAGTAAAATAATAACACTAAATTCGTAATATTTTAAAAATTAATTAAGGATATATCAATAAAATGCTTCAAATGTAATGAGCCTGACATAATGGAAGGGCTCATTGTATAGCAGGATTATATTTTTAAAATATTTGTATTGACTTTAAAGAAAGAGTAAAAGTGGGCTAGAAAGAAACCTCAGTAATGACAGAGAATCATTGCTATGCTGCCTCCTGCATGCCCCCTACTGGGAATTGAGCCCATGACTGGGCATGAGCCCAGATCAGGAATCCAACTGGTGACTTCCTGATTCATGGGTTGCACTCAACCACTGAGCCACAAAGCTGGGCTTATGTGTTTTTACCTTTTGAAGGGAATTGTGGATGTTTGCTAGGGCATGTATTCATTTATCACAAAGCCCTGAAGAGCTACCAGCCTGCACTGATCTAAGCTGGCTCAACATGAGAAGGCTTCATTGAGGCACTGCCTACTTGCTAACTGTAAAAGGGATCCCTGCAGTTGGGAGATTGCAAGCAATGGCTTCTAGAGTTTGTCATTCTAAAGTCTATGACAGGAATACAGTAAATTTTATGAAAAGAATGATTTAAAATCAACTGACCTAGAGAATCTATAGTATATGTTATAGATCAGTAGTAGTCAAACTCACCAGTCAACAGAGCCAGATATCAACAGGATAACGATTGAAATTTCTTTTGAGAGACAATTTTTTAAAACTTAAACTTCTTCTAATGCCACTTCTTCAAAATAGACTTGCCCAGGGCATGGTATTTTGTGGAAGAGCAACACTTAAGGGGCCAAAGAGCCACAAGTGACTAGCGAGACGCAGTTTGCTGACCACAGTTATAGGTTATTTAATGAACATACAGAGGCAATTTTCCTCCAGTAATTTTCACCTTACTTTTGAACTTGGCTTTCAAGAAATAAATGATTTTACAGTCTGTAATACTTTTAAACAACATTTCACTATTTTCATTTCATTACATGATGTTGCACAGGTATCATTTCTCATCCTGTAGACTTGTTTCAGCTAGATAGTTGTGATTCACTTTCCCCTGGTATATAACATTACTGGATACATATAATTATATATTGAATAGAACATTTTCAGGCTCATTTTTATTAAAAAAACACACATTTGTTCAATGTTTTTTAGTCAAGATCAAAGCCAATGCAGAAAGAACCATTACTGTTTATGTAAATAGCATACCATGAGCAGAAACCAACTGAATACTGAATTTCTAAGATGTAATTGTCATTATTCGTGTTTTAATGAACCTTTCAGTTGACCAGAAAAGTTTTTACATAAAATTTAAAAAAAAGACATACATGCAACAATAAATACAATTCTGGGATACATTTTAGAAAACATAAAAGCCAAACATGCATTCTAATTGGGAAAGTAGTAAGTAGTTTTTTTAGTGGAAGAGGTAAAGGGGAAAAGCAGTCCCACCACCTGTTGGGTATGACTTTGGGTGACTGAGCTTGAGCTGATGATGTTATCTCCTTTCTTTTTTTAAAAATATATTTTATTGATATTTTACAAAGAGGAAGGGGGAGAGAGAGAGAGCTAGAAACATCGATGAGAGAGAAACATCCACCAGCCACCTCTTGCACACCCCCTACCGGGGATGTGCCCGCAACCAATGTACATGCCCTTGACCAGAATCGAACCCGGGACCTTTCAGTCCGCAGATTGACGCTCTATCATGGAGCCAAACTGGTTTTGGGGATGTAGTCTCCTTTTGATTGCTGCCTTACCGAGTCCCAGTGCACCATGCTTAGAAATGACTCTGGCATAGGTCTATTTCACTTACCATTTTCTCTGTTACTGCTTTATTCTTATAAAACATTATATCCTAAATTCTTGCTTACAGAAATAATCTTTGTTCTATGACTTTAAGTACATAAACATCTTTTACAAGTTTGAAACCTGTATTTTTCATGCCTTGCCTATTATTAGATTATTCAGACAATGATGGATTATTCAAGGGGAAAGCATCAAATTCAGGCTACCTGGTCATATTTAAGAGAAAGTATCTCAGGTGTGAGTGGCCTTTTGTTTTGATTTGTGTTTATTAAACAGTATGATAAAATAAATTATTTGTTAAATGAAACCATCCATGTAGAAGGCTCATAACTGAGTGTCATTCATAGGGGTTATAAAAATGACCATTTTTATAAAGTTAATAAATAGAAGGATGCCTATAGATGCAAAGAACAAGCTGATGCTTGCCAAATGAGAAGAAGGCGGGGCATGGAGGAATAAAAATTAAAACATAATAGTACAAAATTAAAAAAGATAGTGAAATTAAGCTTTTGCTTCATTCATTAAAAGAAACCTACTAATTTTGCAATATCAATGTAAATTATGTCTTTCCTGAGTTTAAAAGTTTGACCTTTGCTTTGAGTTCAGTCAAAGTACTTCTCTCTCTTTTGTTCTTCTTCTACATAAAATAGAAGTGAAGTTGAGGCTTGTGTTGCCCTAGCATTGGGGTGGGGATACCCCACATTGCCTGCTGTCCCTTGTTCATCCTGATCTCTGTTGAGATGTAAAGCAGGCCTTATCATTGTACAGTGTTTCTCCCTGCTTGTCTGTAATCTAAGCATCCCTCTGCTCTTCAGATGCATATATTCTTCATACCACACATGAACTCTATTCAAACTAGTCCTAAGGCTACGGTGGAGGTGGACATGGGGATTGTGATGGTTGTAGGGCTTATTCTCAGGAAACCAGATAACTTCTAATCTAATCACACCAGTATTACTCACTGCAGGAGGTGGAACTTGAAGTTGGAATTAGCTTCATAATTTTAGTTTTATTTCCTCAACCTGTTTTTCTTGAATAGATGTGATTCGTTTTGCATTTCTTTAGGCCTTTTCTCCTGATCTTCCTGAGCCATGCCATTTGGAAGTTAGAAGGAAAATACACCATTTCCCTTTCAAGTTCTGAGCTCAGATTTTTTTTTTAAAGTGGATTTAAAACAATTTTTCTTCCTGTAGATTTTACAAAGTCTACTTAAGAGCACAAAAGCCTAAAATTGGACTCTTATTCCTATCTTATTCATACTCTGAAACTAGGGCAAGAGAAGAGAAAGAGAGAGAGAGAGAGAGAGAGAGAGAGAGAGAGAGAGAGAGAGAGAGAATAAATACATACTTCCAGTCGGTTAATGATGGAAGATTTGAAAGTTAAAAAGCATTGTAAAAATAAGAAGTCCAATCTAAAAATTTACATTATTATATTCATAAGATGGAAAACACTTGACAAATGATAAGTCTAGAGAGGAAATATGGAGCTGAAGTAGGGAAAGTGAGATTTTGATGACATTTCTAACCACATCATTTAAGAAAATAATCAAGTCTCAGTCACAAGGGACAGGTTGAGTTCAGGACAAAAGGTTGAGGTACATGACAGATGGAGAAAATGGAGTTAGTTGGACATCACAAATCATGTTTTACTCTTCTGTTATTCTTGACTGTCCCAAATGACATTTATTTATTACCTTTTTTTAACAATTAAAGGAAAACAACAAAAATCATTTTTCTCCTTCTTTCATTTGAATTTAACCAGCCAATAATTAAATTGTACCAGCATTGTTGTTTACCATCTTTTTTCCTACCTATCACTATAGAGTTGTATTATTAATTCAAAGACTGAATCAATGGAGCCATCATCTTCAATTGTTGCAAATTCCTAAGTGGGTTCTAAGAAGTGTCCAGCTTAAGTAATCATTGTCCTTCTCCCTCCTCTTCCTCTTCTTTTCAGCAAAAAATTATTACCAGTTACAATACTATCTATGAGATAGTCATTCTGAAAAAATATGAGGATCTTGTGTTTTGTTTTGTTTTTCTCCTAAGGCAGTGGTTGGCAAACCACGGCTCACGAACCACATGCGGCTCTTTGACCCTTTGAGTATGGCTCTTCCACAAAATACCATGGCCTGGGCGAGTCTATTTTGAAGAAATGGCATTAGAAGAAGTTAAAGTTTAAAAAAATAATTGGCTCTAAAAATACATTTCAATGGTTGTACTGTTGATATTTGGCTCTGTTGACTGAGTGTGCCGACCACTATTCTAAGGAAAATGTGGGATAAAGATGATGAAAGGAAGAATCGTTTTATTGTTGTCATGCCTGAAACTAAGGCCCAGTAGTATGTGTTGCTTTGACATCTGAGGGAACTGAGAGAGCCTCAAATTCCAGACTTTTCTCTTGAATAAGGTGCTTCAGCTAAACAATTGGTCTTACCAAACCGATCAGCCTACATCCCTGCCCCTCCTGAAGTGGCAGGTTCCAGGCTCCAATTGGGCTCTCTTCTTGCCCCCCAGAGTTGTTCAATCAAGCCCAACACATCTGCCGAAACCGGTTTGGCTCAGTGGTAGAGCGTCCGTCTGCGGACTGAAAGGTCCAGGGTTCGATTCCGGTCAAGGGCATGTACACTGGTTGCGGGCACATCCCCGGTTGGGGGTGTGCAGGAGGCGGCTGGTCAATGTTTCTCTCTCATCGACGTTTCTAGCTCTCTATCTCTCTCCCTTCCTCTCTGTAAAATATCAATAAAAATACATTAAAAAAAAAGAAAAAAAGCCCAACACATCCTCTGGCTGGTGCTGCCAGGGACACTTGACTCTCTTAATACATTAAAGCCCGGCTTGCCCAGGTCCTGGTTTTTCCCTCTGTTCCCAAGTGCAATCCTTGTGTGTTGTGTGTGTGTAATGCCCTCCTCCTCCAGGCTGCGTGAGTAATGCTGTGGATTTCTATTTGGCCATCTACAGAATCCTAGGGCGGGAAATCTCTCTCTGGCTATCAGAGTGGATAGGAGATGATGAATACAATTACCTAGTCCATTTACTCAAAAACCTCCTCGCTTAGTGACTTCAGCTGATTTGGTATCAAGCCCAGTATTTCACTTATGTTAATATTCAATCCTCCTAACAGGCGTCCTTGGTGGTGTCATTATCTCTATTTCACAGGTAATGATACAGTGATTCAGAGAGGTTAATTAATTTCCCAAAAGTTACAGAGAAAGTGAGATTGAACCCAGATTCTACTTTAAATTTCATCCCTTTTCAGTGTCTTACATTATTTCTATTACAGATAAGTTTACTTTTCTCTAAACATGCAAGAAAGTAAGGTACAGCAAGCTTTTAATGAAATGGGGGAAAATGTTTGTCTCTTAAATTAGACAAACATTTCTTATCATAGCAATTTGCTCTTCCCTGATAATGCCAGATTAGAACTCACAGAAACACATCTTAATGTTAATGACCACAGTAGAATGAAGCTGCTGCAATGTTTAAAATGAGTGTCATCCATTAGATGGCGCCTTTTGTGCTAAAAGCAAGCAATGCAAAGCAGATTCAAATCACTGGGTGTCTCCTTTGATTCTGGGCTTTCTTCCCATTCACCAAACTTCATGAACAGCCCTACCACAGCTTTGTCCATGTTGTCCCCACTGAGGTCCTTCCAAGAATGACTGACCCCTGGGAAGTTTCAGTGAAAGTTTAGAGCCTCCCAGAAGTTTATATACTAATTGGGCTAAAGGTACACATACTCTCTCTTTCTTAATTCTTCTATTTTTGTAAAAATATGAGCTCAGAAATAAAACATCCCAGGAACTCCTCATATCTATCTCTAAGACTTCTGTTTCTTTCTTAATAAAAGACTAGAGGCCTGTTGTATGAAATTCCTGCATGTGGGGTAGAGGAAGTGTCCCTCACCCTGGCCTGCACTCTCTTGAAATCCGGGACTGTCGGCCCCTAACTGCTTGCCTGCCTGCCTGCCTGATTGAGTCTGACCACTCATAGCCCCTAACTACTTGCCTGCTTGCCCCTAACCACTCTGCCTGCCTGATAGCCCCTAACTACTTGCCTGCCTGCCTGATCACCCCTAATCACTTTTCCTGCCTGCCTAATTGCCCCTAATTGCCTCTGCCTCTGCCACCTCATCTTGAAGGACATTCAAAATGATGTCTGGGGAACATCCAAGATGGCGGCCTAGGCAGTCTCCTAAGCTGCCGCCTCATCAACAATTTAATTAAAAAAACAACTAAAATCAAAAAGGACTTCACCAAAACGTCAGGAAAGCTGGCGGAGTGGAATAGCTACAACTAGAAAGAAAGAGAGAGGCTCACGGATCGGACTGGGAGCCGAAAAGCACTGAGGTAGGAGACGCTCGCGCACGCGGCCGCCGAATACCTGCCTGGCGGTGGGAGGGGAGGAATCCCCGATTGCACGGAACCTTTTCGGACTGTACTGAACCCCAGCCCCGGCAGAAATTCCGTGGTCCCAGGCTCATACGGGTGGTGTCTGGACTGTAGAGAAAGGCACCCAGAGACTCAGAGACTCAGAGACTCAGAGACTGGGAGACCGGGGACCTGGAGCCGCAGTCGCAGTTTGCAGGGTCTACAGCCTCGCGCGCGCGAGCAAGTACGCGCTGAGGTCTGACCGCCGCCTCTCCGGAGCGGAAGGAGTCAGAAGCTCCAGGTCTGACCACGGAGGCTACCGCTGCCTCTCTGTACAAGGTGGTGGCCTCTCCGTAGCAGAAGGAGTCAGAAGCTCCAGGTCTGACCCCGGAGGCTGCCGCTGCCTCTATGTACAAGATGGTGGCCTCTCTGTAGCGGAAGGAGTCAGAAGCTCCAGACTACAGAGACCAGCCCAAGTCCGGGTGAGCCCCTGGGGCACCCACGCTCTTGCTTGGGGAAACTGGGCCGGTCAGGCGGAAACTCAGGCGAGTGCACAAGGGCAGGGCAGAAGCCAAGACTGTCAGTTCAGCCCTGAGACTCCGCCCCATCCAAGCTGAGCAGAGGCTTCTGCAGTTTTTCAAATCTGATCCTATAAGACTGTCTCCAATACAGAAGTTATCCCAGAGTAGACACAGCTGATACCCACAACCAATTGGCCTGAAGGTCAATTCACAACAATAAAGACTTAGCTACAACAAAGCTGTGCACGCAGTCCACAAAGGGGATCACCAAGAGTGTCTACCTCAGGTAACTGAAGAGGCTGACCCACTGTGCTATATAGGACACCAAACACACAAAGCCATCCTACCAACTCTGAAAAATAGTGATAATGCCGAGACTAGGAAATAGATCTCAAACAAAAGAGATGGAGGATATAGAGTTCAGAACTACGGTTCTAAGGTTATGCAACAATATGCTAGAAAAGCTCGATAAACTTCATGAGACCCAACTAAAAAGTATAGATAAACTGACTAAATTGGAAAATATTATGCAGAGATCCAACAGCAGAATGGAAGAACACAAGAATCAGGTCAAAGAGCCAAAAGACACTCCGCTGGAGAAGGAAGAAGAAAAGAGGATCCAGAAAGTTGAAGATAGTGTAAGGAGCCTCTGGGACAACTGCAAGCGCAGCAACATCAGAATTATGGGGGTGCCAGAAGAAGAGGGAGTGCAAAATACTGAAAACATATTTGAAGAAATAATATCAGAAAACTTCCCTCACCTGGTGAAAGAAATAGACTTACAAGTACAGGAAGCCTACAGAACCCCAAACAAGAGGAATCCAAAGAAAAATTCTTCTCGACACATCATCATCAATATGCCAAGGGTAAAAGACAAAAAGAGGATCTTACAAGCAGCAAGAGAAAAGCAGTTGGTTACCTATAAGGGAGCACCCATACGACTATCAGCTGATTTCTCAACAGAAACCATGCAGGCCAGAAGGGAGTGGCAAGAAATATTCAAAGTGATGAATAGGGAGAACCTACAACCAAGATTACTGTATCCAGCAAAGTTATCATTCAGAATTGAAGGGCAGATAAAGAGCTTCACAGATAAGAAAAAGCTAAAGGAGTTCATCACCACCAAACCAGTATTATATGAAATGCTGAAAGGTATTACTTAAGAAGAGGAAGAAGGTCAAGTGAATTAAAAATCTCAGGAATAGAATAAACTGGTGAATATAATAGAATTAGGGGCAAAGAAAGGGAGTGGATAGATAATTATTAGGGTGAAGGGGTGTGGGGTGCAGAAAGAGACTGGATTAAAATTGTATAACCTATGGATGAGGACAATAGTGGGGGGAGGGGGTAAGGGCAGAGGGTGGGGTGGGAATTAGGTGGAAGGGAGCTATGGGGGAGAAAAAGGAGAAACAATTGTAATAATCTGAGCAATAAAGATTTATTAAAAAAAATAAAAAAAAAAAAATAAAAAATAAAAAAAAAAAAAAAAAAAAAAAAAACAAAATGATGTCTGGAAAGTAATTTGGCTGTCCAGTCTAATTAGCATATTACACTTTTATTATTATAGGTAAACAAAATGGTAGTATGGTCTGATAAAATTCTGTTATAGACATTTCTAACTAAGGATATACTTATACATATATTCCACTTTCAAATTTCAAGCTGCATGACTCACAGGTGTTAAGGTTGAGAATCTGATATGTAACAGATGATTACTAGTTGTTATGCATATATTATTTATTACACAGGGGTGGGCAAAAGTAGGTTTACAGTTGTGAATACATGAAACATAATTTATCTTTGTACTTCTTAATTATTGTATTATTTTCCATACATATAACTGTAAGCCTCATTTTTCCCACCCCTGTAATTATTAAATTACATCCTCAAAATAATTGTTTCTATGTATCAATTAAGAAAGCGGTGTATAGATAATGTAAGAATATCCTTAGGCTCTTTCTTTTTTCTTTTTCTTTTTTATGCTCATCTGAGAATAGTTTCCAATGGATTTTTATAGAGAGGAAAAGACAGAAACACTGATATGAGAGAGACACATCAATTGGTTGCCTCCTGCATGTGCACTGACCAGGGACCCGGGTTGGGGAGGAGCCTGCAACTAAGGTACATGACCAGAATTGAACCTGGGATCCTTCAGTCTACAGGTTGAAGCTCTCTTAACTGACCCAAACTGGCTAGGACTATCCTAAGGTTCTAGTTATGAAGGAGGCAGAATCAAACCCAGGTCTGACACCATAGCCTCTTCTTGATTCAGGTTAAGCCTGATTAGAATTAGTGGTTCAGAAACCACAGCTTGAAGGCAAAAGCTGCTCCTAAACACATTTTTGGAAGGGGCAGGTCTTTTCACTGGTTCGCCAGCTGCCTACTTGATTCCTAAAAATATGCTGGGGATTGTTCATAGCTTTAGAGAAAATCACTTTTCCATGAAGTGCCCATTATAGTGTGTCAATGAAAGTGATAATGTGCATAATCTACCTCAGGGGAGTATGTAATTAGAAAATTAACCTTTTTTTTTCCTACTGTTAATCAGTTATAGAAAATGATGGAAAATAATACATTAGTGACTGTGTCTACTGTATTACTGTACTTTCCATTTCAAAGTTACTCAGTGAGAACAAAATGCCTAGAGACAAGAGCCCGAATGTGTCAAACGGAGTTGCCATTTTGCACATATAGCTGGACCTACTTCCCCTGCCTTTCAGATGCTTGTAAGAAACCCTGTAACAGTTTCATGTCTTGGGGTAGTGTTTTACTCAAATGAGAAAGGACATTCAGGATTCTATTTTTACCTCTCAAACGATTCTTGTTTCTCAGAAAACATGGTGTTTGCATAAGGTACCTGGTTCTGCTTGTGTTTCCAAGAAAAGGTCAAGAATATGAAAAGTAGAGTGGCATGCCCTGGGGCTGGGGATAGGGCGAGTATCTCCCCTGCCACACCCGATTCACCCCCACAGATGCAGACTCGCTCACTCAATTTCCCAGCTGAGGTTGGTTCTCTAAACTCTAAGAAAGTGGAGTGAGTTTCATCATCATTGAATGCTTTGATCAAGTCTAACTCAGGTTCTCAAGGTGCTCATAGGCAGCATTGGTTGTCAGCCACAGGCTCACGGGCTTAACTCCAGGAGCATCATTTGTGATATGTTATTTCTTCTTTTTTAAAATATATTTTATTGATTTTTTTTACAGAGAGGAAGGGAGAGGGGTAGAGAGTTTGAAACATCATTGAGAGAGAAGCATTGACCAGATGCCTCCTGTACCCCCCACCAGGGATGTGCCCACAACCAATGTACATGCCCTTGACCGGAGTCAAACCTGGAACCTTTCAGTCCACAGACCGATGCTCTATCCACTGAGCCAAACCGGTTTCAGCATATGTTAGTTCTTTAAGACATGGAGATGTATGAGAAGGACAAACAGCACATAGATATATTTGAGACTGCACATATAGGGTGGGGCAAAAATAGGTTTACAGTTGTGAGTTCCCAAAAGACAGAGTTTATTTTTGTACTAGAGGCCGAAACATGGGCACTTGGGGAGGAGGAGTTGGTCCCTCGGCCTGTCCTGCACCCTCTCATAATCTAGGAGTCCTCAGGGGATGGATGTCTGACTACCTGCTGCTCTCTTTGAGTGGCTAAATTTTTATTTTTATGTTTTTTTATATTTTAGTTATAAAATGCAAATTTTATAACAAAACTGTCTGGTTATAAAACATAAATGTTATAACAAAACTGAGTTAAAGGCAGCATTTTATATCTCATCCTCAAATTCCCTGTAAAAGTAACTTTTCCTATTCTAAAAATGTTCTGTATTTCCTTAGCTTAGGGATTATCAAGTTCCTTAGTTTCGGCCACTCAACCCTGAAACCTTCTTTGCCTTGTCAGCTCCATGAACAATGAAAGAGAAAGAAAATATTTCTAGAACCTTACTCCATTGGTGCGATAATTAACAATTCATAAGCCACATCTAAACAAATGGCCTTGTATAAAATGTTTAAAGAGTAGAAAATCCTTGATCAATAAGTGTCTTCTTATATCCTAAGAATGTCTGTCACAGTATTCACAAAGACTAAATGCTGGATACCTTAATTTATGCAGAACTATTTTTCTGTCGAGCTATATATAAATCTTACCCTATTTTCTCATCGAACTACAAAATAAATTCCAAGAGCTTTTATTACCACATGCAATTTATTCTCAGAGAGCTGCAATTCCTAAGGATTATTGGTTTTTTCTTGTGTACCAAGCAAAGGTCTAGGTCACAAATATCAAAAATCAATTCTGACTTATTTAAGCAGAAAAAGAGTTTATTATAAGGATATTGGTTAGTGCCAAAAAAATGCAGAAGGCTAGAAAGACAGGCCCAGAAAATAAGCAAGAATAAAGAAAATTGGGAGTCCTAACCAATTTGGCTCAGTGGATAAAGTGTTGGCCTTCAGATTCAAGGGTCCCCGGTTCGATTCCAGTCAAGGGCATGTACATTGGTTGCGGGCACATAACCCAGTGGGGAGTGTCCAGGAGGCAGCTGATCGATGTTTCTCTCTTATTGATGTTCTAACTCTCTATCCCTCTCCATTCCGCTCGGTAAAAAAATCAATAAAATATGGTTTTGTTTTTGTGGTTTTTTGTTTGTTTGTTTGTTTGTTTTAAGTGGGGGGGGGGAAGAAAACTGTGAGACAGTGATGGTCAGAGGTGATGCCACAGCCCAGAACTAGTCCATCAAGGTGGCTGTCACCACAGTTTCTTCCTGATGCCCTAAAAATTAGATGTTTCTGCTTCTGTTGCCAGCTGCCCCTAATCTTTGGCTGAGTTACTTAGGATTCTGTCTGGGGTAGGTCAAGAACTAGTTAAATGCATATGTCTTAGGGGGGACTGAGGGAAAGAGTGTTTGGCATTTAGGGCTTCCATAATAGAAGACAGTTTTCGCATCCTGTCAACATTGTCCTAGTAGAATAGTCTGAATATCCTAAGGGCACTCAGGCACTGGAAACCATGAAAACTGTTTACCCTGTCTTGTTCCCAGCATCTGAAATTAATAATAACTACCATAAATTAGCTCATGCCACGGAGAGCATAATAAAATAAAACCTGCCATTGCTATTACTGGCAAGCTTATTTTCGTGCGAATAATATCACATTTACTAGTAAAGCAATTGCTGTGAAAATATATTTTTAATTTTTATTTGTTTTATTATAAATATGTCCAACTCATTAACATCAAAGCTACAAAAAAAAGGCTGATAGCTCTATTTTGACTCTTGGTAAATCTAGCTCGCCAGCTGACCACCTACCTACATATAGAACATGACCTGTAATATATATTCATATCCTCATATCCCTCCCCTGCTCAACCATGTGTTTCTCCTGACAGTTCTAGTCTGGCCTACATGCTCTGCTCTCCTGCCACTGATCAAAGCTTGGCCAATGAGAATTTGTCTGTGAGATTTGTTTTCTAATAGAACTAAGGTAGAGTAAGGCCTTTCCTGCAATCTGAGGCTCATGGCTGGTCGCTGACGACAGTGGATCCTGCCAAGTGGTCTGAAGTGAGATAGAGACAGACCACACACGCATGTACCAGGGACACACTCCAGAGGAGGCCAGACATGACAGATGGGTACAATAAGCTTGGGTGGCATCCTAATCTATTTGTTCCTTTCCTTCTTTCTGTTTAGTTTTCAACCATTTCTCCTGTTACAAGGTATACCCTCATATTCTTCCAGTACATTAATTTTCTTGCCAAAACCAGTTCTATTGATTTTCTGTCCCTTGTAACTCACTATGACTATTACAAGAATTGAATAACAACCCAAAGCACCTGCTTAACTGAAGTTTTTTTTAGGTGGAAAATCTCATTTTCCCATCTTCCTTTTAGTATTTGGTACAGATTCCTCTGGTCCACTCCCCAAGTAGGAGCAGTATTAAAAGGGATATTTTGTGTGTGTGTATGTGTTTAGTCTCCTGTCCCTCCTTTACTTAATCTATATTCCAAGAAAGAAATCTGTTAAGAATGTGACATCTTGAGCAATATTATCTGTGAGTCTGTTTACTGTTGCTAACACACATAAAATGATTCTATCTCTATTCCTCCGAGTGCCTTGAATCTACAAAAGAATAAAAGAATTCCTCTATTCTTCCCACTGGTGGTAAATAGCACACTTAGAGTTTTATAAATCTTTGATTCTTTTTTTTCCCCCCAGTAGTGAAGTTTGTGAGGGTGGCTGGGCTATGGTTTGTGGAATCTGATTTGAGGAACCCACACATCTTGCAGGCAGGTGAGAGGGTAAAATGCAGTATTAAGAGAACTTCCCAGATTGCTTTAGGGGTCAGCGATATTCTCTAGTCCATCCTTACAAGGAAGCCCTTCACTTTTAGGAACATTAGCCCCCATTGATAAAGCTTACACTTGATCCTCATTTGGCTCCTTGAATCTTATCTCTAAATACTAAAGCTTGGAACCAGATAGAGGATTAATAAATTGGTATTTCTGGCAATAGAACAATATGAGAGGGGGATTTTTATTGTCAGTTTAATATAGTCCCATACATATTCACCATCTCATCCTGTGTTGTGATGTATTATTATCTACTGGGAATCACATATTCTCTAAGAAGAAAAGAAAAATATCTGTCTTTATTCCATATTTTATATTTTGAAAAACAAGTCATTAATTTACTCAGTCACTCATAAGAGATTCTATAAATGTTTTCTGAACAATAACTGTAATGTCAGGTCCTTTGTGTAGTATTAGGAAACATTAAAACATATATTCTGCCTTCAGTGTGTTTAAGAGACTAGCTTATTTACTTGATCAGATAATTTTCTATTTTTATTATATTTTTGAACACTGGGAGGATGTATTATACTTAGTAGCTATGATGCTGTTTGCCTTCTTATAATAGCAAGTGTTTTTCTATAAGTCCAAAACACTGAAAGCTCATCTATGCTAATAAAAGAGAAAGATGCAAATTGGCTGTACCTTCGTGACACCAACCAGCCAATCTGGAGTGACTATGCAAATTAACCCAATAAAGATGGTGGGTTAATTTGCATATGCAGGCGCCTACCACCCCAGCCACTCATGGCCTCTGGGCAGCATGAGAAGGCATGGCCTGAGCAGAGAGAGGTGGCTCCTGGGCCAGAGCAGAAAGGCCGTGCTGCATCCAGGGAAAGAAAGCCCATTCTTCATGCATCCGGCATCTAGTTTGTAATTGGTGGTGTCATAAAAACACTGACTGGTAGGAATTTAACTTACCTACATACTTTCACTAACAAGAACTAGATTGTGTCATTGCACAAATCATTTAAACTTTACAGGCTTAGGTCTGGCCAGTTTGGCCCAGTGGATAGAGTGTTTGCCTGCCTACCAAAGGACTATGCATTTGATTCTGGGCAAGGACATGTATGCAGGCTTAGTTGCAGGCTCCTCCCTGGCCCAGGCCCAGATCAGGGCTTGTGCAGGAGACAACCAATCAATGTGTTTCTTTCACATTGATATTTCTCTCTGTCTTTCCCTCTCTCTTCCACTCTCCCAAAAATCAATGAAAAAATATCCCAGGGTGAGGATTAACAAAAAATAATAATAATGAAAATAAACTTTACAAGCTTATGTTTTCTTATCTATAAAATAAAAGTAAATTTCTTCGTGCAAATTAAATAAGCGATCATATTTGTAGGTACACAAGCTGTGTGAGATGACATTGGGTAATGGAGATTGTTAGCCTAAGCCATGTTTTCTCAGCATGATGATATCCCTGAGTGGACAAAATTTTGTTCTTTCGGGTAAAAAAAAATCCTATTTTATTTATAATGTACAACTATACACAGAGTATATAAAATGATATATACTTTTTATGTAATAATAATTCACAATTAGAAAAAAATACGTAACTAGGAAAAAATGTTTTTGAAAGACTATCTGGGGTGGTTAAAAAATGATACTGAGAAACATAGACCAATTTTCTCCTCTAAATGCCTATAAAACCATGGAAATATTATTTCTACCTCTAAATTTCATTTCTAGCATTTGCTAAGTCAGGTGTAATCAAAACTTTCTTCCCTACCTCACAAGGTTGTGGTGAAGATCAAATGAAATGATGTCTGTGCAAATACTTTTAAGTGTACAAAATGCTATGATTATCAATTATTATTGATATTGGCCATAATGGATAATATAATACAGTTATTAGTGAAAAAATTACTAGTTGGGACAGTTCAAAAACTATTTTGTAAATGAAAATTCATTTTTTAAATAGGCAATGATAGTGACAACTTTGAAATATTGTTCTTCTAGTTCAGGGATTTAAAATATATTAAATAGATATATTTTTAAATAATGTTGCCTGTTTCTCAATTTAGGAAAACAGCCAAGGAAGTAACTTTCTCTTCCCATAAACACATCAGTTCTAATTTCTCAAGTCCTACATATTACCCTCCATTCCTTAAATCACACACATTCTCCTGGAACGATGAAATATTGTATTTTCTAGAATTGCTTGATCACATGTCTCTTTCTCTATCCTAGATAATCTTAATTTAATTTAATTTACTTATTCTGCACTCAAAATATGTATTTAAAACTAATGATAAGCTGGATGCTATCGTAGTTACTGATCATACAATAGTAAACAAAACAGGCACAATTCCTAAAAGTAGGGCACTGACATTATTATATTTTAGGTCAGCCTACCGCCCTTGGAAAACAGCAATGATGAAGCAATCCTCCCACCCTTTTGTGTTCTAGAAAGTGCTATCACAAGACACAATTCATTCCCATATGACCTGTATACGATTTACAATTCATCTCCCCCTTTTCCCATTGTAATAATCTCTTCCTGCCTCCTTGCTAATCTATGACAAGGTCAGACACAAGCCCTGATTTTCTCATCCATTGCTTCCTAAAAGTCATTTGAACTGACCAATATAGACAAAATACCTGTATGTATTGACTTGACCAAACTTTAGATAAGCTGCTCTCTTTACCCCTGGCCCCAGAACTTAGAATGTGCAACCTACCCTCTCATCTTGAGTCAGTCTACAACCCCTCCTTAAGGGCCTTCCTGAGAATAGACTGGCCTCCATTAAAATAATATCTGGTCTTTTCATCCCATTCACTGGTACCCAGTTCTCTCTACCCTGTTTGGACTAATCTTTTAGATTCTTGTAGTTCTCATGGATACAATATTCTCCTTATTGGCATAGTCCTTCTTGTACATTGCAGTAACCCATCTCACCTCTTGCAGTAACATTTTCTTATAAGTCTCTGCTTAACTCAATCAGGATTGTTTGTTTTGTTTTTTTAATTTGACAGTGCTTCTGTAAAAACAGATGATAATCCTTGTATGTTAAGTGGATTTATACATTATCTCACATTTAGAATAAAGTCCTCTTTTAAAAAAATACATTTTTATTGATTTCAGAGAGGAAAGGAGAGAGAGAGAGAGAGAGAGAGGGAGAGGGAGAGAGAGAGATTGAGAGAGAGAGAGAGAGAGAGATTGAGAGAGAGAGAGAGAGAGAGAGAGAGAGAGAGAGAGATCAATGATGAGAAATAATCATTGCTTGGGTGACTCCTGCATGCCCCCCCCAAAAAAAAAAAAAAAACTGGGGATCAAGCTTGCAACCCAGGCATATGCCCTTTAATGGAATCACAGCTGGGACCTTTCAGTCCGCAGGCCTGTGCTCTATCCATTGAGCCAAACCAGCTAGGGCCTTTTCTTAAACTGAAGGATTTTGGTTTAGTATTGGACTCTAGGTTTTTGTTTTGTTTGGTATTTATCCCTGACAGGTGACACAGACATTTGATCTAGATGTGAACTAATTTAAGTTGTATCTCATGAGCCAACAAACATTATTTGTGATAGGTTTTGGAAACCCAATGTTGAAAGTATTCCAACCCAGAATTAGGAAGAAGGCTCTACCAATATTACTGTGGATTTGGTTAGCAGGTATAGATTTGGATGCAGTTATTATGTGCCTTTTTCTATTTGCTTCCACCCATGTCTTCTCAGATTTTCTTGCTAGTTTTTATGGCAGTTTTATCTCATTTTCTGATCCCCATTGCCTAAACTTGTAGACTCGTTCCCCCAGTTTGATCTATTAGCTGCCTGTGAATTTCTTTAGTCTACCAATAATAATCAACAATTTATCTCTCACAACACACATGCAGAGTCATTCTTCTTAAATTATCTGAATTCTTAATCTTTGTTTCTATATTACTTTTATTGTCTTGTCCATTTTTTGCATACATAATAGGTAAGGAATGAAATTTATCTTTCTCTTGGGTCAGATAAACCTGCAAAAGCCAAAATAAAAAACAAGTCCTTAACACACACATAACTTTCACTTTCCAAGCAACGTTTGTGGAAGATCATGTTAGTTATAATTATTGGTTAAAAGTTTTGCTGTTCTTATGACAATAATGTTAGAGTTACCTAAAACCTTAAGATAAAAATAGATGCTGAAACCGGTTTAGCTCAATGGTAGAGCATGGGTCTGCGGACTGAAAGGTCCCAGGTTCGATTCCGGTCAAGGGCATGTACATTGGTTGCGGGCACAACACTGGTAGGGATTGTGCAAGAGGCAGCTGATAGGTGTTTCTCTCTCATCGACGTTTCTAGCTCTCTATCTCTCTCCCTTCCTCTCTGTGAAATATCAATAAAATATATTTTTTTAAAGATGAAAACAGAGTGCAAACTAGTGCCAATGTTATATTTAGAGATTCTAAGTTGCCATTTGCACATCAAATCCATGAAGGCAGTTGGATTGGAGAAGAGCCATTGGTAGATTGGTAGATTGGAGATTATATTCTCCTATATAATAAAGAGCTAATAAGCTAATTAGACCAACAGCAGGATGATTGTCCCGACGACCTTCTGAATAAAGCCAGGGCTGGGAGGGACTATCCTTGTACAAATTTCATGCACCGGGCCTTTAGTGTGCATATATTTAAGATAAGCAGCATGCAGCAAGCTATTAAAATGACCCATGGAAATGAATGACATGTGGAAACTACCTAGTATATAATTCTTCTTTCGTTCATAGAATTAAGATTGTTGTCTCATCATGTTTCACTTAGGTTCACGCATGTTTTCCTGGACCTCTCACACTAGCTCTCACCTTTCTTCAACATGAAAAATGGAACGGCAGCAATAAAACACTTTTCCCTTCCCTTTGGAGATTCGTAAAACATCTGAGACCAGGAACCATCTTCTACTATCATGTAAACAGGCCAACAGGACTGAGCAGGAGAGGAGATGTCTGGCATCCTGGCCAGATCAGCTGGCTTCTGTCTCCGCCAGACCCCTCCCCCAGAGGTGTGAGAAACCCAGCACAGGGGCTTGGGCAAGCATTTTGAAAGATTGGTTGTTCTGCAGGTGGAAAAAAAAAAGAAAGAAAGACAAAAGAAGAAAGAAAGAAAGGAAGGAAGGGAAGGAAGGAAGGAAGGAAGGAAGGAAGGAAGGAAGGAAGGAAGGAAGGAAGGAAGGAAGGAAGAGAGAAAGAAGAAAGAAAGGGAAAGAGAGAGAAAAAGAAAACAGCTGCAGAGAGCAGGGGTGGTAGAGCAGGTGATGAGATAAGATATGGGTTCATGTCAGAGTCATTACGCTTTTCTGGTAAATGGGCTGCAAATTAATTGGTAGCTATACTAGTTAATTATTTGCATTGCCGACATCCTCAGGCCTGCCTGTGGCTGTTAGTGGAGCCCAGTGAAACTTCAACATGGAGAGTATTCCTTTCCCCCCACGTGAAGAATTTAAATCCGGGCTTCCTCATAGGTGGTGTTTTTCAGGACACATCAGCAACAGAATGATTAAATGATTCAAAATACTTTTAATGTCTAGAGAGATTTGGGTTGTGACTTTTGAAATCGGAAGGGTCAGACTGTAAATCATGATAGGTTTCTGTGGAATGGCACGTAGATTGCCCCAAATGCTATCAAGTGGCCTGGGTGGAAGTGTTCCCATGTTTCAAGTGGTGAAGATGCATACATCTCTGGCCTCGCAGAGAAACTGGGTCAGGTGAGTGACAGGCTTAGAGGAGACTATAGAAATGACTTCTCATGTAGACAGCCTGTATCTATCCATCTACATATAGGCACATATCCTATATGTAGATATATCTACGCACAAATATGCATATCTATCTATCTATCTATATCTATCTATCTATTTATCTATCTATCTATAATCTTTTTTTCTTTGTAACAATGAGAATACTTTCTTTAGGGGAAACATACTTTAATCCAATATGTGTTAATTTGTTTCATGGGCTCCAAAAGAGAATAAAAATGGCAATATTTTATAAACATAACCAAGAATCCATTATATATATATATATATATATATATATATATATATATATATATATATATATATATATATAATGTCTTCCTACAAGACTTCCAGTGCACTTCCCTCCCGCCACCTCTACTCCTCCCACCCCCACACCTCTCCCCCTGAGGCAGGCAGGGCAGGGCAGGGAGGGAACCTGCTGTGCCCACCTCCGCAGCTGCCTTCGCAGCCCCATGTGCTACCACTGAGCACCTCGCCCTGCCCTGCATGCTCTGCCAGTGCTTTCCCTCCAGCAGCCACAGCCGCCTTGCTTACCACTTTCCCTCCCTCTTCTTTCTATGCTGTCTAGAGTCTTCACTCCTCCCTCCCTCCACATATGCAAAATAACTGCCATATTTGTTGGGTCAATTTGCATACTCACTCTCATTGGCTGGTGGGTGGTGGGCATGGCTTGTGTAGCAGAGTGATGGTTAATTTGCATGTTACTCTGTTATTAGGTTATATGTTTTAAATACTTTTTATTAAGTCACATAGCTTAAAATGTGTCTTCAACATTATTATTCTTTTGTCTCTATGATTTGATTAGGGGAGCAGATAATGATGTATTTTTAAATACAGAAACATAGAGAGCAGAATGAAAAGTCCTGAAAATCCCACCTTTTTACAGAGATAACCACAATAAACATGTTTATTAAACAAATATGAAATTATAATTCAAATATTTTGTGCATGTATGTATATTTATATGTTATGTACTCTGATCTTTTGTTCACTCAGTAGTAGTTTTCATCATCCTTCTGTGTTAGTTGACCTATTTATTTTTCTTTATAATGATTTCATAATGCTCTATTTTATAGATAATCCTATTTTTAAATAAAATATTTTATTGATTTTTTACAGAGAGAGAGAGGGATAGAGAGTTAAAAACATCCATGAGAGAGAAACATCAATCAACTGCCTCCTGCACACCCCCCACTGGGGATGTGCTCTCAACCAGGGTACATGCCCCTGACCAGAATCGAACCTGGGATCTTTCAGTCCGCAGGCTGATGCTCCATCCACTGAGCCAAACCAGTTTTGGCAGATAATCTTATTTTTAACTTGAACACATAAATGGACATTTTAGATAGTTTCTTACTTTTTACTGTTGTAAACAATCTTTCATCTTACATATTGTCTGCATCATTTCTGTTGAAAAAAATTGCTAGTAGTGGGATATTCTGCCAAAAGATATATACATAATTAATTTGAAGATTGAGTAATCAACTGATTATTTTGATTAACTAATAAAAAAAGAAGGTAGAGATAATAAAAATGGTTAAGATAAGGAAAAAAATGTTTAGTAATGAAACTCATATCTCTCATTCTGCCTTTATATAGACACTTATTTTATTACTTATAATTAGTCTTCCCTGAGTACTGACTTCTCTTAAGGACATATAAGTTGTGTCATTATCTATTGAATAGTCTACAGTAAATTAAGAATCATCATTTGAATGTTGATGTGTTGTACATACCATAGAGGATCATCAAAAGGGTGATCTCTAAAAAAAGGTTTTGAATAATTACTAGGCACATACATTGGAAAATTGAATAAATTAAAATATATTTCCATCACCTGAATTATTAACCTCATTTCCAATAGGACTTAGCTAATAAGGAATAAGTGACTTTAAATAAAAATATAATTCAGCTATAGTCAGCTATTAAAACAATTTAGTCTAGCCAAAACCGGTTTGGCTCAGTGGATGGAGCATTGGTCTACAGATTGAAAGGTCCCAGGTTTGATTCCTATCAAGGGCATGTACCTTGGTTGCAGGCACATCCCCAGTGGGGGGTGTGCAAAAGGCAGCTGATCAATGATTCTCTCTCATCGATGTTTCTAACTCTCTATCCCTCTCTCTTCCTATCTGTGAAAAATCAATAAAATATATTTAAAACAATAAAACAATTTAGTCTACATTTATAATGAATTAACATTGAAAAAACGATTAACTCACCATGCAGAAGAAATAACAGCTGTTCTGAAAGAAAATAATGGACATAGAAGTAGGCTTGGTTTATGTCTTATCCTGAGTATCTTGTCTACTACTCTCTTATTTGTGCATGCCATTTTTCATTTTAGTTCATTCTAAATGTTGTAGTAAATTATTGAAAGTATTCAAAACTCATACCACATAAGATGTAGTTCAGTGAAACTTTGCTATGATATGTTCAAGATTGGTACAACCAGAAAAGTGTGTACAGCCATGTATTTGATAGAGAAAGAGCCCATCTTTGTCTGCCCGTGTTCTTTGCCCTTCCTTGTTCTCCATAGTTAGTTACTGGACACCAGCCATCAGAAACCAAATGGACCAATTAGTCACCAGTCAGGAGGCATGCATTCATTTCAGAAAATTGGCAACTTGACTGCTCTATTCCCTAATCAAAAAGCATCTGGATGAAATTTCCCCAGGGAATATTAACTCCTAAATTTTCCAAAGTAGCACCTGGAGACTTAGTCAATTAGCTTTTCCATTTTTCAAGCAGTGCATTGTTTTGAATCTCATCTGTTATTTAAATGATCTAAAGTTCTGTGTCCTTGGGTTGAAATAGGATAACTGTGAAAGACTCCACTTCTGTGGAACTGTTGCTGTAGACTTAGGCAATTCTATTGGCCTCAAGACCTGTCATCTACTGTTAATTTGATCACTCTTTCAATGTTTGGAAAACTTTGTGACCTATTTCATGGTTCTCTTCCTATTCTGAGCTCTGCCATCATGTTGGGTGACATCCATGTTAATCTGTTGGCCCATTCCAAAACCAAGTCTCTTATGGCCTAAAGACTTCAATATAAATAACTAGGGCAACATAAAATTAATAATCTTAATGGGGATGGTTCTAAGAGTGAAAGGATATGTTACTGAAAATTATGCCCAGATAACATTAAACCAGAACATCCATTCTTCAGATCGTGGCTCAAGGAGTAATTTTGGCTTTTTATTCTTTAAGACCTACATTTTGTAGATCTAGATATCGATTCTTCTGATGGATCTGGGAAAAGTAAATTGAAAATATTCCAGAAATAAGTCATCATTCCAGATGTCATTAAATAGATATGATTCATTGAATGAGATCAAAAGTTCAACATTAACATGACTTTGAGGGATTCAAGACTTTAATGAAGAAATAAAATGTTCTGTTTTTTCACACAATATGGACACAGAGAACTGAAACTTCCTATTTATATCTTATTTCTATCAACATGATTTTGTTATTATACTGTCATTATTAGCATGAGTTAATTTATCTTGAGAGCCCAGGAAAAGGGCTTAAATGTTCATTTCAAAAACTGACTGTAATACTCAACAGTAGATAGTTGGTGCCCTAAAATTGCTCGAAATCCTTTTCTTAAAATATTTACCTTGTTTCCACTAAAAAAAATAAAATAATCTTTTTTTTCTTTTCTTATCAAGTACCCATGTTGAAAGATCTGCTCAAAATCAAACCTGCATTTCTCAATAAATTATGTCTTTTTTTATTCTCTGAGACACTGCCCAAATTCTGCAGTGGTGGTAGTTCAAATAGATTCAGCTTTGTCTTATCAACATAATGTTGATTCTTTGAATTAAAGTAAACTGAATATTACATTTGTTTCATAAAAATGTGGATTGAGTAAGATCAGCTTCATTACATGATAGCTTGTTAAAAAAATAGGTGATAAAACCTTTTATGCTTTTCTGAGTTATATAAAGTAGTCATAGAAGCAGAGAATCCGATAGTGGTTACCAGGGGCTGGGGGATGGGAAAATGAAGAGTTGCTATTCAATGGGTGAGGATTTTCATTTATGCTTTATGAATAATTTCTAGAGACCTGCTGTAAAACATAGTGCCTACAGTTAATGCTACAATATTGTGTGCTTCAAACTTCGTTGAGAGGATAAATTTCATGTGAAGTGTTCTTACCACAGGGGGAGAAATATAAAAGAACACAAAGAAACTCTGGTAGGTGTTCAGTATGTATATTATCTTGATTTTGGTGAGGTTAATAAAGGTGTTTGCATATACCCAAACTCATCTACTTATATGCCTTAAAATTACTGTACTTTATAGATCAATTGTAGATTAATAAAGCATTTTTCAAATAAAATACTTCAAGTCATTTCAGAGCCATATGTTTGGGTCAGCTGTAGGCAAAATTCAGTCAACAATCTTGTGTATATGACCTTATTAGTTGGCAGAAGCTCAGACTTGGCCAAGAATTAATAGGGGGGAAAGAACATTTATTAGATACCTACTGTGTGCCAGTTGGCTTAGTATTTTACATGAGTGATCTCCTTTTGGTCAGATTTTGAAGATTTCTGATTATTATTAAATCAAACTTATAAATCATTTGAAACTCTTTACCAATACTACTTCCAATTGAGATTAAACTGCTAAACATCTCACAGAGCATTTAAAATGTAATCAGGTCCAACACTGATTCATTAACCGGCTCATTGGTTGACTCATATAGCAAGAGCATTATCTCAGCTCCAGGCTGCATTTGTCATAGACAGCAAACTACCATACAAAGTGTAGGTCCATATCGGCCTTGATTTACCCATATATCAAAATCCAGGTAATGAGTTATTAAAATGCACCATTACCTGTCATATGAATTTTTTCACATACCCTATTATTTATATTTTATTTATTTGTTCAAGTCTGGATACACTTTTCTATTATGATCAGTAAAAAAAAAAAAAAAAAAAAAAAAAAAAAAAAAAAAAAAAAACAGAAAAAAACCCATAAGATTGTATAAGGAGTTGTGTTGTTTATTGTTTGTTTGTTTTGTTTTATTTGTTTTGTTTTGTTTTGAAGGAGTTATATGGGAAAATTTATGAAAAAGGTAGGAATTAAACCAAGCTATAAATAAATATTAAATTGTCTAATTTCTACTTTCATGTATCTTGGCTTGAATCTTATATCTCCACTTATGTCTTTATACTTAACAGCTCAAGAATGAATTTGGCTTGTCAGCTTACTCTATACAGAATATGTTGGGGACTCTGACCTAGGCCCAGTGGCTCCATTCTTACCTCCAATCTATCTGCACATTTTGGATTGTCTCTTAGCTAGAAAAAGAAAAGAGTGAGAAATCACACACTTATGTAAACTATGTAATTGAGCACATGTAATGCACTGATACAAAGGGAGGGTATAGGAGAGTGGCTTTTGCTCATATTCTCCCCACCTCAATTCTGAGTATTTTATGACCTCATCTCAGTATTTCATGACCTCTTCCTTCAGTTAAAATACACAAGACTGAGAATAAATTAGAAGTGACTTTGCCACTTAAAATAGACAAGAGATAATAAATTAGAAGTGACTCTGCCTCTACCATGTCATAGCTTTGTTGGCCCTCTGCCAAGATTTTAGCAGATGCTGTAAAGAGACCAAAGAAGATTGAGCTTTAGGGCATCATCCATATACAATGTGTGTGGCCAACAAAATCGCTCCCCAACTGGAAGAAGACTCAGAGATGCTAACTTATGCCTCTGTATCATATGTGGAGCCTGCTCCTCACTAACTCCTTTTTTTCAAGGTTGCTTCACCAGAAGCATCTTTTCATTAGATGGTCACAATTTGATGACACAATCAAAGAAGTTGGGTGAACTTTTATTTTTTAGGCACAAATATTTTATTTTGCTGAAGTAAAAATATATGAAAACAGATTGGTAGGTGCAAAAGGTGAGGGTATTGGCAGTGAGAGAAATGGGTGAAGGGGTCAAAGGGTATAAACACCCATTTATAAAATAGAGACATTCTGAAAATGTAATGTTTAGCATGGTGATTTTAGTTAACAACACTGATTGCATATTTGAAAGTTGCTAAGAGAGTAGATCTTAAAATTCTTACCACAAAGAAAAAAATTTGTAACTATGGTAATGGATGTTAACTGGAATTACTGTGATGATTATTTTGAAATATATAAAAATATTGAATCATTATGTGGTTCACACCTGAAAATTATATAAGGTTGTACGTGAATTATATCTCAATAAAAAAGAATTACAAATATAATAAGAGATATCAGCATAATGTCAACCATATAGGCACTAAGAAATTATCTTTGATTCACTTGTCTACAGTAGTATGTGTAAAACATTCAGTATTATTGCTATTTTGTGTTTTTACTCTGTCATTTACCAAAATCACCATATATTTTTAAAAAATTCAGCCATAATTTATAAATCAGGAATCTGAATTCCAAAATAATGTGCGACTATTTCAAGTTTGAACAGAAAGCCCTCTGAGGAGTTTGACCCAGATATTTCTAGAGCCCTGAAGACATTATTAAAATATAGAATATTAGTTGCTCAAAAGTCAACATCTGTATTCATGTCCTGTATTTCATCCATGCTTAAAACTGTAATGCCCAAAGTTCTCAAATAAAAGCACTAGAAATTCATTTGAAATGGCTAAACATCTCACAGAGCAAAATCTGAAAAGCATTAATATGCTGAGTGCATTCATTTTTTGGCTTTAATGGATTTGATCTGTATTTAGAGGCTAAATTATTCATTCTAGTTTTGCTGTTTAGAACCAGCAATTTAAAAAAAAATTACCTTTGTAAAATAAGTTTCCTTACTTACATGTGGAAATATTAAGAGATACAGTAAACATTTTACTATTAGCCATTCCCTGATTGGCAGACCAAAGGACTTGCATGGTCTTGAACTAGCAATAATGTTATTCAGGCCAACATCAAGATTTGAGCAAACAGTTTGAAAATGAATACGTGTTCCTTCAGTAGGTGTTTTATGTTTATTTTTTTAACAAGTCTCTCTCCTATAGGAACATGATATAATTTCTCTTTCTGAACAAAACGATGATAAAAAGCCTAAGAGACTAAACAAAATATATATGGTCTTGACTAAACACCCCCAAGAAGAGAATTCGCTAGATCCTTGTAAACAGTCTCAGTATAAATAAAGGGCTGGAACTGTAGTTTTTGAAGTAAGAAAATTGTAGAAAAAGAGAAACTAGTCTGCACCAGTACAGTCTGTTTTCCAATCATGCTGAAAATATTGAAGGTTTATTTCTTATTCACACAAAGTCCATTGTGGAGTTGCTTAACTTTCTAACGTAACCATTTTCCACGCAGAAAACCATTGTTCCAGGTTGATGGTGGTTACACAGTCTTGTAGCTCTACCTGGAATGTATTATCTCCTAGACCAGTGGTTGGCATACTCATTAGTCAACAGAGCCACATATCAACAGTACAACGGCCAAAACCGGTTTGGCTCAGTGGTAGAGCATCGGTCTGCGGACTGAAAGGTCCCAGGTTTCATTCCGGGCAAGGGCATGTACATTGGTTGCGGGCACATCCCCAGTAGGGGGTGTGCAAGAGGCAGCTGGTAGATGCTTCTCTCTCATCGACATTTCTAGCTCTCTATCTCTCTCCCTTCCTCTCTGTAAAATGTCAATAAAACATTTAAAAAACAAACAAACAGTACAACAATTGAAATTTCTCTTCAGAGCCAAATTTTTTTAAACTTAAACTTTTTCTAATGCTACTTCTTCAAATTAGACTCACCCAGGCCATGATATTTTGTGGAAGCGCCTCACTCAAGGGGCCAAAGACCCACGTGTGGCTTATGAGCCGCAGTTTTCCGACCATGGTCCTAGGCCAACGTGGCAAGGGAGAGAACACTAACAGGTCTTGCAGGTAAATACATCAGTCAGAAAGTGGCTTACATTGCTCACTTCTGTTCAAAACATATCAATAGTAGCTTGACCCCGCCAAACCTTAAAACTAAAAACTAAAAAAAATAAAAAATAAAAAAAAAAAGTAACCTCTATGCATGCCTGGAAAGAAAAGGAAAGCTGGTAAGATCTCTTGAGCAAAAGGAAATGCCAGCTGAGGATTAATTTATAATGCTCAGAGAACACAGTGAAGGCTGCATTCCCTTTACCATCTGGCTGCTGAAGTATATAGAGTGGTGCTTCTATTGTCTTCTATTGGTTGACTTAAGGAGAAGCTAAAGGACAAAGGATCTTCTTCCTCTCAGGGGAGGAGTGCCTAAGAACAGAGAGCCATGTTTAAAGCCATGACAGTTCCTGAAACAATATTAAAATTACAGAAGCCCTTAAAGTGAAGAGCAAGTAATAGACCTCCCTGAGAGATTTGTGTGTATTAAGGCTCAACGTACAGTCCTACAACTGGAGAACACGGCAAGGAGACCATGAACACAACTGGTGTCTGCTCATTTCTTTCCTGGGATGAATGAGTCCCTTTAAAGATGGCAGCCTTGCTCTCTAACCTTTGATCTCTCCGTCTTAAACAGTGATGATATCGGTGCTATATTTACTGTATTAACCCACTTGCTTATTTATGTAAACTGCTAGATACACAGAAGAGCAGGTTTGGTTTAGAGATAAAAACAATCTTGGAATCACCATCTCTACCTATTTTTACAGAAAAACAAACAACAAAACACCACTTCTAGAATGCTAGACTGTCCTGTATCTAGTTTTCTTATTTGATGGTTTGCCACTTTTACCAACAGATCCATTTTTATCAAATAGAATCGTATTCAAAACTCTAATGTGTAAAGTAGAACCAAAAAGTGTTTTATTGGTCTAAATTATTTCATATTTAATTCAGTTTCATTTTCCAATTTATCAGTTCTATTTTTCATGGCATAGTGTTGAGAAATCTTTGATTTACATAGACAAATGGTTGCAAATGGTTTTTAAATATTTCTAGGTGATGTCTTGCTAGAGTTTCTTAAATTGTTCTAGAAGCTTGACAGAAGCAGTGATTTTTTCCCCCCCAAAAAATTAAATCACTACCTTACCAATATTTAACTAGTACTTTTTTCTTTAATTGAATCGAAAAAGATCTCTTTGCTAACTGAAATACTCATTGTCTAAGAAAAAAGATTCAAATGTATCTAGTAATTTGGGATTCTTTAAAACATCTTAAAATTAGATACCTTGGCTTTATCCATTAAATAATCACTCAATATTTCACAGTAGTCAAATATATTTTATTGCATGTTGAAATAAAAAATTAAATGTCAACTTTACTGCTGACAGTCTACAAAAGTGAGTTACTATGAATATGAGTTGGACTCATTATATTATTATTAGGGGGAAATATGCAAGTTATTTCAACAACATAGAGCTTAACTATACAAATCTAAAATGTCATTTGAAATGATCATGTTTTAAAGTCTTAGACATATAAACAGTTCCTAGTAAAAAAAAGAATTTAAATAAATTCAACTAAGATTATATATAACTCTCAACAAAATGCAATTAAAATCTTCAGCCTTAAAATTTAAATAAAATTTAGTTAGAAGTGATATTACATAACAGTGTTTTCTAGTAAGTTTTCTAACCCAGTGCTATTGTCTATGAGACATAAGCTAACACATAAAAATAGTCTCAAATATTTGGTTCTGTGCTGTTTTCAAATTCTCAATGCAGATATCACATTTTTGACACCTTACTAGATAGAATATTTTAAATGCAAATGCTTTTAAAAGGCTGTTTGTAAAATCACTTTTATAATTATTATTTAAGTAACCACCTGAAAATGAAGAGAATATCAACATCTGGAACTTCTGCCTGAAATATTCAGATTTCAAATATTTTTATCCTTCAAATTAAAATTTCATGGGTGGTTGACATTTTTTTAGGGTTTGATGTGTATAATGTTTGAAATTACACTCTGTGCCTGATTAAAACTCAACATATAAATAGTATTTTTTATTGTTTTCTTTTTTTAAGTATAGAACTATTTCTAATTTTAAGAGTAATTATTTTATCTGACCAAAAATAACCATATGTTTTGCATGTGTATGAATATGTATGTACATGCATAAAACAAGAAACATTACAAAATGATACAGACTGAGTTGCTTATTTAAAGTGGCTACAACCAACTTGCATCTTTCCTCTCCTTGTTATTATAAAACATTTTTTTCTATGCTGAGAACTTATTTCACCAGAAACAATTGAATGTTTCCTGGGACATAGTAGGCAGAAAGACATTAAGACTTGAATGACAATCTGAAGAAAGTGTACAATTTGTGAATACAAAGAATCTGGGCTCCAGTTCAGAAAAATATTTGAGCATGTTGTGTTGTGTCCACAGTGTCTCGGGGCAAAGGAGTGGTGGAGGAGACCAGGCTGTCTATGATGGAATCTTTAAGGGTCTAACAAGTCCTAACAATGGAGGGATAAAGTGGGGCTAGATTACTGGGAACTTTGAACGCCTCAGTGGAGTTGTTCAAATTTTAATTATCAGTAAGGACATTGGCAGTTGAGACTCCTTATAAGATTTGTTGTGCAGAACTGATAAATATTAAATAATCCCCTCTAATTATTAGTTTTTTTAAAAAAAATAATGTGTCAAAACTGGTTTGGCTCAGTGGATAGGGCTTCAGCCTGCAGACGGAAAGGTCCCAGGTTCAATTCCAGTCAAGGGCATGTACCGAGCAGCTGATCAGTGTTTCTTTCTCATCACTGTTTCTAACTCTCTATCCCTCTCTCTTCCTCTCTGTAAAAAAATCAATATAATATATTTTTAAAAATAAAAAGTAAAGATTTTTTTTAAAAAAATAATGTATTTTAGGTAGCAATGTGGATTCAAAAAGAGGGACTAGGTCAGAAGAGAGATGCCAACGTCCTGACTAGGATGTTGGCACAAATAAAAGAAGTAAAATAGAGATGTTCTCCTACATTTATCACTTTTAAACCTTTCGGCCTATTTTCACATGACATTTGGATGCCCTTCAGACTTGAGGACATTCTGTTTTGTGTGAACAGCAACAAAAAATGCTACACAATGCAGGCAATGTGGCATATGCCCTGATTTCATCCACTCAGGCGACTATGCTTACTGTGCTCACCCTCCGTGTGATCAGCTAGGTATAACCAAAAATTGGGTGTCTCCAGTGCCCAGATCTGAGTTCATACTTTTGCGTGATGGGTTCAATGCCTACCTGCTTCCTTCCCTACTGAAAGGAATTCTATTAAAGCTCTTGGTCAGAAGTAAAACATGAGCTATCAACATACCACCGTTTCTGACAGCTTTTCCATTTATATATGCATTTCAATCAATTTTAAATCAGAGAGACAATAAAGCAAAACTTTGAGCTTTCCATTTGCCTCTGCAGTGTTGGGTGCCCTCTCTGATGTTTACAGTTCACAGTCTCATAATAATGGATGATTGTAGCACCTTGCTCTTCTCTGTACATTTTTCTAAAGCTTTCAGCAATTTCATTAGAGTTGTTTTGTTGGTGTGTGTGTGTGCTTTTTTAAGATGTCAATTAGAATAAAATGAAAAAACTCTGAAGCCATTTGAAGCATAACAAAAAAGGAAATGTAATCTAACTTTGGGTGAAACTGATTTTTTTAAAATTCTGCTTCTTTCTGACATCTTTGTAGATTGTCTGATCAAAAATGTCCAGGTAATTTTGGAGGGCTTTTTAGGTTTTCTACAACCACTAACAGGGAGACATTCTTCAACACAGGAATAGTGTTTCCCCCTTAACCTCTATGTGTCCACCCACAAAATACCACTCTGTGAAATGTATGTCTTGTTGGTTTGCCCATAATGGCTTTTACTTGTATCTACCTATTTTATCATCCTAATTCCACTGCCATTCTATAAAATTAGCTAAAAGTATAGTTGAATTCTATTGCCATAAAAAAAAAGATTGGCCTGGCCTATGTATCTCAGTTGGTTGAGTGTAGTTCCATGCACCAAATTTTTTTTTGTAAAAACTTTTTAAAAATGGCTCGTTCAATTCTGGTCAGAGCACATACCCAGCTTGTGGGCTGTATCTCCAGTAGGGGACACACAGGACACAGCCTATAGAGGTTTCTCTCTCGTCGATGTTTCTATATCGCTCTCTCCCTCTCCCTTCCTCTCTCTTTAAAGTAAATTTTAAAAATATATTAAAAATAGGTTGACATTGACAAGGATCTTATTTTAATACTATTTTGTCAGTAAATAATTTTGTTTAGACAGTCTTCCTCAATACCCCATGAAACATAATGTAGCAGGCTTGAATTATTTTTTCAAATGAAGATTTATTTTTTATGTTAAAAGTATCATATATTTAATTGGCTTAGTAAGCCAATTGGCTTAGCATCTCTCAAAATCTTATTTGCTTCGTGGTGACCAAAAAATGGGGGGAAAAAGCAGGTGACTACCAATCAGAAGATATTATGATAATTTCAACACATCAATCACAATCATAGTTTAGGAAAAGAAATAATGGAAAGTAAACATTTTTAAATCTAATTAGAATCACTCTGTAGAGATCAGACCACATTGGGAATCCA
Organism: Vespertilio murinus; assembly: GCA_963924515.1. Lineage (NCBI taxonomy): Eukaryota > Metazoa > Chordata > Mammalia > Chiroptera > Vespertilionidae > Vespertilio > Vespertilio murinus. Next base: position 160,868,152 of record OZ004709.1, read on the forward strand.
TGTGCCATTTGGGTACAGGTTTTAATGGCTCATTTTTAAAATTACAACTAAAATAAAAATCTATAAAATATCGTACAGAAAAAAACAGAAATACATGAGCTCTCATAAAAGGTAAGCCACTTGATTTAGGCACAGCTGGGTCTAGGAGGTCAACCTGTCCCTCGGTATCTTTCTCTCCAGGTCTCAACACCACTAACTTCTCTGATCCTCACTCTCTACAGTTTCTCTCCGCATGGTGACAATAGTGAGCAATTTGAGCATTATTCTCCCAACTTTCCGGTTTAGCAGTTTCTTCAGAAAATGGACTTCTTTTCCCAAGGTTGATATAATTTTCACAGAAAAAAAAAATGGCTGGCTTTGTTGTGATAGATTATCACCAGCATAGAAAGGGATCCTCTTTGGGCAGCTTGAGCCTGTATGATTGACAGCTCTGTACTACTTCCTAGAGCAATCTTCCCTTCAGAGCCTGGAGAAGATGAGGCCCAATGAAACTAGAGATTCTACGGTCTGCCAAACTCTAACAAACAAACAAACAGTACTTATATGGGTGTGCCTCTTGGGAGTGGCAGGAAGACTAAGGCCACATACAGAAACAACCCATAGAAGAAAAACAGTTTCACTAATATAGTGGCTTCTTTCATTTATGTGATCATTTGATAAATACTAATAAACTATTTATTATATACCAGATCTAGGCTAGGTGCAAAAAAAGTGTAATGCCACAAATAGAGAAAAGTAGCAATTGTCCTTTTGACATAAAAATAGGAGAAAGTTGCCGAAACCGTTTGGCTTAGTGGATAGAGCGTCAGTCTGTGGACTGAAGGGTCCCAGGTTTGATTCCGGTCAAGGGCATGTACATTGGTTGCAGGCACATCCCTGGTGGGGGCTTTGCATGAGGCAGCTAGTCTTTGATTCTCTCTCTCATCGACATTTCTAGATCTCTATCCTGATCCCTTCCTCTCTGTAAAAAATCAATAAAATATATATTTAAAAAAAAAATAGGAGAAAGTTTACTTTTTCTTTAGTTAAGGCCAGCTAGAAAACACAGATGATGCAAGTGTCCCCTAATCTAGCTTCATATATATATATATATATATATATATATATATATATATATATATAAAAAATTATTGATTTTTACAGAGAGGAAGAGAGAGGGATAGAGAGTCAGAAACATCAATGAGTGAGAAATATGGATCAGCTGCCTCTTGCACACCCCCTACTGGGGATGTGCCAGCAACCAAGGTACATGCCCTTGACCAGAACCAAACCTGGGACCTTTCAGTCCACAGGCAGAGGCTGTATCCACTGAGCCAAACTGGTTTCGGCCTACTCTAGCTTCTTAAAACTCCCTGCCTTACATTTCAGAGGGATTTGATTTAGACCGAATGCTGATGTCTCTCCTACTGCAATAGGTTTGAGTAGATTCTTCCTTTTGTGTTTAATATTGCAAACATTTTTTCTGCTTTGCTGCAATGTAGAAGGAAGCCAAGTAGTTGCTCATTTAAAAAATAAGGGTGATTCTATTTATAACTATCAGGAAGAAAACAAAGTCTGGGTCACTGTTAATAATTTTAAAATGTTCTTAGCATAAGTCTTATCTTTCCTTAAAAGCCCTACTTACATTTCTGTTCACATACTGGATTTAAAAGATGGTTTACTTTCATTAAGTGAAAGCAAAATTTTTATTTAGCTGTTTATTTTTTAAAAAATGGGGGCTCAAAGTGGTCACCTTGAAATTTTGGTTAACCATTTACATAACTGCCCTTTTTACTCTGCAGTGGCAGGCAGACCCACTTAAAAAGGTAGACTTTTAGATTATAAAACAACAGGGAATGACTTGATCATCTTTCTAAATGAGAAAGGATGACAAATATGTGGAACAGTAATTTGTAAAATAGACTGTAAAACTTTTTCAGGTGTTTTGGAGTCACTGTTTGAACCTATTGGTCTTTGTTCTACTGTGGCCCCATTCTTTAAAAGTTAAAAAAAAATTGCATTGGAAAAAACTTATAGATGAGAACTCTAGTTACAGAAAGCATGCCAGAGAAATGTAGTCTCAGTGCCTTCCCACATGAGAAAGGTGAACTCCACAGTGTACGGTGCCTTTGCCCAGACTCATGTGGCTAAAAGGAAGCCATGTTGTTGTCCAACTGGACTCTGTTCTATATATTTCAGTTCTGCCCCTGAGCCCATTGCATTCGAGTCTTCATCTCTCTTGGCATATTGGTTTACTAATGTCTTACATTACTACTTGTTAATCTTATCCTGGGTTATCCCTAACATATTCATATGGTTTTGATTTTGAACAGCTGCAATCCAACACAGTATCTGTGCCTCAGACCATGCCTCACACATCCCTGCACTGTTGAAGGGCGCACTGTTTGCCATTAAGCAGCTGCCATGTTTCAGCTCGGAGGCAGCTAAACTCCTGTGATGACTAAGATGCTCCCTGTTTATGTGACTTGCAGTCAGTGTTTAGCTTTGGTGGAGCATAATGAGACATTTGCATGGAAGCCCAGCCAGGCCACTGCAGCGCCTCGGGGCGGGGCTTAGCAGGCAGTCCTCAGAAAGCTTCTGCCTGCAGGACATACAAATGAGGGCATTTCCCTTAAACGGGAGGCATGAAACGGCAGGGAAGCTTGTTGATGTAGTTATATTTTAAGACAACAGCACTCAAAACGTCAGTCATGATTCATCATTATTATTATGATTGTCACTTTCAATCTATGGTTCTCTTTCCACTACCCTGAAGAATAATTCTTTAAGAAAGACAGGGTGCATGGATTTAATTCTGAAAAAAAGTGTGATTATTGTCTTCAGGAGTAAGACCAAATGCTAAAGTCTACCTGCATATTAAATAAACTATAACTTTGGATATAGTCATACAATGTCGCAAAGCCTCAGTTTTCTATTCTGATTATAAAGATAATAAAAAATGTCCCACCTGATTGACTGGATTTGTGACCACCTTGTAACACAGTATAGCAAATAAATAGATAGATGATAGATAGATAGATAGATAGATAGATAGATAGATAGATAGATTAAAAGTATAACTGTGAAAATAATGCAAATATTGGTAGCTTTATGACTTGGAGTATTAGAAATTACTAGATTATCCAAAACCGGTTTGGCTCAATGGATAGAACATTGGCCTGCGGACTAAAAGGTCCCAGGTTCCATTCCAGTCAAGGGCATGTACCTTGGTTTCGGGCACATCCCCAGAAGGGAGTGTGCAAGAGGCAGCTGATCTATGTTTCTCTCTCATCGATGTTTCTAACTCTCTATCCCTCTGTCTTCCTCTCTGTAAAAAAATCAATAAAATATATTAAAAAAAGAAATGACTAGATTATGATGAAGTTTTATAAATAAAAGTAATAATAATTAGTCATTCTATAAGCAAACAAGTATTGGCATTAGCATTCAAATGTATACATTATAATAGTTAATATAATGAAAATATTGTTTATATCACCATTCAGATTATTTTAATTCTATTTAGAATATAAGATATACTTCTATATGGATTGGATAACTTAGCCTCTGTGGGAGAAAATTATTTTGATTTCTTTTTAGATTTTATTATTTGGTTTGTTAGATCCTAATTTCTGTGTGTGTGTGTGTGTGTGTGTGTGTGTTTGTGTGTGTGTGTGTGTTAAAATGGAGTGTTGTTCTATCATTAATTTATTTTAAAGTCCCTTATATTTGGAATGTCATGGAAGTTCATTTAATCTGCCTTTCCAGTCAGTATAGAAAACTTCAGGGTTTATTAATAACGTTTATTAATCATTTACTGCTAGTATATATTAAGCATTTTTTGAACAAGTTATATTCTAACCTCTACTTGACTTTTTCCAGTGACCAAATGTTATTTCTACTGTAGTACTATTACTACAATTCATTTGTAATTCTTATAATAAGCAAAATCAGAGGAAACATTTATTTCTGAAATCCAAAACATACCCTAATTCATATTTTATCATTGTTGGATGATAAAATCCACTGTGGATCCAATAACAATTTAAAAAATGAATGAAATAAGGAAACAAAGATTTATGTGGCCTTAAATAGCATATGTCTGGACAGATCCTACAAATCTGATTGGGTGAGAACTAGAAATTAATAATCAAAATGTTTTCCATTGTTAAACCAACAGAAAGGTAAAAGTCAACATTTTACTTATTGATAAGAAAGGTCTCTTTTCTGAGTGGTTATGCTTCCCTTAACACTGTCCTGTTCTCTATCCTGCTTCCTATGTCAACATACTATGACTCTCCAAAAATATATAAATATTATATATTTACCCTATATAATAAAGAGGCAATATGCAAATTGACCCTTATGCACTCACAAGATGGCTGCCTATGATCAGGCCAGCTGGGGTATTAGTGAGGGACAACCAAAGGACTGAACAAACAGGCTTCGTGAGGTGACCAGACTGGCAGTGGGGGCATTTAGGGGTGACCAGGCTGGCAGTGGGGAGAGTAAGAGGTGACCAGGCTGGCAGCGGGGAGGGAGTGGGCAGTTAGGGTGACCTTGCAGGCAGGCAGGCAGGCAGGTGAATGATTAGAAGCCAGCAGTCTAGGATTGTAAGAAGGATGTCTGACTTCCCCCAAAGGTGGAGGCTGAGCTAGGAGACCCCCTCCCATGCACAAATTTCATGCACCAGTCCTCTAGTACTAGTATAATAGACTCACAAAAAGATGAAAGCTAAGAGACTCTTACAGAACAAGGTAATTTGAAAGCTAAGAGGGTCTCACAGAACCAGGTAGTTACTTACAGACCCCTATATAGTGATTGTTCAGGAAAGAATTTAAAAGAGCAAAATGAAACCACTAAACTAATTTTCAATTTCTACCTTATCTGGTTTGAAAAATGAAATGCTTTCTTTCCCATTTTGCTGAAGCCATGTTATGGTACCGAAGTTCAGGACTCTCGCATCCATCTATGAATGGGTATAATGAGATTCTGCAGTGGAAGATGTAGGATATGAGCTCCTTTGATCCCATTAGAACATGAAAGGTTTAGCTTTTCTGCTAAGGTTTCAGAGAGCCAGAGCTTTTTATTCCTTGCTTGACTGAGAACTTGACTAAAGCTCGTAAGTTGCTTCCTGTAGCTCTCAGTATGGCTTTCTTAGATTTTTTTTTTCTAGTCCTAACCTTTCTTAGCCTGAACCACTAGACATTTACATGTTTTATGAGGGCAGAGTCTTAGGGGCCTCGCTCACCATTATATTCCTAGGATCTAACATAGTGCAGAAGATACGTATGATGCTTGAATGAAGAAATGATCAATTAATATCCAGTATAATCAATTGGATGTTAATGGGACAGAGGAAATAAGCACACTCCCAACTTTAGGCCATAGAGAGCTGAAATATTTTAAGCATATGAAAGGCAAAGACATTAGCTAGATAGATATGGAGTCCTACAATTGGATGACCTATTTGATGCTTCAAACCAGAACTCTTTGAGAATGAAAAAGATTGCTGTATGAGTCAGACATAGGCATAAGAGGCATGAAGCCTGTCAATTCTGGGTAAACAAAGAATTGTTGAGAGTCTTATTCTGTACAAAGCTATCTTAAGTACTGATACACATAATTGGTTAATTCCAATAAAATCAAAAGGACTTAACCAATATTTTTTAAAAATATATTTTATTGATTTTTTACAGAGAGGAAGAGAAAGGTATAGAGAGTTAGAAACATCTATGAGAGAGAATCATCGACCAGCTGCCTCTTGCACACCCCCTACTGGGGTATATGTCCGCAACCACTGTACATGCACTTGACCGGAATTGAACCCGGACCCTTCAGTCCACAGTCCGACGCTCTATCCACTGAGCTAAACCAGTTCCGGCCCAAGATTGTTTCTTATTGACAAATTATGAACCATACACAAACTAGACAATGTAGGCTTGTCTGTTCTAAAGGAAAAACAACACACACACACAAGACACACAGACAAGCAAAAAACCAACATCAATAAGTAGATTACTTGCAGATAAACTAAAGCTGTGACTACCCAGATGTGTAGCTCAATATAATCATTCAGGAAGCTTTATAGCATAATCTGGGGCTCAAACTTTCCAATGAAAATGAACGTAGCAATTATCATAACTCCAAAATTCTGACAACCAATTATGGTCTTTTTTAATTTTTATTCTTCAGCAAATAAATTCTAAAATAAAACCCAATAACATTTTTATAATATTAGTATGAATTTTCCCATCATTGAATTTATATTGCCTATTTTTTTTAAATAATAAAACTTTGTGTTCCTAGAGCTTAGTTTTCTCTCCTGGTTTTTTAGCGACCATGTCCACAAAATTCATGCACATTAAAAAGGAATTAATTAGAGGAAATACTTTAATATTGCTATTTGCCCTTTCTCCATAATAGAAGTGTCAGAGATGGAAAAAAAATAGTAAAATATATATAAAAATCTTCCTCCTGTCAAAGTCTGGGGCACACCACGGGAACTAGAGTCGAGTCCCTGCACACCCAAGTACACCTTGAAATTGAGTGAGACCCTGATCTGGCTGGCTCTACACCCATTGGGCTAGATGCCCACCTGGCAGCCCCACCCCTGTCAAAGCCCCACTGGGTGTGGGGTGGGGGCATGGTCTCCAGTCCCCTGGCCCATTACTGGGACAAGAGGTGCAATCTGAGGTTCCCCCATCAAGCTCCGCCCAGGAGGGGATGCAGCCTAAGGTGCCCTGTCAAGCCCTGCCAGGCAGGGGCACAGCCTTGGGTCCTTTCTGATTGCTCATTAAGGCTTGTTATGAGAACTCAGCCTCCACTGTGGGTGCAGCCATCTTGAGTTACAGAATCCCTGCCTCTATTGTGGGCACAGCCATCTTGACTGTTAGGGTCAATTTGCATATTCCCTCTTTATTAGGTAAGATAGAAAGCAGATTTATGTATATAGTTCATACTAGGACCTAATAATGGATAAACCCACTTACTGCGTTTAAAATATTTAAAATATGGCACAAAAACAAAGGCAAACGTGCATGACATTACAAATGTTCCCCACCTACAACTTTGCTGGGTCATTGAGGAAAGGGGTGACATAAGAGTCAACCTTGCCTACTCTAAATTTTCCTCAGTTTTTAATAATCTTTGTGTTCCTAGAGCTTAGAGTAGCTTTCCCTCCTAGTTTTTTATGGACTGGACTTGTTTGTCTGTTTTCCTGGTTTAATTCTCAACAGTGTAATTTTGTAAAGATTAATTAAGTTTTAACTCTACCAGAGCCTGGCAAATACTGACAGACAATAAATGACTGCTTATTGAGTTAATCAATACATGCCAAATAGAGACTGGTCTATGCTGATAGTCTCCAAACAGTATCCTTTATTATTGAAATTGGAAAGATTCCCTACTGTTGGGCTAGTGCTACAATCCACAAAACAGAGTCCTCTAAGTAGTTCATGCTTTATTGACTGATGGTGGCTTGCTATTAAATTAGGATGCCTCCCAAATCAGTGAGCAGCATCCCTCCTATTAACTTAATAATTATACACATAAAAACGCTAGGGCAGTTTTTGCTAGTTTAGTCATATTTCGAATAAGAGTTCCCAAACTAATGAGTAAGAAGGCAGTGGCAATGATTATCATGCATGTTAGAAAATAATTGGAGAATATAAATTTGACTGTTTGACTTCTAGAACTGCCTGGAGCATTTTGACCATAAGAATGAAAAAAAGATTTTCATCAACTTGGCAAAGTTAGGTCTCTAGAAGATGTAGATTCTGAAATGGATGACAAAAATCTCTTCTGATCTTCCAGTTATTCTTCCCCAGATATGTTACCCACTTTTTTTTTTAACTTTCATTTTCTATCTCTCGTTGCCTTTTCTTCTTTTTGGCCAACTAGCAGATAGGGTACTGTGGTCCAGTTGGCTGATTTCCGAGTGATAATGAATCATCTGCCCTTCTAGTGGAAAACTGTCTTTTGAGAGATTACTTACTGCAAATCATTAGGCCAGAGTTTAATTACTCCCAAATTAGATAAAGATCCTGAAACTGCCATCACAAAAAAAAAAGAAAAAAAAAGAAAAGAAAACCTGGATCTTAGATCATTTAAGACATATCCAACTGTTATACCTTGCGGCTTTAAGCCTAACATTGATGTTGGACTCCCTTACCTTGCCCATAGCAAGAGTGAAGAGAAAGAGGAAGCAAATGAGGCTATTTGGGGCTGCATGATTGAGGATGGCTCTAAATAGTTTTTCTGGTGGCCTGAAAAAAGTGCAGATTTCACATCCTGGAAATAGCCACCTCTGTGGTACAATTGGGCCCTTGGCACCTTAGTAAAGAGAAATTTGTTTGTATAGACAACCTTTGTGTGCTTCGGTAGTGTTTACTTTATAGGTATAAGAGGTGTTATTCCCCATTTGCTATATTACCCAGATGTGTTGACAAAAATACCATCTTAGACTAAAGCTATTTTTCTGTGACTTTCCATTTTCAAAAGTGATTTTTGTGGAATATTTAGTTTCTCTGACATCAGTGATTAATTTTTTTATTGCCTACCTCAATTGGAAAAGTAGGGCATGAAGTAAGTGGAATATCCATTTTCTTCCTGAGATGAATCTCCTCTTAGACCAAGCCTGAAACTAGCCTTTAAAAATATATTTAAAATTCTTGTTTAAATGTTGAAGGACATCTTTGTTGTTAATGTTATAAATTTGTATTTTAATACAATAATATACCTGAGACTCTCTCCTGCTGAGATATTGTGTAAAAGTTGCTGAGTTCTGAGCCTAGAACCAGTTCAGATATTGTTTGCAAGAAAGCCATGGACAGGGAATACTTGCATGCTGTCCACGTGTATTAATCATATGATTCCTATTTGCTCTGTAGGGAGAACCAGCTCTTTTCTCCCAGGCAAAGTACATATTGGGTAAAGTATCCAAGTTCTGTGTTATCATTTTCTCATACCACTGTCCTAATTTCTCTTCCAGAAACACAGTGCTTATTTCTGCCTTCATTATTTTGCAATTGCTGTCTCCTCTTCCTAGAATGTTCTACTTTCCTAATATTGAAAGTTTAATAACGACTCGCTATTTAGTTATCATTTCAAATGTTACCTCCTGTAGATGTTTGTCATAATTAATCTCGTTGCAAAATTATCTTGCTGATTTATTATCAGTCAATAAAGAGACGTTGAGTGGCTACTACACATCAGGGAGAATTCCATGTTTCCAAAGTAAAAATATGAAAAGATAACGGTGTCTCTGTCATCAATAAACTTCAGTTGCCCCTACATGATACCATATAAGTGAATAAATAATTGTAGAAATTGACAATCATATGACAAACATCAACCCTAACTCTAACACTTGAGTACATCTAACTGAGGGTGCTCATTTAACTAAATAGGATACAACCTCTTTAGGAGATTGTGTTTGAGCTTGAATCTGAATTTGGGATCATCTTGGGAATACGCACTCCAAGCAGAAGGCACAGAAAGTACAAAGGAATGGCATAATAGAGGAGGAAATAAAGGCAAGTGAATGAATGGAAGGAGATGAGTTCTGAGTGTTGGTAGAGGCCAGATGGTGTGACCCTCACAGGACATACTGAGGGATTTAAATGTTGTCCAAGTTGAATAGGAAGCAAATGAGTATTTTTAAAAAGAGGAGTGAGTGGCCGGTGCTATTGACATTTTTAAATGATTCTTCCGGCTGCCTCGGTGGAGCACAGGTGGAAGTGTATTACATTAGAAAAACTAACCCTCAATGTGTTATAGTAACAAACTACCCACTTTAAGTGGCTTAACACATCCAACAAAGTTGACTTCTCGTTCAAGGGAGAGGTAAAGTGGGAAAATGCCTTGATTTGATGGATTAGCAAAGACGCAGGGCTTGTTGCCATCTCATCACCTGGCTCTAAGTTTGCCAGGGCCACGCTCAGAAGTGTAACAGACAGGAAGTGCTGACTGATACCTGTTCACGGTTCTGTTTGCTAGAATGCAGTAACATGTGCGATCCAACTGCAACAGTGCTGGGGAAGATAGGCGAGTGGACTGATATTCCATAAGCACTAACTGGACTTTGCAAAGAAGGGGGAAATATAGGAAAGAAACATGCCAGGAGGAGGGTTTACAATGAGAATAAATGATCTGGAAGAAAAGACTATGACCATAGAGTGCTTTAGGTAAAATTAAATTAATCTGTGTGTGTGTGTGTGTGTGTGTGTGTGTGTGTGTGTGTGTGTGTGAAGTATAACCATAGGAATTAATTGCTATGGAAAATACAGTTTCTAAAGAGATAAAAAGTTGAGATGTTATCTATATGTGTATAGATTCCTTTGCTTATAAAAAGAATCTTAGATTTTATGGAAATGGCTTAATATGTACTGAGATACTTCTGTGAATCTCCTCCTTTGAGTTATTTATAGGATACATTACATTCAAAGGTGGTAAGAACATCAAAGAAAGCTTGATAGTTATTAAGTGCTTAATATGAACTAGACATTGGGTTAAGTGCTAATTTACAAATATTGAATCTTTTTAGCATTTCTGAAACAATGAAAACTGTTTATGTTCTACTTTGATATCAGGTTGTGTTATATACTTATTAAGATTATTTTCATTTTTACATTGAGTAGGAAGTTAGCTATTGAATTTTTATTTCAAATGTAATTTAAAAACTAGAAAATATTTTGTTTTATATTGACCTTAAAATAGTTTCCACATGTTGTCCACAGTTTTAATATTCTGTCTTTCCCACTGACTACCTTCACTTATAAGATACTTATTTGGATTGCACTTAACTAAATTTCAGTTAACCTAGGAAACAGGTTATATTTGACAATCCAATGCGGCAAGCATGCAGGGGAGGTGTTTGCATGAAGATTATAGGGGCCTACTAGAGAATAATTTCTAATAAAAATAGAAAATTACCAATCCTAATGGCCCCCAAATATTTTGTATTGGAAGGGTTTCAAACACCTACAAAAATACCAGAGTTCTTTTGTCCATTTGTTGCTATTGTTTTTGTTTGTTTGTTTTTTAGTTTTTAGTGTCTATTTTTTTCCCTCCATGAATTTTTCTAACTTCAAGGTGTGATAACACTTTAGAAAAGAGACTGGATGCCCCAGTGACTGCCATCACTCATGGCAGGGGAACAAGGCCCCTTCAGTGAAGGTGTGAACTCTCTGGACACGAGTCACTGAACCTCACCGAAACCCTGACTGTCTCCATCGAAAATATCAGTGTCTTTGCTGGGCACTGGTAGCTCCTCTCCCGTATTTCACTTCAGCAGACAATGAAGAATAAATGAGCATAAATAATATAAACAAATGAGGGGAGAACTGGAGATAACAAGTGGAATGAGTTGACATGGCATCACCAGTGAGATCTTCATGATGGAGTGCAGGAAGTGACAAGCACATTCATGCCCTTGTGTGGCTATGAGGGTCCACATATTATGCCAGGCTTCTGTGTTCAGAGGAACACAGGTTACAAGATTTCTAAACTTGTTTTGTGTCCCCTAGTCTACTGACCAAAGACCATAAAGTAACATACACCACTTAATTGAAAGAGTTTTAGGCAGTACAATTGCAAACATTTGAAATTACCTGTAAAACAGGGTAAGCACTACACATATGCACATGCATTTGGTGATACACACAAAATCTGCACTTTTAAAGTATAATTTAGAATTAAAGAGAAATAAATGATGGTACAAACTATCCCGTTGGAGTTTTACTGTGTTTAATGATATTTAGAAGCTAATATTCATAGTAAGAAAGAAATTTAAAGAAGATTGAATGTCATGAATATAGGAGTCCCTTAGGTATCATTGCATAATCCCTGTTGTAGAAAAAGGACATAAATAAACAGTCAAGTTTAGGTATTTCTCTATGACTTTTAAAAAGTAAAAAAGGGGAAAAATGTCTCAATGCCTCACTTGACAAAAATGAGGCAGCTGAACCTCTAAAATTATCCAATTCAGTGACTTGAAAAGACCTAACAGTAAATTAGAATATGGTGAGAGTGGCAATTTCTGAGTAAAAGGATAGATGATAGATAGAAAGATAGGTAGATATATAGATGGATAGATAGATAGATAGATAGATAGATAGATAGATAGAAAGAACTATAGATGAGAGACAGATCAATAGATGCAATAAAGTTCAGATCATGAGAATCTGAAATACTACATATGATAAACTTCGCCAAGTACTAACTGTGTATTACTAAACACAAAGTACAAGAGAAAAAACTTTATAAAAAGCTTCTAAGTATTTTTCTAAAACTCAGTGTTATATAGTTTACAAAATTTAGAATTTTATTCTAATTCTGCTAATAAGTAGGAGGAAAGAATATTGGCCTTGGTGTTTTAGTGTGAGAGCCATCACAAACTTTGGGATCTAGGGCAAACTAATTAAGTTCCTAAACCTCATTTTTTAATCTAATCAATGAAGGAGATAACCTCAGAAGTTTTGTGAGAATTAATTCAGATAAAGCCCCAGGCATAATAAATGCTCAACAAAGCATAACTAATAAACCAAACAAATGAGTTACGTGACCAGCCTTTGAATTCATTCTTAAAAATCAAGAGATCAAACTAAGGCTCTTTGAATATTGCCATTCCTTCTATTAAAATACTAGGTTTTCTTAATTTTTAAAAAAAATGTGTCCAAAGGCTATCATGTGTATGTACATGTATGCCTGTGTGTGTGTCTTTCAAAGAGGCAAAGGTAGGTGAGGAATGGAACCTGGTTTTAGAAAGAAATCAGTAGTAAATATGCTGAGCAAAGATTGTCTGTTCTATTGATTTACATCTACTACTGTTTATAATAGTAACAGAACTTATTTTCATTCTGTTGTTGCAAGTCAAACTTTATAAATGAAAGCTAGGCCAGAAAAACTCAGTGTGTTGATGATGTGTGTGGCCTAAAAGATTGTATCGGTTTGCTTTTCGTTATAAATAATCCAATATGTCATAATACCTTTGAGTTGGAAAGGATCTGAGCAACATTTTCCAATCCAACTGCCTGTCTTATCATTTTGTATTTAAAATATTTCTGTGAATATTCCTTACCGTTTGATAACCATTGGTAAGCTTAAGCAGATTACATAAAAAGAGTAGTGTTGTCTGTAATCAAAATAAGAAAAAAATTTTCAAAGGAGGGTTTTATTGCTGGGATGAGTATTGCTAAAATCCATGGTTTGGGAAATGTATAGTTTTGACTCTATTTTTTTTTTCTTTTTTTTTTTGGTAGTTAGAAACTTCATCTTGGGATTTCTGAAAAATGATTCGTATTAAACATAAGCTGGGATTTTCCATATCCAATTAACTTTGAATAAAAGTTAGCCCATTAAAAACAGCCTGTTTATCCTAGTTTTAAATATATCCTATCTTCTAGAGTAGAATTATATAATTCTACTGTTTCTTAGTCAAAGCTGACATGCACTTGACAGTGTTATTATCTGTACATGAATGTGGCTATTAAGTCTGAATCATCTCAAACTTTGCATCTGATTATGTGGAGAGTATGTTTTGTAGCTCTTCTATTAAAGATGCATATATTAAGAAAATAATAAAATTTACAAAGACATATTTTTTCTGTGACCTATCTGGCACTCAAGCATGAAAAATGTCATGCATTTCAGTTCAATTCAGTTCGATTCAATTCAGTTTGATTTGATCTGATTCTATTCAAATTAACTTGATTCATTCAATGGATATTTCTATAGGGGTGTAAAAGAACAAAAATCTCTTGGCTTTTCAAGAGTTCCAGTTAACACCACTAAGACTCAGAGAAGTGGACCTCTAGTCTAAGAATTTTGGAGGCCTCTTAAAAGAGGTGGTATTTAAACTGAAGTAATGGTAACGCTGGCGAAGGCAGAGATAGCAGATAAATCAGAGTTGGATAATAATCAGTTAAAATAAAGCCCTGTTTCTAAAAAGAGCTTGGATGTTTCGAGATGAAATTTAGACCTATAGACATGGGAAACAGAATGGGTCTAAGGAAAGAAAATTTATGAGACTGCAATTTGCCAGATAAGTAGTTATATATAGTTCTGAAAACTATTACAAATGGGAAAAGAACATGAAATGGTAGTACTCAAAATAATCCTATATAATAAAAGGCTAAAATGCAAATTGTTCCTTTGACTGGGAGTTCAACCAGGGAGTGGGTCTGGACAAATGCCCTTGGCCCCTCCCCCTAACCATCTCCACACCTGATAGGTCCCCCAAACCCAATCAGGGGTGGAGCCTCATCTACTTTAAAGACTTGTGCTCATCTACTTTAAAGACTTTTTTCTTGATCCATTCAACAACAGCAACTTCTCCCTTTACAAACACCAAATATTATATCTGCACAGTATACTTTCTATTTTATATATTGTTTATTGCTCTCAGCAATATGCACTTAGTGCGTATTTTTAATATTAATATTAAATATACTTTATAATTAAGAAAGATGAGGCTCATTGAGGTTAAAGGATGGACACAAAATCTTACTGTTGCCGAAGCTGGTTTGGCTCAGTGGATAGAGTGTCGGCCTGCGGACTGAAAGGTCCTGGGTTTGATTCTGGTCGAGGGCATGTGCCTTGGTTGTGGGCACGTCCCCAGTGGGGTGTGTGCAAGTGGCATCTGGTCAATGACTCTCTCTCATCAATGTTTCTATTTGTTTCTATTTTCTATCTATGTTGACTCTCTATCCCTCTCTCTTTCTCTCTGTAAAAAATCAATAAAATATAAAAATATTACTGTTATTTATTTATTTTAAATATTTTTTATTTATTTCAGAGAGGAAGGGAAATGTAGAGAGAGATAGAAGCATCAATGATGAGAGAGAATAATTAATTGGCTGCCTCTTGCCGGCTCCCTACTGGGGATTGAGATTGCAACCTGGGCATGTGCTCTTGACTGGAATTGAACCTGGGACCCTTCAGTCCACAGGCTGATGCTCTATCCACTGAGCCAAACCAGCTAGGGCCAGAATCTTACTGTTAATAGATGAGTATCCCACTACTTTTTTCTTCCCAGCTTTCAATTCACAGAATAAAAACAAAGAAATCTCCCATAACTTTTAAAACCTCTAAGAATGCAAATGAAGTGTTTTGCAAAACAAGCCCAAAAAACAATGCGTTTGTGTGCATGTGTGTGTGTGTCTGTGATGTTAACATGTGCTATCAATATAAGTATTATAATACACTAGAGGTCCAGTGCATGAAATTCGTGCATGGAAGGAGGTGTCCCTCAGCCTAGCTTGCACCCTCTCCAATCTGGGACCCCTTAAGGAATGTCCCACTTCCTGTTTAGGTCCAGGCTGTCAGACATCCCTCTCACAATCCAGGACTGCTGGCTTCCAACTGCTTGCCTGCCTGCCTGCCTTCCTGATTGCCCCTAAATGCTTCTGCCTGCTAGCCTGATCACCTAACTGCTCCTTTGCCAGCCCGATTGCCCCTAACTGCCCTCCCTGCTGGCCTGGTTGCCCCCAACTGCTCTCCCTTGCCAGTCTGATCCTCCCCTGTAGGCCTGGTCACCCCCAACTGCCCTCCTTTGCAGGTCTGATTTCTCCTAACTGCCTTCCCCTACTGGCCATCTTATGGCAGCCATTTTTGACCACATGGTGGTGACATGTGGTCATGTATGTTGGAGTAATGGTCAATTTGCATATTACCTCTTTATTATATAGAATATTGATAGAGCTCCATGGAAGAAGCCACTTCCATGGTAGAGGGAAGTGATCAGAAATGGTGTTTGTTGTTGCTGATTAAAATTCAATCTGGGCATTGGACTTCTTAAATGTAATTCTGATGTGCTCCAAAGTCTGGACTCCTCTACCTTCAGCTCAGTATGGGCCTCTATATCCCAATTGTATCATACCCAAGAGGAAGAGATCTCTGCAAAAAGTTTTAAGTGTGTATGTGTGTGTGTGTGTGTGTGTGTGTGTGTGTGTGTGTGTGTGTGTTTGTGTGTTTCACTCTTAGGTTAAATTACCCCTTATGTTTTTTTGAAAATTCACTCCGCAATTTGGATACTCGGGTATTTAGATTATAATAGTCAACAGAGGAAGTGATTATAAACATAATGTCCTCTCTTCTGTAAAACATTTAATTAATGACCACCTTTTCCATCAATCACTAAATGCTACAGCCTGGCCCACATGGGGAAATGGGTCATCTCTCTCAGCCATCAGAAACTGACACAGCACTCACAGTTTATGGCACCAAAGAAACTGAAGGAGATACATCTTTCTGTTTAATGAAAGGTTCCTGCTGCTATATCCAATTTTTTACCTGAATATTTTTTCAGTCCAACACCATCTCCAGCAGTGAACCTCTCTCTAGCTGACTTCTAGTATCTCAAAAACAAATGCTACTGGATTTTGATGCTTTTAAATTTGCATAGCTACATTAGTTAAAAGGTAAATGAAGACCTTTTAATTTTATTATTTCTAATTTCTGAAAACTCTTCCTCTGTTCCCTTTTCTTCAGTAGCTGAAGGCTCTATTTAATAGCACCAAATTTATTAAGTATTTTCAATAATTTGTGTTCAACACTTGTATGTACAAATTCTATTTTTCAGGAATATTGTGTATCACATCTTTCCATATGCCTACAAACTAAAAGGTGTAGGTGTCTTCTTTTCAAATGTGTGTATTCAAATTATAGTAATAGGCATGTGTCCAAAAATAAAACATGTATGTATTCTTGTTTTCAGTGAATCTGGTTAAATAATCAACTATAACTCTTTTACTTATCTAGTTATCCTAAACTTCACTTGGCTTCAGTTATATTAATTATAGACTGATCCAAAACCCAGTGGAGGATTAAATTATACCAGGAGATGAAAAAACTATAGATAAGGGCAATTATTGTATTGCAAAAGCTACTAAGGAACTTAATAAGGATGTGGCATGATTTCTTCCTTCAGAGACTTTCTGAAAACTAAATAGCATATTCCTCACTCTCCTATTCCAATATCTGCTTGAGAAACTTTAATATGTGGAATTGGTAAGACAAAAATAGCAAAATTACAAGACAAGTAGAGGGATGGTCCTTTTATGGATTTGTTTAGATTATTTTCTGGCTTTCCAGGTCATCCCAGAGATATCAAGATATTTTGCCCCTTAAATTTGGAGCTTATAGGAGTTTGTAGGACTGTGCCCATGTCATTTTATAGAAGATGGCTTCTTACTGGCTTTCCATTGAAAACATAAATTCTCTTCATAATGCGTCAGTGGATGCTTTCCCATTGTTAGAGCCTGCTTCCATCTCCCTCTTAGACATGGCCTTTCTCTTTCTCATGCTCGTATACCATGCCAAATTTTCTGCTCTAGCTGCCACTTGGCATTCAATGAGTATGTAGTAAGCAGAATTTTGATCCCCTTGCACTTTGCCTCTTAACATTAAGCCTATGAAAATACTATGTTATATGAAAAGGGAATTTGCAGACATAGTTAAAGTTGTACACCACTTTAAGATTTTAAATTTATCCTGGATATTTATTTAAAATAAGCATTTCAGAAATGGTTGCTATGTGGATATAAATAAATTACATTAAGGAAGTATGGTGAAGATAAACACAGGAATCTGGAGATAGCCAGTCTCTTTCCAGACACATTATCAAGAATGAGATATAGCCCAGTTGTCATGGCTCAGTGGTTGAGTATAAACCTATGAACCAGGAGATAGATCACAGTTTGATTCCTGATCAAGGCACATGCCCGATCATTGTGGGCTAAATACCCAGTGTTGAACATGTAGGAGGAAGCCAATCAATGATTCACTCTCTTTGAAGTTTCTCTCTTTCTCTCTCTCTCCCTTCTTCTCTGAAGTCAATAAAAATGTATTTAAAATATTTTAAAATATATTTTTAAAAAAGAATGAGGTATAAGAATTTCTCAGGAAATATTTTGGATAATGGAGCAAAGTAGAAAGAGAAGGGGAATAAGGTATGTGCTCTGATAATAAAATTATTAGATTGACTTTTATATCAAAGACATAAGTCAATTCTAGAAATTAGCCTAGTACAGGGCAAAGCATAGGGTGGGGGTATATTAAGTAGTGCACATATTTTGAGAAAGGAAAACTAGGGGTAAGGAATTGGCACAGATTCTAAGTATGTTCTTAGAGGCAAATAGTTATTCATCTATCTTCTACTGAGTGATTATCTTACTTTTGGATTGTAATTCAGAAAAGTATTGAAAGTTTTCCTGAAATTAAGATGGATTACACCTCTCACGGTTTTCTGTAGGTTGTTGACCTCTATAATCTCCTAAGATGCCCACATGCATTGATGCTCTTCAGCTGAACCAGCAGAGGGTTCTCAAATTCCCGAGTGCATCAAAATAACTGGGAGGGTCTGCAAAAACACATAATGCTGAGATCCATCCCAAAGTATCAGATTCAATCAAGAATACTGATTCATCAATCAGATGGAGGCCAGAAATCAACCTAATACCTTGGTGACTGATGCTATTGACTGAAGCTACACATTCAGACCCACTGCTTGAAGACACCAGCACCAAGTCACACTACATGAAACCGGTGATCCAATGCAAAACTAATAGTGTTTCTAGTCATCATGTGGCTTTGAATATAATGGTATTCAAGGCAAGTGGGAAATGTCTGTATTTTTGCTAAAACCAGTTTTACTAGAAGGGTTCTTCTAGTTAGTCACTTAATGACATTCATTTTGAAATCTCTGAAAAAAAGGATTAAGCTTTAGCAAATGAGTAACTACATTTTTTAAAGTATTTCATTCCTAAGCTGTTGACAACTTATTTTCTAATGCTTAATAATTAAATCATTGAAATATTCATGAACTCCATACTTTTCCAAAGAGAAATGATGATTATTACTAAGAGGCATCGTAGTAATGAATAATAACATCCTGCAGAAGCCAACTAGATAATAAGTCAAAAGATGTTGGCCATTTATATTAGGACATATATTTCATGTCCCTTAAACTATCTTACCTCATTGTCATTTTTCTCAGCTGGGCATTTGATAAGAACTGAGGAGTGCATAATTGAAGATTAATTTCTGTCAAGGATCTGAAAAACGACTGATTAAAGATTAAATACTCTTTTAAAAACTGGCAGCAAGGATGATAGTCTCTTGCCAAACTTAAGAAGTACATCTAATATTCCTATTATACTAAAAGAATTCGGAAATAGTATGGGGTAATATAAGTTTAAAATATACCTGTATTCTGTTATGCATTAAAGATGGAGCAAATTGAATAAAAATATTTTTCCCTATACTGGTAGCAGCCTGCATGTATACCAGTGTTATCATCATATATTTTTTTAAATGGCCTGTTTCCATGCTTCTCCCCAACTACATTCCGAAGAGACAAAACTTCTGATTTTGTATTTCCCCTGGTGCCTGCCCCCTAGTAGAGATGGAATAAGTATTTGTTTAATTAGTGACCAGAAAGCTTCCCTCAGGCTGTAAAAGTGAAACTTAGAAGGTGGGATTGTAATTGTCATAGTTATCAGCTCATTCCATCTCTGAGTATCCCTGTGACTATAAAACAACATGATCCATAGCCATAAAGCAGTTCCATTGCTTTGGCATCTCCCACGTTGATATTTTAGTCAGACTTCCCAGCTGCGATTGTGCACTGAGATTTCCTGTGGATATACATTGGTTAAATACAGCCTTTCAGCCAGGCAAGATATATGATTGCTGGTCATGTGACAAATTGGGAGAGCATTAATTATTTTTTTTCTAATTGCTGGGGATTAATATGTAGGTAGCTGAGTTTAGAGAGGCAACCTCCCGAAATAAGACTGTGCAGCTCTCAGCAGGGACTGCCTGACATGACTCACAACAACTGTATCATCAGCCGTAATCACATCACCCACATCATGTTAATGATGCCAAACTTTAAGTCAGGGAAAGGGAGCCATGCACAGCATGCCTCTGCAAATTGCTGTCTTTTTAATCTAAACAAATTATAACTCCATAGAGATTTTTATCTCTGGAATTAAATGTGCTCTTGAAGTTTTATGTCTCTGCAATACTGCAAAGGAATGTGCTCTCCGTCTTACTGATGGAGATTCACAATCACTAAGTCAGACTCAAGAGTAGCTGTCATTAACCCAAGAAGATGGTTTGGTCTTAAATATATGTGTCCTCTTTAATGTATGTGCCTTAAACCCGGAATAGTCAAACTCCTCCGAAAAATTAAAAGTAACTCACATGAGTAGATATCTGCTTATCTCAACAGTGACATTTTTTTTTCATATATTATTGCTTTTTTACAGAGAGGAAGGGAGAGAGATAGAGAGTTAGAAACATTGATGAGAGCCATTGATCAGCTGCCTCTTGCATGCCCCCTGCTGGGGATGTGCCCTCAACCAAGGTGCATGCTCTTGACCGGAATTGAACCCAGGACCCTTCAGTCTGCAGGCTGACACTCTATCCACTGAGCCAAACCGGTTTTGGCATCACCAATGACATCTTTTATTGAGCTCCTCCTTGATTGTGCTTCTGCGGCCCACCGGCCTCCCCTGTTCCTTAACATACTCTCTCTCATACCTCCCTAGGGCTGTGGTCCCTGCTGTAATTGTCTGGACCCATCCCAATGTCTCCATGGCTGGCATCTTCCTGTTCTTTCTTTCTCAACTCAAATAGCATCCCTTCTCTGATGTATGTGTCTAACATCCATGCTGTCCTCCAGTTACTTCTAGTATATCATATCTACCTGTTATCAGTCAATGCCTAACAGACACCCAAAAATTCAGAAGATTAAACCAGATATTATCCATTATTTCCCACAGGTCTCTAGATAATTGTGTGGGTTTGAGGCCTAGGCCAGGCAGGCGCAGCTGATCTTGGAGAGGTTCTTTCCTACATCAGCTGGTGTGTTGGTGGGGGGACTGATGAGTCTAGGAGGACTTCCTTCACATCCGGTGGTGGGCTGGCTAATGCATGGTTAACGCTGGTGTCTGGGCCATATGTCTCTCCAGCAGGTAAGTTAAGGCCTGTTCCAAAAGAGCTATTGAAAGCACTAGAGAGCTTTTGAGACCTACCAAAACAACTGACACCTGTCATTTCTGTCATATTTCCTGACAGAATAAGTAACAAAGCCAACCCAGAGTCAAAAGGTGGGCAGATAGCCCGTAATTACTGCTGGGAGAAACTACAAAGCCATATCGCAGAGAACACTGATATGGGAAGTGAAGAGAATTGGGGCAATTTTCGCATAAAGTTCATTGCATTGCCTTATCTTATTTTTCTCATAACATCCATCACTCCCTAAAGTGATAGCTTTTCTCTTTTAATTTGTTAATTATCTTTTTCCTCAGATGAATTTAAGCTCCATGAGGAGAAGAGTGCTATTTGACTTATTATCTCTGTATGTACAGTATGTAAGGCATAATTAAAATATATTAATGATAAAATAGACGCATGAACCCACCATCATCCCAACCCTTCTCAATGTCTATTGTTCTTTGATCAATAAGTTAAAGAACACATGTCCTTGCCTCAAAACAGCAATTTTCTGCACACCAGACTCAAATAGGAACTGATGGCGTATACTAGAAAAGGAAATGTAAAAATGTGTAATTTTCTCATGACACTCTTAGGCAGATCTTGGTCATATCCCCTTATTTTTATGAAGTCTTGGAAGAAAAAAAATGTAAGCCTACATAAGTGCCACCTTTCAGAATTCAGGAGAGCTAGGAACAGCCCTTAGTGATTAAAGGTCCTTGGGTCCTAAACAGCCTCTGTACCCTGGAAGTGCAGCCGGAAATTATATACAAAATGCTTTCAGGATGAGCCGAGAATGTGAGACATGCTATTTCCTGTTCTGCCTCTACCTGGGAAGAGGGAGAAGGCGCTGGCATATTTGAGAGCCAGCTGTGTGGAAAGTGCTTCTCTGGGTGCTTGGCAGAATCCATTGCTCCTTCACAACAAAAGGTATGGCCAGGCTAAATATGAAAGCACAAAGAGAAGTTCTGTAATTTGCCAAAACTGTTTAGCTAAGCCCTAGCTGGTTTGGCTCAGTGGATGGAGCTTTGGTCTGTGGACTGAAGGGTTGTGGGTTTGATTCTAGTCAAGGGCACATGCCTAAGTTGCAGGCTTGATCCCCAGAAGGGGACATGTAAGAGACAGCCGATTAATGATTCTCTCTCATCATTGATGTTTCTATCTCTCTCTCCCTTCCTCTCTGAAATCAACATATATATATATATATATATATATATATATATATATATATATATATATATGACTGTTTAGCTTAAAAGGAGGAAAAAAAGGGATTGAATCCAAAGATCTCCTCTTCCATTTTGTTCTGGGAACTAGGAAGTTAGAAATAGTAAACTAGATAAGAGGAATACTAACTTATTTTGTGTTGAAGTGTGATAATCATTTAGTGGAATTGACTAAAAAGGCTAGGTACCTGTAAATAAACAGGCTGTTCTAAAACAGGCAGGATTAAATGAGTTTTATCTTAATCAATAGGATCAGGATGAGGCATGTGATTGGTAACAAAAACGACCTCAATATCTGCTAGTATTAATAAAGGATCTTTGAACCCTGAGACCCCACTTGACAAGGGAAGGTGCCAAGAGAAGCAGCACTATTTGTGACAGTGATAATGGAAACAAGATTACGTAGGAACACTGGGATTACTAACAGAGATATCACTGTCTAAAGAAATACCAGACAGGACAATACAGTATGACGCTGTTCAAAATGCCAGGTGATGAGAAAGGGAAAGATTTATCACGGTGATAATAACCCAAAATACAGAGGAAGCAGCATGCTCTAGAGCAGGACTACTAAAAATGTAATGTGCACAGAAATAATCTGAGGATCATGTTAAAATGGAGACACTTATGCAATACATACATTGTGTTCAGAAATCAAAATCCTACATTTGTAATAATTTCCATGTGAAACCGATGCTACTGGTCCAAGAACCCGACTTAGAGTATCAAAAATATGCTTGCCACAGAAGCATTTCAATATAATTATATGGCACTTAATGAGTGAAACGTGTTTATGGCTGAAAGGGTATCTCTTGTCTCTCTTGAAGTCACACAAATGCACACATACAGACATTCTCACACATACTTTCTCACACATACATATACTCCATCAAAATATATGATAAAGCATGCAATAGGATTAGGAAAATAGATGAAAAACTATTCTAACCACCTAAAGAATTTAAATTGGTCATTTAAACCAGAATGAGAACTGAAATACTGGAAAATATACTAGTTAAATAGTTAGCTTTTATTGTTAGTGTGTGGAATGTATTGTTATATATGTTTTGATTATTCATAAAATATGCCTTTATTTTTTAAGGTTTTTCTAATGGGCAGTAGATTCACCTTATTCAGTTTTAGTGGAGCAGCTATCACACACTTGTTGATCCATTACACAAATGACTTTCTAAGGACTTTTATATAAAGATTTTCAGACTGGGTGTGGGTTACAAGGTTGGTATCTACAGAGAATTATTTTTTTCTTTTACACTGGTAAAAGAAATACTTAAACTTAAGTTTTCTTCTATGTTTTAGGATCTATAAGAAAAGGAATCAAGCTGAGAGTGATAGGGAGAAATTAAAGGTAGTTTAGAGGTAATATAACCTATCTAAAAGGTTGGGAAATGAGTTTAACAAAACTAAAATAATATCTGATTGAGCCTTGGGCCAAAAAAGCATTAATTATTCTATTAGCTTACATGAAGAATGGTTTGAAGTAGGACCCAGGACACATTTTCCACTCTACATGAATTGGCAAAAGTAAAGTTAATAATAGTTGGAAAGATTTCACTTAGAATTAGAATTAACCACTTAAGCCTGAGAATCCTGCAATAGAAGAACAGGCTGTGGAGGCTATGCATGTTAGCAGTGGTACTTCAGGTTGCCAAAAATTAAAATTCTCAGGTTACTTTAGAAAGAAGATTTTAATGTCAAGATTCATGAGATAGAGGAACTAGAGAGACGGTTAAAAATCTAGGATTTCTAGATTAAAATTATATACAAAATGCTTTCAGTGATCATTTTAATCCTCTAAATTGTCAGAATAAAAGTCATCAAGAGAGGCACAGTATAGTGATTCCAGAGCTGAGGAGGTGTGCGGAGATGGAGGTGGGTATAGGGGGATAAATGGAAATGGACAAATTCTTGATTTGGGGAGGTGAACGCACAGGACAATATACAGATGATGTGTGATAAAATTCTGCACCTGAAACTTATTTAATTTTGATAACCAGTTTTATTCCAACAAATTCAATAAAAAGAAAAAAATGCTAAAACTGTAAACACTGCAGAAATTCTAAAAGGGTAAAGAAGGAAATCTGGTCCAGCATACTAGGTATTGACCCGGGGGAGCCATGTGCCCTGGGAGAGCTGTGTGCCGGGGGTAGCAGTGAGACCCGGGGGAGCCGTGTGACCTGGGGGGAGGGGGGGCTATGTTCATAGCAGCACAATTTACAATAGCTAGGATTTGGAAACAGGCTAGGTGCCCGTCAGCAGATGATTGGATCAGAAAACTATGGTACATCGACACAATGGAATACTATTCTGCCATAAAAAAGAAGGAATTCTCATCATTAGCAGCAACCTGGATAGAATTGGAGAACATCATGCTGAGTGAAATAAGCCAGTCAATGAAAGAGAAACACCACATGTCCTCACTCATTTATGGATAATAAAGAACATTATAAACTAATGAACAGAAAGATAGATATAGTGACAGTAAAGCAACAAGCAGACTGTCAAATGACAGCGGGGAGGGGAGGGTGATCTGGGGGAGATAAGAGATCAACCAAAGGACTGGTATGCATGCATATAAGTACAACCAATGGACACAAAACTCTGGGGAGGGAAGGCATGTATTGGGGAGGGGGGGCAATGGTAAGCAATGTACACATATAATACCTTAATAAAAATTAAAAAAAAAATAAAGATCAAAAGAAAAAAGCATAAAAAAAAACCATACTAGGTATACCGGTTAATAATGGTGGATTTTATAATCAAAGAAAACACAATAATTTCAAGAGACACATCAAAAGTGCTTTATTCAAAGTAACGCCCATCACTAGCTACACATTTCCCCCATTTTCCAGGTAATTTGTGGATATGATCCCAATAGAACTTTTCTTATTTTGAGGCAATACATTCAGAGACCAATTTTCCACTTCTTCATACATTCTGAAGTGCTGCTCAGAAAGTGCATGTGCCATTGATCAGAACAAGTGGTCATCTGAAGGAGCAAGGTCTGGCGAATACTGTGGATAGATTAATACTTCCCAGGCAAGATCTTTTAATGTATCTTTAACTGGTTTTTAAGTGTGTGATGGTGCGCCATCATGAAGGAAAATTACTTTGCAGTGTCTTCTGGAACATTCTAGTCATTTCACCATCAAAGCATTGTTCCAATTGATTACTTGTTGTTGGTAGTGATTAGTATTAATGGCTGCTTCTGGTTTTAGAAGCTCATAATACACCACACCTTCCTGATCCTACCAAATGCAGTGCATTGTCTTCTTTCCAAAGTGATTTGGTCTTACAGTTGATGTTGATGGTTGACCTGGATCAACCCATGATTTTGTGTCTTTGGGATTCTCAAAATAAATCCAGTTTTCATTGCAAGTCACAACTTGATGCCAAAAAGACTTTCTTTCGTGCCTTGAAGCAACATTTTACTGATGTCTTTTCGGTTTTCCATTTGTCTTTCATTCAGTTGATGTCAAACCCATTTTCCTTCCTTTAAAATATTCCCCATTGATTGTAAATTATCAGAAATTGTTTGCTGAGCAATGTTTAATCTTTCTGCAAGTTGCTTTTGAGTTTGACACTCATCTTCATCCAATAATGCTTGTAATTGTTGGTCTTCAAACTTTTTCAGTTGACCTGGACATTCTTTGTCTTTCCATTGAAACCATCACTTTTAAAGCATTAAACCAGCATTCACAAGTATCTTGAGATGGAGCATGTTGTCTTGAGTAGAATAATACAATTCCCCTCAACTTGTGTGTGATCACTCACAAACATCTATGAATGAGAGAAGTACATATACATACATACAAACATACATACACACATATATTTAAATTATAGACTCACACAGTTCCAGGGACCTGTGCATAAAGCTCTATAATGATTTCTTATTTAAAAGAATAGGATCGCATTCAATGAGTTGGGCCAAGTTTGGGATGAGGGGTCATAGAGATTTTTGTAGACTATTCAGAGTTTAAAAACACTGAGACCTTGGTGTCATGTGTGGTTTTATTTCACTTTGCTTTGATATGGAATCCAGAAATGGGACTTTCCTTGGGAAAGATTAAGAGTGAACAGAGCTTTAGATTGTACCTTAGTCTATTCTTTCAGACTGAGATCTATACAAAAAGTCTTAGAGATCCGTTATATGTCTTGCATAGAAACATAACTTCTGCTTGAAGATTTACAGCCCAGTGTCCACTCGTAATCATTAATGGGGATGATTCTATATGCTCCTTGGGAATTTATGATGGCGGTATACAGCTGGTTTGATTGTTAAGGATTTGAACATTTCTTTATCTAGACTCACTACTAAATTTCCTGCCAGGTGCAGATGTACCTCTCTCTTACCTTTGTATTAATCATAATAGGATTGTGTTCATGAGGAACTATTTACGACTTAAAGCATAGAGTTAGAGCCACCTTCATCTGAGTCACTGGAAAATCTAGAAATATGCAGCCCCCTTGAGTGAAGGCAGCCTGATTTAAAAGAGACACATTTGTATTTTATCTTTCTAAGGGAGAAGTCTTAATTGATAGGAAGAAGATGACCATCATAAATGTATTACTGAAGCATATAAAATGCTTAATATAAAATTTAGAAAACTCCAGGGTTTCTGGAAGCATATGTTAATTGCAAATTTATGGGAATAAAAATATTTCATCTGGAAAAATGTCAAGTATAAAAAATTGTCATTTCTTTTAAAAATTGTTGATATTTTATGGTTCAGGCCCGTTTGAGGGTAGGGGAAGGGGAGGTAGAAGGCTATCTTTCTCTAACCTAGGTGTTGAACAGTTGGGCAGGACAATGAATGAAGACCAGATGTCAATACACTTCTACCTTTCCACTTGGGACTTGAACAGTGTACCCAGTACTGTTGTTATTAACTTTTCTGCAACAGTTACCGTTGTCCCAAGTCTTGGTAAAGTTGAATACCCACAAATAAAATCTGGCCATAGTGCCTGAATTCATGCATGGGTGTGGGTGTGTGTGTGTGTGTGTGTGTGTGTGTGTGTGTACTGAGTGGCCAGGTTATTTTGCATTTAGAGTTCTTACTAATCTGGCCACTCAATGTATATTTTGTCTGTGGCATGTTGAAATAGATAGATGAAATTATGATGTGGTGGATGTCATGTAGCCCTAGCCAGGTCCCCTTAAAGAATGAGTAACTTATTTTCTAAGCTGCTGAAAGTGCTCTCAGAAATCCAAGTCTTAGGCTTCTTTGGAAATATGTCAGCTGAAGAACACTACTCCATTCAAGTTCAAAACTCCTTCTAGGGAAGCCCACTCTAGTGAATGATCAACTTGTAACAGGTCACACAATGTGCTGCAAATCTGAAGATCCATTTAGTTCCAGATAGTCCCTTGGGAGGAGTAGGTGAGGTCTTTCTATTTTTATTTTAATCATTTTATTGTTTATACCATAGTCACATGCAAATTGGCAAAAGTGTTCCATGACAGAGAGAACAAACAGATGTGTCATGCAACATACAATTAAGTGAAGGCTTTCCTAAGGCTGGAGAAGTGCCACAGAAACACAGAATGCTGTAGCTATCTCAGACAACAGTGCCAGGGGGTCCGGGTGGGTAGGAATGGAGGGTGCTTCTACATTAGCTGGCCTTCCTGTATTGGCCTGAGACCGCTCCTGGCTCCTAAGTGGAATTTCCTAATATGCTTGGTAAGCCGATCACCTGTAGCCATTTATAACTGGGGTAGGGTGACACTTCTGCAGAATAAATTCTACAAGTTCCTAAGCAGTTTCTCTAAGTCTCATATGTAATCAATGGTTGGTAAATTAGGATTCTGCAAAGGTAATCCCATACATGGATATCCAGGGAAGTTTTACAACCAGTGAAATTAAACCAAAAAATAAACAGCCACACAAACCAAACCTACACACTGAACTAAAGTGATGTCACAACGGGACTTCCGAAAGAAGCAGAGCAGCCAAGATCATTCAAACAGAGGATCTTCATCCTTCTCTTCTGCCGGAAGACTGGCAGGCTCCATCACCTCTCTGGCTACCCTCTGTTTCTCCAAGTCTCTCTCAGTTTTTTCCCTTGAGAATCTTTTCCTTCTCCTGTATTTTCTTTAACCTTTAGAACTCTTCTCGCTCTCTCATCCAGCTCTGTGATGATATAAGCAAGGGTACGTTCAATCCTAGAAATTATAACGTGTTCAATGGCATTTGCACGCCTGTTGGTTATCTTAATAGCTTCATCCCAAGTAACAGAGAAAGTCTGCAGTGAGGGAGTTCCACCAGCAGTTCTACTGCTTTGGCATAATTCCTCTGCAGGTTAGCCAGTTGTTCCCCACCTCTGGCTACACCAGTCAGTTCATAACTGTCAGTTCCTTCATGGTAATGTTCAAATACTGGCAAGGTAACACCTGCTACATTATTTTTCTTTGCTGGGATTTTTATTGGGGCTTTATTTACATTTTGGATAACTGTGGTGCTGAAGTCCCCTCCTGTGAACTTGGCCTCAGCAAGTGAAAAGGCCTCAGCAAGTGAAAAGGTGGCTTTTCTCATCACTTCACCCATCAGCATTTTAGTCTCTATGATCTTCTTTAGGATCTGTCAAAACTGAAGAGTTAAGGCATCAGGTTTTTTTCTTAAGGAGGTTTTGACCTATCTGTGTTCCTTTTAACCCAGCCTTCATGATGGTCTGTGCCATTCTTGAGGGAAAGATTTCAATTCGGTTGTTGCCCAACATTCAGACCAGGACTGTTTGGCTCCGGTTCTTTCCCTGAGGGTTTCCTCCCCTCAGACCCAGCTGTGTCTTCCTCTCAGCTGAGGTCTTTGTTAGGATGCAGTGCAACTCCATTCCTCCTTCTACACAATCCTGTTTCCTTCTATGCTTTCCTGTCCTTTCCTTGGTAATGACTCAAAGAAATCCTGCCTCAGATTGTGCTTTATCTGGAGAAAGTGTATTGTCAGAATATGTTAGAGTTCTTAAAGTATCCTAAGCTAAGGGACAAAAAGTCTTTCAAGTTCTGAAGCTAGAGGGAAGTTTTTACACTAAAGAAACTAGGGAGAAAGCTGTGATGATCAGAATGATTGGAAGGTGGTATAGTAGTACACTGGGATTGAATATCCTTGAGGGAAGATATTTTTGTCTGTTGGGTTCACAAACACTATTCTCAATGGCTAATTAATTCCTGATTTTTTTTAAAGAGTGAATAGAAGGGTGTCTTTCAGAACTCAAGAGCAAAATATACAAATTATTGCAGTATGGCACTGGGATGATAACATTGAAAAGCCACTAGTACTGTTTCTCATTCTCTTCTTATTGGGTAGATAGATTTTTTAGGGGTCTGCTTTTCTGTTTCACATAGCTGGGTATTCTTTCTTCAGAGTCCTTAGTACACAAATGAGTTTATACAAAGGGATTAACTAACTTTATCTCAGGCCTGACTTTAAATTTCTGGGAAACAGTCTGATTGATCTTTCTTTTTCCCCCAATTAGCTCTAAATAGGAGGAAAGGATTTAGGAATTCCTGGAAAACATGAATAATAGTGCACTGGATTGATTTAACATGTAGACTATTTTCAGAACAGTTACAAATTCACAGAAAAAAATAAATTTAGAACACAGTACCAAGAATTCCCATATGCCAACTTTACTTATTATTAACGTCTAACATTAGTACGATACATTTATTATAATATTATCTTAAGTATATAATTTGATCATATTTCCTTAGTTTCAACTTATAGCTCTTTTTATGTTTCTGATTCCCACATTTCTTTAAGTAGTCAAATTTTTAGGCTATTCTTGACTGTGATAGTTTCTGAGACTTTTCTTTTTTGATGACCTTGACAGTTTTGAGTACCACTGGTGAGTTATTTTATGGGCTGTCTTTTATTGGAATTTGTCTCTTTTTCTCATAATTAAACTGTATATATATATATATATATATATATATATATATATATATATATGTATTGGGGGGGGCTACAGGATTAAAGTAAAATTTTCATCTCACTCTATCAAGATTACATATTGTTAACATACTTTTCACTGTTTATGTTGACCCAATGACTTGGCCAACATGTTTGTCAGGTTTCTCCACTATAAAGTTAATCCTTGCACATTGCCTCTTCAATATCATATCCTCTGTCAGAAGGTCACTAAACACATCTCACACTATGGGATTTTTGTAACTTCTCCTAGAGGTCAAGTTGTTATCTCCTTAACTATTTTGAATTTGTCTTCATGGGATATTTGTCTCATATTAAGATTCTAATGTACTCAATTATTTATTAACTAGAGGCCCGGGTGCATGAAAATTCATGCACTGGAAGGTGAGTCCCTCAGCCTGGCGTGCGGTTACCTAAGCCTCGGATGGCCCTGGGCAGCTAGGTAGCTGCCATCCAAGGCTTGCCTGTGCCTCTGGCCAGCCCCCAGATGGGGGCTAAGGGGACTGGGGAACTCTGGAGGCAGACCCATGGTTGCTGCCCCAGCAGGGCTGAGGGTACTGGGCACCTCTATCTTGTGGCTGTTGGCACTGCCATCTTTGAGGGTGGCAGTCAATTAGAATGCTCCCTCTTGATTGGCTGTGGGTGCTGTCCTCTTTGAGGGTGGGACAGTCAATTAGCATATTCCCTCCTTACTGGGTGTGTGCTGCCATTTTTCTAGGGTGGGATAGTCAATTAGCATATTCTCTTCTTATTGGCTGTGGGCATCACCATCTTTGTGATGGTGTGAGAGTCAATTAGCATATTTCCTCTTTATTAGATAAGATATAGTATAGGTATATATTTTATATTTTGAGTTATAATCTAACACTATTTATTTACTAGATTATTCAAACTGTTCCAACTTTGCCTTTAGAAGCTATTTTCATTGGTCCTTGTGTTCCTGTGACATAGTCCCATCAATGTGTTTTTTTTTGTTTGTTTGTTTGTTTATTTTTAATTATTGTTGTTTTTTTAATTATTTGCTTTGAGCAATTTTTCAATTTCTGGAATGGCAACATATCCCAGGCATATTTTGTATAGTTCCATCCCAGTGCTACCATCAACCACTTCTCTAAGGAAATCTGGTTTCTTTTATTGGAGAATAGTAAATGAAGCAAGATATGGTACTAGGGATATCTTCTCAGTTCATAGAGTAAAAAAAACCACACACATATTTAGCTATTTAACCATTTGTATCTATATTAATCTAAACATGAGTTTATACTGATGTCTCTAACTCTAGTCTACTATCACATAGATTATTTTAGCCTCTTTCCATTGTTTATCTGCAAATTAACATTATAACTTGAGAAATCTGACTCCTACATATGCCATCTGCTTGCTTAATTTTGAGTTCCTTTATACATGTATAGTAATATCAAATTTGTTCATCTCTTTTCTCATGGGAAATAACTTTTCAACTATGGTACAGTGTTTATGTGTAGTTTCTTTTGCCTTTAGTCTTATGTGTGGTGAACCCCTTTCACGTCCTGCATGGTTCAGGGTTCCAGTTCAATGTTTGGGTTCTGGAGAAGGCCACACACAAATAAAAGAGACTTAGTAAAGTATTAATTGGAAATATTGGAGGCCAGATGGGAACCCATCTCTAGTGGGAGGACTACACACTGCTCTGGCCTTGCTGTCCCTTTTATTGAAGCTATGGGAAACACCCATAGCCCTTAGGCAGGAAATAACAGAAATTTACATAAGGCAAAGAGAGGTGGAGGCTGCTTCAGCTAACAGTGCTTCAACTAAACAGTGACTGGTTAGAGCAATTAAGGTTGTTGACCAGCCTTCCCAGCTTCCTGTCCACATCTCTCTATTAGTGAAACAGTGATTGGTTTCCAGCACTTATGCATTTTCTGAAGTCAACATTTCCTCCCCACATTATTCAATAAGGTTGTTTCATAATTAGATGGGATTAATCAATCTGCCTTTCTTCCCCAGATTTTCTGACCTTTTAAATTGTTTTTTTTAAAATATTCATATGCTAAAGTTCACTATTTGTGCTGTTTAGTCATGTGGTTTTTGACTAATGTTTATTGTCATGCATTCACTATTAAAATACCACACA
Organism: Vespertilio murinus; assembly: GCA_963924515.1. Taxonomy (NCBI): domain Eukaryota; kingdom Metazoa; phylum Chordata; class Mammalia; order Chiroptera; family Vespertilionidae; genus Vespertilio; species Vespertilio murinus. The sequence goes on from OZ004709.1 coordinate 160,900,419, forward strand.
GAATAGTTCCATGGTAGCATGAACTATATTTCATCTATTTAATTCTCACTCTCTATCCCATAAGCTCATAGTTTTGATTGTGCCCATAGATTTGCCTTCTCTGAAATGTAACACTTTGAAAGTGACTCAAACCCAATCTTCTAACTCTGAGGTATAGAGTTGAAGAAATGTACAAACCTCACATTAATAGCACAATAGAAAAAGTATTTTGGGGAGTCAGCCACATTTCCATAAAGCAAAGAGAGTAAATGGCACACATTCTCAAGAAATATTAATGAAATTGCTATCCTAAGTAGATGGCCACAATGTCCCAGTAGAAGGGTTTGAGATGGCAGGAAATTGGATCTGAGTACAAGATGTATAGGATAATATGGGATAAGTGACTGAGTTGTTTGATAATGGAGGTAATTTGGCTCCTGGCAATGACTCAGATAAAAAGGAAAATGAGAATGGGATTAGTCCATAGAGTCTCTGTGAGAAAGTGAGCCACAAAATCTTATGATATGGCTCAAAAAAAATGTTCCTTAGAAGCAGGATGTACTGCGGGACCATATATCTCAAGATTGTACATCTAAAGAAGGCAGTTCCTTGAGTTTTAGTATCATATAAAAGAATTAAGTGACATGTAGTATAACTATACATTTCCTGGTCAGCATTTTGGTTTCTCAAGGAAGAAATACCGCATAGAGTTTGCAAGTTTAAGTTGTACAATCAGACATATCTGGTTTCAAATCAGGATTGCCATTTTCTTCTTTCTGTTTTTGTTAAAGCTACACAGCCTCGAACTCTCCAAGACTCAGTTTTTATCCTTTATAAAATAAATATATTAATAGTATATAATTCACATGGTTCTTGTGAAGATTAGATGAGCTAATTCATTCACAGCAACTTCTCAAAGTGTCTTGCATATTGCAAGACAACAGTAATACTATGACTGTTATTGTTACAGTCTTTTTAAACACAAGAGAGCACATTTTGAATTTTTTTATTCATTTTAATCTTTGTCGTTCTATATTTAACAATACATTGATTTTTTTTTCTATTAGGAAAGGATATTATGGAGAAAGTAATTTAGTCTCTCCATTGCTCCCCAAGAGGCCTCTGAGTGTTTGTACAATAGGAAAATAATTCATTTTGAATCCATTTCACATCATTTTTTCCCAGTTTGCCTGACTGCATCCTCCAGATTCTTTGAAAACTGTATGAGAACTTGCGGCATTATTTTCATTATCATATGTTTTAGGTAAAAGTGAATTCAAGAAAACCTCTCTACCAGAAATTATTTGAATTTTAGAAATTAACATCATTCCTTGGTAGATTTTTAAATCTTCGGTTATTTTTAAAAATAATCACAATTATAAATGTATCAAGCAGAAATTTCTTAATCAATATGTTTATAAATGAATAATGAATTTTATTATCACATTTAAATGTTATTATGGATAGTGACACTCTGAATTAAGACTAAGACTACATTCAACCTCCTTTGTGGTCACACACACCCTTGGATAGAACATTCCAGCCAGTCTAGGACTCTCTATCTGGTTTTCAATTCTCAGCTTTTTACTACCTGGCCAAGATGATAACATTAACGTAAGTTCAATGTAATATCACACAATTACTCCACTTGGTCCTCACAACAGTCCTATTAAATTGGCTAGAGTACTAATTAGCATTTATATTAAACAGAAGGTGAAATTGGGCTTACGAAATTAAGAAATGTGTTCAAGGTCACATGGCTAGTAAATGGTAAAGCTGGAATTAAAATTGAGGAGAATTAAAATCTAGGCAGAGCAAAATGTAACCTATATCCCTGATGTAAGGAATACTTGCGTCATACAGGGAGAAGTCTGTATACACAGAGAGAAAAGGTGGGATATGAGGTTTTATGAGACAGCTTTGGAAACATAAAAATAAATTAAAACATATTTTAAAGTAAAAATCATTGATAACAGCTCTCAACTAGAATATTCCACACTGTAAGAGTAAAACAGTGTCTCCAGAAATTTTTTGTGAGCATGTGGGTTGCTCAGAAGTTCAGATTTTGTTAGTTAATTTTTGTGTAAATTCACTAACATGTTCAATATACTGTATGGTTTACTCAAATCATTGTTTAAATGTCATTTTTTAAACCCCAGTAATTAGCAGCATAAATATATATATATATATATATATATATATATATATATCCTGATTAAAGACTGTCAGTCCATATCCTCTTGTTAGGAGTGTAGTTAGTGACCATCAACAGTTTAATGGAAGTGTTTTGATCTGGTAAAAGTAATGAGTCTTGGTTTTAAAATCATAGCCTTAATAATTTTTACATAGAATCTTGGCTAAACCATTTAATCTCTTTAGGCCTGTTTCTTCTTTTGTAAAAGGAGGATTATTATGCATACACTGCAAGGTCAGTGTTCAGGATAGAATGGCCAATTTTTACTTGTGTTATATGATACTTAGATGGGCATTTTGCTTACCTGCGGTTGTGTCTCTGTATTACATCTTTGTCTAGTATCCTATAAAATGCACCTGAAGATAAACCAAAAAAGCTTACAGTATGAATTTACCAATAGATAATACTGAAGATTTATTTAATTTTTATATATTAAACATCTACAGAAGACACCTTTATCTATTCAAAGTGGGAGAAAATCATCCTGCAAAAAAGAAAGCCTGAGAATTGGAGGAAAATCTGATATTTATATTTTATACTAAGAAACAAGAGATATTCATGAAGATGATCTTTCATAAGATTTAAGCTCACCAAAGAAATATATAATGATGAGTATCTTTAGCTTGGAGACTATTATCATAAGATGGAGAAGATGGGGTATAAAATATATGTATTATATATAATGTGAGATATATATTTCACATCACTAGAGAACTATTCAAATATTTATGTACCAAGAGTATAAAATCCTCACATGATCTGATTCTCTAGGAGGTAATCTTCTCTACTGTAATTCTTCATTTTTTATTTCCTACGACAATGATGTTTATCTTCATAATGCAATTTTTTTAATGTTGAAAGACTACTTTTCTCCCTGGTAATGGATTTTGCAAAAAAAAAAGATAGGTATAAAATGCCGACAATAGATAAACATTGTACATATTCAAACAGACTGTCTCACCAGAGTTCTGATACACATCTGTTAATATCTAATTCTAAATACAGAAGGCTGTTTCTTTTAGGAAATCAAGTTATATGTGCATTGAGTTGACAGTGTCACCTACCAGTTTTGTGTTGCTATGCATAGAAGCCAGTGTTTTCTATTATAACAGAAAAATGTGCCTCTCTATCATAAATATGGCACCTCTATTTCTAGATAGGGTTAATTCAGCAATTTCTGCTCTTTAGAATAAGACATTCATTTCTTCAAAAACAACTATAAATTAATGCAGTAGGCAGCTATTGGGTACATATTCTATGTCTAGTATGGCAAATTAAAGGCAAACAATCACTGTTAATCTTGCAACTAGTTCTACCTGTTCCTCAGGTGTTGCAATTATGTAACTGCATAATCAATCCAACTACATGCTGCATGCATGACCAGCCAATTTCTAGGGGGGAAAGGGAGCAAAGCCAACCTGGATATTACAAAAAGGAGTTTAATTTCTAAATATTACACCATTGTGTAAAGAGCAGAGGTGGGAGAGGAAAGCTCTCCTTCTTTGGTCCCTTCTTTCTGGAATTGTTAAGGATTTTTCATATTTTCAGTGGTCAGAGATGTTGGACAGACCAGTTTTGTGTCCTCAATTTGTTTCCTTATTCTTTTCCTTATTCTTACTGGAACAGCAATAAAGGTTCCTGGAGAAGACAGCATCTCTCTTCCCATTCCAAAATCTGCACTCCAGAGAATAGTTTAAGAATTGGATTTTTGTGATAGACTGATTTGGACATATTTGTTCTTCACTGAAGTCACTGTTTCACTTGATCTCTGGTATAACAGACCTCATTTTTCCCCTCCTCCCGCATCTTCCCTGCTTGGCCCTAATTTATTTCCTATGCATCCTTAAATTATATGTAAATAGACTATAATACATTCATCCAAGCAACTGTAATGACAGAACCAGAATGCCCAGAATGACCACAATTGCTATGATGCACACTGCTGTGGACAACTGACCTGATGGGTCCCCCACAACCTCATACAGGCTCTACCTGCAGCTAGCCCTGCCTCAGATTGCTCCCCCACACCAATCAGGGGCAGGGCTGGCTGGCCATCAGCCCACGGCCCCTTCCCTGGCTGGCCTGGGAAGTAGTATATAATTCTGTATAATAAAAGCCTAACATCCTAAGTGCCCAGTTGTCCGTTCAGCCAATCAAAGCATACTATGCTAATGATATGCTAAGACTGCTCAATCATTTGCTTTGATGTGCACTGACCATCAGGGGGCAGAGACCAGCTGGTATACTGGTTGCTATTACATGCATTGACCACCAGGGGGTAGATACTTGGACTGGTAGGGTAGCTTGTTGCTCAAGACTGAGCCCGTAGGAGGCCTCCTGTGTCCCTCCCTGGCCTTGATTATGCACCAGTTGGGTCCTTCAGCCTGGCCTGCACCCTCTCGCAATCTGGGCAGAGGGATTCCCCCTCTCCCCTCCCCTGAGTGCACAAATTTTGTGCATTAGGCCTCTAGTGTAATCTAAAACATTATATTACCAATGGATTATAATAGATAATTTCTATAATTCTTAAAGCACATATAGCTGTTCTTCCTAAATGAGTTGTCTTTCCTTCCTGAGCACAGAAAGAGATGATATTTTTCACCCTCCCTTGCAGTTATGTGTAGCCATGGGATTCAGTTCTGATCAAGGAATTATGAATAAAAATGCTGTGTGCTACTTTCAGGCCTAGCTCTTACAACTTTCCCACTTGAGCTCCTCCTTGTCCTTTTCCTTTCTGGCTGGCTAATGAAGGCAACCACCGAGGTAACCGTGTGATGAAATGTCAGACTCTCAGTCAGACTAAGTCGTTAATTGTGCTCTTGGACCTGAACCATACATATTATCTCTTACCCTCTACTCTTGCTGACCAGGAATATGAACTTGGAATATTACATAATTTGAAGAATAAACTCCAACTAACCTTGAACTATAATATATTTGGTGTGTTTTTTTTAATTTTTTGTTTTGTTGTCATAGCATAGCATGCCATAAGTGGTATCTTGGTAAGGAGTAGATTATAATTTGCCTGTATGACAGAAGAACTGGTGGATTTCATCATGAAATATTACTTTGCAAGTTTTAACACATTCAGATTTCAACATGGACTATAAAATAAAAAGGGAAATAGTTCTTTTTATTGTACATTATAAATATTTGCTCTTTGATATGCACGAGGTTTCGGGATAAATACCATATTAAGTATCTATTATAAGAAACAATTACTGTTCTCAGGATACTGCTTTCAAGGACAAAAACACAGTTCATAGATGTTTCATTTTTTTTCCTATGAAAGTTAACTTATTACTATTAGCTCTGAACCATTGAATGAAGGCATGTCTATCGGAGTCAATAGAAAATCAACAATAAATTATATTATATTCAGAGAGAAGTGATTACCCCTAAGTGGGCAATAAAAAGATTCAAAGTGGAGATAAGACTTGCATGGGCATGTCAGATAGACGGATGGATGGATGGATGGATGGATGGAGCAAAGATTGAAACAATTAGAAAAAGTGTGGAAGAGTGCCAGTTTAGATAGTATGATAAAAACAAAAATAAGAGTGAACATAATAAGGTAAACACCATCCAGATCAGACTTGTGGGTTCACGGAAATGAATCACCAGAAACCGAATGTACTGATGGTTAACACTGCTCAGGTGCTAGTGGAATAGCTTAAGTGGTTTGCTAAAGATCTTAGCCTTTGTGCTGTAGGTAGTAAGGAGATCATAATAATAAGTATATACCATTTTTGAGGTAATTTTAACAGTTTAGAGAAAAACAGGTTTTCTATCTCCAGTCTCCTAAATTTTCAGGGGCTGTTTTATTTTGGCAAATCACCATCAAAGGGTAATTCATAGACAAGCTTTGAAATTGAGAAGAATAAAAATGTCAGAATCAAGTGTTCAAGTGCTTTCATAAAGAATGGGCCCTGATCACGTCCCAGCTCTCAGAACGCGCTCCTGACTGTTTCCTTTCATGCTTTCAGAAAAGCACAAAACAATTTTACTTTCCTTCAATGGAGGCGGTTGAGAAGAGCATTATGTTTCTTTTAATCTGTCAGATGTATCCTTTTGTTTAGGTGACTGCTTCCAGACTGTCCAGCAGAAATCTGTGCAGAGCAGTGACAAATGGATAAGAGCTTTGGTTGTGGCTTTCCACACCATTACATTTCTCCAGAGTGCAGGCATCCATCAGAATGTGTGATCTCCTCAAAAACTATCAGAGGCTATCCATAATAATTAGTACCAATACCCCTATAATAATGACAATGATTCTACTACTACTACTACTGCTACTAATAATAAAATAATACCGTGTTTCCCCGAAAATAAGACATCCTCCAAAAATAAGACCTACTTCATGGAAACATAATACATCCCCTGAAAATAAGACCTAGCGCATCTTTGGGAGCAAAAATTAATATAAGACACTGTCTTATTTTCGGGGAAACGGGGTAATAATAATGGCAGCTTCATACCCCTCCCTAAGTATTTCTAATAAATACTGTTATACAAAAATGCATTTTAACTTGAATTCCAGGGGCCAAAAGCCAGAAATGTATGAAAAACAGTGAGAAATACTGTTGAAATGCCACCCCAAACCAGGTTGAGTTTATGTACAATGGTAGGCGGTCCTTACTGTGGTAGGTGGTCTCGACCTCTGAGAAGGTGAGGGTGGGGGCGGGAAACATTGTCTGAGGTTTCTGATTATGGTGAAAAATCTCTCCAAATCTCTCATGAAAAGAATTGAGGTACTACAAGATAGTCTTACTTTCAAAACTGAGTGATGAGAATTAACTCCAAATGACTTTGCCACAATATCTAGCATGCATGGTCACTACAAGAGAAGTGTGATGTCTCAAGGACGTTTACAAGTTCAATCTCACTTACAAAATGAGCAGGCACTTGACAAAATACCTACATTTTTTGTGGACAGGAATGTTGTGCCACAGACAAAAGAAAAAAATACTAATAATCAAGTAGACTCCGCTTTCAAAAGGTACCTAACTGTCTATTGATGTGAAACCTTGTGGAGGAGCTTTCAATTGGGTTTTACATGCCATTCTTAAGAGGAAGTGTGCACAGCAGCCACGTAAACATGGTCCATGAAGAACAAAGTAAGTGCAGTGCTTACTCTCATTTTCAGTGGGTGGGCTTGTAGAAGATTAGGAAAGCCAGACCCCTTGGGGAGGAAGTAAAGGATTTACACAGCTTGCAGCAAGTGGTAGCAGAAATTCAATAGATGGCGCTCTTCCCCCTGATTTGAGCTCATCCCTGCAATGGCTCAGATTTCCACATCTCGGGACCCTAGGCAGGATAGGATCTCTTCCTCTTCAGTTTTTATCTCCAGTCACTCAACTATATTGGATTTGGTGATTCAGCTTAGGAATGCCTTAATATGCCATGCTGCTTTAGGTCCCTACTCTTTTCCCATTACTCTTTTACAATGATTGCTGGGTAACCCCTGTTCCTTTTTTTTTTTTTTTTTAAGTGAGAAGGTAGCTGGCCAACCCCCCTCTGCTTCTTCCTTTGCCTTGCCCATTCTGTTTGCAGCAATAGGCATCTAGCAAAGGAAAGAGCAATGGGAAGCAGATGCAGCGCCATCCTGTGCCTCCCCTGCTGACATGGCTGTTGCACGTTCCTTTGAAAACAAATACCATTGTATGCGTCATTTCTCAGCAGTGCAGAGGAATCATTACTTTTCTCATTTTCCTAGACAGTCGGTGTCTTGGTTGGACCTAAACCTTAAGAGGTGATATTGACAAAGTTGAGCATAGATATCTACCTCTTTGAATAACTTCAAGCAAATGTTTCTTATCCAGTGATCAGAAGCTCTGGAGAAAATGAACACATTGAGTAGATGAATGCAATAATGATTTCTGAATTAACCTCAAAGCACAGGAAAGACTCTTGTGAATTCAGTAATAATTTTTAATGATTTTATAAAGCATTCATTGCATTTATATAAAAATTAAAATGTATGTGTAACATACATATAATGCAGAACCTCTAGGCTCTTTGCAGCGGTGTTCCACACTCACAGGGATTCACAGCAGCCTTGAAACAATTCCGCCTGGCTTACCTCCACTGCATGGGAGCCACTGTTGTGGATCGTTGGATAATGGAGCATAGTGAAGATGGATTTAGTACTATCTAATGCTACACTCTCCTGTTCTTTTTGGATTTGTTTCATCTATGAAGTCTATGCTGTGCTGAGTCTCTACTTGCTTAGGGTAGAAAAAACAATCTGTGGAATTTATACTGAATCATTTTGCTCATCCTCTTTGGTACACTGGGTCACAGGAGAGCAAGTTTCTTGTGGTCAAATCTAGGTTGAGCTTCACATTTGTTAGTGTTGGTTCTCTATGTCCTTAAGTCCCCTAAGGGTATGGATGTCAGGTTTAGCTAATAAAAGGATAGAATCTATAATAATAATAATAACAGCATAATATGATCATTAGACTAGACATCCTTCTGGACAACCTTCCAGACAAAGCTGGGACTGTGAGGGAAGCCGGGGTCCCGGTTGCCAAAGAGAAACCAGTGTGGGCAACCGGGGGAAGGAAGGCTGATACTTGAAGAATTTTGTGCATTGGCCCTCTAGTATCAGGATAAATATGGATTTCATCATAAAATATGTATATATTTTTTGGCATAGATTTTGTATTGTGTAATATTTGTGATTCACATATCTGGTTTGACATTCCTTTAAAATTGCTTAGTTCTCCAACTACTGCTATGGTGACTATCACATGGGGACCACCTTAGCTGGAGAGAAATACGAGGTGATACAAGCAGAAACAAGAGTCTAAATGTAGAGCTCGGAGGTTTCAAATCTTTATTGCAGCTGCCAGATATTTTTCAAGATTAAAATATCCATGAGACTTCACTTTAAAATATTTAGCAAGGGGTAGCACCCAAGTCAAATTGCTCTAACAATGTGTTATGAGACCTTCCATGGTGTCAGAAAACCATTTTAAATTTTATTATTTGTTGATTTTCTGTGATAAGCAGAAAACATGAAAAACAGGGGCGGGTTGTACTAAGCTTAGAGCACTAGTTAAATATACAATTTTACCTATATGTTCCCAAAAATTCTAGTTTAGCACTTCTTAGTTGGGATTCAGGAATCTATATTTTAACAACTCCATCAGGTGATTCTCATCATGAGAGAAGTTTGGGAAACACTTCTCTATACTATCTCAATACTATTCAATTATATCTCTATTTTTCAGATCAAATTCCAGAGAAATATGATCAGTTTATCTAGTAACTGTAAATCTGTGGTGTAAAGCCTTCTATACCAGGTATTTCCATGAGTGAATTTTAGGTTTGCAGGTACAGCCTTGAGTCAGGAACTCTTTAATGCTCCAAGGAGTTGACTGCTCATTTAAAACAAAAAGTAAAGGATAGGTGTGTATTTAACTTCATACATGTATTACTCATCTATTATCTGTGTAATTAATAACCCAACAAACTGGTAAATTTTGTTTTCAAAAAATGTTCCCATTTTGTTTAACTTGTTGAATTTATTGTGATAAAGTATTTTATATCATTTGCTACTAGAGGCCCAATGCAGGAAATTCATGCATGGGGAGAATCCATAGGCCTGGCCTGCAATCAGGACTGATCTGTGGGGCAACTGGTGGGGCAATGTGGGGGGCGGGGGCATGACGGAGAGGATGCCACACTGTCCATGGGAGCTGGCGCTTGGTGCAATTAGAACAGCCCTGGGAAAACTACTGCCAACGGGCCAGATACAGCCCATTGGACTGTTCTATCTGGCCCGCAGAGCCAAAAGAGCGGAGGGTTCTCTTGCTCTCCCCTCCGCTCCTTCACCAGCAGCCCAAGATGAGAGTGCCAGCATGGTCAGGTTGCTTTTGTTCCGGCCTTCTGGTCCAGTTTAAGAACCCGTTGTGGCCCTTGAGTCAAAAAGTTTGCTCACCCCTGAATTAGAACAATGTTGTTTGAAAGCCTTCAGTCCAGTGCTTTGCGAAGCTGATAGCTGTTATTTCAGAGCAGCTGCGACTGCCTCGGGGAATTATGATGGCCAAGGGGAGGCCAGGAATTCATCAGTGTTTACACCTAGAGCAGCAGCAGAGAGAAATTTAAGTCTGGAAATTAAACTTGTTTTAGGCATGTAGGTAATTAGCACTCAGCCACAAGGCAAGTAAAGGGAGAAAAAGGCACAATTAAAATCAGCCCTATGGTAACTTCTTAATAGGTTCTTGATGGAAAGAGATTTTAAAAGATTTTCTTTGGATTCCCTGCACCTATAACTAGCATTGGTTGAGTGCCAACCTGTAGTAGCTCTTTATATATCTTGTGAACCCTCACAAGTATTAGGTGAGTTAGGTATTATATTCCTATTTTTTAAATGAGGAAACTGAAGTCTATTCATCAAATAAGTTTAATGATTTGCCAAAGATTACAGAGTGCCTCATTAAAAATAAAAACTTTGCATCTGTGATATGCCTTATGGTCAAGGGGTGCAATGACAAGCTATATACTTGGGAAAATACATTACAAAACACATATTAAACATATTTAGAATATACAAAAATTAAAAACTCATCAGTTAAAGTACAACAATTCAATTATAATATGGGCAAATGCATGCACAGACATCCATCAAAGAGGATAGACAGATGGGAAATAAATAGTCATGAGGAAAATACAAATTAACTACAATTAGATACTACTATGAACATATCAGAATTGATCAAATGAAAAATTTTGATAATGCCAAATCCTGCCAAGGATGTAGAAGTATTGGTTCACTCATGCATTGCTGATGATAATGTAAAATGGTACAGTTACTTGAGAAAATAGTTCAGACATTAATTTTAAAACTAAAAGTAATCTTACAGTATGACACAAAAATTCCACTTGGGCATTTATTCCATAGAAACTAAGACTTATTTTCATGCCAGAACTTGCACACAAATATAGACAGCAACTTATTCATAATAACCTCACACTGGTAAATACTCAAATGTCCTTCAGTGGGTGAATGGGTAAACATCCACTGGTACATTCACTCTGTGAACTACTGCTCAGCAATATTAAACATCAAATTTTGATACAACTAATCCTATGAAGATTATGCTAAATTAAAAAAAATATTCCTATTTTGCCTTAACCGGTTTGATGCAGTAGATAGAGCATCAGCCTGCGGACCAATGGTCCCAGGTTCGATTCTGGTTAAGGATATGTACCTTGGTTGTTAGCCCATCCCCAGTGGGGAGTGTGCAGGAGCCAGCTGATTGGTATTTTTCTCTCATTGATGTTTCTAATTCTCTATCCCATTCCCTTCCTCTGTAAAAAAAAATAAATACATTTTTAAATATTCCTATTTCAAAATTATATGTACTGCATTATTTTATTTTAAATAAAACCTCATTAAAATGTAACTGTAATGATGGAGACAGTTTAGTGGTGGCAGGAGGTTAGGGAAAAGGGCTGGAAAGCAGTGTCTGAAATGGGTAGCCAGAGTGAACTCTGCAGTGAGAGTTCAGTTGGATTAAAATTGTGGTGGTGGTTATGGAAGGCTACTCAGATATTAAAATTTTATAGAGCTCTACAAAGACATAAACAAACACAAATGAGTTTATGTATAATTGATGGATCTTGAATAAGCTATGAATTTTACAAATGCCAAATGTTTGCTTTTGATACTATCGTATACTATCGTATAAATTGTTGACATTTGGGGGTGGGTCTGGGACAAGTGTGCAGCGGACTGCACTGTATAGTTCTTTCCAACCTCCTATGAATCTATACTTATTTTAAAATGAAAAGTTTTTTTTTAAAAAAAGTAATTTCATCTTTCTTAAAGCATCTTTAAAGAAACATTTTACACACCCCCAAATTCAGAGTTTATAACTTTCTTCAGGGAAATATTAATTGTAATTGTGAATCAATGGGTAACTTGTCTCTGCTTCTCCTCTCTGACCTGGTGAAGGCTGAATTATGACCTTCAGTCCCCTGCCCAGATCTGTGAGAATGGAAGTCAATTTTTGGCTTAAAGCACATCAGTTTAATACTCTTGGGAATTTGAAATCGTGTCACAGAATTTCCATTTGGCCCATGTCAGGCAAATCTGTGGTCCTGGAGCTCTGGGCCATGGCTGGTCTTGGCCCATCCAAGCAGTGACAGTCTGTGGTGATATTCCAACAGTTACCAATGGTCATTAATTGGCTGTCACATTTTTTTTTTCTGGGATTGGTATATGCTCTTAGGGAATAAGGTAATATGTTTTTGTTTTGCATTACTTGACATAAAAGTTCTAAAGCACTTTTTGTGTGTATGTGTGTGTGCAGAGTTAATCATAGTTATATTTCCTTGAATCACATAAAACGTTTTTCTTACATTACACATTTTCAGAGTTTTGATATAACATACATTTTATTACCTAACGTATTCTGGAAAAGAAATAAACTCAATACTCATGTGTATCCCAGTGGGGTTGTTGGTCATATCAATATTAGGAAGAGGGTAAATGTTTTTAAAATGCACATGCTTTTTAATTCAGCATTGGATCCTAGAGAATTTGCTGACGTAATGCAATGGCATATTTAGTTTGGAGTATATTTTTGTAGCACTGTTTCTACATAGCAAACAAGCTAAATATCCAACATGGTTATTGGATTGTATACCAAACAGTGGAATAAACTCAACAGATAATATTTACATGATATTTTTTTTAAATGTACGTTATATCAGTCTGAATGAAAGCCTACAGTATAGATTAGACACACTTGCTTTGACATCAGTAAGGCTTGGATTCAATCATCGGTTTTGTTTTTTATCCATGTTAAGCTACTTAATTATACCTTCACCATCCTGTATTATTTTTCCTGACTGTTCAAATGGTGTGTATCATTGATGTAGTGGCTCCAAATAACACATATGTTATTACCTTACCAGAGGACTGATGCACGGAATTCATGCAAGAATAGGCCTTCCTTCCCCCAATTGCTGGCACCAGCTTCCCTCTGGCACTGGGACCCAGGCTTCCCTTACAGTCCTGGCTTCTTCTGGAAGGTGGCCTGGAAGGACTTCTGGTCTAATTAGCATATTATGCTTTTATTATTATAGATAATTTCATGTGCAGCTTCACTGAGTCTTTGGGCAGTGTCTCACAAGTTTTGAACTCACCTGAGGCTTGAGGTCCTCTTTTAAGGTTATTTTATTGGCAGAATTCAGTTGAGGCCCACCATAACTAGAAGCTTCCCATCAATCCGTGATGTGTGAGCCTCTCTACAATAAGTCATTTTGATTCTCCAAGACCAACAAGGACATGTCTTAGTTGTATAGGTTAGGTCACCCAGGATAATCTACCTCTGGCTAACTCAAAATCAACTGATTTGGAGTGTTGGTCATGTCTTTAAAACCCCTCTACCTTTGCCATTGAAAGTACCCTGCTCACACTCAAAGGAAGGCATTGTAAAGACAGTAATGAGGCTTTGGGAATCATATCAAAAGTCTGCCTACCAAACATACTAATGCTAAAAGTTTTTATGTTTTAAAACTGAGCTAATAATTCACCAACTTATGTAAAATTATATAACAATTAGATATGATAAAAATTTGAATTGCAATTCTCATGTCAAAAATGATATTTATTGTAATTAAAAATATTAGTTATGTCAGCATTTAAAAAAAAAGAACTTACAAAATATGTAAGGCAACATATCCAGATTCTACAATGACTATCTCTCCTTGGAGTGGATCATGGATAATGATTATGTTCTGCTTATTTCTGTTGTTGTATTAATATTATTAGTCTTTTGCATTTTGTACAGTAATTTAATATGTGTACTTGCAAGGCATTTAATATGTTCCAGGTCACTGTCATAAGTTCATAAATTAATTCATTAGTTTTCATAAAATCCTATGAGTTAGGTTCTATTAATATCCATAGTTTACATTGAAGGAACTGAGGTCAAGAGAGGTTAAATGATGTGTACAAAGTCACCTCAATATTAAGACTCGCAATCAAATCAGTAATTTATGCAAACTGGCTTTTGGTACTTCACTATTTTGCCTGTCTGTCAACATTCACAGTTTCAATGGTAATGGAAACTGTATGATTTACATCTATCTATATATAAAAGGCTAATATGCAAAGTGTCCCCATGGGAGTTCTACTGGGAGAATGGGAGCTCTATCGCTTGCTGTGACATGGGCTGACCACAAGGGGATGGCGTGGGGCGACAGAAGTCTCAGGCCAGCAGCTGGAAGCTGTAGGAGGGAGACTCCAGAGCCCCCATTGCCCCTGATCTCGGGCCAGGCCTAGGAATCCTAACTGTGAATGAATTTTATGCACCTGGCCTCTAGTTATTTAAATAAATGATAAAGCTATAGCAAAACAAGGGCAGCTAGTTTATTAACAACCAGAGAGTGAAAGAAACTGAGCTGGAGTTCCCGGAATCTTCCTCCAGCCCCACTTTTTTTTTTTTTTTTTTTTTTTTTTTTTTAATATAGTCTTTTAAAGTAAAGCTTCAAACATTTGGTGAGCCACTGCAGTGGACTGGGGACCTGCTGGATACTGAACACATCGCAGTCGGAGAGGAGAGCTATTCCTGGGAGAAATGGCTTCATCTTTGTTCTGAGTTAGTTTGTCTCCTCTCCAAAGGCCGTCCTTTTCTTTTCGGCATTTTTTTTTTGTCTCCTTTGCAAGACCATTTTGCACAGAACTCCCACATCGATGTGTTTCAGATAAAAAAGAAGCCTCTTCCCCTAGCAAATGGCTCCCACCCAAGCAGACAGGGAATGGTCCCGCTGGTGGGACTTCCTGCCACATTCGCTCTCCGAGGTGGCTTTGGGAAGACACCTGACTCAAGCAGCACCTGCTGGCATGTATTAAGACTTCTGCAAGGAGGCACGATTTACCTGCTTCCCTTTTTGTGCATATTTAATGTGTCATGTAGCAAAACAGCTTTGGCGTTCTCCTCTAAGCTGTGGCTCAGATGAAGCCCTTCACTGCAGCTGCTCTGGTATGCTCATCCTTAGTCACTCCTGTCAGAGAGAGCCCCGCTCTCCCCTACAATTATGCCTTTTTTTTCAACTGCTCCCTGCATTGTTTGCTTCCTGACCTTTCTTTTGTCCTCTGCGAGTACACATATTCAAATAAAAATACCCAGGCCAAACGCCTCATTCTTGTTCCCCTGGAGCGGAGCGTGCTCTGATTAAGGATTTTGTTGGATTGGGCTTGAACTGTGAGTGGGTGGTGGAGTGGGTGGAGGCAGAGAAAAAGGAGGGGGGCGGGCAGGGAAGGAACAGAGATGATTCCCATTTTTCTTTTTTCTTTTTTTTTTTTCCTCTTCTTTTTTCTGCTTCTGTCTGTACCATGGCATATTCACAAAAGCAGAGTAAGTATTCATTACTTTGTTCATTCACTCACTGATGTTTACTGTGTGGTGGGCAGGGGAGCTAAAACAATGTGCAAAAGATGGGGGGGGGGACAAAAATGAAAGCAACAACAGCAACAAAAATAGGCACCAGGGTTAGAATCAGAAGACCTTGGACTTTGTAGTGGGAACATTGGCACGGTGTTGAACATTTAAGAAATATTTCTTTTTTTAAAATATATTTTATTGATTTTGTTTTTTTACAGAGAGGAAGAGAGAGGGATAGAGAGTTAGAAACACCAATGAGAGAGACTCATTGATCAGCTGCTTCTTGCACACCTCCTACCGGGGATGTGCCTGCAACCAAGGTCCCTGCCCTTGACCAGAATCGAACCTGGGACCCTTGAGTCCACAGGCCGACGCTCTATCCAATGAGCCAAACCGATTTCGGCAAAGAAATATTTCTTGATGATCTGCTACCTGGCAGTCCCTGGCCAGTTGCTGGGGACATAGCAATGAATAGCACAGAGTCCCAGGTTTCAAGGAGATTTTAGGTCAAGGAGGTATTTTTTCTCTTTGATCCTTACTCAGATCAGTCCAGTTTGAGCTTCTACCCTTTTTCCCCAACTCCTAAACCCTGTATTATAGTTATTTCTACTTAGTGGGCTCTATTCCAGGGCAGACCCATTCATGCCGACCACTCCCCTGCAAAGAACTCCATTCACTGAGACCCGTACTCCCCTCCTGATCACCTGTATTCACCCCACTTCACCAAAGTCCACAGAGCAAGTAGGGGTTAGGATAAAGCAACCCGGTGCCCCCGCATTGTGGAATATACAACTCCTTAACACCTGCTTTATCTTTATCGTCAACCAAGAACACAGCACATCTCAAATTATTAGACCTTTAAAGGCTATTTAAAAAGCCGAAACTGGTTTGGCTCAGTGGATAGAGCGTCAGCCTGTGGAGTGAAAGTTCCCGGGTTCGATTCTGGTCAAGGGCATGTACCTTGGTTGTGGGCACATCCCCAGTAGGGGGTGTGCAAGAGGCAGCTGATCGATGATTCTCTCTCATCGATGTTTCTAACTCTCTATCCCTCTCTCTTAAAAAAAATCAATAAAATATATTTTAAAAAAATAAAGACTGTAAAAAATTGAAGTAGAAAACATAAGCAGACACAGGGAAAGCGATGTAGCCTAGGCTGCTACCATAAGTCACTTATATGTGCCTTGGGTCAAAGAGGCTTGATTTGTAAGGGAACATTTGAAGTCCTTTGTTTCCACCTCTCATTCAACCAGTAAACTGAAAGTCTGTTGATAAATAATGGAAGAGTGTGTGCAGATGACAAAGAACAAACATGGCTCTAATTTATTGAGCAATTTCCTATATTGTTGTGTTAAAATGTTCTGTGCAGAATTGTGTCAGTGAGTTGCATTACAGTTCTGTGAGTAAGGACATCATTTCCACGTTACAGATAAGAACATTGAGCATCACAGTGGTTCTGCGCATGCCTGACAGGGAGCATGGCTCTGTGGCCCAGTGAGCTTTCACACCTATGTGTCTTCTTTGTTTCCTCTAAAAATAGAAAGATGCAGTCCCAATGGTGACCTAGGTTTCTGCCTTCCTCGTCAGTGGGTCTGTTTATTGTTCCAGAGTTCATAGACTATTTCTCCTTTGCCCCAAATGTCTTGTTCCTCTTGTGTGTGCCCATCAATTCATGTTTTATTTGTTTCAAATAAAAGAAGTATAGGAGTGGTCACTCTGATGCTGGTGTGAGGTTTGCCTGTTTAACCTTTAACAGGGCCTGGTCTCTTCACCCTCTGCTCAGCCTCCCTCAGTGCATGACTTCCATCTTTAAGGTCCCTTCATATTTCCAAGAGGTACACTAGACCTCTGGCCATTGCTTCCACTTCATGTCAGTAGGGGCAAGACATTGGGGTGAGCTTGGACTCTTAAAAAAACTTCCCCAGGGTCAATTACGAGTTCTGTTTCTATTCCATTGCTTGCCATATGTATAAAGCTGTGTAGGAAATGTAGGCTTAAACTGAATATTCTATATGCCTTCTCTCTTCCAATGTGGGATACTGTTAATAAGGGGACAGGGGGGGGGAGAGGGAGAGGGAGAGAAAGAGGGAGAGGGAGAGGGAAAGGGAGAGGGAGAGAGAGGGAGAGGGAGGGAGAGGGAGGGAGGGAGGGAGGGAGAGAGAGAGAGAGAGAGAGAGAGAGAGAGAGAGAGAATATTTTTGACTCTGTTGCAAAATTAATAATAATGGAAATCATTTGTATATAACTGCTTGTTCATATTTTAGTCAAAAGCAACTTGCCAAACAAATCCATAACAGGTGGTAGGCTAAAGCGCCCAAGTCCCTTGATTATCAATTTAGTACTCTTTCTAGTACATTTCATTAGAATTAACCGGAAGGATTCACATACACACCCCCCTACCTTTGACACGTGCGTGCTCTTGCTAGCTCATGCTCTGTGGCCCTAATTGATTTATTGATTTATTCAATAAAGCAGATGCTGCACATAATGAGCAGTAACTATGCACTCAAATGAAATCAGCACCATTAAAGGAGAAACCTTGCTCTAATTGAATACATTATACATGTGCCCACGAACTGAAAATTATTCTTGTATTAATAAACTTTGGGAGACATATGGAAGGGGGGAAAAACAACCTCACTCTGTTATCTTTAAGGTTATTTATATAAGGCTATTTTTATACAAAGCTTTTTAGGGCAATTTCATTTTGGTGTTGCTTCCAGGTTTTAGATATCCAGATAAATTATTCTATATTTATAGTTACTTTCATTTTTACAATAAGAAAACTTATGCTTAAAACCATTTGTTAATGCTCACACACTTCGTTGCCAGGAAATAGTGGATTCAGGCAAGACAACCACTGATGGCTACGAACTCATCTTCACTCTGGATACACACAGTGGTAGTGGGTTTTGGGGTAACACATGGCTTTCTCTGCTGGTACACTCTGGTCTGCCCTGCCATTTTCAGAAATATACACATACTTTTGTGCCCACCCAGGACAACACTGGAGATGTGACTTCCTCCCTTCTTCCAGGGGTTACTGGTCTCCTTGTCTTGGAGTGCATGGCTACCCTTCCGAGATCAGCCTCTGCAGTGGGTTAGTCCCCCCACTCCAGGGCTCACAGCTACCCAACTGAGGTTCTTCTCTCTCAACTGTGTTCATGGTTTAAAACTTGTCATGGCTGAGTTCAATCTAGTCTTAAGAGAGAACTCATGGTTCTCCCTGAATGAAATTAAAAATATCTTAGTGTGTTTTGGTGATGTTTTTATCACAGCAGGACAAGAAAACAGCCCTCAATGATTAAACTTTTACACAGGATAAGATTTATCTAAAACTACCTCTTAATAATTGGAAAAATAAATCTCCACTTGAGTCAACTATTCCCCCCCCCCCAAGTAGGTCAGGCCTATTCTCCTTGTTTTGGCATTATAAAGTATAGTTCCCTGACCATTTGTAGTAGAAATACCATATTCCCAATATGGAGACTGAATAGTCCATATGATTAGCATATACAGTCAAGATGCGGAGCCACTGCCCGGCCTTACTTGAAGAATCTTTTTTTTTTATTTTGCACAAGGATCTTTTACTTCGGTTCTTGAGTAAGGCAAGCAGGTGGATACTATGCATCACACATTCAGCATGCGTGTTATGGTCAGGTATAAAGGTGATTTGTAGTCCCTTAGTTTGGCTTTAAATCTTGAAATAAAGCTACTACATGAATGCAGTGTAGCTGCAGTAATCCTGTATATGAGGTTTCAAGCAAACTTTTGGTCCCTGAGCAGGTGGTTTCTCCTTTTGTTACCTTGAGAAGTTAGTCAACAACATATTGAGGGTTTATTGTATGGAGGAACAAAACAGAAATAAAATGCTCTGTTCCATTAAAGACTAGTTTACCATCAGCAGCTGGAGGGCTCAAGAAAAAAAACAACCACACATGATACAATGACATAAAAATAAGTTTCGATTATAACAGAAGCAGGCAAACCAAGTACACTTGTAGATGGGACAGGCAGGTAATGCATGCACATGCATACATGAATATTTGGGTACGTTTGCTAAGTGCAGTTATTTACAATTTCTCCTAAGGCTTCCTCTGAAGGCCAAACTCTTTCAGTTCAGAAATTTAATCATCCTTATCTAAGTCATCTTTGATTCAAAACTAAACTAGCTTAAACTGTCAGTACCTGACCATTTTCTCTCTTACAAAGAATCAAATATTTTAGTAATGTGTAAATATTCCCATCAATTTTTGGATTCCCCAAGTACAAAAATCATAAAAGCAATTACAATATTTTGCAAAATGTTTGTCCTCCCACTATGTAAAAATATTTGAGCAAAAGAAAATGATAAAAACTATTGATTAGTATTTCTTTCTTAAAATGTATTACATTACCTTAGAAGTTATTATTCCAAAGAAAAAGAGGTAACGAAAACAGAGTAAATACTCTTTATTTAATAATTTGCTTTTGCTTTATTTTTTTAAGTAGGCATTTTGTCTAATGTCAAACAACTCTAGTGACTACCTTAGATTTTAGTTTCTATCTATATCTAGACATAATTTCAGATTATGGTCTGTAAGAATAAAGATGTATGTGTATTGTGTTTCATTTGTGAATGTTCTAAAAGTATAATTTTTTTTATCGCTGTCACAATAAATTACCACAGGTGTGGCAATTATTTTCTAGTTAATTATCTTCTAGTTCTGTAGGTCTGACATGGGTCTTAGTGGGCTAAAACCAAGCTCTCAACAGAGCTACATTCTTTTCCAGAGGCTTTAGTGGGGGATATGTCTTTGACTTTTTCTGGCTCTGCAAGATCTCCCTCATTCTTTGGCTCATAGCAACCTTCCTCTTGCCTCAAAGGCAGGAAGAATAGGTTATATGCTTTGTGTGCTTCCATATCTCTGAATGTTTGCAGCCAGAAAGTATCTCTGCTTTTAAAGTCTTATGTTCTGAAATTTGACCCACTGAATATTACAGTACCAGAGGCCCAATGCACAAAGATTCCTGCAAGAATGGCTGCTGGCACCACCTTTGCTCTGGACCAGAATCACCTTTCTGCCTTTGCTCTGGCCTGGAGCAGCCTTTCCACCTTCCCACCCTGACACCAGCTGCTCATCACCTGTATATGCAAATCAAGCCAAATTCTTGGGTTAATTTGCATACTAACTTCTGATTGGATAGTGGGCATCAAAAAGGTACGGTCAATTTGCATCTTTCTCTTGGTGTAGATAATCTCTTCATGTCAGAGTGTTCAATCTTGACTATATCTACAAAGTCTCTTTAGCCTTAGAAGACAACATATTCACAGGGTCTGCAAGAATTAGTCTGTAGACATCTCTGGGTTACTACTGGGGGTAAGTATTATTCTGTCTACCACTGAGGATAAGCATTAGGAGAAAGGGAAATAGAGACTAAACTGCAGAAATTTTCATTCCTTTATTAAACAAGTATATAAACCAGAAGTTCCTCTTAGAAGACAACTTTTTAATGGATGTTGTGGATGTAGTAGGGGAGAATTTTTGCAGGTTCAATGCATCTTTAAGACACTCTCTGATAGACTTCAGGCACAGGATTCTTGCATTTTGTTTTCTCTTAAAACAATAAGCTATGAGTTATCCATTATAATTCAGGAATTTTACCCAACCATCACAGTAAGTTTTTATGGGGACATTGGTCCAGTTGTTCATGATAATAAAAAAAAATAGGCAAGAAAGATATCAATAGGAAAAGATGCTCCACATCATATATCATAAGGGGAATGCAAATTTTCAGAAATGAGATAGTACTGGACACTTATTAGAATGGCCAAAATTTGGAACAGTGGGAAAACCAACAAAAGTGCCTATGCTCTCTTGCTGAGGTGGTTTTAGGTGGTAATAGAACTGCTTCAATTACTTGTAAACTGAGTAATTTGAAATGAGATGGATGCTCTGGATGTAGTAGGGAAGAATTTTTGAAGGTTCAATATATCTTTAAGAGACTCTGATAGACTTCAGGCACAGGATTCTTGCATTTTTACAATTTCTCTCTGTAGGTCAGCTCCTCTGAATTTTGTGTGTGCTTTACAAGCACCAGGAGATGCATGATAACAATGCAGTGTGCTGCCTTAGATTCCGGCAAGTGACCACTACGGTGTTCCAATTGAACACCATACTAGATGTTGATAAACTAGACCTCCTACTAAAGACCATTTCAGACAATATAGAGTAATAAAACAAATATTGCTAATATTTAACAGTCTCAATTCCCATCAAGGTATCCATGTGGTTGGAGTTGATAACAGTTCACAGATACTCTTCTTGTTTTCCAAATAATAAGGGTCAGACCGGAAAGGATACAATAGGCTTTTGCCGTACTCTAAGAAATTGTTTTCAGTTCCTGCTCTGAGCAGCCTCAGTGGACTATTACAATTGTCAAGCTGCTCAGAGTTTGCTGCTGGAGAAAGGAGATGTGGAACATGAAGTATGGCAGGAAAAGGCCCTTTTGGGGGACTATCTAGCCTCCAAATTTGTGTTCAATCAGAACTTTTCTCTTACTACATTTTGATTGCATTTGTTTTCCGATTGAAGAAAATTGTCAGAATTTGAACGTGTTCTGGTATGTGTGTTGTGTACACTTAGGTTTTTGATGAAAGGAGTGAAAAGGGATTTTTTTTAGTTAGATGTTAAAACAGCATTGCTTCTTTCCATATTTTCCTGGAGAAAACATACAAAATGATTTATAGGTAACAAAGCCAGGGAGATCCTCAAATATGAACTTTCCAATAAAGCCTGTGCCCAACAAAATTAATATTAGAGTGTACTAATAACAGGAATGCCATCTCAAGGTGCATTTGCAGAGAGTGTGATGTAGCTATGAAATGAGAGTATAAAGCCCAGCTTTGCACATAGAAACCAGGAAAAGATCACTCATAACTGAGAAGAACTTCTGGCTGATCCCTAAATGAAGTAGTGAAAGAGACCCAATAATCAATTTCCTATGAAGTGTCTTTGGCTTAAAATCCTTCTTTTTCAACTTTAAAAATGAGATCAGGATACACTGGCCTTATAGATTTCATTTTCCTATCTTCCAGATATTTCCACAATCATTACCTTCCCAAAAAAGTATTCTTGGGGTAAAGTATCTAAAGATTCTTCTTCCTAGATTTTTTATTTCATCACCTTGTATATTTCCTCAGGGATCTGTTGTAATCTGTAATTATCTGGTTAGTGCGTTGGTTGAGATGGTTGTTAGTTTGTTTAGTTATCTACATTGTTAATCATCTGCAGTTTTCATAAAATTCGACCTCTGTGAGGGCAACTTCCTTAATTGTCTCATGTACCAGCCTCATCCACAGAAAACACTCAAGCTGAAACCAGTTTAGCTCAGTGGATAGTGTGTCGGCCTGGGGACTGAAAGGTCCCGGGTTCAATTCCAGTCAAGGGCATGTACCTTGGTTGCAGGCACATCCCCAGTGGGGGGTGTGCAAGAGGCAGCTGATTGATGATTCTCTCTCATCGATATTTCTAACTCTCTATCCCTCCCTCTTTCTCTCTGTAAATAGTTGGAAGGAAAGAGTATCTTTTAAGATGCATTCAGTAACCTAACATATGAAGGAGGATAGACTATATCTTGTCCCAAATAAGAAATTACTTGAACTAGCACCTTCTTTGGCCTGTGCATCTTGGACTGGGATGTGAGTTGATAGCCCAAGAGCATGCACACAACCAACTGATATTTCTTAAAGCAGATTTTTCCCCCTTGAAAAATTAGAAGGGGTATTAAGCTACCTCATTTAAAAACATAACTTCTAAATTAAAGATGGCTACTACAAAGGAGTAAAATGCACATTTACATACATCTTTAAGATAGACTTAAAGGAATTTGTTTTTTATCTGGCCAGATCACAGGAGGGTTAGATAATCTTTGTCCTCTGAATTGGCCAGTGGTGGGCAAAACATTTTGAGGAGTATTTTTAGGGCATTTGTTCTCTCTAGTTTACATCAATTAAAACTTTTGGTGAGAAATAAAACTTCATTCCCTTGAAAGAACAGTCAACTCTTTTCAAGAAAATGTATTATAACGCATAGGAATTTCAAACGGCACAGTTACACAGATCTACTTTTAAAAGTAGAATCATCTAAAAGCCAGCTGATGAATGGAAACCAACATGTTGTCCATGCATGCTGTCTTAAAAGGGCTAGATGTCCCCTTACTTAACCTGCACTCTGAATGGCCTTTGCTGGGAAGGCAGGGATTGGCCTCGGAGAGTTACAAGATAAAAGCATCACTGTGTTTATGGCTGCAGGAAATCGTATTGTTCATGTCAGTTTCTAGCTCTCCTTTAAGCAGCTGCTGAGCCAATTTGAAATGTGTTGCTCAGAGATGACTAGGGCAACACTTTGAATACCCTTTTCTCAGGAGAAGTCATCAAACCTCACAGAAAACAAATTTTTCTGAATAGGTAAATCCTTATTAAGTAATTTTCACTCACATTTCGGTCCTGTTTGTGAAGTTTGGTAATCACAGAGGAGAGGAAGAGCAAAGACAGTTAAGAGTAAAAACAGAGAATATATTCATGCTACATAAAGAAGTGAGGTGGGAATATGAAGAGAAGGGAGGGAGCAGATGAAGTGCAAAGAGAAAAAAAAAATCCGGAGATTGAAGTAGAAGCTTTGAATGAAGACAGTCAATGAATGCTAAAGCTATTTCCCTAAGGTTAAAAAAAATGCCTTTGAGAAAGAGACATTTCTAGCATTAATATTCTGATGAATGCCCATCACATTGTGATGAAAGCACACCTTTGAAATACTTTTAAGAGCCCTTTGTCAATTTAAACTTTCCCTCTAAGGATAACATAGTTCCATCAAAGCTGTTTTTAAGAAGGGATAAAAAACTGGTGTTCTGTTCTGAATTAAAGACTCTGGTCTTAATGTGAAGTTTGGCCAAGCAGAGGCCATGCCTCCTCTTTTACCATGAATGCTATGCACAGTTGAGTGAGAGTTTGAAAAGGACTCTTCTGTAGGTGCCTTCCATGTAATACCATGTGCGGGAAAAGTTGGCTGACCCAATCTCTGAGTCTTCAGGAAGACCCATGCTTATGTTCTTTCCACACCCAGCTTTGTAGGTGAGGACTTGCCATTAAAACTCACTTCTAACGGAAACCAGTTTGGCTCAGTGGATAGAGCGCCAGCCTGCGGACTGAAAGGTCCCAGGTTCAATTCCGGTCAAGGGCATGTATCTTGATTGCTGGCACATTCTCAATGGGGGGTGTGCAAGAGGAAACTGATCAATGATGCTCTCTCATCAATGTTTCTAACTCTCTACCCCTCTCTCTTCCTCTCTGTAAAAAATCAATAAAATATGTTAAAAACAACAATTAAAAACAACAACCACAACAACAACAAACTCACTTCTGGCAATTAAATAAACTCATATGCCAAAGCATTTGTGCTAAGACCATAGTACCAAATCCAGACTTCGCATCTAACCTCATTGCAGCTTCAGCCTCTCTCAGGGGTGGAATTTTAAGCAGTCAATCTAGAATATGCCTGATAAAAGCCTCCCTTCCATGCCCATCAGTAGTCTACCCTAACACACTCCTCTCTCCCCATCTATCTTCTGTCTTTAAATATTTATTTTTATCAAGTTCAGAGAGGAAGGGAGAGGGAGAGAGAAATAGAAACATCAATGATGAGAGAGAATTATTGATTGGTTGCCTCCTACATGCCCTCTAATAGGGATGGAGCCTGCAACCCAGACAGGTGCTCTTCACTGGAATCAAACTTTGGACCCTTCAGTCTGCAGGCCAGTGCTCTATCTACTGAGCCACGCCAGTGAGGACCCTTTTCTGCCTTCACAGGCTTCCTCTTTGCACAGCCCCTCAGAGGTCCTTCTTGCTTGCTAGATTCACGAACCTTTCATTAAAGCCAGCAAGAGCTTTACATTTTACTCAGTTGAATTTTGTTATTTAACAGGCATTTAATTCTAACTTTGAAAGTGAGAATCTTTAAAAGGAATCCTCAAGTTATACAAGGAGTGAAACCACCTTAAGCCTTTTCCATGCTGTTTTGGAGTGCTTTGGGAAAGTAGCCAAAATGGTTGTTTAGCCAGTGCTCACTGTTCTACAATATGTAATAATTATCATCATGACAATATTCTCATGTCTTTTTAAAAAGATCCCAAACCACTCCATAAAGTAAATGTATACTTTCAATCCGAGACACTAGTTGAATCTGGGATACTTGTTGAACTTAGAACCCTACTTCTCAAATCTGCTTTTTGCTAATATGTTAATCCTACATTGATTCAGTAGGATTTGGCATATTGGCTTCATTTGTCTAAACCTGGATTTGTTTTAATAGGTTGGAAATGTGGTCATCTTATGAAGGTTTTTGATCCCACGTAAAAGTTTAAAATATAGAGGAAAAGCTAGACTGGTGAAATATGGATAAAAGCAATATGAGAGATGATGTTAATGAAAGAGACATTATTTATTTATAAATGATCATATTAGGCATAAATACATTAGTTGTAATAAATGCTGCAACCTAACATCTGCCTTTCTTGACAAATTTTCACTTTCCCAATTGCTAAATGTGCATTGCTCTGATGTGCTAGATCAGTAATTACAAGATACTAGGGGCTCAGGGGACAAACTTGTGCATTGTGAAAAGAACTGAGGGCCACGAGGCTGCGGTAGGCACAAGGTTGGGTCTTGGCCCATTATCCATGCCCCTGCCTGGCCTCTTCTGCCAATACCAGCACCTTGGGGCTAGCACCAGCAGTGGGTGCAAGCAGGGCTGGTGTTGTCAGTAGGTGCGAGTGGCAGCTGCTGCCCCAATCGCCCCTCAGGAGCAGGGGAGGTGGAGAAGCTCTGAGGGGCAATTGGGGCTGGCAGCCACCACTCACCACTGACTGTACCAAGAGTTTGGGGCCAATGCCAGATGCCAGTAGTGTGTGTGAGCAGCGACTCCCATGCAGTGGTACAAGTGGGGTAGGTGCCAGCAGCAGGTGCGAGCGCACAGTAGCAAGAATTTTCAGTAACCACCAGAGGCTCATCCTGATGACAGTGACTGGTGCCCCCCTCTTGGTCTGACACCCCCACTCAGCTGCTCCACCATCCCTCCTCAGCCAATGCCAGCCATGTTCCGCAATGCTCCCTGGTAATCAGCACATGTTATAGCAACCAGTTGTTCAGTTGCTTGCTTTTTCCAGTTGTTCTGCAGTTCAGTCTATTTGCATATTAGACTTTTATTACATAGGATAATTGGTGCTAAGTTTTCAGGAATATTTCTCATGTTGCATGACTCACACTTCCAAAGTCATGGATAAATCAAAAAAAGGGCAAGTGTTCTGGGAACCTGTTACTGGAACCAGGTGGTCGTTGGGTCCTCATGCCTGCAAGCCCGACCCAAAGAAATGCCAGAGCAGCAGTCTGCAGTACGAAAGAGAACATGCTTTAACATTGAATTAGCCGATCCAGCTAATGCTAAAAACCTGACTCTGATGGCTTGGAAGTTACAGATTATATAGGGCAAATTCTCAAGACACCTTCAGCTAAGGATTTGGGGTCATGGTGCTGGGGGCCAATTGGTTAGAGGTAAGGTAAAGGTAAGGTCATTCCTGGTGTCCCTCTCTCCATTCTCGTGGAAAATGAGCCAGGGAGTCATTCTATCTTAGCACTTAGCATTCAGAAACTGAAATTACCGTATTTGCCGGCATATAAGACGACTGGGCGTATAAGACGACCCCCTAACATTTCCACTCAAAATACAGAGTTTGTTATATACTCGCCGTATAAGACTACCCCCCCACTTGGAGGCATATTTTTCAGGGCCAAAAAATCGTCTTATACGCCGGCAAATTCGGTAGACAAAAATGTGACCTTTAACCTGCCAGAGGTCCAGATCATGTGACCATTAGTCAAGTCTGGGTTACTATCTCCTGCTGCCTCTGAGATGGCTGATTATTCAGGGAAAAAGCTAGGTCTCCGAGAGAGACAGAATTTCTAGAGATAATATTTTAAAACTACATTTAATAGTGTTATTAGAGAAATGCATGGGTGCTTTTTCTCCATTGTGAGAGCCTGGCGTGCCTGGAGGAGGCATGGAAGCTCTGTGTCCTTGACCCATTCCTTGGCCTATGTTTGCATCTCTTTCATCTGGCTGTTCCTGTGTTATACTCTTTCATAAAGAAACCAGTGATTGGTTAGATAAATGATTCTCTGAGTTATCTGAGATGCTTTAGCAAATTAAACAAACTTACAGAGGAGGAGGACATGGGAACCTCCTTTTAGAGCCAGTCAGGTATACAGGTAACAACCTAGAATTGAGATGGGGATCCTGCATTGTAGGGTGTTGTTGGAACCTCCAATTGGCAGCTGGTTGGTTAGAGGAACAGGTATCGACTTGCATCTGATAGGGGCTGTGAAGAGCAGTCTTGTAGGACCCAGTTCTTAACCTGTGGGGTTTGTTGCTACCTCCTGAAAGAGAGTGTCAGAATGGAATTGTATTGTGGGACACCCAGCTGGTGTCCTGAGAATTGTTAATGGTGTAGGATTCTTCCCCTCTCCACAAATACATAAGCATTGACATTGGGTCCAGGATCCCAAAAAAACATATGATCCTTGTGTTATAGTCACCTCTCACTGACACCAGAGAGATGTCCCCTGAGTTAGTGGGAAAGAACTGTCCCCAACCTCAATCCTTGTCTTCTCATATAATTGAATTTATATCAGAGAGTTCACTGTGATAAGCCAATTTATTAAAGCATGCATCTTTATTGAAAACAAAAACAAAGCAAGCAAACCTATACATTTGGGTTATGAAGCAGACAGGCTCTCAGCTAATCTGAAGGGCCAGTTGTGTGGGGGTCTGAGGCATTATATACCCTCCTGTCCATGGGCTTCAAATTCCTCTGCTGACTATTTAGGTTCAGGTTAGTCCTCAAGGTCCCTTCTTTTATTTTGTGTGGGCTTCTCAGAATTTATGGAAAGCACCTGGCAACTTTACCTTGACAAGCCATGGGGTTGCTGGCTTTTCTGCTTAGGGAGTAAAATGACACCCCCCCCCTTTTTCTCATTTCTCCTCTCTTTCTACATTCTCTCATTAGGGAGGTTTTTTTTTAAGCATTTGCTCCCTGTCCTTGGCTGAAGAAGGTAATGGCTTGTTCGTTACAAGCTGGCTGCAAATTGTCCATACTCCTTGGCTCCTTGGCCTTGTTTTAACTTTCCTGTCTCCATTTCCCTATCCCTCCTGCCCTGGAATCCTGTAACAGTTTTAGTTGGCTCCAAAGGTCACATCCATATTTCCTCCTTCCTTTTCACCTCTTTTCCTGTCTGCCTAATCCTCCCAAGGAGCCTCTGCTAATCCAAGGGGTGGGGTGAGGGGGGGGACGGACTAAACCTGACCTCATATACTTTTAACTCCACTGGCAATTCCATGCAAATCAGAGTTTATCTAAAGACTAGATTCATGCAAGAATGGACCTTCCTTTCCCTAGCTGCGGACATTGTCTTTGCTCTGGTCGGAGTCCCCTTTTGCTCTGGCCCAGAGCAGCCTTTCCACCGTCCCATGCTGCCCAGATGCCTGGAGCTGCTGAAGTGGTGTAAGATACTAGCCCTGCACTGGCCACTCAGCACCTGCATATGCAAATTAACCCACCATCATTGTTAGGTTAATTTGCATACTCACTCCGCATTGACTGGTGGACCTCAGGAAGGTATGGTGAATTTGCATCTTTTTTCTTAGTGTAGATAACTGATCTCTCCAGGTGCCTAATACTGGCAATGAAACCTAGAGTCCTGATTTAATGTAGAATTTTGACTCTATATGTAGCCATGGCACTCTTTTCAGATTATTTAACCCTTTTTCTTACTAGTTTTTAACGTCCTGAATTAGCAAAAAACAATGGCAGTGCCTTGCCCAAGGGTCATTCAGTATGGATTTCCATTAAGCTAAAGATAACATCTGATCCAAGTACTGTTTCATCTCCTAAGCCCTAATGTAGAATGATCTGCTGGCTACTTTTTTATGAAACCAGAGAGAGGGACACCGTCACAACTCTCAGAGTGGTCCTCAACACTTGAAGAAATGACTTAAGACCTTTATCTCACCTTCCGACAATCAACCCCCACTGTGACCAAACCACTAACTCACAGTATCCTTTGATGTTGCCCTCTATAATCTGTAACCTACAAGCCATTAGAGAGTTTGAACTCAGCTTGTCCAAGTCACTGATTTGAATGAAGTGATTCATGTGTTTTAAAAATAAACTCTTATCAAAAAGAGTAAAAAAAAATATCCAAAATCTGCTGTTTCCCCTCTTATTAGTTGTATTTTATTATCTTTTCCCTTATTATACAAGGAAAAGTATTTTTTAATATATCATTATTTTGCTTTTGAAATATATAATATTGACAGGGGAAAAATAGGTTCTCTTTATTCATGGAGAAAAGCATCAGATGAGCAGTAAGAGCTTCTGTTTGGCTTCCACAGTGTTAAGCACTCAGCCAAGATTGCTTAAACCTCTGTAAGAAAGGCTTGATAGGGCATTACAGGAAGAATCAGACATGAATCTTATTTCATTTCCTACTCACCGTGAGGCCCTCCAATCTCAGGGCAGCAAGGAGACTTTGCATGAATGATTCATGCCACATTGGTGACCTAACATCTGTTGGGAGGTGGCACCTCTGATGTCTGTTTACCAAGGTGACCGCCCACAAAGAGATCTTGAGGGTGACTCCTCTCTCATCAACAATCTCTCCTTAAATCCCCTCTGACATTAAAAATGCTGCTTCCTACCTTTGATGAGTTTTCAAAACTGCAGACCTAGCACCTCCTAGTGAATAGCTCTGCCCCTATCTGGCAATAAAAACAGGATCCAACTCTATTTTCCAAAATGTGAAGTTGAGAATTTCTTCCAGGCTTGGTGTATGAATCATATTTTATAAATACGGTTTACATAGTCTCGCTGATCTTTTCCTTGCCTTTGAGTACCTGGAACCACCTGGAACAACACTTGAAATGTTTTGCTTCTGGGCATAAAATGATTTATCTAATAATGTTACAGTCATTCCTAGTTTAAGTGAGGACAGTATTGCAGTTACTTATTGGGAGAGTCTCAATCTTGTGGTACCTGTATCCTTATTAAAGTTTTTCATGGATGAATTACAAATCTAAACATAATCTACTTTTATCCATTAAAGATTGTTCTCCTCATATGCGCACATCTGTGGTGATGGCAAAACCCCCACCTCTCCCTCACCCAAAGGTATGGATTTGGATAATCCAGTTACTGGTATCACTGTAATTTAATCTAGTGATGGATAACTATAAGGAGCAAGGGGAAGGCCAGGTAGTACAGGCATTTATTTGTGAAGCTTTGCCAGAGAGCTGCAGTTTAGACACATGCCCTGTAAAGTCTGGGTGAAATAGGGAAGGTACTTGTATGTCCCTCACACCTGGGCCTGGCCAGAGTAGATGGAGCCACTATAAGCACAGAAAGGTTTAAAATATTTAATCTCCTAGACCAGTGGTTGGCAAACTCATTGGTCAACAGAGCCAAATATCAACAATACAAGGATTGAAATTTCTTTTGAGAACCAATTTTTTTTAAAAAAAACAAACTTTAACTTCATCTAATGCCACTTCTTCAAAATAGACTCGCCCAGGCCGTGGTATTTTGTGGAAGAGCCACACTCAAGGGGTCAAAGAGCCACATGTGGCTCACAAGCCACAGTTGGCTGATCACAGTTAGACAATGGAGTTCCCTCTCTTGTGCTCTTGCCTCCTGTGCTCCTGGCTGTGGGACTCTCATTGCCGTGCACGTGCCCATATGGGTCCTGGCCATGTGGACCCCATGGATTACAACTAGCCTGATGCTGTGCCTGACCCGAATCCACTATGAAACGAAAACTCTGGTCACTGCCTTTGCTTCTAGCTCTGCTGAATCCCCAGCTGCACATCTTCCAGGACTGGATTAAGGGGAATGGGACTTTAGAAACTGAGGCACATCATTCTATTGAAAATAAAGCTTTTTACCATGTCTCCTTCTCCAGTGGGGGCCTCTGGAAATGCTTATTCCAGCAGCACCCCAAGAATGCCACTCCTACTAGCAATGGAGAAAAACCATCCATGCATTTGTCTGATAACATGACCACCTGAGCTATGCAGGGGCCATGCAGAAGATGATACCAAGACAGAAGAATATTCTGAACCCCAGCGAAAAGCCCCCCTCCTCTCAAGCCATTGCTCTACACCCCCTGACTGTGCTATCAGCAGTCTTATATTTCAGTGGCTCTTGCTGTTGTTCTTATTCTTCTTTGCATCTAGGCAACCCGTCTCTATTCTTAACTCGCATCACGGAAGCCTTATCTCAAGAAAATAGGACACAGCAGAACACTGTGCGAAGCAATTCTACTAAAATCCCTACATCCATTCAAAGGCTTTCTCTGTTCTCACTAAGGTTTTAATTGACATACGCATTTAGGAATGCGAGTGATTGATTTTCGGCAGACCTCACTTATCCTGACTGCCCTCTTAAGCCACTCTGAAAATCCAGAGGAAGGGTTTTCATTTATTGACAAATATAACACATTTATGTTACTGATGATATTAGTCCGTATGAGTGCTTTGGCATGACTCAGTCTAGCTGCATATTTTTATGGGGTGAGGTGGTAGAGGTGAGAGTTTGTTGCTAACCACGGGAACTCTAAATAGAATCTTTCTGGAACAACTGTTATGTGTAAAATTAGTTTTGTTTAAAATTCACATCCAAATACCATGTGAGCCTATTTATCACGTTATCTTCCTTTTTTCACATGTAAAAGTCATAAAACAACTCTAAAGCATCCATTCTCTTTATCTTCATTTTACAATCAACTGTTTAATTTGCATTGCCAAACTAAACAATCACCACATTATGGAAACGGAAGCATTTACAATGAAGATATCTACAAGCCAACTATTCACAACTGAAGTTATTTATGAGGACAGCTATAGAGTGAAAAAAAAAAACAAAACACAATAATCTAGGAGAGAGAAGTTTTCACTCTGGAAAATTATCCCTAGTATTCTTTTTCTAATTATTATACTATCTATTGCTATGTAAGGAAAAAAAGTAAACAGACAAAAAAAAAGAACCAAACAAACAAACATAAAACACTATTTTTAGTGTCTCAGAAGAATCGCTTCATTTACTTCATAAATTTTAGGGTGAGCTTGTTTCTGATTGACATAGTGTCACCTATATGAGTTAAGAATGGATGTGCTACATCAAAAGTGGCTTCTTCACCACCTGGTGTAATGTTTTGTATGTTTTTTTAATATATATTTTTTATTTCAGAGAGGAAGGGAAAGGGAGAAAGAAACGTCAATGATGAGAGAGAATCATTGATCGACTGCCTCCTGCGTCCCCTCTACTGGTGATCCAGCCCACAACCCTGGGCACTTGCCCTTGACCAGAATTGAACCTGGGACCCTTCAGTCCTCAGGCTGATGCTCTGTCCCCAGGGTGCTATGTGGTGTAATGTTTAGCCTCTTGGGTTTTTCCTTCTTCCCACCAGGCAGCGTACCCTCCAGGCCCAGGGTGTCTCTTCATGGCGTGGGTATATCTTTTCACAGTGTGGAGGTCTCAACACAGTCAGACTTCTGAGTTGGTAACTAGTTTCTAAGGGCAAGTGTTTAAAAATAAACTAAACAAACAAGAAAAAAACAAAACAAACAATACACACACACACACACACACACACACACACACACACACACACAGGAAGTAGAAGCTGTCAAAGCTTTATGGCTCATTCCTGAACACTGGCACAGCATCACTTCCAACTTACCCTATTTGTCCAGGCAGAAAACCCTTACAGAGATCAAAGGGTAGAAAATTAGACCCCGCCTCTCCATGGGACAAAGGCCAAACATGTGATTATCATCAGTCTCCCACACCAACGGATTTTTCACTTTAGTCTTTAATGTCCCAAAGAATGAGTCTAAATGAGACTTGACGAATGGTAGTTAGATGTTGGAAACATTTTCTTGCAAGTGTCACCTTTAATAAAGAACTGCACCAAAAGCTTCCAGGGCTCATAATCAGCTTTGACATAGACAAAATCATGAATATTCTCCACACAAGTGTCTGGAGAGATTCAGTCACCCTTGTTCCTCCAGAGTATATAGAAAGCTTGCCAATCACTGAGCTCTCTCTTGCCCTGCCCATTTGCTTTTATGTATTTTTCCTTTCTACATTATGGCCCAGAAGAGAAGCAAGTTTGAAATTCTATTTTCAATCCACTGACAAAGTTCATCAGCTACATAACCATCTCTCAAAAGCTCCCTACTATTACTAGACATTGCTTCTGCACAATTCCATAGTTCAGCATGTAGCCAGCCCAGAGGGCAAAGCCATTCTCCCTTTTTGATAAGTGCTTGTCACGAAGAGAGAGAATCCCTTTTATTTATTTTTTTTCTCTTCACAATGGAAGAGGGAAAAGTTTTGACACTTGTCTCCTGTGCCTGCAATCAGAACTCGGTCTTTCCTTCTTCAACTAATCCCTCTTTTAAATAGAGTCTGGGAGTAGGTTAAGAGACTTTTGATTGAGAGATATTATTTAACATATCTTTCTATTATAGAGACCTGTATTGCCTACTTTTCTAACTTTGGGGCTTCAGCAGAATTCTGAGACAATATCTTGTTACATCAGCCTGGACCTCAAATAGTCAGATTATATGAAGATGGGATTTAGAACCATAGCAAAGGCCAAAGTCACCTAGAAAGGCAATATACAAAGCTAAAAGAGGAGAGAGACAGAGAGAGAGAAAGAGAAAGAGAGAGAGAGAGAGAGAGAGAGAGAGAGAGAGAGAGAGAGAGAGCCAGACAGACAGACAGACATACATAAGAATATACACTGGGGCATTACAGCATTTATATTTCTAGTCGGGGAGGAGGATATTTGAAAAGAAACCAAATTTGACTATAGTTACAAGAAAACATTCAAGAGAGTGTGGCATCATGGCAGCTGTAATGAGTAAGGTTCTCAGTTGAAGATAAATTTCTTCTAGCTTGTCTAAGTTAAATGCTTTTACTTTTTTAATACTATGTGGTTTATAGTATCTTTGGGATGATAACAGAATTGAGCTTAGATGTATAGCTTCCCTAAAGATATTAACCAGAGAAAATGCCCAGACTCATCTTGATGTGCTTTAGTTATCATCACACTAAATATGGCATCTATGGCAATAGGGTGAGGAAATAAAAAACTCCATTACACTTATCCAGACGAAGCAAATATATCTGCTACCACACTTGCGTGTAGATGCAATATTCTCACCTTAATGTCTGACCTTGAAAGCCTAGAGGCTATCTGTAAACTGAAGAGCCATTTTATTGGAGGAAACATAAGCTACTCGGTGGTTTGTCAAGGGGTACATTGAATTAGCCAATCCAGCTAATAAATAAAAACCAACACACAAAATAGAAATAGACCCATAGATAACAGAGAACAGACTCACAGCTGAAAATAGAATTATTTTGAGAGAATGCCTGTAGAGGATAAAGAGGCCAGAAGGATATTAGTAGGCAAGAGAGAATCTTTAGACCTAAATGTTTGCCCAGCCTGTGAAATAAATGATAGAAAGAGGAGATGTTTTGTTGAAAGAGCCTCAGACAGTAGCATAGGTGAAAAAAAATGTGAACATAACAATAGGGAGATGAAAGTAAAGATTGGCCATTAGAGGAGTCCTATCTTCAGCAGAAATAGTGCAGCTCTAGACCCTCTCTGGCTTAGTTAATGGCTGAAAACATCCTCTCAGCGTGTGGAAGGTACCAAGGAACATCAACTTTCGAGTAAATTCTTGCAGAAGCATGGCTTGAAGAGACCTTGCTTCAAGGTCTCTCACAATGTCACAGCTCAACACTCAGTCTCAGTGCCTTCAGATTTAATAGTTTCAGGAAAGTTTCTTTTAGAATTGTTCCCTTAGATAGGAGATTTTCCTTCCTAGAATAAAGCATATCACGAACCTTTAAAAGGTTCCCTTAGGCTTACATATTAGAGGAAAGGATAGGACAAAAATGTTCAAAAAAATAAATAATGTAATTATGCAATATGGTAAGTTCTATGAAGCCTCCTTATGATGTCTTTGGGAAAAAAAAGAGAGAGGAAGATGGCTGATTGTTATAGTGTAAATTTATTAATTTACAACTTTTTGAGCAGCCTTGACCCCAAAATATTGAACCATTGATCAATGTTAGCAGACTGAAAACTGTTAAGTGACATCGAAGACTTCATCTTTAACTGTATCCCACTCAATGTTTCTCTTTTTAATCAAGGGCTTGAACACATGAAAAGACATCAGCAGGCGGTGGGAAGCTGATGGGGGTATGAATGTTTTGGTTGCAAGAGATAAAAGGATCAGAATCTGAAAGATCTCAAGTGTCTGGTATGGCAAACTAGTAGACATTAAATAGAAAAAGGGTTTATTCACAGTTCTAACACTGAAAGTGGAAGATGGTGCTAATCACATTCTGTTCTGCTGTGTCCAGAAAAAAGACCAGCGCCGCTGCATTCAGACTTAGATTACATTTAAAAAGGATTATTGACAATTGGAGGAGCCTTTACAGGATGAAAAGAGGACAGGCAGGTGGCTTAGAGCCATATCACCTACTTAATGCCATTCAACAGAAGCTGGCCTCTCATTTGTCTTAGAATGACACTTGTGAGCATGTGTCACAAGGCCATCTCTCTGCTTTTCAAACACCTCCCTGCCTAGTGGACTTCAAATTTCCTCTTCATTCTACTCTCTCTACCCCTGACATCAGTCCAGCCAGTAGCCTCAGTGCTCCTATGGAGGTGCAAACAAGAATGCATGTATGCATGGAGACAGATAGACACACACACATATACTCTCTTGTTTTAAGACTCGTGTCTTCTACTAGGAATATACCCCAAGAAACTAGAAAGACCAATCAGAAAGGATATATGCACCCCTATGTTCATAGCAGCACAATTTACAATAGCTAGGACGTGGAAACAGCCTAGGTGCCCGTCAGCAGATGAATGGATCAGAAAACTATGGTACATCTACACCATGGAATACTATGCTGGCATAAAAAGGAAGGAATTCTCATCATTTGCAGTAACCTGGATGGAATTGGAGAGCATCATGCTGAGTGAAATAAGCCAGTCAATGAAAGAGAAACACTACATGACCTCACTCATTTATGGATATTAAAGAACATTATAAACGAATGAACAGAAAGATAGATATAGTGACAGTAAAACAACAGGCAGACTGCCAAATGACAGCGGGGGGGGGGGGGTAGGGAGATCTGGGGGAGATAAGAGATCAACCAAAGGACTGGTATGCTTGCATATAAGAACAACCAATGGACACAAAACTCTGGGGAGGGAGGGCACCTATGAGGGGGGGGCAATGATAAGCTATGTACACAGATAATACCTTAATAAAAAATATTAAAAAAAAAAAGACTCGTGTCTTCCTATCTAACATGCAACTTGTAATATACCTAGGAAGTGCTTATTCCAAGAATTATATGAGGAATGTGTGTTTATATGAGGGATGTTTTTTTTGAAGAAGACTGTTGGGGAAGGAAGGCAGAAAGTGAATGATTGTTAAAAATAATTGGAAAGCCTTCTTCTAAAAGATGTATTAAATTGTTTGAGTGCAATAGCCGAATGGAAGTTAGTTTAAAGCTACTGGGTCAGAGTTTAGCTCAACAATCTGCAAAGCTTTCTAAGGGGAATAATTATCTAAAGAACAGACTCTTATGAGGAAAAGCTCAGAAAAGATCTGCACTTCACATATGTACAGATAAAGAGAAGGAGCTTGAGCAACCTGAGAGTTCATGCTTGATAAATCAAGAGTCAATATAAGTGTGTACAAGCAAAGTCCAATTAATGTAATTTCCTTATTTCCAACGTTTATTGAAAATATGGATTTTTGAAAAATTGGGGCAATTTTACTCTATGCATAGGCCTGGCTTAAAGAATATGTAGAGATTAAATATAACTACAATTACAATGAACATATTTTGCATTAGAATAATACTTTAATTTTCTCATGTCCCTTTTATATATGTGGTTTATTTTTATTTTTTTGCAGCATCGCTTTAATTATGCTCAGAAAATATCTTCAAATGTAAAACTTGTAGGTTTTAGATTAAGCAAGATGAACAGTCTCATTTAAATTTTTCTTGTATGCAATCTGGATAAAACTATTTTACTGAGAAATTTCTACACTTGCAGCAAATGTATTTTGATGTGGGGAAGTGTCAAATAACTAAGAATAAACCAAAGAGCTGTATTTTGGGATTTTGTGAATTTGGCATGTAGGAATGGGTATGTGAGAAGAAGTACAGTATTTGGTAAAAGTTTTGAAAAAGATGATCAAACTCTATCATAATGATAAATTTGTCTCTATTTCACTTAGTATGTCAAGCTCTAGAAGCAATTATAAATAGGACAAATATAGAACTTCAACAACTAATCAGTGTAATGATTGGTGCCACTGGTAAAGGCTGTGGAGATGAATTAGTATAAATCAACGTTATCTTTATTTTGGGGATGCAAGAGTGCACAAGACCTGAACTATTTTTTTTTTTTTTTGCAATTGTGAATGCCAAGCTTTCAAAGAACTTTGATGGTATTATTATTCAACTGCTCATTTGCTTATGGACATACTTTCTTATTAGACATAGTAAAGTACAGTGACTCAGAATGTAGAAATGTAATCTGGCCAGTTGGTCAGCAGTAGCGTCTCTTTACCCGTTGTCATTAGACCCAAAATTCCTTGTAACCTGACTTGGTGGCTGAGAACTCAGTACAGAAAGTTGCCGGAAGTTAGGGCTCCAGCTAGAAACAGGTAAGTTTACAGATATACAGGTGGTAATGAATGTGAAACCAACCTAATCATTAAAGGTTATGATTACCATGCTACAAAATTAGGTTTGTTCTCAAGTGATATAGAAAACAATTGAGGAATTTGTGCTTTGAGAATATTGTTGCTTAAGAGTTGTATTGCCACAGGCAAATTAAAATAGGTGTGAGTGTTGTGAGGTCAAACCCTGGGTTCAAAATAAGATCACCAGAGCCTGATGATTTATTTTAAAAAAAGCAGGCAAAGATTTATTGAAATATCTGGCCAGGGCAACCGCAAGAGCACACACACACTGGCGGCTCCATAGGACTGTGCCGTTATAGATGTAGTTAGCCCTTTTAAAGGCTCAAATCACAGGAATTTTCCTTTGTTTTAATTTTAAAGGCTAAGGATTACATTCTAAAGACTGGAGTCAGCTACAGGGTCGCTCCCAGTCACATCTTGCTGGACATTGGAATGTGGCCCTATCTTGCAAAGCAGAACTCAGTGGTTAATTTCTAAAGGTTATCTCTAAAGGTTATCTACAGTTTCTATCCCTGAAGCTACTGAGTCAGTGGGAATTAATCTCCTGTGCTCCTGGTACCAGGCAAGGGAAAATTGCCTTAGCCTCCAGGTCTCCACCTGGTAAATATTCCTTGTTTAATCAGGTGTAAGAGACAGACTTAGTAGGGTTAAAATTTAAACAGCAGTTTTTACCTGAGTTGTAAATTCTTTTTTTTTTTTAATACATATTTTATTGATATTTTACAGAGAGGAAGGGAGAGAGATAGAGAGCTAGAAACGTCAATGAGAGAGAAACATCGACCAGCTGCCTCTTGCACACCCCCTACTGGGGATGTGCCCGCAACCAATGTACATGCCCTTGACCGGAATCGAACCCGGGACCTTTTAGTCCGCAGACCGATGCTCTACCATTGAGCCAAACCGGTTTCGGCCTGAGTTGTAAATTCTTAATGTTTTATTTCATGAGTTGGTCCACTGCTCTGAGGTTATGCTAATGCATTTTGTTTGTTTGTTTTTTCTGTTTAAAATATGTTGAAATACCATGCCCGAAGCCAATTCCAGCATATCATAATTGCAAGAGTTTCATCAAAAGGTTGATGGAACTTGGGGACTCAACAAGGGCTGAGCCACATATGTTATTGCCTATTGGGAATGGCTAAAGGCATTTCCCCAAACCTGAAAAGAATGATTGCTTGCTGCCAGACAGCTAAGAGCATCTTAATTTACATATTATTGCCTCCTGTTGGCCAAACATCTGAACAGCCATAGGCAAATCCTTCCATTCTGACATTGGACTTCTATAGAAAACCCTACCCTTTGATGTGTACATCTCCACCTTGCCTTAGGAAAAATTGTGTTAATAAAAAAGCAAGGGGTCCTGAGACAAGGAGAACTTAGTTCCTTTTGCTAAGTCTTCTCTGATTCTCCCCAAAATTATATTTAGTATCTGGACTCTAGTTTACTCACAGCTCCTTCTCCAGATTGCTGAACCCTTCTAGAGGCTGGGTCAAGACCACCAGCATTAGACCATCTACTGGGAATTGAACCTGTAACTTTTTGGTGAATGGGACTATGTCTAACCAACTATGCCACACTGACTAGGACAATGCTAATGCATTTTGTACCACCCTTATGAATCAATAGCTGAGCCTATAAGGATATAATAAAAAGGTGTCTTGGCGTTTCTACTACCAATTATTAAAGCTTATATGGAGGTTGTAACCTGTGATTAAGATTCATTGTACAATAGATGCCTCTCTAATTCTACGTGTGTGTGTGTGTGTGTGTGTGTGTGTGTGTGTGTGTGTAAATTCCATTTATTTTGTTACACACACCCAGACTCTCTCTCAGGCCTCCCAAAGGACAACTCAGGAAGACATCAATAGCAAACTTTCATTTAATCCCTCAAATATTTAAAGTATCTGCAAGCTCTCTTTTTCACTTTCTGAGAGTGACTGCTATTCAGCATTGACAACACAGATGTTTTTCCTCTCTATGTTGTCATAATTAGAAACCCCCATCTTTGCTCTAAGAAATTAGAAATGATAAGGAATCCTTTAGTCAGTAAATTGCTTTATGAGGTATAAGTATGTCTGTATAATAGGGAATTATTCCAATAAAACACTACAGAAAAAAAGGATTAGATAATAGAAAATAAAAAGTTAGTAGTTAAATAGCAAACTTTGTGGTGCTTTATACCCTAAAAAAAAATTGCACTTGAATTTTACTCCAACTTCAAAATACTTTTTAATGTAGATTCCTGGTTCAGTATATATTCAGAGTACCTTATGGATCATTGAACGGAATGTTGCTAACTGTCCTAAGGCAATTTGACCCCGTAATTCTATGATTTTTTGAGAGATAAATAGTAGCATCCAAAATTTTTTGAGATGAATGAAGTTTAGCTATGCCCTCACGACCCTACCTCCGGTTAAAATGCAAGCCTTAAAGAACAAAACTCACTCAAGCAAATGCTTCTGAAACAAATTAGGACAATGTCTCCACACTGTGTGCTTTTAGGAGCTCCAATCCTACCTTACATAAAAGTTTACTTGTGCCATATACAGCACACTTCCATAGGCAAGGGCCTGTGCCTTAGAGTTGGCACCTGGCATTGAGGAGCCTTCCATACTGGTCACCAGGATAGTTTCAAGATCAAAGCTTCCGGTTCGTATCTGAGGGAAACCTCATGGCTTCACTGGACTCTTATGCTGTCTGTCTGTATAAAACAGGGGAGGGGGGAATACCTCCACAATAACCTGAATACCTTTCATTTCACCAGAAACATTCCACCTCTAACATTTATGACACCCATATAACAAAAAACAATTTTGAACATGGACTATGCTGAATATCAAAGCCCTAGGATTTAAATGAGAAATAGGTAACATTGCCTGTGGATTGTCCTTTGCTGACCACATGTTGGCTCACCCAGATCATCCCTTAGCCAAAATTACACATATGTAACATTTCAGAAGGTAGTATTAAATCATAGCGGGGGAATATCTGGCTTCCAGGCAAGATGGCAGCATAGATAAATGCGGTACTTGCTGCCTGCCACAACCTCATCAAAATTTACAACTAAAACACAGAACAACCATCATTCAGGAACACCTGAAACCTAGCTGAATGGAAGACCTAGGGAATTGAAGCCCATTGATACTTGTAGGAGGGATGAAGGTGCAGGGCAGAATTGCTGAACCAGCTGGTCCCACACCTACTTGCTGTGGTTGAAAATTGGGAGGGCTATCTCAGCTGTGGAGGTTTCCCTGAGGAGCTAGTGGCCCCTGCCACACACCAGGCCCTCAGTCCAGTGCTTGGAAGAGAAGTAGCCATAACTTCTGGCTATAAAATCTGGGGGGAGGGATGGGAGTGGGGAGTGTGGCTGAGTGACAGGGGGGCTTGGGAGTGCCAGGCAGTTCCTCTTAAAGGCCCATGCATGGACTTAGACTCCCTCCCTCTGAGCTCCAGCACTTGGGCAACAGCTTGAAAGGAACCTGGGACATTTGAGATGAAACTAACTTGGCTGGAATCAGGGCAAGAGCTGGAAAGGCAACTTTCTATCAGAAGTACTGGAGGAGGCCAGTGTCTTTCGCTGAGTTCTTTCTGCAACAGAGCTGACATGCGGTGCCACCTCTGAATCTCCATCAACCTGGCTCACAATTTTTGCCCCGCCCTAGTGATTCCCGGACACCCCTGCCTCCCCTCCTCGTAGGCTCATCCAGGCCATTGCTAGTGGCTTCCCCACACAACTGGCCTCTGTTGCCTTATGCTTTGGACTTTCCTAAAATCTCTCAGACAAGCAGCAGCTGGCATCAGCATGCCCCATATCTCTCAGTAAGTGGCTCCAGGCCCAGCACTAGCAGCAGCTCACCCTGGAGAAGGGTAATTGGGGGTGGGAGGAGGCGGGGAATGAGGGATGTCTATAATATTCTCAACAATAAAGGTTTATAAAAATAAATAAGTAAATTATAGACACTACAAAAAATGTTCCCCGATTTTAATCAGAGAGACTATAAATGATGGTAATAAGGCCAAGATAAAAAGGCTCCTTAACAAGTTGCAGCGTATCAAAAACTAAGAAAATTGAATCCTAAATTTAAAATTCTGTGCTAATTCATAATATCATCTGCTGCTTATGAAGACATGTAGTATTATTAGAAGCATCAGAATTCCGGGATCAGCAAGACTATATAGACTAATCTTGAGAAATGTCCTTGGGAAACTCACTGACTCTCAGACTCAGTTTGCTCACTTGTTACATGGGTTGACATTCTCCCCCTCTTCTAAGATCATTGCAATAATTAGGTATCAGTGGGATGGGGTTTAATAGAGTGCTTGGCCCCTCAGAGAGTCTGTTTAGTTAAATAGAAGTCATAACCTTTTGAGTGTTTAGGCTATTACCAGAAATAGAGTGAATTAGACATGAGAGTTGTGGGTTCCAATGAACCCTTGTGGGAAAAGTAATACATTGCATTTAAGTCCAATCAGTGTGGATTATCCATCCATGGTAAAAAGGCCCCAACATTTCTGGATGACTATTTATTATTAATAATTGTATTTTATCATGTATTTCATTATCCTGGAATTGTGTAAACAAAAGAATATATATATCTTTAGTGCTTTTTTCCCCTTTTTCATTAAAAAAAATAACAAAAACACCTCTTTAAGGAAACGGGCCTGAAGAAGCCTCTCATGATTGTTAAAAACTGACCAGCAGCCCTAACCAGTTTGGCTCAGTGAATAGAGTACTGGCCTGTGGACTGAAGGGTCCCACCTTTGATTCTGGTCAAGGGCATGTTCCTTGGTTGTTTGTGGCACATCCCCAGTAGGGGGTATGCAGGAGGCTGCTGATTGATGCCTCTCTCTCATCTATGTTTCTAACTCTCTATCCCTCTCCCTTCCTCTCTGTAAAAAAAAATATATATCAATAATAGTATTATTTTTAAAAACTGACAAGTAAATGTTTGCACCTGTGTCTTGAAATTGATACATATAAAACAGAAATGATACTGCTGAAAAAGAGTCATTAGAATGCCTGCACAATTCCTAACTCTAAAGTCATTCCTTCAACTACATGGGAAAAACAACGCAAACATTAGTCCTATCAAGAAATGAGAAAAAATATATTCCATTTCCTTGAGGAAATCTTTAAAACCCAAGGAACAGCTTTTCTTCAGAAACTTGTATGGAGTATTTTAGGCCTGTCCAGAGATTTTGATGACTC
The DNA here is from genome assembly GCA_963924515.1 of Vespertilio murinus. NCBI lineage: Eukaryota > Metazoa > Chordata > Mammalia > Chiroptera > Vespertilionidae > Vespertilio > Vespertilio murinus. The sequence goes on from OZ004709.1 coordinate 160,944,102, forward strand.
CCCCCCTCTCCCTCCAAATTACAACTAAAATTACTTTGGAAATTTAAGTTTGTGTAAAGATAGCATATTGTTCTTTACATTACATAATAAAGAAATTGATAGATACATTTAAATTAAGAATTTTGTTGCAATCTTGTGACTATAAGATGTGTGTGTGTGTGTGTGTGTGTGTGTGTGTGCGTGTGTGTGTGTGTGTGTGTGTGTGTGTGTGTGTGAAATTATAGAGGTTATAAATGTGTTGAAATGAATGAGAGGTTATAAGAGTGTTTACAGTATCACTCAGCATGCAGATTATTGCCTAAAATGCATGGGAACTCAAGTATATTCTTCCTTGGTTCTTCAGACTGGCTAGATAATAAGGGATATGGATTATAAGCAATTATTGAGCACTTACTGGGTGTCAGGCACCCTCTGAACAGTTTACTTGCATTACCTCATTCAATCTCAATATCAAATTTAGTCATGACTAATTGAGACTTTTTATTTTGCTGTCTTATTATTTTTAATTAAGGAGTTGGAAATCTGAAAGTTGAACTTCTTTACATGTTCCGTATTGGCCTACAATTTTAGGGAACACTGTGGCCCACAGATTTTAAAACTGATCCTCCAATCTGAGTTTCTTAAAATATTTTTCAAATGCTACTTCTGACTTGACCTCTATTGTGCATGTCTCTGTTTTGATATTTCTCCCTCCTTATGTTCTCAGCCTATTTCTTCTTCTTCTTCCATTTGCATTTCATATCTCTTCTTTTTATATTCTTCCTTTCTATTCTTCTCTTTCTCCTCTTTCTTTCTTCTATATCCCCAAGTTGTGTTCTCTCTCAATTGTTTTCAGTATGTTTATCTTACTTTTTTCTCTTTCACAAATCTTTTTTTGCCATTCACAGGCAACTAAGACTTGGATGTTTTAAGCCATATTTACATAAATGTTTTATCTCAAATAGGAGTTTCCTCTATTTCAAAGAACAATTTATCTAATCAAGGGTAGGTGATAGTAACCCCAATTGCATGGTCTTTATGAAGTACTTCTTCTAAGGAAACCAGACGTTGGGCAAACATCTTCAATATTAACATTTGCTTCTATTTCTCTGAAGCATAATGTGCTTAAATATGGAAGAAGGGCACACCACCTGAGAGATAGCATTGCCTTCTAACTTGAAGAAATTCCTGATAATCATCCATAACTACTATTGCAGTAGGATTTCCTTTTGATTGGTTTAATCTTATCAAAATTGAGGCTAAAACTTAGTGAATCAAGGAAAAAAAATAGCACATTATTTTATGCGATCTGTGTCTCTTTAGTTCTTTGACCTCATGCTGCCATGCTTTGAGAAATTTGTTTGACTAACCTGATCACTGTAGTGAGGAAAGCTATACAATGCAAGCCCTATAGTCTGGAAAGTTTGAACCTATTAATCTTTTTGAGCCTTTCCTGCCTCAGTGCACAATGTGAAGATTGATATCTTACCTGTTTGAAGGCCATTGGCTGTTTCATGATAGACAATATGCACACGATTTAACTCATTCAATAGTAACCTGATAAACAGGTGTTTAAAGCCTGATATAATTCAATAGCTTGTTAGATTTCTACCCTTAATAATTTAATAATAACAATAATTTGTTATTTGGTTTAGTTGAAATTTTTATTATTAGATTAATATTGAGGTTGTAGAGGGAGTGTGTGTGAGTCAGAGATAGAGTTCAGCTAAGTCTCAAAGGCAAACTATGTTGTTATGTATCATGCTTCAATTTTTAGAAATGATTTTCCCCACCTTAGTTCTTAGGTTTGTTTATATTGATCCACTGATTTTACATGTATTTCACTTAATTGGTACAGTCCCTAGAAAATAACAGGAATGAGGTTGCAGTAAAAACCTTTATGATCTAATCCCTTTTCCCTGATTAAATTTATATAGAACTCATAATACCAATATTCACCTTATTAATATAACATATTTTCATTTTCCTCTAAAGAAACATAGTTTTATTTGATTTAGATATGAGTGGCTAATTTTAAAAGAATTATGTTCTATATTTTCACTTGAGTATACAAAGTTTAAGTAAGAATATTTTTGGCAACTTTTACATATTTTTAAAAAATTGAATAATCTCCAAAATGAATTCTAAGTGCTTTTCTCAGTTTTATATTCTCTATTATACCTTTTATGTTCTTGTTTCATTGCCTTCTCTTTACCAACCAGCTGATCTCATGTATTCATGCCTACTTATGTTTCAAAGCTAACCGGTGAACCAAAACTGGTTCACAATTTATCAGCAAACTTATGAAGTTTAGAGAAGTGATGAGTAAATTGTTTACATCAACAGAGATTGTTCTCCTTTTCTTCTTCTGATCTTTATAATTTTAACATGATATCTTGCCTGATTTTCCTGGCACACACTACCATAGACAGCCCCCCTCCCCTTTTTCAGAATTTTGCCTTGGCCATAGGACACAAGCTTACTCTAGCCTTCCTGTTCACACTGTTCACATTTAATAAAATGCCCCTGGGTTCAAATGGCCCATACAGTTTATTTGTACTTTTGGTGCACAGGATTAATACATAACAAATACTATCATGTTTTCTTTGCCCAATAATTGTGTTGTGCCTGTATTTCCAATAACCCCCTTCTTTCCTCAGTAGCATACCTGGCAATGACACGAGGTTAGGTAGATGGATTGACATGGTCCAAATGTTTCTGTAGCTGTTTTGGTGCAGGATCAAATGTCAAGGACTCTTGACATGGGCCAAATGCTTCCATGGACATTGTTACTGGATGAAGTGTCTCTGGACATTATGGTACAGGACTAAACCCAAAGACCTTTAGGTGGGGAACAAATGCTTTCGTGGACATTTTGGTGCAGGAAGAACAAATATCAAGGGCCTTTTGGGTGTGGACCAATTGTCTCTGGATGTTTTGGATAGGACTAAATGTCTGCTATCCCAAGGAACCCAATTAGAAAATGTCATTGGAGATGAAGGAGAAACTAAATATATGCATCCACTGATTGTGGCTAAGTAAATTGGCATATTTACATTGGAGAGAAATAAAACAATAGCTAACCAATTTATATATTAACACATTTTTCAATTTAGCAGTTACACTTCTTCATTTATTCACTAAAGTTCTACACATATGAATAAGGAGATATGTGCAAGAGTGGCATTTGCATTACCAGAAACTAGAAATAAACATAATGCTCATCAAAAAGAGAAGAACTCAGAAATATTCTTGCAGTGATAGCAATTAAAAAATAAATTAAAGGTATATGCTTCAAATAAATAAACCCTAGAAATTCACTACTTGAAAAACTGGTTCTCAATTTATCAGCAAAGTTATGATATATATATATATATATATATATATATATATATATATATATAATTTAAGAATAATATTAGAACATTAAAAATGATAAATATAAAAGAACATGTAGTGAATTTCTCTGAAAGCTGGGAGAAAGAAATAATGAAAAAAATTGCTCATGGTGAGGTTTCAACTGTTTTGGGAAAGTTATAACATGCATACCACATACATTACTTTAAGAATGTATGTTAACTATATGAAAGGATGAAATAGGATTTTAAGTTATTAACTCTGAAGGAAAAAAAAACAGGAAGATTCTAACTGGAGTGGAACGTATTGAAAAATGTCAGAGACATCATTGTTCCATCCCTCCAGATTCAAGGACCATAATGCAAGAGAAATGGCTGGGTTGCCTTCAGGCTGCTCTTTACAAACTGCTCTGTAAATAGTTGTAAAAATTCTTAAACTCCTTCTCTCATTCTATTGGCATCGATCCTTCTGTTCTGGCATTTTGTAAAACACTTATTTACATGTTGCACTTATACTCTAGGGGCTAATTTTGTGAGCTTTAGAACAAAATTAAATATGTTGGAAGATTATGTAAGCTCAAAAGTTACATTTACATGATCAAGAGGCACTGAGACAAAATGTCAGCAGGATTCACAATACTTTGCTAAGAAACCAGTTCCATATAATCAAAAATATATCCTTAGCCCCACACCTATCTCCCATTAAAATGTAAATACACTGACATTGCAGTATGTTTCTTCTATACTTTAAAAAAATAAAAATTGAGCTGCACTTATGCATGAGGCTGTAGCTAAAATTGTCTTATTGCACATCTGCATTGTGATGTCTGGAGGTTTTAGCATTTGATGCCCAAGGAGATGAAATTCATAACAAGAGGTCCATCTGGAGAAAAGTCAGGCTAAGCAGAATCAGGGAGGGTAGAGGAAGATGTGTGGCCAAAGTCCAAAGCAATCACATTCATTCCTGGCATTCTGCATTTTGGATCACTGGATCATAACCAGAGAGTTCACCTTAATTTGAACCAACCTGGAAAACCTATCGGAAGATAGGGATGGATTATCCAGTCACTGTCAGACACCTTAGGTGACTACTACACTTGCATGGTCTACAGTTTCTTTACACCTGAAAGGCACTGTATTACAATGAAGCATCTGTATAAATTTACCAAAGAATGTTCTCTAGTCAGATATTATTATACTTGCTGAGAGTTACAAGAATGTGATAGTGTAGAGATGCAGTGTGAGTATAATAGAGCCTAACATCAAATCTCTGTTGTCACTCAAAAACTACTTTCATAGTCAAAGTGGGGACACTAAGCATATCTACCTGGGATGCTTCTGCACAGATTGAATAATGTAAAGTGCCCGGTGTATATCTTGGGCACACAGTGAAAAAAAGCCATCCTATATAATAAAGAGGTAATATGCAAATTGACCGTCACTCCAACGCACAAGATGGCCTCCCCCATGTGGACACAAGATGGCTACCACAAGATGGCTAGCAGGGGAGTGCAGTTGTGGGTGATCAGGCCAGCAGGGAAGGGCATTTGGGGGGCATCAGGTTTGCAGGGGTGGGCAGTTGGGGGGGCATACTGGCAAGGGAAACCACCAGACCTGCAGGGGAGTACAGGTAAGGGTGACCAGACCTGCAGGGGAGGACAGTTAGGTGTGACCAGGCTGGCAGGGGAGGGCAGTTAGGCATCAATAAGTCTGGCAGGGTAGTGGTTAGGGGGTTATCAGGCTGGCAGAGAGAAATTATTAGGGGCAATCAGGCAGGCAGGCAGGCAAGAGGTTGGGAGCCAGCAGTTCTGGCTTGTGAGAGGAATGTCCAACTGCCTGTTTAGGCTCTATACTGGTGGGATTGGGCCTACATGGGCAGTCAGACATCCCTTGAGGGGTCCTAGATTGGAGAGGGTGCAGGTTGGGCTAAGGGACACCCCCCCTCCACTCATGCACAAATTTCATAGACCAAGCCTCTACTAGATTACTAATAGCATTATCATTTCAAAGTGGACCTATAATTTAAAGAAAAGGTTGAACAGACTATCAAGCTTCAGTGGGATGGCAAGGAAGGATTGGGAGGGTAAGAGATCAAGCAAAGGACTTATATGTATGCATATAAGTATAACCAATGGACACGGACACTAGGGGCATAAGGGCATGTGCCAAGAGTGGAGGAGGCTGGTGGGGAGGTCAATGGGGGAAAAATAAGACTACTATGTATAATACTATAAACAATAAAAAATAAAGAAAGAGTTGCCAAAACCAGTTTGGCTCAGTGGATAGAGAGTTGGCCTGCAGACTGAAAGGTCCCAGGTTCGATTCTGGTCAAGGGTATGTACCTTGGTTATGGGCACATCCCCACCTGGGGGTGTGCAAGAGGCAGCTAATCAATGTTTCTCTCTTATCAATGTTTCTAGCTTTCTATCCCTCTCTATTCCTCTCTGTAAAAACTCAATAAAATATATTTTAAAATAAAATAAAGGATTGATAAAATTCTACATTTTCATCTCATGCTTATATTTACATTTTAAAGGAAATAAAACTTTTTGAGGAAGTAATTATTATTTTTAAATATGTTTTTATTGATTTCAAAGAAGTAGGGAGAGTGAGAGAGAGAGAAACATCAATGATGAGAGAGAATCATTGATCTGCTGCCTCCTGCATGCCCTACACCAAGGGTTGAGCCTGCAACCTGTGCTCAATCACTGATTGCCCCTAATCACTAAAAGGGAATCACACCATGATCTCCTGGTTCATAGGTTGAAACTCAACCACTGAGCCACACCAGCTGGGCTGAAGAAGTAATCTTAGAGTGATCACCTCCATCTGAAGCTAACCCTCTTCCATCTTTCCTTAATTCTCTGCATAAATGGTCTTTCTTTTCTGTGTCACTTCACGCTGGCCTTGATCCCTTTTCTTCCAGCTTACTTTTCAATGTTTGTAAGAGCAAAGGTCTGCCTTGCTGTAATAAAATTGAGATCCAAAACTTGTGCTTGTATCCAGTCCAGATATATCTTATCATAACTTTACAGAATTAATTATTTTAAACACTATTCTACTGTGAGGTTCTATGGTGTTTTCTAAGAGCCTAACTCCCTCTCAGAATCATTATTAAGTAATTATCTCAAATATATAGAACTTGTAATGGAGAAAATAGTTTGATAGGGAAAATTTGGATAACAAATCCTTATTAATCATTATTCATATTTTATTTGTCTGTCATCGAAGTTGAATTTAGTTAATGGAATTTAATTTCCTGACTTTGGAATAAAGCACATTTCCTTTGATTAGCTACTAATTAACTATCTCTGCTTTATTCTGTCATTTTTTTTAATAGGCAAGAATTGGAAAGAATGAAATGAAGATATATGAAAAACAGCAGTATATAAATAATAGGCTCCAAATTTATATCTATATAGAGACTTTTTCTATTTCTTCCAATATTTCTATTTGAAACAGTATTCACATGTATATTATTTTGTTGTTTGAAACAAGGAGAAATGCATGTGTTATACCAAAGGGTTGAATAAATGAATTTACTATACAAGTTGTTGCAGAACTCTGTGCAGAAATATTATAGAATTACAATTACATTTTAAAATTGGACTACACACAAGATAATTTGAGAAGATGGGAAGAGGGAGGGAGGATGGGAGAGAGAAAGGGAGAGAGAGAGAGAGAAAGAGAGAGAGAGAGAGAGAGAGAGAGAGAGAGAGAGAGAATAAAATTGTCCTGAGTTTATTTCTCTAAGATTTATTTAAAATGAGAGTACCTTTGACTTAACCCTCGTCAATGGTTGTGCATCATCCCAGGTACCAAAAGGTCAATAGTCTGATAGTCTGATTTCCAGTCAAGGCACACACCCAGTTACAGGTTCAATTCCTGATCAGGGAGAATAGGGGAGGTAACCTATTGATATTTCTCTCTCTCATCAATATTTCTCTCTCCTTCTCCCTTTCTCTGTCTCTAAAATCAATCATTTCAAAATAAATATAAATGAGAGTACCATTTATCATAGATCAATAGGGCAATTTTTCCAGAAGCTACATGTTTTCATCTCAGAATTTCCTATTTAAAAAAGTATTTGTAAGAATTAAGTTTTTCTTGTATAACAACCAAGAAAGTTAAAATAATGTACCATAAGTCATGTAATTACACTAATATTCCAGTAAAATTATTTAGAAGCCGAGTACTAAAAGAAGGGGAGTGGGGAAAGGAATCTTAAATTAATCTCCTTTTCCCCTTATATACTCTCTATATATTTTATATGGGTGGGTTCATATTTACTAAAAATACTTGATTGTTTTGCATTTGCCTTATATGCTAAACATTTAGGCAAGGTTGTGATCCATGAGGCATAACATTTAATGAAAGATGAGCTATGGGTTTTATACTAATTTGGGCCCCACCTATGCCAAGGTCAGCTCTGCAGGGTAACAATGCCACTATCCATCATAGTTTGTCTTCACAAGTGGCCTTGCTCTCTGATGAGAATCTACAGTTCAGTAGACACTGCTCATGACTAAAGGGCTCAAACTAAGTCAAATGACATGGATCAGTTAAATTCCTGTTTACTTACAAAATTTGTGTCTCAGAGAAACAAAGAAATGAAGAAACTCTTACATGTTCCTCTTAGAAATTTTTCCTTAATTCCAGTTAACTTCCAAATATGACATGCTATTACCTCATGAAATTAGTCTCAGTAGGATGAGCTTAAATAGACATCAGAAATATATATATATATATATATATATATATATATATATATATATATTCTCAGAGACTTATTCTTTGCTTACTTATCCATTACCCTCTGATTTATTAGATTTAGCATGTAAGGAACCTATTGAAATTGTATGCCTGCTCAAACCTTTCTTTGGATCTTTGAGTTATAAAATGTGTTTATTTATGAGGTCTTTCCTGTCTAATGTATTTTGTGAAAATCAACCAAGGAAACCTAATTTAAATTGGAGTCAGGAAGTCCTGAAGGAGCTTTCATGCACTGCCATTCACTGCACCTTGTATACTCCAAATTGAGAATCACACCCTTACATTTATTAACGGGAAGACACTTGTGTTACTACTCCAGCAAGAAGAAGGAAGATTTTTTTTTTAATTTTCTCTTTGACTAGCAACAGACCAGCCAATGATACCCCTCCCCACAATGACTCAGCAAATACACTTCAAACGTTTAGTTTTTCACAATGGACATTTTATTTATAACAGCTCCTTTCAACTAATATATATACAGTAGTATTCCTTTCCTTTGTTCTCTGAGCTTGCCTGTGATTTGTTATAGCTTATATATCCCAAATTGAAATTTCTCTGTCATTCCTGAATGCACTCAATTTGCTTGAAATATAACTGGCTATTAAGTTTTTGAGATTGAAAACTTTTAATCCCTTTGGAAAATTCAGAATTAGCTTTTCAGTAAAAGGGCTATATAATATTCTGTGGCTGAAGCGAATCTATTTCTGCTTTAGGAACAGAGGGGGAGTAGTCATGAATTTTGCAACCAAATGGCCTGAAGTTTGTTCTAGAACTGCCCTTACTTGTTCGCATTCAGAACTAATCAAGGCATAGGACACTGAAATCACTGAAAATAGCCTTAAGTATTGATATATATTTGCATCTATTAATTTTAAAATGTTTGTCTTTATGTATAATCTTCTCTCTGAAAGCCATTTTCTTACAGTTATCTGGAGGGATTGCATTTTATAATTGTCCATCTTCCTTCCTTCCTTCCTTCCTTCCTTCCTTCCTTCCTTCCTTCCTTCCTTCCTTCTTCTTTTACTTCCATTCATTATTTTTCATTCATTCATTCTTATAGGCTCTCTCTCTGACAATGATTGACCTGTGGTCTAAACTCAATGTCCTCTTAGGAGGACAAAGTTTCTAAAACTTACTCTGGAAATGCACTAATTTTCCCTGTATAGGAAGGTGTCTAGTGTCCTAGTATTTAATGGCTGCCCCCCCCCCAAAAAAAAAAAGATAAAACATAAAAGGGGAAATTAAAAGGACACTGGCCATTATAATCCCCTGGAGTCACTTCAGCCAGAGGGGTAGGTGCTTGCAACAATACAGGGAGGTTCAACAATAAGGCTGCCCACCTGTTTGCACCTCTGTGATAAGAGCACAGATGCCCACATAGTACTTTTTGCCAGCCCTAGTTTTCCATAGGCTATGAGCAAGGTGCTCCAAGAATCAATGCACAACTGCTTTCCAGGTGGCTGGAGGCAAGAGATGGGTAACTGCTACTATGCTAAATACTAAAATTGACCAAGATTAACCACAACTTACTCTCCAAGTCTTCCCCTAGAAGTAGCAAGCCTTCAATAGACTTTAGAATTTTATTTTTTTAAAATATATTTTATTGATTTTTTACAGAGAGGAAGAGAGAGGGATAGAAAATTAGAAACATCGATGAGACATCGATCAGCTGCCTCTTGCATACTCCCTACTGTGGATGTGCCCGCAACCAAGGTACATGCTCTTGGCTGGAATTGAACCTGGGACATTTCAGTCTGCAGTGAGATGCTCTATCCACTGAGCCAAAAACAGTTTTGGCATATACTTTAGAATTTTAAAATAATTACATCAGAAAGAGTCTCCCAGCCCAAGTGTTGCCTAGGGGAGAAGACTGACTCCTGGTACATTCACTTCATCTTCCCAGAATCCTCTCTGAGTTTCTTTCTAACATACATGCTTTGAAGCAATTACAGCACAAGCATTAAAACTAAACTTCAAGAAGAAAGTTGATTATAGAATATGGATTAATTATTTATGTAAGGGTCACTGCTACTATGACTACATAATATTGAGGACAAGTGGAAGATACTGCTAAGAAAAAGAAAAAATCAGCTCTGCGACTGTTTAGGCTTGTCTATATGACTGGTGCAGGTTTAGACCATAAACACAGAAAGTAAACTGAGTAGTATACAGTTAAGGATATAATAGTTGTGTTAACCAAAATAGGAAGAAAACAAACACATGGTAGCCTGCAGGGTCTCATGCCAGTCTGGAAGTCTTTGTTCTGTCTCAGGTATAGGCACCATTCACCAACACCAATGAGATGTCACTGGCCAGGAGTCAAGGGGACAGGGTTGTCCCCAACCTCGATCCTTGTCTTCTCATATAAATGGATTTATATAAGAGACCTTGACTGCTTTGAGAAAAGCCAGTTTATTAAAGCATGCATCTTTATTGGGTTAGGGGGGAGCAAAAGCAAAGCAAGCAAACCTGTACATCTGGTATATGAAGTATGGGTGGGTTCTCAGGGCTCTCACTTACTCTGAAGAGCAAGTTGGGGGGAGAGGGGAACTGAGGTGTATCCCCTCCTGTCTATAGGCTTCAAAATTCCTCTGCTGACTATTTGGTTCAGATCAATTCCCAACGTCCCCCCCGACCTCACCTTTTCTATTTTTATTTATTTATTTATTTTTACTTTGTTGTAGCCTTCCCCGAATCCATGAAAAGCACCTGCCAACTTTATCTGATTAAACCTTGAGACTGCTGATACCAGTTTTGCTCAGTGGTTAGAGCGTCGGCCTGTGGACTGAAAGGTCCCAGGTTCATTTCTGGTCAAGGGCATGTACCTTGGTTGCTGGTACATCCAAAGTAGATCCCCAGTGGGGGGTGTGCAAGAGGCAGCTGATCAATGATTCTCTCTCATTGATGTTTCTACCTCTCTGTCCCTCTCTCTTCCTCTCTGTAAAAAATCAATTATATATGTATAAAACCAACCTTGAGACTGCTGGCTTCTCTGCTTTCTCTCATCAGGAAGGTGATTTAACCATTTGTTCCCTGTCCTTGGCTGGGGAAGAGAATTGCTTGTTGGTTATATGCTGGCTGCTCATTGCCCACACTGTTTGGCCTTGTTTCAACTTTCCTGTCTTGGTGTTCCCATTTGTCCTGCCCTGGAATTCTGTAACAGTTTTAGCGCCCTCCGGTGGTCACCTCCCTCTCACCTCTGTTCCTGTCTGCCTAATCCTGCTTCTAACTCCTCTCATCTCCACACTCGGGTTACCAACCATGCAGTGAAGTCCACGTACTCACTTCTCTTTCTCCTCTAGGAGAGCTGCCAGCCACTGTCTTCTCGCTGATAAATAGAAAGCAGCTGTTGTCTCAAGGATGGCTATTAATCTCCCAAGATGAAAGTAAGTGGGACAGCTGAGCAGTGCTTTGTAATTAGTGATTTATACACTCCTTCCTTAAAATGTAAGAGTCTTTGAAGCAGTTTTTGCCTGGAAGATGGATACATTTTAATTGATATGTGGTTACCTTAAGAAATCGGGATGCACCTAAGGGAGTCTAAATTTAAATTTTCTTATTTAGGGTAGCTATTGCCTACAGATGTATATTTGATTGGAACACTTGTCTTAGATTGTAGAAAAAAAAAAAGCTAAGCTGGTCTGTTCTAGGAGGTGCCAACTAGCTCAAGTTTTTATTCTTGGTGATTGTTTCATTTATTTCCATACTAGAGGCCCAGTGCACAAAATTATTGCACTTGTAGGGAGGTGGGGTGGTGTGACCTCAGCTTGGCCTGAGCCCTCAGGGGATGTCCAACTGACCGCTTAGGCATGCTCCCACAGAGGTAGGAGAAGCTACTGCCACTACCACTGCCACTGTGCTTGCCAGCGGTGAGCCCAGTCCTGACCACCAGGGGGAGCTCCTATGTTGAGTATCTGTCCTCTGGTGGTCAGTGCATATCATAGTGACTGATTGTTCCACCCTCTGGTTTATTTGCATATTAACCTTTTATAATATAGAATTGTTCCACCATTCAGTTGATTTGTATATTAGTCTTTTATTATGTAGGATAGCCAGGTTTTGTTTTTTTGTTTTTTTGTTTTTTTTTTGTGTGTGTGTGTGTGTGTGTTTTTTTTTTGGGGGGGGGGCACTAAGAAACTGCCACATATTGATTTAGGATTTGAAAAGTGAATTGCTTTCAAAGGAAGGGTACATGTACCTCAAATTGTATAGTAGCCATTGGAAAAGTCTTATTACTTTTCGTTATTTTGAATATGTGAGTCCCTTTTATTGTCATGCATATTTAGAACTATTTATACCATTTCAATATTCACCTACCGAAAAAAAATAAGCATCCCAAAGCTCTGTGAAATAACATAGTTAAAAGAACATGTATTTTACTAATCAAAATACCATCTTATTTACAGTAAATTAGTTAATTATATAACCATGTAATGCTCTGCATAGCAATACTAAGGGCTCAATAAACATATTTTCCTTATTTTATATATAAAAATAGTAATACGGGTTAGATAATATTTGGTCTACAGCTTTTGCATATGAATTCAATAATACTTTGCCAAAAATGTAGTAGCTCACTTGCCAAATCCATAATCAGTAACCCAAGACCTTATGTAGGAGAACATCTAAAGGACAAGTACATAAATGTGCAAACTGAGAAAACCTGTCCTCTGAGAATTCCAGAGTGCTTTATTAATCTATGTTGACAAGAATCATTTGGGATTAGTTCACAATGGAATTTAAAATGCTTTTGTTTCCTAGTAATTGTATCATTTGTTTCTTTAGTTTAGACTATAACAAAACTATGGATCAATTAAATCCCATAAATGTTTAATGAGCATCTACATTGTGTAAAGCTCTGAGGTACTGTTCCTACCTTCATAGAATTTTCTATCCAATGCATATAGATAGATGTTGAAATATAATTGATTTCAATCTGAATAAAAAATAATTCAATGAAAATGCAAGGGACAGGCTTATATATCATAACATGTCATGAAATAATTTCCATGTGGTTCTTATTTTTACTACTAGAGGCCTGATGTATGAAATTTGTGCAAGGGTAGGGTCCTTAGGCCTGGCCAGTGATTAGGGCCTACCTGTGGGGTGACCAGTGGTACTATTAAGGGACCCTGCTGGCACATGCCTTGGCAGGCCTTACGCTACTTGCTTGCTTGCCCTCTACGGGATGACCTGTGGGGCAATCGGGGGGGGGGGGGGGCTGGTGATACCCACCCTGGCTGGCCTGGGTCCTGCAGGCTTGGGCAGATCCTGCATTGAACATCTGCCCCCTGGTGGTCAGTGCACATCAGAGTGACCTGTCAATTCACCTTTTGGTTGATTTGCATATTAGGCTTCTATTATATAGATTATTTGTAGTTAATCAGTAAATAACTGTGTTAATTTTATGATTTTGATAGCGAGATATTATTATAGTGGATTAATTTCTAAAAAGCTTTAAAGAAAAAAGTAGGACATCCCTCCCCCCCTCCCAAATTCCTAGAAATTACAATGAAAGCCTCAGAAATCTGAGAGGTTTTGCCCTTCATATAATGAAAGCCTAATAAAGTGCTTTGGTATTAAACCTAAAACAAACACCATTTATTTTTTTAAAGGACAGATTATTTACCATTTCAGCATACTATTTCACATGCAGTTAGAAGCATTTATTTCTAAACCAAGAATAAATGCACAATTCCCAATGTTCATGGAAAAAATTAAATATTTAATTATTGTTCTGAGACCTAGACAATTCTCTGTCCAACATTTTGACAGTGTTTATAATATTTTTAATTAAAAAGTTCTATAGTATATTCAGAAATTCCATTTAAAATTTCCTTGTATATAACAAAGCATAACATTAAGTATTTTGAATTTAAGAATCATTTTTCTTTTACTGCTACATATAATTCTGTATTTTGTCTTATGAAATTATGTATTTTTACTGATTACGTATATATGTGTGTGTAGATACCATTGTACTCCTCCTGAATAACATGATTCATCTTTTTTCTCTAATTTTCTGACTTGTTGGTAAAAAGTTATAAATTCATAAACTTAGTATTGATGTACAAGGAGGAAATAGTGCTCCTGCACTGACATTTATTACTTCTCTACAGAACCACTTTTATTCACTCTAGTTATAAAAGTTGGCAGGGAGTTTGAAAAAATACATTGGGATTCTGAGTATCAACATATTGATAAAAAGTATTATCAGATTCAATAAACTTACATCTGACTTCTGATATATAAATGATAGGCTTATTATAAAAGTTGTTTTACTTGAAAATAATATCAAATATATAGCAGTAGTTTTGGTCATTTTACCTTTTCTAAATTAAAAATACTGAAATCTTTATAGAAAGCTGAGAATGTTTTACAGTAAACAAATCCTTAAATATGAGAGCATGACACAAGCATCCAAGTTTCTTTCTCCTCCTATCATTTCCCAATGCTTTTTTGCATTGTTTATTTATCGTGGAAAAGGAGAAGAGAGAGCCTTATTCTTCAATTACTAGACTATCCATATTAAATCTTGAACCACAAAGATTAATACACAATCTAAATCCCTTCTATAGAAAGTTGACTCAGCTTTTATTTGAAGCTTCAGAACTCTAATCACAGAAGCTGCATCAATGATAAAGGGAAAATTGTGTTGACATATGCTTCTGGAGCTCATTGAGGATATATTCCAGATCTACCGTATTTGCTGGCGTATAAGATGATTTTTTGGCCCTGAAAAATATGCCTCCAAGTGGGGGGTAGTCTTATACGGCGAGTATATAACAAACTCTGTATTTTTAGTGGAAATGTTAGGGGGTCGTCTTATACACCCAGTCGTCTTATACGCCGGCAAATATGGTACTAATCAAGGCTCCTTTAAACTTTAAGACTACACATTTTACAACATATATAAATATTAGCTATCTCATGTGATTTTTAGGATTGCAGTAAATAAACTCCAAAACCCTGCTGCTGAAATTAGAAGTTTAGGTTAGAATATTAGGTGATAGTTTTCATTCAGTTCTTATATTTTGTTTTCAAGTTGAATAGCATAGATTAAATTACTCATAATTATAAATTCAAAATATACTTTCTCTGACTTGGAGGGTCATTTGGTTTAAGAGTATCTCCATACATCAAAAGGTTGTGGGTTCGATTCCTGGTCAAGGCACATACTTAGGTTGCAGGTTCTATCCTTGGTCAGGCTAAAAGGGTTTGGGCAGGTATGGGAAGCAACCAATGGATGTTTCTCTCTCTCCCTTCCTCTTTCTCTTAAATCAATAAAAATATATCCTCAGGTGAGGATTTAAAAAATATAACTATTGTTATTGGAATGCGAATGACACTTTAAAATTTATTCATTAATTCATTTACATAAATATAATTTTTTAAATCTATATTTTTATTGATTTCAAAGAGGGAATCATTGATCAGCTGCCTCCTGTATGACCCCCCCCCCCTCATTGGGGATCAAGCCTATAACCTGGGCAGAAATCTGCCCACAAATCTGGTCAATGTGCCTTGACCAGAAATCAAACCATTACCTGCTTAGTCACAGGTTGACACTCAACCATTGAGTCGTGACAGCATGGCATAAAGACAATTTTTGAATTCACCAAACAAACCAAGAGCTAGACTATTCCAAAAATCAAATATGTACTTACTGGAACCACTCCTGTCACATCTGACTGCCTCCCATAGAAAGATTTACTGCTGTGACTCTTGTTTGTTTAGTTTTTCTTGTTTTAAATTTTATAAATCAGGTAGAGGTCTGGAACTATTTCCAGTTTTGTTAAGTGGTCCTTTATTTTGCTAGTGACTAGCCATGCCATCATTCCATATATGCTCAAGTCTACTAGACACACTCATTTTGTTTCATTGGCCAACTAGTGTACCCCTTCACAGATACACACTTCTTAATAAACTAACAATTGACTTTTTACCTGGACTCATTCAAGGAATTATCTAATTTCTTCATCTAATTCTATTCAATTAAAAATAAAAAAAAATAGAATTTCACACAGTGTGCTCCACAGGAAGAAAATGATGTATTGTTTTTAGAAATTAAAAAAATAAATCATTCTCAGATACTATATAACTGGCTAACATTTGAGAGAAATTCAGATGGAAATATAATATTTTGTGTAACAGTGCTGAGAGTAAGTAGGAGTTTGGGTCCTGGTAAGTTGGGAAGGATGAATACTAAATAGATCATGCCAATTTCCAAACATAAAGCGTATGAAAAATAGCCTCTTAGTTGGTTATTGACTAAGGCGACTTCTCCTACTCAAATCTTAGACGGTACTGAGTGTTCTCTGGAAAGAGATAACATCATCCAAAGCCTCTAGCATGTTTCATAGCACAATGCCAACACAAAATGAAATATTGTGAGGCATTTTCTAAGGAAAGATCTAAGAAAAAAAAAGTACAAGTTTTGAGGTGGTCCAAGATACTGAAGTTTTCAGACATGGACTTTATTATAATGTGATTAATATATTAAGGAAAATGAATGAAAAGATGGAGAAGTTTGCCAGATTACTAAATTATATACAGAACACATAAAATTGGAATTATATAATAATGACAAAATTATGGATGGATTTAAGAGCACACTGGAGAATTGATCTGACTGGTGAACTAGAATAGAATAGTAGAAATTATTCAGATTAAAATACACGGAATAGAGAAATGCAAGAGAGATATAGGATATTGTAAAAATATATGACTTAGTCAAAGAATTATCAGAAGAAGAGGAGTGAAATATGGAAAATATAGTATTAAAAAAGAATGGCTAATCTAAGAATTTTCCAAAATTGATCAAAGATATCAAGCTACATATTCAAGAAGCCAAACAAACTCCATTGAGGATAAATACAGAGAAATCTTACCTATGAACATTTTCATGAAACTGCTAAAAATCAAAGATAAAAAAGTATATATTTTAAAAGTATCAGTGAAAAACAATACATTATATTCAAGTGAGCAACAGCAGAATATGATGTTAGTAATCATCAAAAAGGAAAAAAAAAGAAGAGCAAGTAACATTAATGAGAGTAAATCTAATGGTAACTAATAGTAACACACGGTAAATCTAAATATTTGCTATATAAAACAATAACTGTAATGAGTTTTGAAGCTCAAAGTAAATGTAGGAAAAAATGCACCAACAGCAATAGGAAGTAAATAAGTAATGTGGTCAAAGGTCATACAGTTATCTGGGAAAGTGACATTAGTACATCTTTATATTAGACCCTAAAACGTCAAGAATGCATGTTGTACAATTCTAGGATTACCATTAAACAAACAGTAAAATACATGTTTATAAAGAAAGGGAAAAATAATGATTCTCTAATTTTTAAAAAAATGAGAAAAAAGCAAGAACAGAGAATGTGTGGAAAAATAAGACAAATAATAAAATGTCAAAATAAATCTGAATACACAATTTTACATTAAATGTAAATAGACCAGTATTATATTTCAGTATAAAGTTAAAGTATATTCTGTGTGGAAGAACAGCAAATCAAAAGAAATAATAATCCTATATAATAAAACCTAATATGCAAATTGTCCCCTCAGGATGGGGAGACTGGGGGTTTGATCGCTCATTATGATGTATGCTGACCACCTGGGGGCGGCACAGAACATGAGGGGCATCAGTGCTCAGAGTGGGATTGTAGTGGGATGGTGGAGCAAGTGAGCAGGAGGTGCCAGACAAGCCCAGGGCCCAGAGGTCAGCTGGGACCTGCCCTCTCACACCAGATCCTCATGGCTTTGATCACTGGCCCAGCCTAGGGTCCACATCTGTGCACAAATTTTATGCACTGGGCCTCTAGTGTTTAAAATAAGTCTAGAAAAATATTTGTCATTCAAAGATGTTTTTAAAAAAGGACTTTAGTGGAACCATACAAACATAGAATAAAACAGACAATAGGATATGCATTATTTCCAGAGATAAAGAGAAATACTTCATACTAGTGCAGGGGTCAAAATACCACAAAAATGTAACAGTCATCAATTTGTATGCATGCAAAAAAAGTATCATAATTGTAAAGCAAGAACTTGCAGAGGAGCAAATACATTATCAAAATGCAGAACTTGAACACACCTCTTTCAGCAACAGAATGAATGGGCAGACAAAAAATTCAAAGAACAAAAAAATATCTAAACAAACCCATTCACTACATGACATTTAGCGATGCTTAGAGAATATACAGCACACCTATAGAATATGCATTCATTTTAGCTACGTAAGAGAAACATTTAGTAAAATTGTACATTAAGTATAAGGTACATGGAAAGAGTCAAAATATGTCATAATTTATTGCACTGAGTTATCTATCGCTTCAAAATAAATATCCATAGCTTAAATATATATATATGTGTTGCCATATCTTGTGGCTATTGAATGGTGTGAGGCATACTGTGGTGAGTGCGATTTAAAAAACAACAATAAAAAAAGCTGCATAGCAGTAGGGATTTTTACTTATTTCTTAATGTGGTCCTTCAAAAATTATTTTAGCTGCCCCACATTTGTTGAGTTAAGTTATAGCATTGACAGGAAAGGGGGAAAGTTATTATCTTAATAAATACACTTAATGTAGTGCTCAACGCTATATGATTTTTGATTGCTCTGAATTCCTTTCCTCTCTGCCTCATTCATTGTCTTGATTATTTTTTTCTAGGAGAAAGTTGAACAGAAAAGGAGGTAATCATACTAACGTAATAGCACAATTGTTTAGACGTTTGTGTTTGTTAACTCAAAATGAAGATTTTAAAAACCTGGTGTTGATCTAAATTTGGATATCTTAACTTACAATTTAAAGTTGTAACCTTTAGGTTTTTCTTTCAGTTACTGCTTAACATATAATCAAATCATCACAAGTTCTCTTCATAATCAGTTCACTTACAGTGGCGATGCTGTGCTTTATTGTATTCAACACGAGGTCTATTCTAAACGCAACAAAAGGCTGAAGTAACTGTTTTCTTTCCTTGGCATGAGATTTCGATTACAAAGTTGACCTTTAAATGTCCCATTTTTTTTCAGGCAAACCACATTATTTGAAATTAGTCACAGGTTTCTGGTTTGGTTACCAGCAAAGCTTGATTACAAGCCTTTCTATAGAGCTGCTATTCAGTTTAAGAATTCATATTCTTCCGCTTATCAGCTTTAGAATTCTAAAGGACGCATTAGCCTATACGTCTTCCCCAATGCTGCATTTTATTTTAAAACACAGCAACAGAACACGCACATAATTGGTGCAATCTGTTATTTACAGATAGGCGGCGAGACGCAGGTGGCAAACTCTTTTTTAGTGCCGTAAGGAGAAAGAAGACCTTCCTCCCAACTTGAGTTATGTGAATGAAGATGGAGGCTGGGTTGGGATAGTAGCCATTGTCACTATGGGTGTTCTCTAATTTCCGCAGTAAATCTTTCCCATATGAAATTCTTTTCAATCCCCTCTGCACCAGATGCTTATTTTGTGATAAGAACATCCATTTTCTAAAAAGTAGCTCTGAAAAGGGATATGGTTGGGTTTTATATGTCTATTCCTAAACCAATGCCCAGAATAAATTGTTTTATGATTTTGTTATAATGAAAAATGTCTATAAATGCTTTCTAAAATGTATAATACACACCACGCTTTTTGTGCTCTTCAGCCATAACTTCTAGATTTGAAATGTCAGAATTGCAGTTTAGACAGCGCTCCATTTGTTGAGTGAAAAGCACTATTTGCCGAAACCGGTTTGGCTCAGTGCATAGAGCTTCGGCCTGCAGATTGAAGGGTCCCGTGTTCGATTCAGGTCAAGGGCATGTACCTTGGTTGCGGGCACATCTCCAGTAGGAGGTGTGCAAGAGGCAGCTGATCAGTGATTCTCTCTCATCGATGTTTCTAACTCTATCCCTCTCTCTTCCTCTCTAAAAAAAAAAAAAAATCAATAAAAAATATTTATTTTTTAAAAAGCACTATTCAGGGGTCTGGGAAACTAAGGCTATATAATAACATAAGGGAGTGGAAATATAGAATAACTAAAGGCCCAGTGCATGGATTCTGCACTGATGAATCCATGCACAGGGGAGAATCAGGCTGAAACTGGCTCTCTGACATCCCCAAAGGGGTCCTGGTTTGTGAGAGGGCAATTCTTGGGTGACACACCCCAGAATCAGGTTACCTCCTCTCTGGTTCTGGATGTATCACTGAAGAACAGCAGCTGTCAAGTCACCACAAAGCTGCTGGTCAGGCAGTCATGTAGGCATATATATATAGATATAGATATAGATATAGATATAGATATAGATATAGATATAGATATATCTATATCTATATCTATATCTATATCTATCTATCTATCTATCTATCTATCTATATATATATATATATATATAAATTTACATTGTGCCAGTGTTTCTGTCTTGTGGAATTTTCAAAACAAGTTGGTGCAATATGCTTACTATTATTTTTATTACTTCGCATGTAGAAAAAAATGGAGCTTAAAAAGGATATGACACTTGCCAAAGATGTCATAAATGGTAATAACAAAGCTAGAATTTGAGCACAGGCAATTTGATCCCATGAAATTAAGGAGGTAGGTTTTGTGAACATGTCAGCAAACATAATAAAAATGTCATGTGTAATGAGGATAAGAAAACTACTGAATCAAGTGTTTTTACAAATAGCTTATAATGGCCCTAATGATGAAAGATAGCTTCGCTGAGGTGGCAGGAAAGAAAGCATAATTCTTGGTGTATATACATAGCATTTATAGAGGCTATGATATTGAAAGAAATTACCAGATTGACTCAAAGTCCCAAATGAGCTATTTCTAAGGATGCTAACATATGCAGAGCATCAAGAAAATCTAATTTCCAGCAAATCCCAATTTTATAAAAAAGAATTATGGAAAACAAAATACAAAACAATAAAACACCTTTACTGACTCTATGTTCCCAGTATAGTTTCACTTATGTTTTCCTTTATTTAGAACTTATAAATAGAGTATGTAATATTTTATGTATTTATTTCATCACCTAATAGTTGGAACTGATTCATAAATACTGTCACCATCACTCACTATTGTCAAGATCACCAATAATGACCATTTATCAAATTCAATAATCAATTCTCATATTTTATTGTCTCTCTCAGTAGTATTTGATAAATTTGGAAATATTTTTTAAAATCAATTTTGCTGGTTTATTGCATTCATCTCTCTGATGTATTTTTCTCCTCTTGTCCTTGCTCCTACTCTTCCATCTTTTTTCTTGGAATCTCTCTTCTTATTTCTGACTAGAGGCCTAGTTCACAAAATGCGTGCATTGGGGGGTAAAGGAGGGGGGGGTCCCCGAGCCTGGTCTGCACCCTCTCACAGTCTGGGAGCTCTCTGGGGAATGTCTGACTGATGGCTTAGGCTCACTCCCCAAGGACATCCTTAGTGCTGCCCCAGAGGTGGGAGAGGCTCCAGCCAATGCTGCTGTGCTCACCAGCTTCTGGGAAGACACTGACTACCAGGGGGCATCTTATGCCTTGAGTGTCTGACCCCTGGTGGTTAGTGTGAATCATAGTGACTAGTCGTTCTGCTGTTTGGTTGATTTGCATAGTAGCCTTTTATTATATAGGATTTTTGGAGTGGCCCATGCTCAGTTTTCTAAACCTTCCCCGACCACTGTATGCAAAATAGAAAACCATGCCATTGAGTAATTGTGACATTGTTTTCATTTTAATAGATACTGCACTCAAATGTGCCAAACAAGAGAATGGGTTTTTAGAAGAAAAATACAGGTTTCCTTCCCTGAGGTCCTCTTAGAGGAGTAGAAGTAAAATATTTTAATACTGGCAACTAATGATATGAACAGAGAACTAAGAAAACATACATTTACATACAAATTTCAAAACACCGTGATTGTGGAGAACCCTTAATTTCAGGCTTAGAGAGGACTGGCAGTTTTAAGAAAGAGGTCTCAAATTACAATTTAGCATTTGAATGAGGACATTCATTTATACAAAAGCCTATCGGTATGTGTGAACTTGTATTTTCAAAATATATTCATTATGGTACAATTTTACAAGAGCAGCCTGGGCATAATTGCCATGGTCTAAATGCTATGGGAGAGCTGCTTATTTTTCCCGGCCACGTTCAGAGCAAATTAGGAAAATTGTCTCACTACTCCAAACCAGAAAGAATTTTGCACAAATTAGTGCAGGTCGGCATCTTGGTTCATGTCTGTATTGTACAGGAAAAAAAAATTATCCAAGTTCCAATAGCAGATAATAAATATTACCTGGTTCTGTATCATTCTCAGAAAATATGTTATTTCTATGTTAACCCTTTTTAAAAAAATATTTTTATTGATATTTTACAGAGAGGAAGGGAGAGAGATAGAAAGCTAGAAACATCGATGAGAGAGAAATATCGACCAGCTGCCTCTTGCACACCCCCTACCGGGGATGTGCCCGCAACCAAGGTACATGCCCTTGACCAGAATCGAACCTGGGACCTTTCAGTCCACAGACCGATGCTCTACCACTGAGCCAAACCAGTTTTGGCTATGTTAACCCTTTATTTGTGAAATGTGTTCTTTCATTTAAGGTGCCATGGGAGGAACAGTGATGGCCCTAACAAATGGCCTCTCAGGATTTGGTCTTATTCTCATACAAAGATTTCTCAGAATAATCTGATTTATTTACTTTTTTAACTCTTTCAAAAGCATGCTGTAGATGAGCAGTGTGTCCATATTTCTTCTGTTATCTGTGTCCCCAAGAGTTAAGCACACCCCCCTTTCCCTAATAACTATAATGAACGTTTTTATTTATTTATTTTTTAAATATATTTTTATTGATATTTTACAGAGAGGAAGGGAGAGAGATAGAGAGCCAGAAACATCGATGAGAGAGAAACATTGACCAGCTGCCTCCTGCACATCCCCTACTGGGGATGTGCCCGCAGCCAAGGTACATGCCCTTGACCGGAATCGAACCTGGGACCCTTCAGTCTGCAGACCAAGGCTCTATCACTGTGCCAAACCGGTTTTGGCTATAATGAACGTTTTTAGATAAGTCAACATTCGAAAGAACTGAAGCCTATATTTTTATCTATAAAATATTTTACAACGAGATTGAATGGATAACATCTAAAAGAAACATGAAGTGTAAAAACAATTTAATATTTTCACCTTACCTGTAAGTAAATCAAACATTAAAATAAGAACTATAAATTAAAATAAAATCCAGAACAAGTAAAATGATAAATGCAGAAATATGTTCTGCTTTAGGCACTGGTTACATGGTTTAAATTTCTCTCCCATGTAATCCTCATAACAACCTAACATATATATATATATATATATATATATATATATATATATATATATATATAGTTTCCAAGTTTATCTCTTTTTAATAGGTGGGGAAACTGAGGCACAAATAATTCTGTAGTCACCCATAATTATTTAACTAACAAGGGGAGTGTTATTCAAATTCAGACAAGCTGATACAAGAGTCAGACTTAACATCTACAACCTTGTTAAATCCTCATTCACTCATTCATTCATTCACCTTTTCCTCTGTTAAGAATCTAATTGAACTCATGCTCTCATGTTCAGATTGTCAATATGTAATTCTTCACCTTGCTCCATTTTAACTGTGTCATCTTGGACAGATTATGTATCTGCTTTAGTTTCTTTATTCACAAAATAGAAATGATAAAAAGATTGTACCACATCAGACAGCTAAATAAGATAACATATATTAAATGATGTGCAGTGCAAATAATGACTCTGAATAGGATAATTATATATATATATATATATATATATATATATATATATAGTTATTGACTTTTACAGAGAGGAAGGGAGAGGGATAGAGAGCTAGAAACATCAATAAGAGAGAAACATCGACCAGCTGCCTCCTGCACTCCTATCGGGGATGTACCCGCAACCAATGAACATGCCCTTGACAGGAATCGAACCTGGGACCTTTCAGTCTGCAGATCGACGCTCTACCACTGAGCCAAACCGGTTTTGGCTGGATAATATTTTTCACTTAAGAAATGTTTATGGAGCACTAATAAGGCACTTTGCTTATCATTGGGCAGGAGCCAGCTATCCTGTCTCTCCTACTAAAAAGTCCTATGCTTTAGTGTCACATACTCTTTCTATACATTTTATTTATTTATTTTTAAATATTTTATTGATTTTTTACAGAGAGGAAGGGAGAAGGAGAGAGAGTTAGAAACATCGATGAGAGAGAAACATTGATCAGCTGCCTCCTCCACATCCCCTACTGGGGATGTGCCCTCAACCAAGGCAACATGCCCTTGATCGGAATCGAACCCGGGACCTTTCAGTCCACAGTCCGACACTCTATCAACTAAATGGGTTTTGGCTCTTTCTGTACATTTTAATGCCTCCGTCTTGTGTACTTATTATCATTTATTCAACAAAATCTCCTGAACATTTAATATGCTCTTATACCTAGGTACTGAAAGACTAAGGAAGTATATCTCCAAGCCTACTGTTAACACATACTTGGACATGTCTGGGAAACTGATGGGGCAAATCTAATGCTCGTCCACTTGCATGAAGCGAGAGCACATCTTAAAGGAAAAACAATAACTGCAACTCACTGTGTATTCAATAACGTCGGTTGTATTTAAATGCTGTGCATGTGTACACGCTGGCTATTTAATCACACAGACCTCTGCGGGTGAGACCCATGGAGACTGAATAATTTGCTAAAGATCACTTATCGATTATGTTGTAAAGTCAGTGTCCAAATAGCGAAAAAAAGGCTGAGTGTCTACAGTCTTAACCATACATTTTGGACTGGGAACAAGATGCTGTGATCATCCAGGGTTGGAAAAAAAATGCTTTTGTATACTATGGTGTTGGATAATTATTTTTATTCACTGTTCATATCTCATAGATTTCTAGTGAGCTTTTGCAGATGTTAACACGGTCCATACAAAGTTTCACAGTGTGTACCCAATGCTGGAAGGTTTTAGTTTATAGAGATGAATGTTCACGGTGACTACCAGCAAATCTATAATGAGAAAAAGAAATAAACTAAGCAAACCGCCATGGACGTATTTCTGAAAGAAGGCACATGTCGAAAAGAGACTCAGGTGGACCCTCCGGGAGGAATTCTCCAGAAGAAGGCATTGTGTTCATGGGGGATAACAGCTCCATGCATGCTATTGTCCCTAAAGACGTTCTACTGAAGGTGTGAGGTAAAGAACAGTAATATTGATGATCCTGAGCCTCTGTAGGCCTTGGCTAAGGTGTGTGTGTGTGGCTTAATTTGTAACAAAAAAAGTAATAATAAATAAATAAATAAAGTTTAAAATATAAAAAGCTTATAGACAAAACCGATTTGGCTCACTAGATAGAGCGTCGGTCTGCGGACTGAAAGGTCCCAGGTTCGATTCCGGTCAAGGGCATGTACCTTGGTTGCGGGCACATCCCCGGTAGGGGGAGTACAGGAGGCAGCTGGTCGATGTTTATCTCTCATTGATGTTTCTAGCACTCTATCCCTCTCCCTTTCTCTCTGTAAAAAAAAATCAATAAAATATATTTTTTAAAAAGCTTATAGAAGAAGGGTATAAAATATAATTTGTGCACAATTACCGTATTTGCCGGCGTATAACACGATTTTTTGACCCTGAAAAATACGTATTTGCCGGCGTATAAGACGACTGGGCGTATAAGACGACCCCCTAACATTTCCACTCAAAATACAGAGTTTGTTATATACTCGCCGTATAAGACTACCCCCCACTTGGAGGCATATTTTTCAGGGCCAAAAAGTCGTCTTATATGCTGGCAAATACGGTAAGTGTTATGAAAAAGTCTGAAAGTTCAAAAAATTAAAATAAAATAAAGTAAAAATGTTACAGTAAGCTAAGGTTAATTTCTTATTAAAGAAAGAAAATTATAAAAATAAATGTAGTTTTGTCTAAGTGAACGGAGTTTATGAAGTCAACAGTCATGTCTTTGGCCTTCACATTCATGTGCCATTCACTCACTAACTGCCCCAGAGCAAGTCCCAGTCCATCAGTTCCCATTCAGAGTAAGTACCATAGTAAGCACCATATATTTATCTTTTAAACTGTATTTTTACTCTACCTTTTCTATATCCTTTTCTATGGACAAATATTTTATCCGTAAGCCATCTAAGAGCCTTCTTGTGCTTAGGGATGCTAGATAGGACTTCAATGCTTTGCTAGGGGCCCCTTTAAATAAAATTACCAAGAAAAGGCACAAAAATGCAAAAAAATGTTGTAAAAAAATATCTGCAAAAGATATGAAGCTGAAACAAGAAGGCAGGTTACTGCCATGATGGACCTCAGCCGGGCACGCATGACCAGGGCACCTTGAAAGTTTCCTCACTCTGAGCATGTTTGTGAATGACTTGAAAGTATCACAGCTGTGGATTTAGGGATTCTAAATACATTTAACAAAGCGGTGGATGAATATGCAAATACTGAAAATATAAAGGTTGACCACCTTTATATTTTCAGTATTTGCATATATATATATATATATATATATATATATATATATAGAGAGAGAGAGAGAGAGAGAGAGAGAGAGATTAACAGTGTTCTGTATCATGATGTTTCAGCACATATCCTTATAATAAACTTCCATCAGCAAAGATAAACTGTGTCTGTCATTGGCAGTGGTATTATAATTGATCATTGCCAATATAATTGAGGCTCAAATAATTTGAGTGACTTGGCTAAAGTCACACATTCATAGGTGGCATTAGGACAAACCTAACATCCTTATTTCTGGACTTCTACTCATGCATCATACACAGTGGCTACTCTGCCTGTTTATATGACCACTACAAGATCACAACATAGGGACATGCTCCACATGGTTTCAGTGAAAGATAACAATTGTGTGTATGTTAATAACCCATTAAAGAAGAACTCAGTGTAATTTTTAGGTTCTCAGTGTAAGAACTAGGTAATGGAGTCCAAGTATAAATTAGTTGATCATCTATAATTTCTTTGTGTATTTTCTCGTTTAGCTAATCCTTTAAATTGTCAACTGTTACATCAAAAGAGACTCAGCATATTAGAATTGATCTGTGTGGGGGAAGACCCACTGTGTCTTTCACAGAGATAAAATATTCACAGATAAAAGAAAAACGTATCTTTACCCTCAGGCTTAGGGAAATAAAATATAACAAGGATGAATCACTTGACTTGATGTTAATCAAGAACCAGCCCTCCCCAGACTGGACAGACCTGAATAGTTTGGATTCATAAAGTGATGCTTGTGAAATGCCTGGCAATACTGCCCCCGCTGAGACTCCTGATGCTGCCACTTCCAATGCCAAAGCCATTGTCTCTCCATGCCACCCTCTGCTTCTCACCACTTTATGCTCATGTCCAAGAGCCAAGGAACACACATGAAATATATTTCTTCCAGGGACATAAAAGCACGTTTAGCAACCAAAGCATAAAATATCAGGGCTCAAGATCAGTAAGCATGATTGGTTATATTTCAGATCTTGTGTCTGGAAAGAGGATCCAATAAAAGTAGAAAAATCATGAATCTGGAACTAAAAAAAGTAGTCATTCTCTAAATCATAAGAATGGGACTCACATATTTAAGGTAGCTATGTACGTTGAAGACTGGCATAATATTTTAGTGGTAGTCAACATTCTAATTGTCTAAATCATATCTACTAAGTGTACTGGTTAATAATGGAGGCTTCTGTAATAAAAACAAAACAAAACAACAACAAAAAAACACACCATCATTTCAAGAGAAACATCAAAAGTGCTTTATTCAAAGTAATGTCCATCACTAGCTACACATTTCCCCCATCTTTCAGGTAATTTGTGGATACCGTCCCAATAGAAATTTTCTTGTTTTGTGGCGGGGAGACCAAATTTTCTACTTGTGTATGTTTTGAAGTGCTGCTCAGAAATTGTGTATGCCATTGATCAGAACAAGTGGCTATCTGAAGGAGCAAGGTCTGGTGAATATGACGGGTGGGTTAATACTTCCTAGGAAAGATCTTTTATGGTGCGTCATCATGAAGCAAAATTACTTTGATGTATCCTCTGGCACAATCTGGTCATTTCACAATCAAAGTTTGGTTCCAGGTGGTTAATTGTTTTTGGTCAGAATTAAAGGCTTCATCTTGTTTTAGAAGCACATAATACACCACACCTTCCTGATCCCACCAAACTCAGAGCATTGTCTTCTTTCTAAAGCAATTTAGCCTTGCAGTTGATGTTGATGGTTGACCTGGATCAACCCATGATTTTATGCATTTGTGATATTTGAAATAAATCCACTTTTTATCGCCAATCACAATTTGATGCAAAAGACTTTCTTTCATGCCTTGAAGCAACATTTTACTGATGACTTTTTTGATTTTCCATTTGACTTTTGTTCAGTTGATGTGGCATCCATTTTTCTTCTTTTAAAATCTTTCCCATTGCTTGTAAATGATCGGAAATTCTTTATTGAGCAACATTTAATCTTTCTGCAAGTTGTTTTTGACATGTATCTTCATCCAATAATGCTTGTAATTGTTGGTCTTCAATCTTTTTTAGTTGACTGGGACATTCTTTGTCTTTCACATTGAAATCATCACTTTTAAAGCATTTAAACCAGCGTTCACAAGTATCTTGAGATAGAGCATGTTCATCATAAACTTCCCGAAGTATATAACTTTTTCTTCAAAATAAAGTCAATTAAACTTCCCACAAATCATTCATTCAAATTCTTAACCTAAAGTCAACTACTTTAATTAAGTTTTTATGCTACTAAAATATAATAATGTACAAGTTTTTCTCTACTTCTTATAGATATAAATTTATAAAGTAACAGGCATGATTTAGAACTATAATGCAAGTCTTTTCATTGATCCCCCCAAATGTATATTGTCATTTCCAAAATATTGAAAGTCAATAATTTGATTAATATTTCAAAATGACTCTTGGCACACAGCTGCTTTTATATGAGCCATCAGCTTGCTGCACAATCTCCCTGCCCCAATTCCCTCCCAGAATTCTTGTGTCACTGAGAAAAGTCAGATATCTATCTTCTGGGAATATGCAGGTCAGTCCTTAAAACAGGAGAACAGGAAACATCTGTGATCACAACAGGGGCCAGGGGGTAGCTTCTCTTCCCTAGTCACTCCCACTGCCCTACCACTTAAAGGTATTTCAGCATTTGTTAATGTTTTACAGCTCAATTCAGTGTTCAAAGGACTTGAACATGGATCACTTGTCTCACCATGCCTCTATGCATCCATCACCAACTCTCTCCTAGTCTGAGGACTTTCTGGGTTAACAGTGATTTTATTTTTTAAAAAGAAACACTTAAATCTGATGTTCTGACATCAATGTGTTTGATTGTGTTTATGTAACTCCCCCTTTTTACTGTTCTCCCTTCTCCTTTGTAAGAGCTCTGTTTTTCCAGAATGAATAATACCAGATGCTTCATGTATTATACAGTAATAGTTTGTGTTTTGCTAAAATAAAAACAAAGCACACACACATACAAAAACAAACAAACAAAAACAAAAAAACAAAAACAACCACTTGTTATATTTTGGCTACAAGAGGGCCACTCTATTGTTTCTACAATTTAACACTTGGATTGGCAGATGGGGTGGAAAAGACTTTGGTAGTGTAGGGTTGTATAATATAAATATTGCCTAAAAATATGAGCTGCTCCATGCTGTCGTTGATTCAATAATACAAAAAAGGTATCCTCTTTTTCCTCCCCCAAGCTGTTGACCTTCACAGGGGAGGGCAGTTAGGGGTGACCAGGCAAGCAGGGGAGGGCAGTTATGAGCAATAGGGATAGTCGGGGAGCAGTTAGGCGTCAATCGGTCAGCCCGATTGCCCCTAACTGCCCTCCCCTGCTTGCCTGGTCACCCCTAACTGCCCTCCCCTGTGAAGGTCAACAGAGCTTGCAAAATCCACTCAACAGAGCTGTGAAGCTTCTACTGATTCATCTCCGTAGAAGAAACTTGCAATAATCAGCTCTGTTTTGCTTGGAAACTATTTTTATCATGATAGTGATTGTATTGTCTTGAAAATGTAAATGTATTTTTCAATTTTAGTATCTAACTGTCACTTTAAATATATTTTCTCCTATTAAGTAGGAGAATCCTATTTTTTGGTAATATTTGTCACTTGTTTTATCATTCTATTCCTTGTGCCTATTTTTGAACCTGGCACATATTGAGCTGTGAATAAAGTAATTTGCTCTTTATTCAACTCTCAACTATATATATATTTTTGGCATAAAATGTGCCAAATTTACCAATTCATGGTGTTGATTTGGCTTGAAAATAAATGGAGTTGGGGGGAAATATCTCTCAGTGACTCTGTAAGCCATTAATGTAAGTATGAGTTCATTTAACTAATTCAGATGTTTACCTACTGTTGTGATTTTCTTCTTTTAAGAAAATTAACACTCTCCAAATCTCTGTCATGGTATATTTGATTAGCAGGGTTAGCTTCCCATTTTATTGCAAATTAGACTAAAATAGAAATACAAAAATCTGATTTTTAAAAATAACTTTACCCTCATTTCCACCCACGGAGCACATTGAAAAAAATAATTAAATAAATTTATAAATAATTTTGAGAAAATAAAAAGGAATGATGAACAATGGAATGACCATCTCTTCAAGCTATGTTATTACATTGATGCAGACTACTAGTGCTTCACTACTTTGTATGTCATGATATACTAGTAGCCCAGTGCATAAAATGTGTGCTTGGGTGGGGCGGAGTGAATGTTCCTCAGCCTGGCCTGCACTCCCTCCAATCTGGGGCTCCTGGAAGGATGTCCTACTGACAGTTTACAGGGGTCAGGCCTAAACTGGCATTCAGACATCCCTCTCACAATTTGGGACTGCTGGCTCTAGCAGCTCACCTGCCTGATTGCCCCTACCCACTCTGCTTGCCAGTCTACTTGCCCCCAACTGCCCACTGCTCCCAGCCTGTTTGCCCCCAAATAACTCCAGCCAGCCAGATCACCCCCAACTGCCCCTCTGCTGGCCTGCTCACATCAAACTGCCCCCCACCCTGCTGCTGTCCTGATTACTTCCAATTGATCCCCACTGATGGCCTGCTCACTCTCAACTGGTCCCCCTGCTGGTCTGCTTGACCCCAACTGCCCCTGCTGTCCAATCCAGGCCTGATCACCCCCTAGTAACCCAAAGTCCCAGCCCATCCTTTTTTTCATTTTCTCTTTCTTTCTTTCTTTCTTTCTTTCTTTCTTTCTTTCTTTCTTTCTTTCTTTCTTTCTTTCTTTCTTTCTTTCTTTCTTTCTTTCTTCTTCTTCTTCTTCTTCTTCTTCTTCTTCTTCTTCTTCTTCTTCTCCTCCTCCTCCTCCTCCTCCTCCTCCTCCTCCTCCTCCTTTTATTCCAGTGCCTCCTTGAGCAGAGGTCAGGGCCAGCTAGAAGCAAGTATCTAGGATTTATTTATCTTCTATAATTAAAACTTTGTAGCAGAGGCCACGGCCAGCCTGGGCAGGCAGGAAACTTGGCTTCCTCCATTGCTGGACAACGCAAGCCTCCTGCTTGCTCCAGCTCAGTGGCCAGCTGCAATCTTGGTTGGGTTAATTTGCATACTCACTCCTGATTGGCTAGTGGGTGTGGATTTTATGTATAGCAGAATGATGGTTAATTTGCATGTTTCTCTTTTATTAGTGTAGACTAGAGGCCCAGTGTATGAAATTTGTGCACTGGGGGTTGTCCCTCAGCCCAGCCTGCACCCTCTCCAATCTGGGACCCTTTGAGGGATGTCCAACTGCCCATTTAGGCCCAAACCTGGTGGACATCCCTCTCACAATCCAGGACTTTTGGCTCCCAACCGATCACCTGCTTCTGCCTGATTGCCCCTAACTGCTTCTGACTGCCAGCCTGATCACCCCTAACCACTCCCTTGCCAGCCTGATTGACACTTAACTTTTTCCCAGCCAGCCCAATTGCCACTAACTCTCCTCCCCTGCTTGCCTGTTCACCCCTAACTGCCCTCCCCTATAGGCCAGATTGCCCACAACTGCCTTCCTCTGCTGGCCCAGTCACCCTAAGTGCCTTCCCCTGTTGGCCTGGTCACCCCTAACCGCCCTCTCCTGCAGGCCCACCTCCCCACAACTGTCCTCCCCTGCAGGCCTGCTCACCTCCAAGTGCCCTACTCTGCCGGCCCAGTCACCCTTAACTGCCCTCCCTGCTTTCCTGATCTCCCATAACTGCCTTCCCCTGCAATCCTGAGTTCCCCTCAACTGTCTTCCCTTGCTGGCCTGGTCTCTCCAACCTGCCTTCCTCTGCCTGTCTGGTCACCCGTAACTGCCCACAACTGCCTTCCCCTGCAGGCCATCTTGTGGCAGCCACCTTGTGTCCACATCGGGGCAGCCATTTTGTGTCTTGGAGTGAAGGTCAGTTTGCACGTTACTCTTTTATTAGCTAGGATATCTATATTTGTTTTTATAGATAACATTGTACACACCGAAATATTTACATATATATTTGAAAAATTCTTTACCAGTTATTTTAATATGCAATACTAGCAAATGAACATATCGTCTTAGATTTCTTCATTTTGACCAATAAAAATAGATGTCTCCATATCATTTCAATATAAGATAAATTAGTTAAATTGAACCTTTCTATCAATTGTATGAAATGACTACGCATATTATAAATACCAGTTATAGTGTTTTGCAATGAGTGCAGCTTATTAAAATCATATATGCCTCCTTTTGAGTTGAAACATATTTGTGCATATTTATAAGGGAGCAAGATTCACCAAAATTTCTCTTACAACTTGAGTTTTGTCTTTAAAGGTAATTCAAAAAATGCCCCCAAAATAGCATCAATGTTTATAAAGTGGTTTAAATCTCTTTGCCTTGTCCGTAGCCAAGAGCTTTAATTTTACTTGCAAATAGGTCTAATATTTTTTTATTCAAAATGTGCGTGTGTGTGTGTGCGTGTGTGATTTTTAAAAGTCACTGTAGTAGAACTAATAAGATTTTTTCCTTCTCAAATATAAACTCCAAATCTAAAATAAGTATACAGATATACCCTTTTTATAGATAGTTAGAATTACTGCAGGGGTTTACTACACATTTATCTCTGGTGGATATCATCTCATTGTCAGTTTCACGGTGTGAAGCCCCAGGGACAATGCCATGCCTGTCAAAATTCTCAGTGATTTCAAGATGTTTTGAATTTCATATATAGCATTCCCTCCTTAGCTGTGTGGAAGATATGTTTCAAGAAAGCCAATGGATAGCTAAAACCTTGGAAAGTACAAAACCCTGTATATACTATCTATTTTCCTATATATACCTATCTATGATAAATTTTAACCTATAATTTATGCACAGTAAGATATCAATAATAGCTAATGATAAAATAGAATAATTCGAACAATGTACTATAATAAATATTATGTAAATATGATCTCTCTAAATATATTGTGCTATACTCACTTTTTTTTGTGTGTGTGTGATGATGTGTGATAAAATTCCAACATGATGAGATGAAATGAAGTGAATGACGAAGGTGTTATGACATAGTATTAGGCTATTATTGACCTTCTGACAATATGTAACATGCACTTGAGGGCTTCTCTGTGGCATATCCTAATTGAAAACATCACTACTCTTGCACTTTGGGACCATCCTCTATAATAAAAGGCTAATATGCAAATTGACCAAATGGAGGAACAACCAGTCATTATAATGTATACTGACCACCAAGGGGCAGACATTCAATGCAGGAGCTACTCTCTGGTGGTCAGTGTGCTCCCACAGGGGGAGCACCACTCAGCCAGAAGCCCTGAGCCAGGGTCAACCCGGCGAGTGCAGCTGAGGTGTCAGGAGCCTCTCCTGTCTCCATGGCAGCACTAGGGATGTCTGACTGACATCCCTCCAGGGAGCAGGCCTAAGCCATCAGTCAGACATCCTCAAGGGCTCCTGTTCTGTAAGAGGGCTCAAGCCAGGCTGAGAGACCCCCCTGAGTGCATGAATCTCGTGCACCAGGCCTCTAGTTATTATATAAAACTAGAAACTTGGTGTGTGGATTAGTGCAGCAGTGGGGTCCCTCAGCTTGGCCTGTGGGGATCAGGCCTAAATTGGCTCTCTGAAATTCCCTGAGGGGTCCTGTATTGCGAGAGGGCAGTTCTTGGGTGATGCACCCTGGGATCGGGTTCCCTCCTCTCTGGTTCCAGGCGTATCACCCAAGAACTGGAGCTTTCAAGTCAACATGGCTCTGCAGCTCCTGAATTGAGTGTCTGTGCCCTGGTGGTGAGTGCACTTCATAGATATTGGTCAGAGCGTCTGCCCCCTGGTGGTTATTGCATGTCATAGCTACCAGTCAGATGGCTGGATGGTTGCTTAGGCTTTTATTTTTTTATTTTTTTAATATATTTTATTGATTTTACACAGAGAGGAATTGAGAGGGATAGAGAGTTAGAAACACCGATGAGAGAGAAACATCGACCAGCTGCCTCTTGCACATCCCCCACTGGGGATGTGCCTGTAACCAAGGTACATGCCCTTGACCGGAATCGAACCCAGGACCTTTCAGTCCGCAGGCCGACGCTCTATCCACTGAGCCAAACCTGTTTCGGCTTGCTTAGGCAGATAGATAGATAGATAGATAGATAGATAGATAGATAGATAGATAGATAGACAGACAGACAGACAGACAGATAGATAGATAGATAGATAGATAGATAGATAGATAGATAGATAGATACCAAGGGTTACTTGAACACAAGCATTGAGATACTTCAATAGTCAAACTGATAACCCAGTTGGCTCAGTGACTGCTGTGTAGGTAGCATCTACAGCCCAGAGAAAGGGATGATTCAGGTCCTGGCTGGGATGGAGCTGATTTTATCCTATTACTCAGAATGGTACAAACTTTAAAACTTGTACTAGTAAATTACTTGTTTCTGACATTTTTCACTTAATGATTTTGGACTGAGATTTACCATGGGTAAATGAAATAAGGAAAGTATGTGTGTGTGTGTGTGTGTGTGTGTGTGTGTGTGTGTGTGTGTGTTTTCACTGGCCTCAACCTTATTCTATCTTTCTGGCTTCCCTTCTTTTCAATTTTCAATATTTCTAAGTGAAAGTATAATTTAAAACGCATTACACCACAACTGGTTAAATGACGAATGTTACAAAAATAATGTTCCAGAATTTACATGTTTTTGGTTTATCCAGAAATTCGCATGAGCCTAGAGTTCATGCCATCTTTAGGTAAGCCAACATTCGATCAAGCATTAGTTTAGCAAGAAAAATAAATTGATTCCTGAGGAGCAGCAACTTTTGTAAAATAAAAATTAATAATTCACAGGCTAGTGAAGTGACAAGCTAGATGAGCCTCTGAAACGTGTTGAGGAACATTACCTTCTTTATGGGACATTAGCTCCACCAATAGGTTTCCCCAAAGCATAAATGTACCCACATTTGCCATCACTTATAGCACATATAGGTACCTGGCCTCCACCTTCACCTGCCCTCTCCAAAAATGAAAGCTTGACCCTTTGCAACTACTGATGTAATTGTCAGAGTAGAGAAGACCCAAATTTTACTGCGGAATCATTGGAATCTGATGTTCCCAGCTGATGCTCCATTGCAATTTAATGTTCCTTCTGGGGAGGCTGCCCTAGTTTGAGATGCATGACATTAACGCACTGCCAAAAGGTCTACTTATGTTCATAATATTTTGATGAGAATATAGAAGTGTCACATTTGATGGCTGGTAGGAAACAGTCTTTGCATGTTGTTTCTGTTTGATATTTCCATTTGCACTTCCTTACATGTGTTCTCTCTATATTTACTCACCAGCTTTCAGGATTTATTCTTGAGATATCTCTGGCAATCAGATCCAATACTGCTGTCTTTACAGGAACTTGAAATCCATTTTTGTTAAAAGGGAGATGCAACTTGTGGCAGCAATGTCACAACTGTGAAAACAACATATTACTGATGTTATTTCCTTCCTCATTAGGCTGAGCTAATCATCTATCTTAATTTTTTTTCTCCCCAACTGATGTATCTTGGGTGAATCCTTAGTGTCTCAGAAATATAGATCTGCAATAAACAAAGACTCCTTAGTTCAATAGCCTCAGGTTGCAGGTGAGAAAATTGACTTCTAACGGGAGAAATTTAAAGCTATTTGCCCAAAGGCTCACACTTTTGATAGTGTTATAATTTAATCTAGTTATAAATAACTGGAACAGAGCAAAGGGGCAAAAGGGAGGCCAGATATTATAGGCATTTATTTGTGCAGTTTCGTCAGGAAGCTGCAGTTTAGACGCATGCCAAGTGAAGTCTGGGTGACATAGCGAAGATACTTGTCTGTCAGTCACACTTGGGAACAAGTCATTAGCCAGAGTAGGCATGGCAACTATAAGCATGGAAGATAGGAGATATTTAATCTCCCAAATAAAGGAGTTCACTCTCTTGCTTGCTCTCTTGCCCTTTTGGGACCCTTTTTAAATATATATATATATATATATATATATATATATATATATATATATATATATAATTGATTTTTTTACAAAGAAGAAGAGAGAGGGATAGAGAGTTAGAAACATCGATGAGAGAGAATCATCATCAGCTGCCTCTTGCACACCCCCAGCTGGGAATGTGCCTGCAACCAAGGTACATGCCCTTGACCGGAATCAAACTTGGGACATTTCAGCCTGCAGGTCAACGCTCTGTCCATTGAGCCAAACCAGTTCCAGCCCTCTTGGGACTCTTGTTGCATGGATTCATACCATGATGGCTCCACACAGTGGACTGATGGGCTACAACTAGTCCAATGCTGTGCTGGATCCAACAACAACATGAAACAGAAACTTTGGACTCAGGCTTTGCCTCTAGTCCTACTGAATCCCCTGCTACAGATCTTCTAAGACTGAATTAAGGGAAATGGGACTTTGAAAACTCAAGGATGTAACTCCATGCAAATAAAAATTGCTCATCCTCCTGTGCAAGTCTCAGAAAATTATTTTTCTTGAGATATTGTCAGGACCCAATCCCCAGCACTCAGTGGGGAAGGGGATTCCCTCACTTTCACTGATAACACTTTCATGTAGTAGTAGTGGCAAGACTTTAAAAATATACCCCAAGAATCCTGATTCTAGTCAGCCAATTCTCATACAACATGGGTTATAGTATTAGTAATACAAGAAGTTTGTATTGAAAAGATCTGTAAACTTCAAAATAATGTGTTGAAAATAAAAAAATCAAACCATAAACTCATCTTTGCCATGTGACAGATATATCTATTGCATATATTCCCTTGTCTTAATAGAAACTCAAATAACAAAGAATTTGACAAAAACATATGTGAATTATTTAATATTTATAATATTAGAGAACTTGAGCACATGTTTGTATATGAAAAAATGCTATGTAAACAGTTATATAGTATACTTCATATTATTTAAAATACACAAAACAATCATAAGCACTTAATTGAATATTTCAGATGAAGAATATATTTTACAGGCATCTACTTTAGAAAACTTGTGACTATAATTCTTTCTCTACCTCTTTAAGATGGAAGTCTTCTGCTGCCCAGGAATGTCTTTCTCAAGAACTTGGGAGCCATCCCTTCTTTGCAACATAATCAGGAGGAAAGATAGGGCCTCTATCCCCTAGACTCTGTGCAAGTGGGAACCCAATGTCCGTGAGCACCAATTAGCAAGCAGAGGGACTAGTCACAGACACCAGCCTTCCCCCTAAAGCTCTCTAATACTTTCCACTAGCTACCCCAGCATTTAAAAATCTGTTGTCTTTTGTTTCAGGGGAGTTGCTTTCAATTTGTTGCCCCTTTTGCAATAGTCTTACACCACATTGAAATGGTTTAAAATAAACTCTTTCTAAACTGTTTAACCTGATCTGGTGCAATTCTTCTTTGACACTCAAAATAACCGACTGCTGTTTCTTAGATGTAAATTGAATTAAATGTTGTTGTTGTTTTTATAGTTTTCCAAATTGTGACATTCACAATTTGGAAGCTTGATGTCAGTGTTCTTCTTGGACACCAAATAAAACATATTTTAAAGTATTTTGAAAACATGGAAAACATGATTTAAGTGCTTCCATATTGATAATGATACTGACACTAGAATAAGAACAAATATCAATAATACTCATATAAAGGTAAAAATACAAAATAAAAATAAATATATTCTATTCAAAGCTCAAATGTTCAACTCTAGCATCAGGTAGTCTATTATTTCAGGGAGGTAACAAAAAAGCATCTATACTAATAAAAGGTGAATATGCTAATTAGATTGGATCAACTGGCCATCTTCCAGATGTCCGACTTTCTTCTGGACAAAGCCATGGTGGTGGGGGCTGAGGCAGAGGCAGTTAGGGGGGAGATCAGGATACCAGGGGAGAGTAGTTAGGGGTGAGATCAGGCTGACAGGGGTTTAGGTGCAAGATTAGACTGGGAGGGGAGGGCAGTTGGGGTGATTAGGCCAGCAGGGGAGGGCAGTCAGCATTAGATAAGGCTGGTAGGGGAGGGCAGTTGGGGGTGACCAGGCCTAGAGGGGAGGACAGTTGAGGATGAGGTAAAGCTGGTAGGGGAGGGCAGTTGGGGGTGAGATTAGGCGGGCAGGGGAGGATAGTCGGGTGTGATCAGGGCAGCAGGAGAGGACATTGGGGCATTAGGCAGGAAGGTTAGGTGAGTTATTAGGAGCCAGTGGTCCTGGATTGTTAAAGGGATTGATCCTAAACCAGCAGTTGGACATCCCCTGAGGGGTCCTAGATTGGAGAAGGTGCAGGCTGGGCTGAGGGACACCCCCATGCACAAAGTTAATGCACCAGGCCTCTAATGTATATTATAAAAAAGGATTAAAATCATGTCAACTTGTTAGCATATGCCAATGAGTTAATATTAAAAGTCCATAGTAGTTCTATTTATTAAAAGTGATTTTTGTTTATTGTTTTTTTGTTCATGCATATAAAGCTCAGTAAAAGCTATATTAATAAAACAGGAGAAAATCACTTCAACTCAAAGGATTAAATGTCTGGGGATGAGTACAGCAATGGTGTGATTGACAAAAAAATCTCACAGGTTTTCTTCATTTTTGTTTAATAAAAATTGATTGTGCTTATTACTGCTTTCTGCCATCACTTTATTGCAGGAGCTGAGGAGACATTTTTTGATAAGTCCTATTTGCAGCCACTTAACGCCTTCAAAAATGTATTGGCTTGAAATTCATCATCATTTTCCCCCCTCACTTTTAAATGACTATTTTCATTGAAAATTTGGTGAAATTCCAGTGTCCATTTTTCGAGTTACTGAAGCAATAAAATTAGATATTTTTCACCTGCATGTTGTTTCAGGTACAATTTGAAGTATTTTAGTGGTGAAGGTCATTGGGGAAAAGCTCTGTGTAAGCACAGTTCCAAAGTGAAATTATTTCATTTAATATTTTATAAATAAAATTTTCTATATATCTTTAGAATTTAAAGAACAACAACAAAAAATACAAATGAATGACAATTTCTATTTATTCCTTTCCCTATGGTATTTTCTGCAATGCATGACAAGTTATCTTATATTGCTTATTGTAGAATTATAATACATTTTCTTTTTTTCCATATAACTGAAAATTATATATACTACTATAGTCATTCTCAACACTGTTATATCATACAATATACTACCATACATTTTGTTGACCTGACCTTTCAGAGGGCTCAGTATATTACATTACACTAGGGAACAGATAGTGGAAGTCCTAAGAAACAGAAGTAATAATCATAAGCAGATAGTTTGCCTCAAATTCTTTTCACTTATTATGCACATGCAACAGTTTTAAGAAACATGAACTTAAATATTTTACATTATTACATTAAAATCTCAATTATTTTTGCAGCATACTTATTGTAAATACCAATAACGTTTCTAATAAAGTAAATTTTTTTTTTGGTTAGTCTGTATCACCCAGTTAAATTAAAGTCAAACAACAGCCACATTGCACAAAAGCGTTGCTTCTCACATCATTATTTGAACTGTGAGTCACATCTCTCCCTGGCTTTGGAGAGTTCAGAGTGGGATTTTAGAACTATGAACGTATTTAGAGGACACTTCTAAAGTTAATTTCCTTCGGTCATTGATAAACGATTATTTAGAGTTTGAAATCTTGAACTCTATCTTCAAATACTATTATATGCCTTTACAGACTAAATAAAGACCACATATTTGCTGAGGACTCTTTTTCATAAATAGTTAAGATTTGGCACTCTATCTTCTTAAATAGAGTCTAGCTATTTTGATTGTGTGTCACATTGCTGTTTATTAAATCTTCAACTCAATTCCATTTTATACCTCTTCTCTGGTCCATAAAATTATTGCTTGTGGCACAACTTATATCTGGAAAGTTATTTGTACCAGCATAAAAGCGAGCAATCAAAAGCATGTCTCAGTTTTATTTATGGGAGGGAGAAGGTGGGAAGTCATCTTAGAAATTTATACCACATTATTCATCTTTGCTATTTCATTTGCAAAATCACAACCTTTTGCTATTAAAAATATAACAAATAATTTTCATAATTTTAAATTTTCTTTTCTAAGGATTAAGTTGATCTTATTTTTAAACAACCTGAAAAACAAACAAACCCAAAACTAGCTTTCAATTCAATTTGGATTAAAAAAAATATTTTATTTTACTAACCCATCAAGCTATATAAATACCCAGGTTTCTTGCACTAAATAAGCATTACATGCATCTTCTAAAGAAACCTATCACTTAATTCTCCTGCTCTTTCACTGATTTGAGTTTAATTTCTGGGTCCTTCAATAATTTTTCCATTACTCACTGTAACCCCAAATCTTAGGAAACAGCTGGTTTTCCCTTTGTGGTTTTCATAACTAAGTTTATAGGAAACTTTTTAGGGATTTTCAGATATGGTGAGTGAAGTTCCAACTCCAAATATTCACTTGATTTTGACACATAGACATTGAGAATCATTGTACTGCTATGAGGTATTTTTTGGTTTTCTTTTTCACTCTCCCCTATAATGACAATATGCTAAGGTAAAAGTCATAGAAGAAAGAAAGAAAAAACCCCAATAATAATAATGAAAAGAGAGAACAAATACAAGTGTGCCCTGAATAAGACAGCCGCATTAGGTGTGTTAATTCACGTGTTATAATTATGTAGTTCCCTAATTAAGTTCTAGAATGCTCACTTCCTTTTTAAAGAAAATTATCTAAATCTAAGTGACAGGAACATTAGTCAGAAGCACATGTAAAATAGTTTCTATTGGCAGGGATTCAGGAAATGAATGCCAATGTTTCTTAACCTTGATTGTAATGAAAAAAAGATAAATTATCACTTAACACAAAAATTTTAACAGAAGGAGTAGCATATTGTATGTGCCCCATCCTTATGGCATAAGCTACAATTATGAGCCAAAATTATAGACTTTGAAAATACAGCCATTAGATAACAAGATTATTGTTGGTGGGCTCTCTTAAGATGTTAATGGCAGACTCCTCATTATAAAATAACATACTGTGCGCACAGAGTGCAAAGGTGTTCATGAGGATAAACACAAGAATAAATGCTGACCAGAAGTGTTGCCTAAAAATTAAGAATTTTAGAATTAAAAAATAAATTTAGCCATACAAATATTATTATTAGTCATACCAATATTATGTAAAAAAGAAAAAAAAGTATCATAATTTCAAATCCCAGGAATAACCACTGTTAACATTCTGGTAGAATTCTAGAGTTTTTCCCTTTATCTTCTATACTAATAAAAGAGTAATATGCTAATTAGACCAGGAGACCTTCCAGACAAAGCCATGGTGACAGTGCTGAGGTAGAGGTGGTTAGGGGTGATCAGGTAGGCAGAGGGGGGCAGTTGGGAGCAAAGCAGGCTGCAAGGGGATGGGAGTTAGGGGTAAGCAGGCTGGCAGGAGGGCAGGGGCAGGCATGGGTGGCCGGCTGGCAGGGGGACAGTTAGAACAATCAGGCCAGTGGGGGGCAGTTGGGGTGATAAGGCTTGCAGTGGGCATTTAGGGACAATCAGGCTGGCAGGCAGAGTGGTTAGGGGTGATGAGGCAGGCAGGCAGGTGAGCAGTTAGGAGCCAGCAGTCACAGATTATCTGACTGAGGGGTGTCCAATTGAGGCGTCCCAGATTGGAAGGGTCCCAGATTGTCTGCAAGAAAGATGTCCGACTGAAGGGTCCCAGATTGGAGAGTGTGCAGGCAGGGCTGAGGGACACCCCTGCCACCGTCCATAAATTTCATGCACTGGGCCACTAGTACATTGTATAATATTAAAATTTCTTCATTTTTAAAACAATAAAGCATGTTAAATCTTTAAAAGTTGTGTGTGTGTGTGTGTGTGTGTGTGTGTGTGTGTGTGTGTGTGTGTAAAACAGGATGGAGTTTCCTCAAAAAATTAAAAATGGAACTCCCATTTGACCCAGTATTCCCACTTCTAGGAATATATCCCAAAAAATCAGAAACACCAATCAGAAAGGATTGGTGCACCCCTATGTCCATAGCAGCACAATTTACAACAGCTAAGATTTAGAAACAGCCTAAGTATATATCACATGATCTCACTCATTTGTGGAATATAATGAACAAGATAAACTGATGAACAAAAATAGACCCAGAGACAGAGAACCATCAAACAGACCATCAAAACTCAGAGGAAAGGAAGGAGATAACGAATTAAAAAATAAAATAAAAATAATGATTTTTAGATCAATTATGTTGAAGTATGCTTCTGTATCATAACATACTTAACTATTCTCCAAGGATTGGATAAGTATGGAGTTTCCTTTTTTAAAGTTATAAATTACCCTTTAAACACAACCCAAATATAAAGATTTTTTTCTAGATCTGGTCTATTTTATTAGATTAGTGTTTATGTAAATAATTTAATATCTTGAATCTCTAAATTAGGTGCTGCCAAATTGTTTTTCCTAGTAGTTATACTATTTACCTTTCCACACTGATGTAACATTTATCACACTAATATTAAATGTTTATTTTTTTACCTTTGATATCTTATAAACAAGAAATTCTAAATGGCTGCATTTAGTATATGATATTTGATAAATGATCTCATATTATACTTTTTTTCTTTTTAACTAATAATCATTTCTGCTGTATGTTAAATGTTTTTGTAAAATAATTTTGTTTTGTCAAGGTTAATTTCCTCTAGAGATTTCATAATTGCTCTAAGAATCCACATTTCAAAGGATTCATTTTTTATCATTTACCTCTATCTAGAATTGGTTTTTGGTACATGCTTTTTAAAAATAGCAATTAACTGTCTTTCATACATATGTATATGAATATATTTTTATTATACATCAAATTAAATTATTTGATATCATGCAGTTTGTTTCAAATCTGTTCATTTTAGGTCCCATTATTTTATGCCAGCATCATCAAGGATGTTTTCAATCCCTGCCTTTACCCTGCTGCTAGAATATTCCCTTCCTTCTCTCTGACAATCTCCCAGCCAGAATTTCTGCTGCTGACAGTTTCAGGATACTCCATGTTCTAGAAACCTGTGTTATTTGCAGGCTCTGGCTATTTCTAGACTTTACCATTTGCCCACAAAGCTACTATTTTAGCCCCTATGAAAAAATATAGTGAATAAATATTTAATCCACTGTAATTACTGAGCAAATGAGATTAAAATAGGTGTTTTTGTCTTTCTAACATGAAAGGTTAGAAAAAGCAAAGATAGATCTTTCTGAAAAAATACCTATTAACTATTTGAGACAGTTTAATAATAACAGAATCTATATATATAAAAGCCTAATTTGCTAAGTGTACAACCGTTCGACCATTTGACCATTTGACTGGTTGCTATGATGCACAGTGACCACCAGGGGGAAAATACTCTGACCTGTAGGTTAACTTGCTGTTGAGGTCTAGCCAATTGTGACTGAGATGTGCCAGACACGCCCTGGATCCCTCTCATGGTTCCTCCCAGGCCTCTAAAATATTTCTTCTAATTAATTTCCTTTCAATGCATATGAATGTTTGCACTGGGCCTCTAGTATGATTACAAAAAATCACAAATTGATTGCTGAAAAAATTATTCCTTTAAATATCAAGAAGAATATAAGGTTATTAACTGG
Source organism: Vespertilio murinus (assembly GCA_963924515.1). Lineage (NCBI taxonomy): Eukaryota > Metazoa > Chordata > Mammalia > Chiroptera > Vespertilionidae > Vespertilio > Vespertilio murinus. Next base: position 160,988,365 of record OZ004709.1, read on the forward strand.
AACATCACTCAAGAGCAACAATGCTAATTGCCACCACAGCAGGCTGCCTTTTCAACTGACACTGCAGTCATCAGAAGAAACAGTCAAGAGAAACCTGTGAGATTAGAATGCTAAGCCATTTTAATAAATTATAAAATCATTTGAGTGACAGATATTTTTTAATGTAACACAACATTACCTTTAAACCAAAGGAAGCACACCTGATTAGTATGAAGATTTTTTGAGATTAATATTCAGCTTAAACTTTGGGGTAAAAGGCTTTTGAAAAGTATATTTGCTATAAATTAAAACTAGATGAAACTTGGCAAAATTCTTATTATCAGTATAAATAAGGGGGATTGGGAGAGAGAGGAAAAAAATTAAGAGGAGGAGAAGTGGGGAAAGGAGGGGAGATGGAATGAGTAAAAAGAAGGGCAAGAAAAGAGGAGTATTTCTAATGAATGCCCTTTGACTTTGTTGAAGTTATATGTTCCCCCAAAGCCTTCATGACCTCTATTCCCTCACCACAGGTCAACTTTTATCCTAGTTTAAAGGCACAATGACCAACTTTCTTGACACCCACATTCAACTTTGATTTCTCATGCCTTCCTATTTTAGTCTAGATCCCACAGAAGTTGTAAACTTCAGGTCTTTCACAGTTTTTGATTATTAGATCCACTTGGTATAGGCTCCATTTGATTGTTGTGTGCTTACATTTGTATCGTATTTTATCTTTGTTTCCCTACATTACAGTCATATTCCAAATTCACAATCTGGTGAAAAAGTGTAACACTGGATTTAGTTTTTCCTAAGAGTAAAAATGTATTTCCTCACAACATTCTTAAACATTAGATATTTTTAATCCTAGAGGGGACAGGATTTATATGAATGGGTCTATTAATTCTTTCTCTTGAATATGTAAAATATAAGCATATTCTGAAATTAATAGAGTGTTACTTGGATCACTGTGTTAGTGCAGAAAACTTATGGGTCTTTAAGGAGAGAGAGAGAGAGAGAGAGAGAGAGAGAGAGAGAGAGAGAGAGAGAGGAGAATACAGGCTAAAGATGAACACTGTTTATGTATGTTTTTTAAAAGCAGATTTCATATGAATAGCTAATAAAAAAAGATTTTTAAAAATCACCTTTGAAGTTGAAATAATGAAGGCAACTTTTTCCTAAGAAATTCTGGTGTATCTGTGAAGGGAGCCAAGCACATTTTAAGGATATATGGTGTCTTAAGTTAAAGTGCCCACACCTGAGTTTTAGCTACATTGCTGGACAATTTATTAGTAAAGAAGATATATATATATATATATATATATATAATTTTGAGGGACAGAAAAGGCTGAAAGACATTAGTAAAACACCAGCTGGCAGACAAGATAGAGGGTCAAGAAATGGAAAAGACAGGTGATTGGAGACAGATGGAGAAACCAGAATGGAAAAAAAATGGTATTAAGACAAGTATGTCAAGGGCACAAATCCTGTAATTTATGAGCAGGTCTTGAAGTTTAGGCATGGATGGTATTAAACTTATTAAAATGCCATAGAGATTATGTTACTGAGTAACTGACAGTGAAAAGAGAAGCCGGCAGATATTAGCGAATATATGAAATGTAGATAAAAACTGAATAGAGGGAAGCTGGATAAAAAAGGAACGAGAATGATGCATATGCTTTATGTTTCCTCCCTCGAAGAGTCATATCTGAAACAGGATAAATAAAACCTGATGCATGGAGATTGCCCTGCATGTAACAGCATTTAGATAGATGGCCCCATCCCATTTAGATAGGCCTGAATATTTCCCATTACTTAGGAAGGAACTGAGATCAAATCAGTTTAAATGCTATGGAGGAACAGTTCTGTTTGGCTTAAATCTTACCTGAATTTTTAGACAGCATGCTGGTCTCATTGTGAAAATCCATTTGTGAGTCCCTATATTTCAGGGCAATACTAAAGATACCATTGTTCAGGTCCACAGGAAACTGACCATTCAACAAATATTTATTGAGTTATTACTATGGGCCTGAAGTGCGCAAGGCAGTGAAGATTGAGTTAGCATAACAAAGGGGAGGGGGAGGGGAAGAGGGAAGTGGTCTCTATTTTCATGCAGCTATTGTATAGGAAGGAAGAAAAATATTAAAGAAAAGTCCACAAATTAGCGTACTTTATATAACTTGTAATAAAATTCATAAGGAAATAATACAAAGTGCTATGTGAGTATATAGCAAGGGCGTGTGGGACAGAGCTAGGTGTGAGGACCCTAAGCAAGGCCCACCTGAAAAATAGTTTGATCCAAGGTCTGGAGGAGATGTTGGCATCCACTAGGAGAAGGGAAGAACAGGTAGGTAGGATGATGGGGGCAAAGAGACTGGGAACCAGAGGTAATGGGTGACATCAGAATGTAATTTTCATGTTTTATAATGTTTGTTGGGTTTTAGGATCAAGGTTACACCAGCTAATAAATGATGAGAATATATCTTGTTGCTCTCTTCTATGGCAGAATCTGTAGCACCAGTATTATTGACTTCATTGATTCCTTAAATACTAGGTACAATTTGACAGTGCAGCTATATGAGGTTCCATTGTGGCAGGACTTTTGATTACAGATAGTTATTTAAATATAATTAGCCCTGCAAGTGAATCTGTGTGCCAGTAGCTCTCTGCTGCCCTCCTGTAGCTCTCCACCCACTGCCCCACCCTCCTGTAGCTCCCTTTGGCCCCCCATAGCTTGCTGCCCTGCCCCCTCCTGAAGCTGTCCGCCTCTTACTTGCTTGTACCCTACTCCTTCCTGTAGCTCTCAGTTGCCATTTGTAGTTCGCTGCCCCACCCTCCTGCAGATCTGTGATCCGGTCATAAGGCAGTTGGTCGATATGCCTTATGGCATGATTGAAAATTACCATATTACTCTCTTATTTTTAAATATATGTAGTACTATTTTAATATGCATATATTTATAGTGATAAAATAAAACTGCTATATTAGACATTTTAGTGTATAATTATGTAGCATTCATTGCATACACAATGTTGTGCAACCCTCAACACTATTCCCAAAACATTTTCATCTATCTAAACAGGACTTGGTGACCATTAAGCAATAACTACCCATTCCTGTCTCCCAAGTCTCTGGAAATTTCTAACCCATTATCTGCCTCTATGAATTCACCATTCCTAAGATATTTGACATAATTAGAATCATGTACTATGTTCCCATTTGTATTTGGCTTAGCTCCCTCCCCCTCTTTTAGGTTATTAACAGGAGATTTTTTTTTTCTCTTTTATGAATTTAATAGAGGCCCGGCGTATTAAATTTGTGCATGGGGGTGGGGGCCCCTCAGCCTGATCTGCACCCTCTTCAAACCAAGAGCTGTCAGGGGATGTCCTATGATGGCTGAGGCCCACTTCCCGTGGTTCTCTGCTCTTTGCAGGGCCTGGCTGCTTTGCTGCCACAGTGACAAAGCTGTTACACCCCACTGTCCTCACTTTGTTTGAGGGGCCATGGGGGTTTGCCACCACCACACCCCACTGTTCACTCTCTGTCTGCTCTCTGTCTGCTCTCTGCCTGTGGAGCCTGAGAGTTTCGCTGCCACCACCACACACGAAGCCCCCATGCCCTGCTGTCTGCTCTCAGCGGTGGGGCTGAAAGGACTGCGGGATTTCAGCAAGACTGAGAGGACTGGGCACCGCCATCTTGTGGCAACAGTTGCCACCATCTTTGTGACAGTGTGATGGTCAATTTGCATATTCCCTCTTTGTTAGATAATATTTATAAGCCAGAAAACATATATGCATATTTGCATAGCCTATGGACACAGACAAGAATGTGGTAAAGGCCTAGCCGGGGCAGGAGCTGGGTGGAGGGAGGCAGAAGAAGAGAGGAAATGGTGCACATCTTTAATAGAGTCAACAATTTAAAAATTACAGATGAATATAAATTTAGGAAGTTGCTGTGGTAACAAAATCATTCTGAAAGCATAAGTTTAGTATTTCCTGGAATATGTTACAATAAAACTGCATTTCATTTGTATGAAAAAAATATTATCAAAATTTACACAAACATGGTCTCATTCCCTAACATAAAACATACAATCAGACCAATATGCACAGGCTTTAGAGAAGGCTGTCCAGTACTTTGATGGACAGGGAGGGATGAACACAGCTTGGTGGGCTTTAGCTGTCATTTGCAGGGATCAGGGGAAGACTATACCTGGGAAGGTACAGGGGTAAGGAAGGCAATACGCTAGTGTATCCCTGTACATGGACTCACAGCACCCGCACCTGATGCCTAACCTACTGCAGGAGGCAGGAGGGCAGAGCTTGGGCCGCTGGTGCAAGCAGGCCAGAGGTGCTGTGGAAGGTCCTTTTCAAGCAACACTTGTGCCCTGCAGGGCAGAGGTGAGGCTGTGCCAGGTCTGCAAACCCTAGCTATGGGATGGCATGGTCACTTTCCTGGTCTGAACTTTCTAGGATGGCAAAGTGCCCCGCACTTGCAGATTCTCTGAGTGCCCAGACTGGTGGCTGGGGGACAGCCTCTGTATCCAAACCACAACCAGCTTCTGTGTCACTGTTCTGCAGGCCACATGGATGGCCTGATTTTGTTCTTCTCTTGTTTTGTTTTGATAACTTTATATATATATATATATATATATATATATATATATATATATATATATAATGTATTTTTTACAGAGAGAAAAGGAGAGGGATAGAGAGTTAGAAACATCAATGAGAGAGAAACATTGACCAGCTATCTCCTGCAAAACCCCCACCAGGGATGTGCCCACAACCAATGTACATGCCCTTGACCGGAATTGAACCTGGGACCCTTAAGTCCACAGATCAATGCTCTATCCACTGAGCCAAACAGGTTTCGGTTGATAACTTTTGTTCAGATTTATTTGCATTCACCATGCTAAGCATCATAAAATTTCTTGAAACAATGAACTAAAATTACTCATGCATTGTGGAAAATTCTCAAATATTATCTCCTATATTACCTCTGCCTCGTTAATATGCTTATCCACTTCTGAAACTCAAACATTAGAGTTTAATTAATTTGAGATGATTTTATATCCTATTTGTTTATTTTCTTCTATGTAAAATTTCCAGGTTTCTAACTTCAAATGCTGCATCTCGATTTGTTTGTTCCAGCCAAACAACCTATTCATTATTTCTCTCACCTTACAGAATCTGATATTAGGTATATTCATTGAGCCTTGTTTAAGATTATGTTATTAGGCACTGCAATATATTCTCTGAACATTCTTCTTCAATATGCTTAAGTCCCTTTATATTACTTCTGAAACTCTGTTTAATTGTTGAGGCTTAGATTTTATCCTCTTCAATGTATAAATGCATATGTCTATCTTCAGCCAGAGTCGGTCCTAATATATGTAATTTCTATTTATCCATATTTGTAATTTCTATCTATATCATTGTTCTCATTTCTAAAGTTCTTGCTCAGGTAATCATGCCACCTCTTTTGTGTGATTACATTCGATTATGCGGGCAGTATAAATATAATTGAAAAAAGTATTTGCAGAAGTAATTTGAGGATAAGCATGCTTGTTATGATACTATCTTACCCTAGAAAATGATTCTCATTTACTTCTGTCATCTGTGGCCTTAGAATCTTTATTAACTTAATCCAATCACATGGTTTGAGTTGTCATTGGCTATTCATACTATTTAAAACTGGACTTCATTATGTGAGAAGGCTGGTTTTATTCCATTTAATTTTAATCTTAGAACGAAGGCTTTGGGGTCCAGGCCTGCCTTACATAGAATAGGGTGATTATTAAAATCAGGTTGGTTCTTGATCCCCCAGAGGGATATACATGATGGATATGGATTATTACACAAAAATAGAATTCTTTTGTTCAAATAATAATTCTTTGTTGATAAAGTTCTAGATATACCTTATTATGAAGCAGGTGAAATCATACAACTCACACAATGTTTCCTCTGCCTACCAATACAGTAACCCTTCTAGGTTACCAATAGAAAAGCATACATACTAGTAGTACTTATTCTGCTAATTCACTGGAGGCATATTTTACTTAAATAACCAAGCAGCACATTTTCTTTAGCGTGTCAGACTACTAATCACATTTATTGGTGAAGGAATATGAGCACTTTGAATTGCATAAGGAGTCATTCTGGCTTAGACAAGAGCACAGAACTGCCTAAGGGATATTTACCTGTCGCTCTGTGCCATGTGCTAAGGGGAAAATGCAGAGGCGGATGCAGTCTTCAGCCTGCAGGATATATTACTCTGTTAGAGATACTTTTATTATTTAAAAAATTATAATGAGGGTGGCAATACGTTTTATCTTACCATAAGGCTTGACTTTATATAACTGTGTTAAAGAGTACAATGTCATTGCTATGTCAGTGTTTAGTTCCTACTGTGAACATTAATGCTAGCATGAACAAAAGCATATACACAGTGAAGTTCATTTTTGATACTGAATCATATCTCAAAGTTAATATAACTGAAAGCATTCTGCCTGGGGTTCGAGAGCCCCAAAGTTTTGCCCTATCTCTGTTTGTAGCTGGCTGTGTGATTATGGAAACCATTCCACGTTTGTAAATTAAGTACCATAATGACTGTCTAAAAAAATGTATTAGGTATTCAAAAGGTGGTGATAAGAAATATTATAAATAAACGTATACAGTCTACCTAATTACAAGTGCATTCTCTATGGTGTGTGTGACTGTGTGTGTGTGTGTGTGTGTGTGTGTGTGTGTGTGAAAATGAATTATATTTCTTGAAGGGTGGGGTTAGAACATTTTCTTTTTTGTTCCTGCTATAGTATCTGGCACACGGCTGACTGAAAACTATCTGAATAGGACAAATGTACATCTCCCTTCTGTGTGATGGGAAAAAAATTGGTATCTTCAAAGAAAAGCCAAAAGATATTTGATATAATTTTATCTGAATTTAATGATTTCATTTTTTAAATCTGAGAAAGGTTGACATTCAAATAAACATTTTTAGTGAAACTGGTGATTAAACAGAAACAACTTACATTTTGGTTGGGAATTTGCAAAAATACTTTTTAAATACACACACACACACACACACACACACACACACACTAGGAGCCCATTGCAGGAAGATTCCTGCAAGCAGCCACTGCATGCACAGCCCAACCCACCTGCCCCCGCTGCTTCCCACCCCACCCATGCTTTCCTCTGGCAGCCATCTTGTTTTCCACTTTCCAACCCTCTTCCTTCTATGCTGCCTTCAGTCTTCATTCCTCCCTCCCACAGCAGATGCAAATGAAACATCATCTTTGTTGAGTTAATTTGCATAGTCACTCTGATTGGCTGTGGGTGTAGCAAAGGTACAGTCAATTAGCATTTTCTCTTTTATTTGTGTGTGTGTGTGTGTGTGTGTGTGTGTGTGTGTGTGTGGTTGCAAGGGTTTTTAATAGTGCAATTATTAGTTTTCTCTAATCATTCTTCAAAGATATTTGCCCTGATTGAAAGGATAATAAACTTCATCTTATCTGAAAGCTATGCCATATTTAGTATTTACTGGCACAGAGAAAAAAAAAACTGCCTTTCTGTCTTCTCTCAGGCCCAGAGCAATCTTTTTGCCTTTGCTCCAGCTGGAGCCACCTTCTGCCTCTCACCTTGCTGCATCAATTTGCATATTCCCTCCTTATTTGCTGTGGGCACTGGCATCTTTGTGGTATATTCCATCTTCATTAGATAGAATGGAAGAACTGAAGCGCCATAAGAGCACAGAATGGCATCTTAGAGTACTCAGAAACATTAAGGCAGTTCTGATATTCTCTATAGTATCTAGGAGATGAATAATAAAAGTTTGAATGGAAAATAATACAGTTTATTGAATTGAATACATTGCAAAGATTTTTTGCATTACTGTAAAGATACTCTGACTGAAATTATTTTTACATAATAAATTAAAATGTTAGTTCATCACCACTAAATTAATGGAGAAAAGAGGCTTAGTTTGCATGAAATATACAGTACAAGGGGGAGAAATTGTATCTGTGTGGGAAAAGATGGAATATTTTAAGAAGAAATTGAACTTTGATTGCTATGATCATTAATATGTAATTTTATTTTCAAAAGAATATTAACTTAATCATATACGTCCATATGAAATTAAATATCTATTTTATTATCATTTAATTCAGGATATAAGCAATGAAATATACTGTGAAGAACTTGCCTTCAAAAGATTAAAAGTGGACATTATAATTTCCATCTGATATGGGAATCATTTATTTGGAAAAACTATCATTTAAAAAATTAGTTATTATGAGTAGAGAAAAAGTAATAGAAAGAAAATATGTGCCTGATAGCAAGATAATCACTAAGTGCAATAGCAATAAAATTAGCATCAATAATATATTATAATTAAGTTCACTAGAGAAGATTTTACATAATAACCAAATTCATCTTATATTCTCTGATGAAAGAAATTCGATGTGGGGCTGGTTAAATCATCTCCCTATAATGCCTGTGAATCTATTACCAAACTTTAAGCGTGTTTTATTATTTTAAGAATTTATTTTCATTTTAACTGTTTTTCAAAACTCTTTGCAATGTTTTATTTTCCTCTAAAGTGCTTATTTTTAATATGTAATCAATGTTATGATATATTTTCTGTAACATATGAACAAGTAATGAATATAGAATTATTCAGAAACCAATATTTTCCCTTTATTTGAATGACACCATGAAAACCAGGAGAAAAATATAGTCATAACTCCACAATTTGATTTTGCTAGAGTTAATTCAAATAAAAGAATTACATTTATTTACAATTTGGGAGTCATATTTTGAGATATATCGTAAAGTTGGCATGCTAGTTTTTTTTCAAGACACAATTCATTTTGTTGAGCATTTTAAAAATGCATCTTTCATGTGGTGTGTGTTTGTGTGTGTTTGAAAAGGGAGTTAATTTAGTCTCAAGAGATATGAGCATTAGAAGAGGAGAGACAAGTTCCTGAAACATGCATATTTCCTTCTACCAAAGTCACCAAATTTTTATGTGAGAAAAATTGACAGTATATATATATATGTGTGTGTGTGTGTGTGTGTGTGTGTGTGTGTGTAGTATGTAGTATATTTATGTACCATATGTAGTGATACATGAGAAAGAACTTGAATCAAATGAAGAGAAGCACTGCAACACAACTAAACAAGCCTAAGTAAAAAAATACTGCAAATTCAACCACCCCTAATTTTTCATTGATAACGCAGTTATACTTGAAACTCCCAGTTTTTTCTCACTTTTGGTCTTCTTATGTAATTCTGAGATGTATAATATTAAGTCATTGTTCAGGCTATATCAATCACATGTAAAAAACTTGCATTACTTTGTATGAAATGGTAATTTCTGTGCATGTCTATATTGATCAAGAGACTTATTCCTGAATGAAAGAGATTCTCATTCTTGTATTTGCTACTCCATCTAAATATATCTTTTGAACTAAGTGAAATGTTCATACACTTAAAGATAGGTGAAAAATTTCCCCTAACTTTGCATTTTAGAAAATTAAACTTGAAAAGTTGCAAGAATACTACAGTATACTACAATGATCATTTATGTATCATCTACAGATGAATCTCTTTATTCTTCCTGTCAACATTTCCTATTGATGCTTTCTTTTTCTTTCTCTTTTCCTGTCTCCATAAATTTGTGTGTGCATGTGTGTGCATGTGTGCGTGCATGTATGTGACCACACATTATTCTCCCTGAAATGGTACAGTTTGGCAGTTAACAGGAAAGTGTGTATCATCAATAATAAGTATATTTTCCCACATAAATCAATATAATGAACACAACTTTGAATAGTATCTTTGAGCTGTTCCTTTTTATGACCCAGGATGTAAGGCCGAATCTTTTACTACTGTTACTTGTCATGAATTTAGTTTTCCTTTCGTTTAGAAGAATTTCCCCACGTAGTTTTGCCTTTCGTGACATTGAAGCCTTACAGAAGTATGCAATTGAGTTTTCAAAATCTGCTTTTCCCACAGAAACATTTTATTTGTTAGCTTTATATCAGTAGGAATGCACATGTAAATTAAATATATAAATTAGAGTGATAAAGCTAGTTCTTACCAATTCAGTAGGATAACCACATTAAAAATAATAGAACTATTTTTCACCCTAAGTAATATCATTTGAATTGATTACTTAAATATAAAAGGTAGTATGTGCAGTGATATTTTTAAAATATATTTTATTGATTTTTCACAGAGAGGAAGGTAGAGGGACAGAGAGTTAGAAACATCGATGAGAGAGAGACATAGACCAGCTACCTCTTGCACACCTCCTACTGGGGATGTGCCCAAAACCAATGTACATGCCCTTGACCGGAATCGAACCCAGGGCCTTTTAGTCCGCAGATCGATGCTCTATCCACTGAGCCAAACCGGTTTCGGCTGTGCAGTGATATTTAAAAGACAAACTCTTATAACATATTTTTATAAGTTTTTCACAAAAATTAAGACTTTTTAAAATTAAATAAAGGGTTACATTTGAAGCAGTTTTGCTAATATATAAGAATACTGAAAAGTGGTTAGTGTGATTTATTGTATGTTTTCCTTAAATACAATGAAATATAGTTATTAGCTCTTCTGTACTGTGTTTGAGTATGTAAAAATTGGCATGTATTTATCTACCCTGTAATTTCATGGTGTTACAATGTTATTACTCAATAATGACTTAGCAATTACTCTATAATTACCCTATCACTGAATAGTAATTATCACATAATTAGAAGATCAATTTCCCAAGATTGTAAAATATGCAGCAATTTGGGCCATGTAAACAGTGCTTGTAAATGTAAATGTGTTTATAAGATTATTGTTTGCATATAAAATAAAACCAATAAATATACTTTAGAATCCTATAACTAGATTGCAAGACAAGTTGAACATTAAGTGTATAAGAAATAGGCTGTCGTGTTCTTATGATAATAAAACAATTTTTTACCTCTCATTAAAAACTTATTAGTAAAACATTGTTATGTATAATAAGTAAAGCACATTATTAAAAACAGTTGGCATTAGGAATTAATAAGTGATAGTTTTTATTAGTGGGAAAATAATAAACAAAAAACAGCTAAATAGAATTCCCTCCATATGTCATTATATGAAAATATTATTCATAAGCATTTTAATAAAATCTAAATAACTATATTAAGTGAAATAATTTGGATATCATTGTTTTTGTTTTGCTTGTGTTATGTACTGATATATATTTGGTGAGGTTATTTCTCTTTAAATTAAAATACTTAAGTAAATAATTTTATATCTATTCAAAATATCACAGATTCTTATTATTGACTAGAGGCCGGATGCATGAAGATTCATGCAAGAATAGACCTCCCTTCCCCTGCCTCTGAGGACCACCCTCTCTCTGGCTCAGAGCTGCCTTTCTGCCTTCCTTCACTCTGGCCAGAGCCACCTTCCTCCTCTTGCCTTGCCATGCCTTATTATCTGTGGGTGATGCCATGTTTGCAGTGGAGTTACAGTCAATTTACATATTTGTCTTTATTAGTTAGGATTATTAATTTTTCTGGAATATGCTTTTATTTTTGTTTTGCACACTAGAAATAACCTCTCCCCGGTCCAACTATAAAGTGTTTCATGGAAAGATTGAGGGAGTGTTTTGTACCTCCCACAGATAAAGGAACACTGGTCCTATTTGTACCATGGCTTAAATATTTTCTTCCTTTCATCTTGAAATTCCCTGGCAGTGTGAAATTTGGAAGTGTATTAATGGAACTGTAATATAGGCAAACAAGTACAAATGAAGACCAAAAGAGAACATACATGTCCTAATGTCAGCAAAGGCATTTATGGGGTGTCAACTGTGTGTAGATTATAAATAAGAATGTAGTCCATACAAACAAGACTTTCACAGTCATTACTCCCTCTCTGGAGCATTCTGCCTCTCTGCCCATTAAAAAAAAAAGTTAAAATTAGATCTATTTTATGTCTTTTGTTCATTGTCTCATTTTCAACTAAGGTGGCATTGTTTAAAAAATGCTCCCTTGATTAAACCATGAAACACTGATTCCAACTAAATTTGAAAGAAAGGCTAAGAGTAGCCTACCAGCAGGTCCTGTTGAGGAAAATGGTACTCCTGGACAATTACTCTCTATTCTACTATTGACTTTGGACTCACTTATTTGTATTATAGTCCCTTGGAAATATCATACCAACATTATCAGGCAATTGCACATGGTACATAGGCAAATAGGTATTCAGAGCCTCCAAAATGAGACAGAAAGAAGTTAGTAGAGGGCTTAAACTCATTGGGAATGGTAAAAGTGTGATTAAGAATTGATGGGACACTAAGAATGATAAGATGATGCCACTAGTAGTAGCATGTATTACTTGGGACCACAAAGAAAAGAGATGCTGGCCCCCAACCAGCTGTGCTGCTATAGCTATATCTGAGAAAGATGCCAATTTTTACCTGCATAAAGGACCTGATTCATAAGATCTATATTGTTGGGAAATGATGAGGGCTAAAGTGATGGGGAGGGGAAGCATTTAGGGGTGACATTTCCTCCCAGTACCTATCCTTGGCCAGGGCCTCCCACTGTCCCTCTCAGAGCCTCTCAACAGTCCAATGGGCAGAGCAGAACATGATGACTAGCTCCATTTTATAGTTGGAGAAATGTCAACTTTATGATGCCAATTTTCTCTAAACTAATCTATAGATTCAATGCAAGAAAAAAATGTTTTTTCAAAGCTCTAGAACAGTCAAATCAAAACTATGGTTTTTAAAAAAATGATTGCACTTACATCTGGGCACAGAATGTGGGGATTGAGAACAAAGAAAATCCAGTGTGACTCAGTTGATTGAACATCATGCTATGCACTGAAGGGTTGCTGGTTTGATCCCCAGTTAGGGGTGTGTGTGGCAGGGGGTAGGCAACTGATGTTTCTCTCTCATATCAATGTTTCCCTCTCCCTTCCTCTCTCTCTAAATGTAATAAAAACATATCTAAAAAATAAATTTTCTAGGTGGTGGTAATGTTCTATATCTTGATAAATGTTACCTTTATGCAAATTTATGTAATTGCCAAAACTAAGCAAATCATTATTGAGATCTGTGCTGTTTAATGTTTATACATTTTTAAATTCAATTAGTAAACACTGAATATTAGATTAAAATACATATATGCTGAACTATTTACAAAAAAAAGAATATAGAAGACTGCAATTTATCTGGAAAATCCAATAGACATTGACTCTGACTTCATACCAGAAACACAAAAATAGAGAACCCACAGAACAGAATAAATATTTCCAAAGCACATATAAGATAATGGATCAATTCCTAAAATATAAGAATTCCTACAAGTCAACAACTACAAGTAATTTTTAAAAAGGGCCAAAAATTTGACTATACGTTTCTTCAAAGAATACATACAAATAGGCAATAATGTCAACAAAAGATACTTAAGATCACTAGTCATTAAGAACATGTAAATTAAAATCACAAGGAGATAGGACATTACTGTCACTAGTAAGACTACTTGTTTTTTATAAGAAAATAAAAATTGGTGAGAACGTGGAGATACTAAAATGCCAATTCATTCAGGTGTGTAAAATGATATAGCTACTATGAAAAACAGTTCGATAGTTTCTCAAAAAGTTAAACTTAGAATTACCATATGCTTCAGCAAAATTCTACTTCTAGTTATATACCCAAAAATAATTGAAAACACAGACTCAAATATGTACTTGCACAGCAACGCTCATAGCAACCAATGTTCAGAATAAACATTGAATATGCACAATACCCAAAGAGTGGAAACAACCCAAATACCTGTACATGGAGAAATAAGTAAAATGAGGTATATATAGATGCTGGTTATATTATGCAGCCTTAAAAGAAATGCCATTCTAATGCCTACTCTAATATGAATGAGTCTTAAAAACATTATGCTAAGTAAAGAAAGCCAGACACAAAAGTTAAAGTATGATAATTTCATTTAAGTAGAATAGGCAAATTTATTGACATGAAAAATTGACATGAAAAATTGAAGTTACTAGGGGTCAGTAGGTGAGGATATGGGGAATTAATAATTAAAAATAAGAAAAGTTTGACCTAGCTGGTTTTGCTCAGTGGATAGAGCAGTGGTTGGCAAACTATGGCTCGCGAGCCACATGTGGCTCTTTAGCCTCTTGAGTTTGGTTCTTCCACAAAATACCACAGGGCAAGTCTATCTTAAAGAATTGGCATTAGAAAGAAGATTAAGTTTAAAAAATGTTGCTCTCAAAAGGAATCTCAATCGTTTTACTGTTGATATTTGGCTCTGATGACTAATGCGTTTTCAGATCACTGGGATAGAGCATCAGCCTGTGGAGTGAAGGGTCCTAGGTTCAATTCTTATTAAGGACACGTGCTAGAGTTGCACATTCAATCCTCAGTAGGGAGTATGTAAGAGGCAGCCAATCAATAATTCCCTTTCATCATTAATGTTTCTCTCTCACTCTTCCTTCCTTTCTGAAATCAAGAAAGATATATCCTATATAATAAAACCCTAATATGCAAATCAACCAAACAGCAGACCAACCAGTTGCTAGGACACATGCTGACCACCAGGAGGCAGGTGCTCAATGCAGAAGCTGCTCCCTATTGGTCAGTACACTGCTCAGCTAGAAGCTGGGCTCATGACTGCAGAGTACCACGGTGATGGCAGGAGCCTCCTCTCATCTCCACTGTAGGTGGACAGTAAGGAGCGAGGGGTCCCAGACTGGGTGAGACCTAGATTGTGAGAGGGATGTCTGCCTGCTGGCTTAGGCTCAGTCTCCAGGGGGATCAGGCCTAAGCCAACAGGCAAACATTCCCTGAGTAGTCCAGAGCTGCGAGAGGATACAGGCTAGGTTGAGGAGACACCCCCCCTCTCCCCCTGCACAAATGTTGTGCACCAGGCCTCAAATTTATAATAATAAAGTATAAGATGCTAATTAGACTGGACATACTTCCAGATGTCCTTCTATCCTTCTGGATGGGTTGTGAGGGGAGCCCAGGTCCCAGGTGCCTGCTGGCAGACCCAGGTGCCAGAGGGAAGCCTGTGTTGGCAGCCAGGGGAAGGAAGCCCTACTATTGCATGAATTTTGTGCATGGGGATTCTAGTTTAAAAATAAAATAAAAAGAAGGAAGTTTTTGTGTAGGATAAAGAAATGATTGGTAGCGACAACTATGCAACACTGTGGATGTACTTAAAGTCACAGAATTGTACACTTAAAATACTAAATTTTATGCCATATATATCTTATTATAATAAGAATATGTCAAAATAGTTCACAAACCAAATCATAAAAACTGAAACCAAAATTTCTATTCTCAAACACATGAGAAAACCATATATATGTCTTTGTATATGTATACAAATACATAAATTATATATCTGCCCCGAAGTCCTCCAGAATTATATATTTATTCAAATGTGATTATGTAATATAGGTTTGGAAAATCTTTGTTTTAGACAATTGGCCACAGAAAATATGTTGATATACAAAGTGGCCAAGTCTTTATTCTCAAAACCTGTACTTTAATGAAAGACAGAGTTCAGTAATGGGGTAGAGAATAGTGCTGTGTAATTTTTAAAAGATTATTTATGGCCTAAACCGGTTTGGCTCTGTGGATAGAGTGTCAGCTTGCAGACTCAAGGGTCTGGGGTTCGATTCCTGTCAAGAGCATGTACCTTGGTTGCAGGCGCATCCCCGGTGGGGGGTGTGCGAGAGGCAGCTGATTGATGTTTCTCTCTCATCAATGTTTCTAACTCTCTGTCCCTCTCTCTTCCTCTCTGTAAAAAACCAATAATATATTTATATATTTAAAGACTATTTATTGGAGGACACCATGAAAAGGGAATATTAGATAAATCACATGAATTAAGTCAAAGAATTAGCCAGGAAAATATCTGGGGAAAGTATTTGAGACAGGGGAGACACGTGAAAAAGATCTGAGATCTTACAGCCAATGGAATGTTTCAGGAACCACAGTGGTAAGTGTAGTTTGTATCAGTGAGTTAGAGGGAAAGTGGTGAGAAATGAGATTAAAAATCCAGTCAAGGAGAAGAGGGTGTCAGCCATTGCAGGCCCTGGAAAGCACTCAAGGTTACACAGATGAGCTTAAGGAGCCATCTCAAGGGCAAATGTGAAGTAAAGTGAACAAGTAAGTTCTTTCTTGAGGGTGGGCAAAATTAGGTTTACAGTTTTTTTAATAGAAATTATGCAATGATTAATAAATAATGATACAGAATTAACTCTGTCTTGCATAATCCCAACTGTAAACCTACTTTTGTCCATCCTTAAATGTACCTCCGCCCACCTTCCTTAAACAATTGCTCGGAGGTTTTTGCTTTTATTCTGCATTCAGAAATTTGATATGACATTTTCTCAAATTTTAAAACTGCAAAGAAAGCAAACATGACAGAGATAAATGAACAGTTTGAGTTTTTTAAACATATTTTAGAAAAGAGCTAGCCTCCTGGATTCTTTACTTATCACTTGAACAAGTGCATGAGGTAAATAATATTATCCCCATTGTTTAAGAGGAAAGAGGAGAAGCTTAAACTCAGAAAATCTAAGTTTATGGTTCTTAGCTCACACAACTAACAAGAACCAAGTGAAGATGCAAATCTAGGTCAGCCCAACTATAGAACAGTTTCTCCACTGTGACCACATGAATACTCACTTGCTAGGAGGAATTGGGCATTCTGGAACCTGGTCGCTGCAGAAAATGCGAGAGCTTTTTATCCAGTGAGGACTACAATCCTTTGGAATCATTCTTTACAGAAGCCTCTAATTAGAACATACGTTCTTAAGGGTTATTTACCCACAGTCACACACAAGTTAGTATAGGAGTTAGAAGTATCCTGGTTGCTAGACACACACACACACACACACACACACACACACACATATACACACACACACCGTATTTGCCGGCGTATAAGATGATTTTTTGGCCCTGAAAAATATGCCTCCAAGTGGGGGGTAGTCTTATACGGCGAGTATATAACAAACTCTGTATTTTGAGTGGAAATGTTAGGGGGTTGTCTTATATGCCCAGTCTCTTATACGCCGGCAAATACGGTATATATATATATAATACAAAATAAAATAATTTCTATTTTTTATTGAAAATGGTTAGGATTCAAGAAGTTTTTGTTACTAGAACATTATTAGGGTTATGCTTTGATAATCTAAAATATCAAGTATCAACACACATTTTAATTATCCATCTCTTTCCAATTTAACAGATACAAATCTCATTATAAAGCTCTACTGATTACTACATAAGCTTCCTTATTCTGTTTGCCTCTCAGTTTCTTGAGAATCATTAGCCATCAAATCCAGTGAGCAAGCAAGAAGCATCTAAATAGCCAATATTTTGAAAGGGTATTAGAGCAGCTTTTAAAAAAACCTGACATTTATTGATTTTGTTTAAATATGATGGATATCGGAAGCCTCATTAATTCTTAAGAGGCCAGGAAGAAAGTGTATTATCGCTTTTAGGTACACAGGAGCTGAAAATGTTCAAACATGAATGAGCTTCAGAATATATATCAAGATAAAAATCAATGTCTTCCAGGTTAATCTCCACTATACATTTACCACAGTGAGCAGTTTTGATCGTGCGCCTCCAAAGCTTCCAATTCAGACTAAAAAGCAATGTCTGGTCAACTCTCTCATAAGAGTTATGGAATGTACTGAATTAAGGTCTGAAATGAGAACACTAAAATTGATTACCGGGCTGTCATATCAGGAAAGAGGAAAGGAAATACATATTTTCAGTTAAGCTGAAGGGAGAATGGGTTAATTTTAACATATTTGAATAGAGCAAATGTCAGTAAAAGAGTAATTATTTATTTTAGTACAAAGTAGCTATAAGTACTGGGATGGAATATAGAAAAAAAGAATATTTTGGTGAATTTGGAACTGTACAATATATGAAGCCTCAGTAAAAAACAAAATAGTAAAAATAAAATGTACTGACCTAGTTCTAAGAAATGTGTTAAACTCAAATGGCAGAAATGAGATGTCGTATGCTTCCTTTGCTACTAGTCTTACAAAAGTGTTTGTGCGTGTGTGGTGGGAGGGTAGAGGAGGACTTTGAAAAATTTCTAAGGATCAGTGCATTCTGGATTTCAAACCAGCCGCATCCATGGATCAAAGTAAAATAATATATGGATGTACCACTTACTTGAATTGCAATAAAGCAACATTAATGAAGCTGTATTAAAAACTTTAGTTGGAAGAAATGGCCTGTGTGTCTCAATGAGCATTGACCTATGAACTAGGAGGTCACAGTGCGCTTCCCAGTCAGGGCACAAGCCATGGTTATAGGCTGGATCCCAATTTCTCTCTCTCATCTTTGATGTTTCTCTCTCCCTTTCCCTTTCTCTCTGAAATCAATAATATATATAAAAAATATAATATTTATAAATATATAAATATACAATAATATTTATAAATATATAAAATAAATGTATTATATATAATATATAAATGTATTTTATATATAATATATATAAATGTATTATATATAAATGTATTATATATATATATATATATATATATATATATATATATACCAAATATCTGTATTTAAATTAAGTGAATTTCAAAATTTGTACTCTGCACTCCAAGGAAGAGAAAAAACAAAGGCAAAATAACAATACAACATCAACACCAGCCACCATTGTAATAATACCAAGAATAATTTCAATTCTACTATGTCCAAAAATGAACCAGGAGAGTGAGGCATGAATTTATTGCATCCTCATTGGACTCAGCTCATGACCTATCTATCCATCCATACTAGCATATAATGCCAATATATTTAGGATAAGCTCTTTAAATCCTGATTTCTGTGCATTAGGGCTAACACACTGCCAGACTCCAGGGGGGACAATGTACACACAAGGAGAGTGTACTGGAGAACATGGTGGCCCAGCTGTGTAACCTTGAGGTACCTTGATTATTGGAATGGATCCTAGAGAAGACAGTTTATAATTGTTAAAACAATATGTGCTTCAAAAACATTTTCAGTCTTAAGCTTAGCTTTCTCGTTCACAGAAGCTCAAAATGGTGCTGACCTCACACTTGTCACAGACCCATAGTTATTTTTCATAATAGATATAGTCATGAGGGTTGGATCATTGGGACATTCAACCTATGGTCCAGTTTGGGACTTACATCCCCATACTGTCTAGTTTCTTTTCTTCTTGATTAGTAGATTTTACAGAGTCTGTTATTTTTTTTTTTTTTAGGGATTGCTAAGTGGAACATTCCTTTTTAAAAATGGTGCATCTTCAGGAACTTAATGAAATGCGTCAAGACTTCATGGTCAAATCATGTGTAAGTCCTCTGCGCTTCACCAACCGCCTGTATTGAAAGCATCACAAAAACAATTAAGCAGCTTTGGCGACAAAAGATGAATAAACTATCTTAGGTCTTAGTTCCAAATGCACAACATGATACAAGTTGGAAGGAAAGCGGATTCATTGCTTTTTGGCTCCAAATGTCTGTATTGCTGGCCGCTGTGAAGGAATTATGTTTTCAGCAAGCAGAAACTGACAGGGATACAGAGCCCTTTTGGCAAGCACGTTTCCAGTTGGCCCTCGCCAGTTGACGCACCAAGATGATGAAAGGCCCCCAAATACATGAACCTTTTTTTTTTATTTCCCCTCACCTTAAAGTCATTGGCTATAAAGTTCAAACTGAGAACAGATTCAAAAATGCAAATAAACAGTGACTCAAAGGAATAACTGAGAGGATGAGGGGAGCATTCAAGCAAATTAATTCCCACCTGATGTAGAAAAAAAATAAACACTTGTTTATTAAAAGGTCACTATATGCTGAGCATTGGGCTGATAAAAACTTTAATATATAGCTTTTGTTCTAACAGAGAGACACAGCACAATAACAAATGCCCATAGAAAAATGAATGGGTTATGGATAATATGAACAAAAAAAAGGGGCACAAAGACACTGTTAGTCCCTAATCTTACCCTAATTCTTTTTTTTTCATTGGGTGAGACATTTAATTTCTTTGACATGTGCAATAATTCAGAGATTGAAATATTCTTTCTCCCCCTCCCTCCCCAGAGGAATTTGAGTACACAAGACAACAAAATTAGATTAATTAGCTTTAAATGAGTTAAAAATATAGATCAGGCTGAAATGTTATTGAAAATATCAATATGAACTTTAAGTTATTAAGAAATATTGGGAATGTAGAGATAAAGACAATGTAGCTTTATAGTGACAACTCGGTTGTAAAATATATAATATTTGTCCAGATATTCTCACCATCAAATTCAATATTGAATTAAATCTGTGTGTGTTTTTAATCAAAGTCAGTTATGGATACTTTGCATTCTAAAATTCTGTGCAGGGTTATTATTATAGGCATTATATAACTTAGACTAAAGTAGAAAATTCTTTAAGATGGCTTGAAGATAGTTCAGTCTTAAAGATAGGAGTTGGAGTAGAGAAATATTTGAGGCTGAGTTTAGATATTCAAATACATTATTTTTTCCTCTATTACATATGAATAGATAATTTTTATTTCAAACATAACATGAAGTTCTCCCTTTTAATATTGAACGTTTTGAAAATGGATCATTGAGATCCATAAAAAAGTAGAATGTGCACAGTAATGCTGACATATAAAATTTGTTTGACCAAAACTATCTCTGTTAAAGGTTTGCTGATATTTTTAAAGGTGCATTCCCTTTGTTCAATAAAAAAAAAACACTAAAAATTCACAAATTACTTTCTTGGTCTTATTTCAAATTTCAGTCAGTTTGTCAAAACAACATATTTAGCATAGTGGTGTCTATCATTTGAAGAGCTGCCAAAGTCGTCATATTTCATGTATATTAAAGAAAGTTATATTTTCTTTAAAAAATTACATTCCTTTTTTATCATCCTGCTCAGAAGTTAAAGTATCAACAGTCTCAGATTTACTGACTTATTAAGTTCCAGATGTGGTTTTCTTTCAAACCTGATAAATGCTGTCAGTGATGAAATGAAAAACAAATGTATTAATTAGGAATCAAAATTAATTAAAGGGATACACTAGAACCTAAATAATGTAATACCAACAGCCAATACTTGCAGAGGTTCCATTTAATTAAATACTTCCAAGTCAATAAATGAATGTGCTTAGAATGCCAACTACTTTGCTCCATTACTATTGTAGCTACCACTTCATGTGCCATCATTTCTCACCTGGACTATGCCAGTTGCTTCCTAAATCTTCTGACAGCTGCCTTTCTTGGTCTTCTGTCTACATAGCTGTCTCTCTGTGCTCCAGCCACATGGACTTCCTTTCCAATCCTTAAACATTCAAATCTCCTTTGGGTGTAGCACTTGCTGTGTGGGGGTGCTGTGTCACCATACACTCATTCGCTTGACTTCTCCCTGCAAATCTGGTCTCTGCTCAAAGGTCACCACTTCTGCAAAGCTTGCTACCATTTCATTTATATTAGCTCCTAACCAAGATCAGACCCTCTCTTGTTAAAGGCTTCATAATACCTCATTTTTTAATGTCTATTCTTCCTTTAGCAAGTAGAAGCTTCATGAGAGCAGGGCTTTACCTGTATTCTGTGCTACTAACTCCTAAAATATTTGTTAGACTTTATAGTTATTAAGAACAATGCAATTATTTTCCACTACAAGTATCTGAGAATTCCTAGGTAAGAATGAAACTATTATAACATTTACACAGAAACTGACTTATTTACAATCTAACATTAAAGGTGTGGATTTAAATGAGTAACATACTAGTATTTGGGACAGTTTATGACTAAGCCTATTTTTTCTCTCCGGGGGAAAAGCAACTTTTTCAGCATCACTTTCTCTATGAATAAAGACAATCCTATAAATGAGAAAACCCACTGAAATCCACAGAAGGAAGGTATGATACAAAAAGAGTGTTTATCTAACAATTGCTTTATTGAGTAGTATAAAAACTTATTGTGATACAAATCTCAAATGCTTCTGTATTACTTTGATCTGTGCCTCAAATTCTGATAGTAAAACTTCACTCTCTACCATCAAAATTCAATATTGCTTTATCAGGTGTAATGACTTCCTGAGTAATTTTAATAATTAAAATGTCATAATTAATTCAGTTAACACTCCATTTCATAACTAATTTAAAACTTCCAACTTCTATGCCTGCTTCTATTGTTTGGAAAGGTAGTGGTCTTCTTCACTTCTTGCATCCTTCTTGTCTAGTTTCATATACTAGTACTAGAGGCCCGATGCACGAAATTCATGCATGGGGCAGAATATGCCCTCAGCCCAGCCTGCACCCTCTCCAACCTTGGACCACTCAAGGGATGTCTGACTGCTGTTTTAGGCCAGATACTGGTGGGCCTAAATGGGCACTCAGACATCCATCTCACAATCCAGGACTGTTGGCTCCCAACAGCTCACCTGCCTGCCTGCCTGATTGCCCCTAACCACTTCTGCCTGAAAGCCTGACAGCCCCTAACCACTCTCCTTTCAGCCTGACTGAAGCCTAACTGCCCCCCTGCAAACCTGGTCACCCCTAACTGTCCTCCCTGGCAGGCCTGGTCACCCCTAACTTCCCTATCCTGCTGGCTTGTTTGATGCCTAACTGCTCCCCTGCTGGCCTGATTGCACCTGTCCTCCCTTGCCAGCCTGGTCCCCCCTAACTGCCCTTCCCTACAGATCTGGTCACCCCCTACTTCCCACCCTTGAAGTCCTGTTTGAAACCTAACTTTTCCCCTGCCAGCCTGATTGCCCTTAACTGCCTTCCCTTGCCAGCCTGATCACCCATAACTGCCAGCCTGGTTGCCCCCAACTGACTCCCCTGTAAGTGTAGTCCTCCCTAACTGCCCTCCCATGTAGGCCTGATAACCCCAAACTACCCTCCCCTTCTTTCCTGGTCCCTCCCACCCAACTTCCCTCCCTTGAAAGCCTAGTTGCCTCAAACTGCCCTCCCCTGCAGGACTGGTCCCACCCAACTGCCCTCTTCTGTAGGCTTGGTCTCCCCCAACTGCCCTCCCCTGGAAGCCTGGGTCTCCCCAACAGTCCTCCTCTGCAGGCCTGGTCACTCCTAACTGCCCTCCCCTACTGGTCTGATTGACCAAAACTATCTCCCCTGCTGGCTATCTTGTGGCAACCATCTTGTGTCCACATGGAGGGTAGCCATCTTTGACTACATGAGGGTGGCCATCTTGTGTGTTTCAGTGATGGCCAATTTGAATATTACCTCTTTATTATATAGGATACCTGACTCAGAAAAAGTAATTTCTGGCAAAGAGTTCCTTAATTGCAGGCATTCAGAAGGTAGTTCTTTCAGTGAGTACACGTGTAAGTACCCACCCCAACCCATTGCATACTTCTGACCAGAGAGATCACACTTAATAGGAGCTTTTCACCAACCTACCCACCTCCTACCTTGACTCTCATCATTTAGTTCATACTTCACAGCTTTTTATTCTGGAAACTCACATTAAATGGGTCTACTGGGTTGAGGTAATAGCAAGACTTATTAATTCCGGCTGCATTCTGCCATTTCACTTGTCCCATGCAAAACTTCACCCTGTTACCTCATGTGAGAGCAGAAATGCATGTTCAGGTTGTTTAGCCTAGAAAGCATATCAGTCTCCTGCAGAAGCAAATCTTCAAATTAGAGAAAAGATTCCAGTTTTCCCTTTTTGCAAGTGCTCCGATGTCTACGCATGCACCTTGATGCCTATTTGCATGGCTTTAGGATTGTGTATCTCCTGTGGAAATAGGGGACTAAACAAAAACACAGCCTTCCATTAGACACTTGACTTATTGTATACAAATCCCAGAATCCTCCACTCTTCCCAGTTCCTCTAAGTTTCCCAAAAAGGGTTTCAAATAAATTAGGTTCATGTCAAAGTATACCAAAAGCTACTCAATCATTTTCTTTAGTGATTCCTAAAAAAATTATGATGTCAATTCTTTGTGACTCTCTTTAAAACACTCAACATGTTGTATTTAAATACTCCCTAATCTCTTACTTATGATAAGCTAGTTACCATGTTGGAAGTGGCATCAGCATGATCTATGGAGTTTAGATACATCATAGAGCAGGATGGAGAATGCCCAGCCCAAGGGCCATATAAGGCCCATGAAATCATTTGGTCTGGCCCTGTCAAGGCATTAGGAGTGAGTTAACTTAAACTTTGACCAAATGTAGCAAGGCTACTTTTTAAGTTGTAAATTTTATATAGCCTATGAATGATGTTATAAATATCCAAATGGCCCTTGGCAAAAAAAAAAAAAAAAATGTCCTCAACCCTGTAATAGAGGGCCACTTGATCCAAGGAAATAAGCTCTTTGTTAGAATCTTTGATGCTTAAGTGCTTATTCAGTGGCAGGTAAAAAAAGAAAGAAGAAAGAAAGAAAGAAAGGAAGAAAGAAAGAAAGAAAGAAAGAAAGAAAGAAAGAAAGAAAGAGAGAAAGATGCCACTTTTTCTGTTTCTTTCATTCAATAAAAATATAAATTAGAAAATTCACATTTTTATTATATCATGTGTTCATTGGTAAAGTGTCTACTGCTGCATTTTATACAGAATTTTTCAGTACACACTATTAGAATTTGGGGTTAGATAATGGTTTACTGAAGAGGTAGAGGAAGAAGGCTGTGTTGTGCATTACAGAATATTTAGCAGAATCTCTGGTTTCTGTCTCTTTTAGAACCTCTGGTTTCTGTCTCAACTTCTAAGAGGTACATTAAAAACATCTCCAAATATCTCTAAAAATCACAGGAGGGAAAACTACTCACAATTGATAACTATTTTTTTTAAAATATAATCACATCAATTAAAAACTATATTTCAATAATGTATAGTCCTTTTGATTACAGAATTATGGAGTATTTGGGTAGTTTTTATTAAGAAATGATAGCAGTTGTTTGTACTGTAGGGATAATATGTTGATAAAGAGAAAATGAAGATATTCATATAGATTAGGCTTGTTTGTTGATTCATTCAGTCTATTTATTCACTTATTAAAGAACATTTATTAAATGTTTACTCTGCTCCAGCCAATGTGCTAATTCTAGATGCAGAAAGATAATCAAGGCTGACATATACTCACTCATTGGCAGCTCAATACAGTGAATACAAAACATAAACAAGAAATTAGAAAGTGCTGCCTGGGAGAGTGAAGAGGGCTGCGGGAAGGTTTAACAAGGACACCTTGCTTGTATTTGGGGGTCAAGTGTTCCAAACAAGCGATATACCAATTTAATCTTTAAGAGAACATGAGATCTATAAAGATAAAGCTCCTGGGAAAAGTTTTTAAAGATAGCACCGGAAAGCAGGTTTTCAGAAATAAGGAGCCTGTTTACTATAGGAATAAAAACAATTAAGATGGGGCCCCAGCATTGGGGTCCTTGGGTTTTATTAGGCCTCCTGAGCATTCCGGTCTCTGGGAAGATTCCAGATGGGAATCTCCTTGTATCCTCCCATGGGGAGTACCTGTCTGGAGCTGAGGCAGTGGGATGAGGAAGGGACAGAGTATGGTGCTTGAATTTTGTTGATCAGTTTGTCTCTGTCTCCATGGGCCACAGAATTTCAAACAAGTGACTTTTCAGAGCTTTCTTTTGCGTGTCCATACCGTGTATGCCTCCTCTGAGACACAGTCCAAGGGGAAGGAGAAAGGTGTGAATTCCTCACAAAGGTGTGAATGAGGCTTTACACTTTAAACTGCTATCTTGAGTCAGTGATCTAATTTTGTGGTTTCAGGAAAGATTGGCCGGTTTGGTTGGAGTGGTGGCAAGGTAGGGTTTTATATTTCTATTGAGGCCCGGTGCACAGGTGGGGGCCAGTCTGTCTGCCCTGATGGGAGTATGGGTCCCCGCTGGTGAGCCAGGCCAGCCTGGGCTTGGAGTGCTGGCAGTCTGAACCTACCTACAGTCCCCCACAACTCCGCCTACCCACCTGCCTTCCCGCCATGCTTACGGCCTGCCCCCCCCCCCAGCCCACTGCTATTCCCCACCCTGCCCACCTGCCCTTATGGTGACTGGTCCTTTGGTCTTCATAGTCATCAGGGCAAAATTTTACCCTTAAAATAGAAGTCATATAAATAAAGGCAGGTTTAATTAAGAAATGCATATCTTTTCTCTAGAGCAAATAAGTCATTATTTGTATATACATACATACAAGTTTGAGGAAATTTGCTGCAAGATTTTTCTAAACAAACAGTATTGATATTTGAATTTGCATGTGATTTATGTATAAAGTTGATATGGGTGTTTCAGTGTTGACCTGAAGTGAAAATGTCAAATGTGTTTTCTAAAGGTCTGTCTTGGGATTGTATAGTCTGTTGTCTTTCAATAGCTAATACACCATTTGCTGATTCTGTGTCAGTCGGTAGGGTAGCTTTCAGTTAGCAATGTGTTTCCATCTAGAAATATGTGTGTATGCACGTGTGTGTGTGCTTTAGATTACAGGGTTAATGAAAGATTTATTAAAGAAAGCTATTTTGTATGGCATTAATGGTTTTAATTCAAACTGAAAGTTCCTTGAAATTAATGAAAATTTCAAATTGTTTAACCAATTATTTTTTGCAAGAATTCCTTTTGAGAATTGAGGAAGATAATTGTCTGAGAATTTATTGATGTAAGGTCCTTACAAAACACATTAGATAAATTAAGAAAAAAAACTTTATATTTAATAAAATGACTCTTGTGTGTCTAGACTCAAGTTCTAAAATAGATACTTGAATATATTTCAGCATCCCTGGTTTTGTTTTTCTTTTATTTTGTCCTTACAGCTTTCAAATCACTATCTTTAGGTTCTTAAATGCCTTGTCACAAGGTGTATGGCAAAATTTTACCCTTAAAATAGAAGTCATATAAATAAAGTCAGGTTTAATTAACAAATGCATATCTTTTCTCTAGAGCAAATAAGTCATTCTTTGTAAGTTATTCACAAAGGGCATTTGGAAAGTCATGAAAATTAATCATTATGGTTATATTTGTATATATATGTGTTTGTGTGGGTATAAATCATTATTTAACTTACTAAAACTCTGAAGGTTAAAATACTGTAATTGTCATTTTTTATTATTTGTAAGAAAAATTATTAGGAATACTGAAACATATTAAAAATAAACAGTGCATTAAAAAATAACGATTAGCTTATTGGGACTAGACTGCCACTGTTTGATCTGGACAGCAACACGTGCTAGCTGAGCAATTTTCTTATTCATAGATTGCTTCATTTTCTTTCAATGTTAAGTTAAGGCAAGAATAATGCTAATGTCAGAGGGTGATTGTCATACTTTAGAAAACAGATCCATGAAAATCTCTTAGAACATTGTCTATAATGGAATACCTGAATAAATAATGTTAATAGCTCTCATTATTATATTTTATCTCTAGTGGTATTTGACATTATTTTATTATTTTATGGACTTTGTTAACAGTATCTGATTTGACCCTATTAGATTAACTCTTACTAGATATGCAGTGCACAAATTCCTGCATGGGTGGGGTCCAGCTGGCCCAGGCCCAATAGGGCCAGATCAGGGCAGAGCCTGTCAGGAGGAGGAGATGGTGGGAGGTTGGCAAGTTGGCCTGCCCGGATCAGGACCCAATCAGGGCCAGGGCAACTGGAGGGAGGGGTCACGGGTGATTGGCTGGCAGACTCTGCCCCCTATTAAGGTTGGGGGCTGATTGGGGGCAGGGCTGGCCACGGGGAGGAGCTGTGGGCAGTGGACCAGCCCTATCCCTGAATTGGGTGGAATGCTGACCAGGAGCCAGCAGCCTGGGTGAGGAGCAATGGGTGGTTGGCCAGTAGGCCCTGCCCCTGATTGGGGTGGGAGGGTTGATCAGGGTGGTGGGGACTCATCTGGGGTGGGGCTGGCAAGAGGAAGGGCTAAGGGGCTGCTGGCCAATCAGGGTGGTGCAGACACATAGCGGTTGGGGTTAGCCAGGGGGAGGGACTGCGGAAGGTTGGCCAGCTGGCACCACCGACTAATTAGGACAGTTTGATGGCCACAGTGTGCATGATAGCTATTGGTCATTGGTTGTTCTGGCCATTACAGACACTGGCTATATATATGTTAGATTGTGACTCTTCTATTTAATATCTAAAAACTTATATAGACTTATACAAAACATATTTTTTAACATCTTAGAAGTAAATTTATTTTAAAAAATGCATAATCTCATCAACTGGAAGTTCTTAGTAAATGTATTTGCTGATTTGGTAGGTTCCTTTTCAGTCATATCTTTTATGAATATTTTATATAGTTTTAGGCATTATTTACATAAACTTTATTATAACTAGAGGCTCATTGCACAAAAATTTGTGCAATAGGCTTTCCTTCCCCAGCTGCCAGCACTGGTTTTCCTCCAGCACCCAGGACCCAGGCTGTCACTCTGGCCAAGACCTTCCATCTTCGCTCAGGCCAGAGCCTTTAGTCTTCACTCCAGTTGGAGCACCGCTAATGTAGCTCTCACTGCCCACCACCCTCCCCTTTATAGCAGGCGTCCCACCCTGACACTCTGTGCCTATCATGTGGCCCAGAGGCCAGGAGCAGCGCGGTGGGGGGGGGGGGGGTTGAGGCCACTGCCATGTTTGTCAGGTTAATTTGCATACTCACTTTTGATTGACTAGTGGGTGTTGTGAAGTGACCATTTGGACATTTCTCTCTCATTAGTGTAGACTATCTATTTAGGATTTTAAAAAACACTCTGGTATGTCATCACAATTGTTTTTAAAAAAATGTATTTTAATGAATACATACTATTCTTTCTGGTGAATGAACCATGACTCACTCACTTCATCCATTAATATATCAATGGGCATTAAAGTTCTTCTATATTTTGCCTGTTATGAATAATGCTGCACTGAGCATAGGAGTACACATATCTCTTTTAAAATGTGATTTTAATTATTTCCTATAAATATCCAAAAATAAGAATCATAGTTTAGTTCTACTTTTAATTTTTCTTAGTTTATTATTCTTATAAACATTCACTCCACATTTGGGATGCAACTGCTGATAAGAGATTAGAAGAACCTGAGGGAATGTTTATGGATACTATTCATGTAAAAATGACAAAACTTAGATAAACTTTTATCAATGACAAAAGTACTCTCTGCCTTGTGAGATAAGCAACCATGCATGTTATCAGGATAATTTGTTTACTATATTGATGATTAAACTCAGGGATTACTATTACAATTTAGAATAATCTCCAACTAATAGTTAAAATACATGGTCTTCATGCTTAGCCCATTGGTGTAAACATTGGAAAAATGAACTAATGTTATCTAACTAGATCACTAAAACTACTGCTGCATATCTTAAACCCATAATAAAAGTAAACTCAAACGCTCCTAAATTCAGAAAGGACTAAACAAATGTTTCAAAAGAGAAATGTTTTTAACGATTAAAGCCATTTCACTTGGCAAGAATGTATTTCTTAAATCCACCATTAATGGAAGCATCACAGACACAAAGAAAAACTCACAGGTCTAAGTCCACAGGACTATGAATTTATAGACCTAAACACACTAACATAAATACCACCAAAGTTAAGATATAAACCATTACCAATATCCAAGAAGGTAGATAAGTCTCCTCCTAAACACTAGCATTCTTTTTCTCCCCCAGGAAACCACTCTCCTGGTTTCTAGCACAATCTATAAACTTTGCTTGTCTTTAAACTGCATGTAAATAGAATGGTAAATTAGGCTTGTTGTCTTTTAAAGTCTGGATATTTGACATTATTTTCCTTGCAATTTAATTTACTCTAGAGGGACTGTGCATGAGATTTGTGCACTGCGGGGGGGGGGAGGGGAAGGGGTACTGCTAAGTCGGGCCTGCCCCTTCTCAGTCCAGAACCCCTAGCTCCTTACTACCCGCCTGCCATGGAGGTGGGAGAGGTTCTTGCCACTACCTCTGAGCCTGGTTTCTGGCTGAGCTAATGCTCCCCTTGTGGGAATCAGTGGGAGTGCACTGACCACCAGGGGGCAGCTCCCTCTGGTGGTCAGTGTGCATAATAGCAACTGGTCTTTCTGCTGTGTGATTTCCATATTTGGGTTTAATTATATAGGATTGTATAAATATAATATGATAAACTTTTGCAGGTTAGTCTTAATGTGTAATTATTCATAGGTGCTAGTGAACCTGCTGTAATATTCCTGTGCATGTCTCTTTGGTCACAGAGGCACTAATTTCTCCTGGTTTTATAACTGAGTATGTTCAAATTTAATGGAAGATACAAATGGTTTTTCAAAGAATTGTACCAATAAACCCATCTACAGTAGTGAATGAGAATTCATGTTACTTCATATTTCATAATGTACATTTTATGTCTTTTAAACTTGAACCATTCTGGTTGTTATATATAGTGGTATCTCATTGTGCCTTTTATTTTTGTTTAATTGACAACTAATGACATAGATAAAGTTTTTATATAGTATTTGATGACTTGATATGCTCATTAGTGAAACACAATTTAAGTCTCCTGAGCAGATTTTGTTAGTTAATTGTCCCTAATATCTCATTAGGGACAATAGATTATTGCTTAATCTTACTGCTTTGCAGAAGTTCTTTTTACATTCTGAATAAAAACACACTACCAATTATTTATAGAAAAAGAACAGTATTTTTAATAAGTTCTAGGTCAATTAGATATGCTTATAGAAAAAAATAAAGTCTGACTCATAAGTCAGGACATACATAAATCAACTCAGGATGATTGAGAATCAAAACATAAATAAAGGAAAAACATAATTCAGTATAATTTTTTAAATAATCGTAATGTCAACATCCCTGGAATTGGAATGCTGAAAGACTTATTTAACAGAACACTTAAAAAAACAACAACAACTGGATTTGGCCCAGCTGGCATGGCTCAATAGTTGTGCATCGACCTATGAACCAGGAGGTCAGGATACAATTCCTGGTCAGGGCACATGCCATGTTTGCGGGCTCACTACCCAATTGAAGGCAGCCAATCTGTAATTCTCATCAATGATGTTTCTATCTTTCCCTTTCCTATACTCTCTGAAACAAATAAAAACATATTTTTTAAAAAAAACTGATTTTGAACAGTTAAAAGGATAAGTTCCTGTTAATTAAAGTCACAAGGAGAGTCATATCTTCTTGTTCCGGCAGCTGAGAGGGCACAGAGATAATGACTTCCTGTAGCACTGAGTACAGATCTCGGTCTCTAATAGTGCTCTCCAGTAAACAGAGAGACAGTTGCTTGGAGAAATAGCTGATGCTCCTGCTGGGATAGAGAATATACAACGTAAGCATGGGGCAACACTTAGAGCCAGAAAGTAAGAAAATACAACAACAACAACAAAAAAAAAAAAACACCCTACAACAAATAAACAAACAAACAATGAAATCACACAACCAATAGATTATGGCTAAAGACCTCAGGAGCAAATTTAAAATCCCAATGACCAAAACTGGGAGGAACAATATGAGCAACCAAATAAATACTGTTGTATTGGATGTTTATTCTTTATTCTTTTTTTTTTTTAAATTGATTTTTATTAATTATGGTATCACATAATTGTCCTTATCCCCCCATTCCCAACCCAAACCCATCCCTACATATTCCCCTACCCCCTTATTGTCCATAGTGCATGCACACAAGTCCTTTGGTTGATCTCTTCCCTTTACCCCCACCCTCCCCTACTTTCCCTCTGAGGTTTGAGAGTCTGATCGCTGCTTCTCTTTTTCTGGGTCTATCTTTGTTCACCAGTCTATGTTGTTCATTATTTCGTCTAGATGTGTGAGGTCATGTGATCCAAGAAATACCCTTATAAAAACCTAAACTGCGATAAGCCTTAATGGTTATCCTGAGAGGCAAATGAATCAGTCTGTAGTGAGTTCCTTTCTGGGCCAGCAGTTCTTTTGAGTCCCAGTTTCAATGTCAAATAGTTCCTTGTGTGTACATGTCAGCCATGATATTTCAGATCTGGTTGGTGGACAAATGGTCTTTATTCTTTACTCACAGAAAGTTTATTCTGTTCCTCAAACAAGAATCTTAGGAATCATCTTTGAATCTTTCCTCTCCTGTCCCTTCCTTCCCCTTGCCATTGAATGAATATCTTCTCAAACCTCATGGGTTCTTCTTCCAGTGTTCAAAATATCTAAATTTTGATACGTCGTTAACATATCCACTTTCTATTCAAACTACCACCTCCTTTTGTCTGAACCATGACAGTATCCTTCTAACTGGTCATGACCATTTCCTATCTTAGGGCAGGAAAGAAGCATATGGAACAATGGAAAATGGATATGGAGAGGCATTAGAAGATAATAAAAACAAATACTGTTATAACCTTGATCAATATTTAATACATTTGGCTTATTTTTAACTCTCAAAGGAAAAAATGTGCATAATATTTTTGTGTGAAATCAACCTTTGGCTTACATCAGAAATAGGAATGAATGTAGAGTACCAAGTATTATACTGTGTTCTTTTACAAAACATTTTATTTGACCCATAGTTTAGAGTATGAATAGTGATAAAACTTAATGCTCTTTTCATTTTTGAATGGTCTTACCATTTTCACTCTTCCAAAGTTATAGAAGGAAGGAATTATTGGTCTTGCTTTTTTGTCAGGAAAGGTTTGAAAAGGGTTAAACACAAGTAAGAGACAGTTAAAATCAAAGCTATATTTTTTAAATTATGCATGGTCTCACTTATATAGTCTTGCTTTAGTAGCAGAAATATTTGCAAAAACTGAAGTAAGAAATAATGAGGAGGCTAATTATTGCCTATGTGAATGGGAAACTTCTGTAATTAAAGAATCAAGTTTAATGAAGAATCTATAAAACTTGATGAAAGGATGCAACAGAAATGGATTGAGAGAAGTCAAGACTGATGGTAGAGTTCCAGGGCTGACCCTAAGAGATTTGTGCCTCATTTATTTTAGAGGCCCTGGGATTATATATCATTATTCCATTTTACTTTATTGATTTGAGGAGACTGCAATTTCTCTCCTACTTGTAATTCAAAGGCTTCTAATTTCATGCTGAAAATACCTACTGCACTCCCGCAGCCAATGAAAGGAGAACTACGTTGATATATTTGCCAGATTTCTGTTGCTGTTGCTTTTGTTGTTATTTTCATTTTTCTACTCCGACTCCAGCTGTCTCTAGTCCATCCATTTTGATTGCATTTACCATATCCTGTTCAGCATGGAGCTTCGTGGAAGCATATTCATGTAAATCTGCAGGTGCACATTTCAAACATTCGGCACCTGCAAAACTATGGAAATATCACCAAGCGGCATCTTCAGACATTAGGGGATGGAAATAAAGCAATTAGTGTATAACATAAACCCTTAATATTGTTATTCTGGTTATTTTTAAAAACCAAATCTCTTTCAAAATGTCTCCTAGTGGAGCAAATCTAAGCCAAGTTTGAATTAAAAATAAAATAATAACTCATTTTGGGCCCTCCAAACACATTCAAGTGCTGGGAATTCTCTTAGCTGTCTGCAAAAGAAAACTATTCTTCTTAATGGTCATATAATTAAAACTGGCAAAATGCATTTTTATAGAATTCTTTGTAAGTAAAAATTACCTGTGGAGAAATATGAGATATTTCCATCTGAAATATTTTTCTGCATATAAAGTTCATTCTCTCTTTTAATACCTTCATCAACCAGCATTAATACACATTTGTCTCAGATACTTATTAAAAAATGAGAACCTTCTAAGCAGGAAAAGAAATTAAAGATTCAAATTTATAATTATTTTTACTTTTAATTAACCACCGCCCATTTTAGTTGTTGTTTTCATTCTTTCACACATAGGGTCGTGGCTGACCTTTAAAAGTGTACATAAATTAAGAAATGAAAAGTTGAAACACAGCAACCAAGAAACTTGATGTTTTGATTTATTTTCTTTAAGAAAATATGCATTCAGTATCCATAAATATTGAATGAAAAAAAATGGATTAAGGCTGGCTGGTGTGGCTCAGTGCTTGAGCATTGACCCAAGAACCAAAAGGTCACTGGTTTAATTCTAGGCCAGGGCATGCCCAGGTTGTAGGCTTAATCTCCAGTAGGGGCCATGCAGAAGGCAGCTGATCAATGTTTCTCTCTCATCAATGTTTCTATCTCTCTATTCATCTTCCTTCCTCTTTCTCTAAAAATCAATTAACTTTTAAGTGGACTGAAACACCAGGCATTTTGATTGATCTTACATCCCAGGAAATACTTTGGAATTAGCACTTGGGTCCTGATAGCTAAAATAAAGGGATGTTCAGAGAATGACAAAAATCTACCAAGAATTATGTTATTGTTTGGGTTGCCTTTATAACAGAAAACAATATAGATCAGCTCTCTTTGTCTCTTTCAGCTTCCAGTGGCATAACTCCAATCTCTGCCTCCCTCTCCCTCTGTACCCCTGTACCCAAACGTCCTTCTTCATAATTATAACACCTGTTAGATTGGAGTTAGGTCTCCTCCTAATCCAGTATGACTGGACTTTAACTGACCAGATTACATATGCAAAGACTATCTTAATATATAAAAGGCTAATATGCTAAGTGTCCTACCATTCCCTATGAAGTGCACTGACCACCAGGGGGAAGACATTCAACACAGGAACTGCAATGACTCGCACTGGCCATTTACAGAGAAACAGCACCAGGAACATGGTGCTAACAAAGCAGCACTCAGCTTCCCCCAAGTGATACACAGGCCCTGCCACCACCCTGGAGCAGCAGCCCACCAAATCACAACGGACAGTCAGGAGACCCGAGGGTAAAAAATGCGGCCCACAACCCATTCCAGCCCAGAAACTGTGGCTGTGGACACTGGGTAATGATGTCATGTAGTAATGCCTGGCTTCCTCTTCCTAGCATCAGGCCATTTAACAATAAACAGCACCACTGAACTGGTGCCCACAAAGCAACACTCAGCTTCCCCCAAGTGGGACACATGCCTACCACCACCCCAGAGCAACATCCCACCAAATCACAGCCAACTCTGCTGAGACCCTATGGCACCAAATGCAGCCCAAAGCCCAGCCCAGCCCAGCAAACATGGCTGTGGGTGCCATGTAATTATGTCACATATCAACGCCTGGCTTCCTCTCCCTAGCAATTAGCCTCTTGGGAGTTTCTTCAGTCCAGGAACTCAACTTGCTTTATAGCCAGGTGCAAAAATTTTACACTTTAACCAAATGTTTCTAAAGTGTTTTACATTGCCTCATCTCTTTTGATCCTCACAGAAGTCCTGGAGTAGGTCGATAGAAGACTCAGTGGAATCCAGTTTTCATTAGCTCAAAAACGGAGATTTAGAAAGCTTAGGAACCTGAATTAACTGAAAAGAAGTAAGAAATGATGAGCCTGGAAAATGACTTCAGGTTTTCTCACTGCATAGAATATAGCCAAATACTGCTGCAGTTAAATATTTTACCCTTTGTTCTCCCTGAGTGATCTACAATAATAATCTGCTTCATGTTGATATTTACTCCTCTGTTTCTGACAATTACCTGAAAGAGTAGTTGGGCTGCTTCACCTGGCTGGAAACATTTTAGCTAAATCAGAAAGCAGGTCTAATTAAATATATATATATATATATATATATATATATATATATATATATATATATCCTCTTACCGGTGTCAATCACACACATTTGTTTGATCTGTCATTGTTGATTGTGAATTTTGTTGACATCTCTATTATAGAGAAAAGGCAAACAGTTATGTTAAAATATTTCTTTTAATTAATTTCCTTTCAATGTGCATCGGGCCACTAGTTTCCAAATAAGGCCACATTCTGATGTTTCAGATGGACATGCATTCTGAGGGGGGCATTATGCAATTTAGTACAAACACCAAATGAAATCAACTCTCCTCATGTGAATGTCCTCATAATATCCTGTGTCACATTTTACTATATGACTCATCCTATTTTGTGGCAATTGTTTATTTTTAATTTCTTATTTATCTTTGAATTCTCATTTTCTAGCACAATGTCTAAAACATAATCAATATATAATTGTTTAATGACTAAATGTTACATAAACCTCGAAGCCAAAATTTAATTGAACAAAATGTTTTATAGTCACTAATAATGTTGTATTGAACACATTTTAGTATTAGAGTCCCTGTAAGTCTTTCACAAAAATGGATTAAAGATTTTCATAAAAAAAGAAAACACTGATGTTGCATCCAAAGTAAATAAAATTACAATGAAAACCAGACAGGTCTAATCAATCAAATGTCTTACTATAATTAAAATTATTTTACTGGAGAAATAGAAGACCATTTAGCAACATATTAAAGACCCCCCCTCAAAAAAAAATAGAATCAGAGTTGCAATAATACCAACTTCTCATACTATTTACATTTTTGTAAAATAGATCTCCAATTTTGTCAATTAGAGAGATTAGGTTTCTTATTATCTAACATAGGCCTGGTGCATAAAATTCATGCATGGAGGGGGTGTTCCTTCAGCCCAGCCTGCATCCTCTCCAACTGAAGATCCCTGTGGGATAGGGCTTAAACCAGAGCCAGACATCCCTCTCACAATCTGGGACTGATGGCTCTTAAATGCTCACCTGCCTGCCTGATTGCCCCTAACTGCCCTACCCTGAAGGCCTGATCTCGCTCCCAACTTCACTCTTCTGCTGGCCAATTTGGTTCTAATTGGTCGCTTTCTAATCCAGAGTCAAAAGCTCCACTTCCTAGGCAGCCATTGGTTCTTCACAGCACATACATTTGGTTCTGATTGCTTGATTCCTATACCAGTCAGCATCTCCCGGCCAGTCTCTGGGCCTGAT
Organism: Vespertilio murinus; assembly: GCA_963924515.1. Taxonomy (NCBI): domain Eukaryota; kingdom Metazoa; phylum Chordata; class Mammalia; order Chiroptera; family Vespertilionidae; genus Vespertilio; species Vespertilio murinus. Next base: position 161,025,173 of record OZ004709.1, read on the forward strand.
CAGAGAGTTGGGGCTGAAAAGCAGCTCCCAAGGAGGCTGGGAGAGGAAGCCCAGAAAGCTGTTGAAGCTCAGAAAGAAAAAGGAAGAGAGAGAGGCAAGTATTGATTAACAGTTGCCACTGAGACTGCATATCAGACCCCTGCCTTTCTCCCTGGGTCTCAGCCCCCTGGGCAGTCAGTGCTAGATCACCAGGCAACCCAGGATTGACTGAAGGACTTCCAAGTTGGTCAGCCTTAGGTCTTATAGATATTAGCAATCTCTCTTGAGTGGTGTTTTGCCAGAATATATTTCCTCATATAAATCTTATTCATTTGTGTCCTTGCCAAACAGTTGGCTTATTCGCATAAACAGTGACAAAAGCCAAAAAATCTTAAAGACTATCCAGATTTTCTCTTTGTTTCACTGAGAAAGGAGGGTTTAAGAAGTAGTAGCTATTTTATTTAGTTGTTTGTGGCATAGAGTTCCTCTAAGAATTGACAGGTATCAATGTGTGTTTTCAAATTTCAAATTTTTCAAGAACTAACAGATTCAACATATCTGTGAAATATCTATACAAGTTAATGCATTTTACTGAACAAAATGTGGAGTTCTATAGTGCATACATACATTTTAAGTTTGTACCCAAAACTTAATAGATCTGGAATACATTATCTAGGTCTCAATTTCTTCATTTTTTTTCCATAGGAAGAATGGTGGGGCACGGGAGCTGTTAGCAAAAGAAAAGACAAGATTACTTTTAGGCCAGAAGTTCTTCTTTTGGAGAGAAAGGTATGGGTTACGGTTTGGTTCTATCACTTAGATTGTCTGTCTCTTCTTCCTATGGGGCATGAGAGGACTCATGTAACAGATTACTTTATTGGTGTTAACAAGCAAATTCCGGATTCATCGATTAAAATTACATTTCTGGTGATGGTCAAAACTGGTTAGAGTGGGCATTAAGTCTAGGTTTAATATCTTGAGCATTACCACAAGTGATGCCATTTTGGGACATGGTTTTTTCTTGAACATAAGTTAGTGTTCTGAGTTTCTAATATGGAATTGCTATAACAGTTTCTTTCATATATCTACTTAAAAATATTATTGGCTAGAAAGAGAAGAAAGCTTACCAAGTGGAATTTCTTTTTTCCATTACGCTGAATCAATGCTATTTTGGAAACGCTGTTTTGTTGTTGTTTTGTTTTTCTGGAGAGACATAAAAAGTTTCCTGTGCATCTGGCAATTAAATCTTCCCTAAAATAAAGCAGAAAGATTTGCTCCAGTGAAACTGGCTGTAGAGCTGCATGATGTTAAAACATGGGAAATAAATCCTCTCTCTATTTCATCTCCAGCAATTCTCCACACTTGGAAGCAATGGGGAGTCTTCAGGTAAACTTGGAGAGTTATGTAGCTCTCAGATACTTTTATTTCATCTCTTTAAAATAGTATTTCCCTTTGGAAAAGGTTCATAAAGACACAGAGGGAGGGAAAAGTAAGTTTTATTTAGGAAAGTATGCTTTCCCCACCATCTCACAAATGCTGTCTAGTTAAGGTCATATTTCCAAGAAAATATGGTGGATTGTATAGCCTCTTAGGTTACAGAAAAAAAAAAAAACTCAAATGCATGAAAAAGAAAACTTGACAGAATTAATACATTTAATTCAGATTTCACTTTTTTTGCGGGGGGTTATACTTGCTTTGATCAACAATAGGTAATGGTACAATTATTTTATTATACAACCATAGTCTTTTAGTTTTGTCTACAAACTTTGAAGAAGATCAAACTAAAAATGCCCTTAACAATGAGAATAGGATGTTTTTGCAATTTAGAAGGCACACTTTGCATGACAATTCTAAATTTCTTGTTTTAATTTGTAAGTATAGGGAGTTTTAAACTTTCTTTGAATAATAGAAGTATATATATATATATATATATATATATATATATATATATGTGTGTGTGTGTGTGTGTGTGTGTATTGAGAGAGAGAGAGAGAGAGAGAGAGAGAGAGAGAGAGAGAGACTAAGCCTCTTTATAAATTATAAAATTCAAATTAAATCAGAATTTCCAAATACTAACAAATAGTTGCACTTAGGCATTATACTATATGCTCATTTGAAAAAATGTCGGTGCCTTTGTCTTCTAATTGCCTGGAAAGGTTCAGCTCCCCAGGCTTTAGTTTTTGATGAGCTGTGAAGAAGGCTTTTTAATGAGTTGGTAAGTGACATTGATTACCATTAAATCAAGTCAGGCTGAGGAAACAATGCTATACATTTATAGTTTTCTGGATTCCACCAAGGCTTGTGCAAGGGCAGTCTAGCAGCCCCCCCTCCCCATAGAGCACCTAATAATTCTCTTTGGAGAGTACAATAATACAAAAAATATTCTTGGTCATACTTTATTGATATCCTCAAACTGGATCATAATGTAGACAAACTTTAGAGAGAATTAACATGTTGGTGAGATCATGATGAAAGGGACATCACCTCTGGCTTCATTACCATAGCAATTGGTACCAAACACTGCAATTGTATGTTTTTAGCAGCCCAAGCAGTGTTGGGTTGTTCTCTGTAAATTTCATAGAAACTCCTTTCATTTGATTCCCTCAGTCATCCCTTCTATTTAAACTAAAAACAGTACCTGCTCTGAAGGCACCTTTCTAATGGAACACCCATTTCATCCTATATAGTATATTTCCCTTCACAGAGTCATCTGCTTAAAGCAAATTGGGTACGTTGATTCCTTGTTTGACTACACACATTTCTCACTGTTCAGTAAAGATGAGGCAGCACAGGAACCTGCATCTTGGAACCCAAAGACACCAGATATGAAAAAAACACAGCTGGCTCCACCCTGCTGCCCCTCACTGGGATTCCAAGGATGCCAGGTGGCCAGGAGAAAACACTGGATAAGCCCACCAGAAGGCAACCATGCCTCCACTTTTTTGTGGAAAATGTCTAATCTCCCTTCTAACCGCTTGCTTCTAATAACTTGATGTGGAAAATTCCACCAGCCCACTGCTTTTCAAAAAGCCCACTTTTCATGCAAGTCCACTTTGTCCCTCGCTTATAAAAGCAGCCTAGCAGCCGAAACCGGTTTGGCTCAGTGGATAGAGCATCGGCCTGAGTTCGATTCCAGGCCAAGGGCATGTACCTTAGTTGCGGGCACATCCCCAGTAGGGGGTGTGCAAGAGGCAGCTGACGGATGATTCTCTCTCATCGATGTTTCTAACTCTCTATCCCTCTATCTTCCTCTCTGTAAAAAATCAATAAATTATATTTTTTTAAAAATAAATAAAAGCAGTCTAGCAGAGCCAGCCCTGGGTCAATTCATAGGACCTTGTTTTCCTCTGCGCTGCCTCCCTTGTGCTCCAGCATAAGCTTACTAAAGTTTGTCTAGAAAGCTCTCTAGAGTTTGCTGTTGATTTCTATCTTGGGGAACCGGACACTCACAATGCCAGTAACAAAGAGAATTTAATTTTCTTAGTGAGGCATTCAAAACACTTCCCAATCAGATCCCTTTTTATTCCCATTCAAATTCGTATCATTCAAATGTATGTATACTCTAGGTGAACTTCAGCCACTCAGTTTCCGATAGATTTCAGATAAAATAAACTTTTTTTTAGCAGGCTAAATACTACTGTGTTTCTTCATCAGTGAGCAGCAAGTGCTTAAAGATATACGACCGAATGTTGATCCTTTTTAAAAATGAATGTTTATATAATTAAGAATTCTTGATGTTATGATGAGGCCAGTCAGAGAGACTATTTAGGCGGGGGAGGTCATTCAGTGTGGGGTAGAATAGGATATGATTTGCTGAGGCAGAGGCAGGAAATGTTTGCCAAGCCACAGCTGAAGACAAATCCTTGTTTACTGGGATCAATAATAATTTCCTTCTGAGTATATAAGAAAGCTTGGATGGGGCAATAAACAATTCAATTCAAAGAGCAATACAGTACTGAAAGGACCACCAATTCACCTGTGCAATAGCATGGGTACATTTATAGACAATTTGGGATGCTGTTATAGTGCAATGGTGATTGTATTATGTTTATTATTTTGTCATCTAACATTTTTATGAGATTTGTAATCAGTTTATGCGTGCTACTAAAAATATCTAGTGTTCTTAAGCGTGCTACAAATGGGATGCAAAATGTGTGCATCTTTGTTTTTAACTAATCCCTTTGTTATATATAAAAATGACATCTATTCTTATCCCACTAACCCCTCCCTTTCTTTGTTAACCAGTCATCATCTAAAATCCTGTAATGTATATGGCAGGACCTCTCCTGTGGGGGCATGTTATCCAAAATCAATTAGAAATTGAATTATTTCAGGCCCCCTTTGCATACTGGGTCATAATATTAGTTCTATAGAAAATAGAGGCATTCCTGCATCTTAAACCCAGTATCATTAAGGCAGTGCCTACAAAGTCAACATTTACCACAATACACAATCAGTACATTAAAACAGGATGATTCCCTGTAGTCAGGATGAGAGAAATGCCTTCTCTTGTAAGAAGAGTGTAGAATAAATTTATAGATCATATCATTTTATGGTTCTGCAGAAAAAGTACTGCCCCAAGCTCCTTACCTCAAGAGTTTTATTTGTCCATTGATTAGGAGAGGAGAAATATGGTGTGTGTGAGGGGGAGAGAGAGTAGGAGAGGGGAGAAGAGTGAGGGGAGAGAGAGAGAGAGAGAGAGAGAGAGAGAGAGAGAGAGAGAGAAATGGGGCAAACATCTGCTTAGCCTAATACATTCATTCAACAATTATTGAGCACATAATATTTAGCAGGCTTTTCTACATGCAAAAATATATAACCAAGAATAAGACAAAGTCTTATATTTATAACCACATTTAAATTCCTGAAAGGCAGAGGATTCAGGGCATAATGTACAGGTATAAGTAGATGTATAATGAACAGATGCAAAAGAGATACTTCTTTTTATAATATGTGATAAAGTTGGTGATGAGCAAGTCTACATAGAAACAACAAAATGAAATGTGGAGACCCTAGCTAAATGGATGATTATTAGGAAGAAATATATCTGGAATAAACATACTTTTGAACTAATTTTTATTACTTTTTAAAAAAGAGTTAAAGGTCATGATTTAATTAAAGATATATATATATCTTTTGAGTACCAATATTAGTCACAAATTATGCTTGGTGAATACTTCAGTTTTGATATATTCCTGACTGTTATTTTAGTGTAAAACAAACAAACAAAAAAGAATAAAAAGCAAAAACTTGGTAATTATTTTTAAGACGTGCAATTTCTCTGAAGCAATGGAACAAGTACATATTTTTAAATGATATGTAGAGTTACAGATGTAATAAGGAGGAAGCCCCCAAAGAATAACTTTCAACCCTTTATGACCCCAATTTCAGTAGCTTCAAAAATATTGCTATAAGAAGCCAAGAAAGCTCATTTTTACCAGCTTCCCTGGAGACAGTATCTCCAATCAAAATTGATTATTTTTTCCAAGTCATACATCATGCAGATTTGTTAACAGGAAATCTACTATTCACTCATTCCCTTGGCCTATTTCTTGGCAACTGCATTACACTGTACTTAATTTTCAAGTAAATACCATATTAAAAATTAATCAGAGGAAAGAGTAATTTTGAATTTAAAAGTGAAATAAAAGTAAAATAGTGCAACCTAAATCACAAGAACTGTTACCCTGGTATATGTTTTAAGTTTCAAGCCCTGGAAGAAGGGCAGCAGTAAGAAATCTCTCCTTCAGGAATTTAACATTTCAACTAATGGCTCTCCAGTTCAAATTTGGGGGTTCAGGGAAATATTTCTTTGTGGACCCAACAGAATTATTTCCAGCATTTCTACTCTCTTGACATTTGTAGGAAGGCATGAATTAAGTGTGAAATTTTCAGACATATATATATGTTATACACACACATATATACATACTATACATCAAACTGACACAATTTTAAATAAAATATGTTTCTCTCTCATAATGTAATTTTATCATTTATTTTAAACTTAAGATATGTTACAAATATATCTAAAATTAACTTGGAAGTCCAAGATTAAAGTTAGAATTCTCAAAATCTTATCATACCTAGTTATATCTGCAAAAACGTATTTCTAAATAAGGTCACATTTACAGTTTCTGGATGGACATACATTATGGGAGGACACTACTCAAAATGAACATTCTTTCTAAATATATATATTTATTCTTTAAAAGGTGGCAAATATTTCATAAACCCTAATATTCAAACCACTAGAACATTCTGTGAAACAGAGGCATCTAGCAGCTCTGTATAACTTACTCAAGATTTATAGAAAATAGGGGCCTCTAGCCAAATTTTAATATTTCCCTCTTCTGATATGCTAGATTGATCTCTGCCATTCCTAAGATGTATTGAATGACAAGAAAGAGCAAGAGAACAAATAATCTCACAGTAGGTAAGTACCTGATCTGACCTTGAAAACATAAAAGTAATGTATTCTTTTATAATCAATATAATGAGAAACAATAGGATCAAAATAAAAGATCTGAAATTAGAGATAGGTTAAATAGAAAAGGCTTAGAAATATACTTCACACCTCTCCTTTATGCAGCACTACTATTCCTATGATATGCTTGAAAGTTCCAGATTAAGGTTGTGATATTAACTCTTTTATATAAAACTAGTGGCCACATGCATGGAATTCATGCACAGGTAGGGTCCCTAGCAGCTGCTGGTTGATGGCCATGGCCTCTCTTCATTCCGCACTGCCTCCTGGTATTCACATGTCATAACAAGTGATCAAACTCCAGGTCCATCAAACTCTCAAGGGGACACTTTGCATATTGTGTGTGTGTGGGGGGGGGGTGTCCCCTTACCCAGGCCTGCACCCTCTCTGATCCAGGACCACTTGGGGGGCATCCAACTGCCAGTTTAGGCCCAATCTCTAGCATCACATGAAATAGTAAATCAAGAATTAAAGAGAACCAGTAAATATTAAAAATACATAAGTTGGACTTTATTACAATCAAGAACTTTTGTGACATATACTGCTTAAAGCGTAAAAAAAATCAAGAAACTGACTGCTATAAATATTTTCAAAAAGACGATAAAGCTATTGTATAAAAGTGCTCTTAAAACACAGTAATAAGAAAATAAACCAATTTAAAAGTGGGTGAAGATCTCTAAAGAACCCTCAACAAAGAAGATATACATATGACAAATAATCATGTGAAAATTCTCAGCATCACTTGTCACTAGAGAATTACTAATTAAAGCAAAAACAAGATACCATTACACACTTATTAGAATGGCTCAAATTTTTTAAAAAAGGGAGAGAGAGAATGATAACTGGCAAGTGGCATCTGCAATAAGGCAAATTAGGAAGCTCCAGGCCCTCATTTCCCCCCACAGAGACACCAAATTAACAATGACATAAGGACCCAGAGAGCTCTGTGAGAACTCTAGAAACCAGTTAAGATGTTGCGGCAACCAAACAAATGCCTAGTCAAGAAAAACAAATAAAATCAAAGCACTACACCTTAAGAAAAATATTTATGAATGGAAAATATAGCATATAATAAAAAGGAAAACAAAAATTATGCCCCAAACTTAAGGAAATTTAGTGGCATTTTGCTCCTCTTACTCCTATCACCTACTCAGAGCAGTGCAGACTATGAGGAGGAATCTGTCCAACTCTCAGGAGTAGGGCAGCATGATGTACTGTGTATCTTGCTAGAGTCAGAACAGGAGATTATGAGTCCTTGGACTTAACCCAAATGTGAAATCAATGATAGTGGTTAGCTGGAACTGGCAGGCTTGCTTATGAACTGGGTGTGTGCAATTCAAGATCATTCAATGAGATGCATAAGAATAAAAGAGACACATGTTGGCTGAGCATTAATAAAGATATTTGTGAAATAAGTATTAGACATGTACAAATGCAGGGTCAAACTGGCAGTGGACATAGGTATAATTTTACAGGTCAGGGTAGAGAATGAGCATATATATGTAAACATAAAAGAAATCTTTAATGACAGTGAGCAAACTAGATGAAATTGTCTGTGCAATAAGTGACATATAGAAAACCAATGTTCTGAGGAATGAGCTCTTGAGCCTTCCAGCAATTTTATGTTTGAACCAACAAAGTAGCCTGAGAAAGTGCAGCCAGAGAGGTAAGAAGAAAATGAAGTCAAGGGAAAAGAGGATATCAAGGTGGGAAAATGGATTTATTCTGTCCACTGCTGAGGAAAAGTTTAGAAAAACGAATATTGAAAACATACTTTGGATTCACTAAAATTGGCATAATTTATAACCCTTACAGAGCTCTTTTGGTAGAATGTGGGAAATATGAACCGGGTTATATTGTAATCAAGGTCAACTGAGAGGAGTAAAAATGTATAGAGCACTTGGATATAACTGTAGAAGTCTCATTCTATTCACAGGGACAGAGTTCTGTCTGGGTGATAACTGGATGGTGATGTGAGGTTAAATGAGGGATGTATTATTGTCTTGGTTTGTTTTTGTTTTTATAAAATGGATAATCTTATAGATTAATGATTTGGCAATAGAAATGATTCAGTAGAAAGGAAAAATAGGTTAATATGAAAAAATTAAATTATTTCAAAAAGAAAGAATAAATTGAATAAATGGGAGAAGAGTGACAATATTCACAGAAACAGGAGGTAAGGCCCAGGACGCAGATTCAGGTGTGGCTAGTTATGGCAGAATGTGGAACATCTCTTCCAATTGCCCATATTTTCTTGAAAGAATCCAGGGTAACCATGCCTGCGGATGATGGAGGTTGGAGATGGTTTTAGAAGTTTGAAGAGGAAACAAAAGTTAGGAGAGTGAATTAATTAAGGAAACTAATATCATAATCAGGAATTAGAAGGAAATTTTGAAATTTAAGATAACAAATTTAGTGAGATGGTAAATATCATTATGATGTCTATGTGGTGTAGCAATAACTTAAACTTAAAAGATGGTTGAGCCTTGGCCAGCATCGCTCAGTGGTAGAACATCAATCTATGAACCAGGAGGTTAAGGTTTGATTCCCAGTCAGGTCACATGACAGGACAGTGGCTTGATCTCCAATAAGGGGCATGCAGATGGTGGCCAATCAATGATTCTGTCTCAGCACTGATATATATATCTTCCTCTTCCTACCTCTCTCTGAGGTCAGTTAAAAAAAGGTCAGTTCTTATGTTTAGTTTAGGTACTTGTAGTTGCAAATTTAAAAAAACAATAATCATGAATTTTCTATAATAAATGCTAAAATATATATAATGGTGATTGATCGAATTTATGTCCGGGTCTTGGAGGAAGGAAGAAAGGAAGGAAAAAGGATGGTTTTAAATAGTAGCATTTTGGAATATCTTTCTGAGTGTGCTTTTGTATATTATACTGAACTTGGGGATTTAGACTTTTGAAAGCATGGAAACATTATATTCATCAATAAAAATGACAAGACAAAATAGATAACTTCAGTTCAAAGTTTGGAGAACTTCAACAAGTGCTCAATTCACTGTGGTATATTATCCTAAATGACAGTAAATGGCATTTCATTCTAGTATGGGAATGCTACCATCAACACTGAAATTAATCAAACTTCCTTGATTAATCAAAATTATATATTACCACCCTGATTGCAATCACCTATCAAAGAATCATTTTAAATAGTAATTTGTATAACACGTAATCAGCACCAATGAACCAAAAGCTGGAAATCTGTGCACATAAAAAAAAAAAAGAGCTAGTTGATAATCACCCATTTCCCTCAACAACCCCCCCCCTCAAAAAAATACAACCTGAATGATGGAAAGGGATGGCCTAGTTCAGGATTTCTAATTGCACTTCACCCAAGAATGGAACCCGTATAATCACTTTATCAAACCAAAGGTAATGGCACTGAACAACATATGTCTATTCCACTTATACATAGTTAAGTTGTCACTTTACATAGTTAAATTTGCAAGAACAAAGCTGTCTTTATTATAATTTCTGAGTGGCTCTAATTTTATAATGTTCATATGTCATTAAAACATGTTAAACAAAAAAAATCTTATGTATTTGGAATGATTGAAAATAAGGGTCTCTTTCAACCGAGAGATTTCATTAAAGCATAGTTCAATACAGCTAAAAGAGTCTTGATCTTGCTCACATATGGTCTGTTTGTCTAACACTATCGTATAGCTTCCTTTTGCTTAATTCACTTCACCTATTTATCTGAGTTAAACTAGTTCTTATAAGAATTCATCTTATTTTTTTTAAAAAAATGTTTTTATTGATTTTTTACAGAGAGGAAGAGAGAGGGACAGAGAGCTAGAACCATCGATGAGAGAGAAACATCAACCAACTGCCTCCTGCACACCCCCCACTGGGGATGGCCTGCAACCAATGTACATGCCCTTGACCAGAATCGAACCTAGGACCCCTCAGTCCACAGGCTGACACTCTTTCCAATGAGCCAAACTGGTTCCGGCAAGAATTCATCTTATTTTAATGACAGCAATATGATACAGTGGAAAATGCTCTTGGCCAGCTACAACTAATGCAAATCAAGCTCAAACCTTGCCATCAACAAGTTCAGTGACCTTTTCAAGTAATATTAACCCTTTGGTTCTCAGTTACAAAGTTAAAAGCTCTCCTCCAGCCTGCCCTCAATGGCTCAGTGGTTGAGCATTGACCTATGAACCAGGAGGTCATGGTTTGATTCCCTGCCAGGGAAAATAGCCAGCTGCTGGCTTGATCCCCAGTAGGCTGTGTGTGGGATGCAGCCAATCAATGATTCTCTCTTATCACTGATGTTTCCATCTCTCTCTCTCTCTCTCTCTCCCTTCCTCTCTGAAATCGTTAACAATATATTTTTTAAAAAGCACTACTCCATAATTCCTAACGAATACATTAGTTCACAATATGAAATGCAAAATAATATTTGTTTTAATACCAAAACTGTTTAAAAATCAAATATACGTTTACCTGTTTGTTTAGATTATTCCACCTATACATAATCTCTGTTATGAAAGATTTTGTTTCTTTCAAGACTGGCTATCTATCATAGGCTGTTGTCTCCTCTCATTAAATGCATCCCTATAGAAATTAACAAAGAGAAAAGAATTATGGATACCAGGACTTAATAGATTGAACAGATTGGAGTCCATCTTGAACCTGTTATGTGTGTTAGGTGGTGTGGACAGGTAGGTGGTGGTGGCCATTTGGAGCAGATGGAGGTTTGAGGGAAAAAGAGTTGGATTGAAGGAAAACTATTATGTTCTGCTCTTGTCTCTTGCCTCTGTTTATTTGGGAAGATCACTGCATGCTTCCTCACCAGAGAAATCACCAGCAATAGCCCAGTTGCTTTACTGACAATGGCTGAATACTATCGGGGCAACACAAGGGACTTTTTGGGAGAGTCGTTGATGAAGACTCTTGTGAGTTGACTGTTCTTCCCTAGAAAGATACTTCTTCATCCTCTAACCTTCTTTACCCTGGAGAGACTGGATTCTCCCAATGATGCTTCTCCTTAAAAGATGCATGCAGGGTGAGGTATGTATAGAATAAGCCATGTGGAAAGAAATTACTATTTTTTCTCTCTACATAGAATGATAGCTATTTCTTAAACTCAGTTACTTGCTTTCTAAGAACCATAAGGAATCATACACTTCCCTGTCTCTGAGATGCTTTTTTTTTTATGTAGACATAAAAGCTAAAGCTACAGTTTGAAGGAATGTTCATTCATTTACTTAATATTTATTAGACATCTTATACAGTTACTAAGTTAGATATAGACAATATAAATAAAAAAGGAGTTTCCAACCTATAAGAATTCACAGTAGGGCAATTTCAATACAATGCAGGCTCATGTATGTATGTATGTATGTATGTATGTATGTATATATAGGAAACGATATAGTGTACATAGGGTTTGGCACTGTTTGAAGTTCCAGGCATCTACTCTGGGGGTGGAGAGGGGAGCTTGTATGTATCTTCATTTCCAAATTGGGGACATATAGCAGGTGTTGGTGAATAACAATTCCATTATTCAAAAATATTTTGACTAACCTTGACTATTACTTTTTGCATTTTTTTTTTTTTTGGTCAAAGTGTCTTCAGTCAGAGAGCAGTTCTTTTAAAGACATTCTAAATATATTCAGTTAATCTAACGATATTTGGGCAGAGAACTGTGACAGGCCAAATTACATTTTATGTTTCAATTTTTAGGTTATTAATTAATGTTTCAAGTTTTGGTGTATTTAGTTCACAATTTGGAAAATGGTAACCTGAATAAGTTCAGGGGTGTTTCACAATTATATAATTATATGAAAAATCAAGGAAATATTATTTTGAAAATATCTAAGAATGTATCATAAATTTTAGAAATCTATCATTTTTACCCAATTAAATTAAATAGCATATAACAGCAGTTTTGTTTAAATGTTAATTGGAAACTCCTAAAAGTTGCATAATGGAAGTTAGAAATATTTCATTACAAAGGAATTCATAAAACTCTGGCTTATTTTCCACTTTCATTTATATCATTTTTAATGCCTCTTGAAATAAGTATTGAATATGTTCAAAAAGCAACCCAGAAACATAAATGGTTTGATTTAAGTCCATAAAATCTAAATGGTACTTTTTTGAAATTCTATGTGAGAATTTTTACTTTACCTATCTCATGATTTGTGCTATTTTTGACAGGCATTGCTTATATTATATATGTAAAATTTTGCTATTAGCTCTAATCATTTCTCTTACCTCCTAAATGCATTATTCAATGTCATTCTTCCTCCCCTAACTATATCAATTTGTAGAACAGCGTTGAAATCAACATTACCAACATGCTGCCTAGCCACAGCTATAGAGTACATTATATATTGGATCATTAATGCATCAACCCACAAGAAGCATTTTCAATAAGTAGGAAATATATGGTGGGTCTTTTCATGTGTAAAATCAGTGAATATATTTCTCCAATTAAACAAAGGAAATCGATTCAGATCTTTGTCCTCAACCCTTCTTTCTGTGTGTACAGTCTTGGTTAGCCCATTCTAGAATTACTAAGTCATGATTCTGAGGTGTGTGGGTTTTGTTTTGTTTTGTTTTGTTTTGTTTTGTTTTGTTTTGTTTTACAGAGGTTTGCTTGTGATTGTGACCCACATGTACTCCATAGAATCAGGATCAAAACCAGGAGAGAGCAGGAAAGAGAGACAGAATAGTATGTTTAAAACAGTGATTCTCAACCTGTGGATTGTGACCCTTTGGGGGTTGAATGGCCCTTTCACAGGGGTCGCCTAAGACATCCTGCATAAGAGACATTTTGATTACAATTCATAACAATAGCAAAATTATAGTTATGAAGTGCCAACGGAAATAATTTTATGGTTGGGGGTCACCATAACATGAAGAACTTATGAAAGGGTCACGGCTTTAGGAAGATTGAGAACCACCGGTTTAAAGGATTTGAAAGCTAAAGAAGAGTAAGCAGAAATATTTTATATTAAAGATGGCAAAGTATGGAGTGATGGTAGAAGAAGAGATCAGAATGGCTAGAACATATCTCTCTTCCATTTGGAAATCCCAATTTAATTCTTCCCACAACATATATTGACAGTCTATTTTGTGTTTGGCTTTGTGTTGCAAGTCCATGCTCAACATAGCATGTTTCTCAGCTTTTACATCTAATCAGGCTTCTTTTTGGCACATCCAAATTTCCAGCGTTGGGGCCAGTATTAAGTAAAATCAGGATTACCGTATTTGCCGGCATATAAGACGACTTTTTGGCCCTGAAAATTATGCCTCCAAGTGGGGGGTAGTCTTATACGGCGAGTATATAACAAACTCTGTATTTTTAGTGGAGATGTTAGGGCATCGTCTTATACGCCGGCAAATACATATTTTTCAGGGCCAAAAAATCGTCTTATATGCCGGCAAATACGGTACTTGAACACAGCACGGAATACCAGGACAGTGCATGAGATAATCGAGATGGCTACTAAGTATCTAAGTGGTGGGTAGCAGATATAGCATGGATATAGTGGATAAAAGGATGATTCATGTCCAGGATGGGACAGAGAAGAATGGCTAGAGGTGACATCATGCCACTCAGTGTGCAATTTAAAACTTTTAAATTGCTACTTTATGAAGTTTTCTATTTAATACTTGCAGTTGAGCATTGATAACTGAAAATGCAGAAAGTGAAACTAGTGATTATGGGGGGACTAAAAATATGTTATTTGCATATTTCCTCATTTTCAAGAGCATACTTTAAAACCTCATGAAATCCCTATAGCTCAGTTCATGTTTAGAGATGGATGAGAAGTCCCTTGACTATCGAAACCCCTTGATTTCATGGATCACCTATCTGCTTCCCTCTCTTCATTCTTTTCCCCCTGAGAGAAGCTACATTGCTATGCAACAACAAATACTTCAACATGTCCCAGTTCCCAAGAAAAGTCTGCTTTCCCCTAGGAATCGTCAAATGAATATTTCCCCCCATTGTTTTCCTCAAGTCAGAAAGAACGATTTTTAAAACACCTCTTGGGTTGTGTTATAGTTTCCTAGCTTCTCACCCAATATACCCATTAATAATAAATAACTTCTGCTAGATTCACAGGTGAATAAGACCATAGTTGCTGCATCTTCTATTCTTTAAGCAATGATTTCCATAAATACAGAGATATCTGAATTGTGTTATCTTGAGAATACAAGACTATGGGGAATAGAAACCAAATAAATATTTAAGTAGTCAACATCAATAGAAGTTACAAAACTCAGAATTCTCATTTCTCCATGGTAGTACTGCTCAAACTATGTGGTAAAGGGCCATTTAAAAAAGTATATTCTATCTTTAATGGACAAAAACAGTGTCCTCCAACACCAGTGCTACATACCCCTCAACAGGAGACTTTGAAAACAGCTGAATTATTCTGTACTTGTTCTGCAGTAAGAATTCTCTGATATACAGCAATGACATATTTTTATAACTTTTCTATATGCTCTATAATTTTTTTTCTCCTTGTCTTACATGGACCAGCAAAGTAAAATTCACAAAGAGGCGCCATGCTAAGAACGATACTTTGACTAGCAGTGTTAAAGGAAGCTATTGGAAATATTCCTTGAAGAAGTAAAAAGCAGTCTCATTTCTATTGGGATAAGAGTTCATGCATAAGAAGTTCACTGACAAAGTAAGCCCTTTTCATGTTGTAATAAAGAGACAAAGGCTGCTCCTATTTTCCAGGTTTCTGTCTGGCCACCATGCAAAAAAACAGTTACGTTTTCCACGTGACTGAAACATAGATCAACTGTTGTTATGTAGGAGGTAGTCTATCAATGATTCTCTTTCATCATTGATGTTCCTATCTCTCTCTCCCTCTCCCTTTTTATCTAATATCAATAAAATATATTTTTAAAAGCCCCTGATAGAAGAAATCAACAGAGGGTTATAAACTTTCTTGCGTTACTCAGTAATATATAGTCTTTGACCATCACTTAACTTCACTGGACTACACATTTGTAAAATAAGCTGATAAGTCAGATTGTATTTTCAGCAAGTCCATTTTGTGCCTAAAATTATAATTATTGCCCCTTTAAAATGTATAGATCCCAAGCTTCAATTATGATAAGAAAGTTCTCATGTCAAAAATAAATTAATCACAACTTCTACATTCTTTTCTGGAATCTTCCCAAAATAACCTACCATTGATGGAAGTATTTTAAAAAAACAGAACAAAATAGAAAATACTGTATATTAGTATAAGCTTAGGAATTTAATAAAATATTGAACAAAATATAAAAGTTTCTTTTTTTGTAATGTTTTCTTTTTAAAAATATATATTTTATTGATTTTTTACAGAGAGGAAAAGAGAGGGATAGAGAGTTAGAAACATTGATGAAATAGAAACATCGATCAGCTGCCTCCTGCACACACCCTACTGGGATGTGCCTGCAACCAAGGTACCTTACCTCAACCAGAATTGAACCTGGGATCCTTCATTCAGCAGGTCAATTCTCTGAGCCAAACAAGTTAGGGCTAAAAAAGTTTCTTGATTAGAATTATAAATTGTATTTGAATCACTTAAATCAAGTAGATGGACACAGCACTCTTCAAAAGTTAGAATTTTGCTTTTAATATATTTAAAACTAGATCATATTTAATATTTTACTAGAGAATTACAGTACAATAAATGGGGCTGCTGAAACATGTATACTTATTATATTCTGTCAACTTGCATTAGGGGGTATCAATTCTACACATTGTTTTTCTTTAAAAAAATTGTAATTATTGATTTTAGTGAGAGAGGAAGGGAGAGGAGGGGATAGAGGAAGAAAGAGAGAGGGAGAGGGAGAGATGATAATTTGCTGTTCTACTTACTTTTATGCATTCACTGGTTGATTCTTATATGTGCCCTGATTGGAGCCACGACCTAGGTGTGTCAGGACAACACTTTAACCAACTAGGCTATATGGCCATGACCTACAACTTGCCTTTAAGAAGAAACATTAAATGAGACAGAGGGGGAGGAAATCTAGTTGAATATAACTCTGAGAGAATTTTGAAAGTTGAAGGTATTACTATAGTAGAAATTGCTGTCAAGTCTGGGAGAAAAATACTTCCTGTGAACACTAAAGCCATTAGGGACTCCAAGGTCCTTTATGTTGAGCCAAGAGCAAGTGAAGGAGAAAATACTTTGGAAGCGCTGTTGGGAATTGTCCAAAAGGAATTGGAAGAGAATTTTGTGCTTGTCCACAAAAAGTGATGAAGTTGAAAAATAGATGGAAAAATTCAATGAGGGTGTGGAAAGATGATTTCTTAAGCATTTTGTTGGCATAAAATAATAAATTCAATAGTCAGAATGATGCAAAGCTGAGTTTCAACCCACATATATTTGGTCTATGTCTTCTAAAAGTAGATAATTCTAAAACATTCTAAGGGGACAATTTATAAAATTCCTGAGATGTTCTTTGAAGAGCAGGTCATCTGCAATCTTATCTACTCCCATTGTGATTTTGTTTTTTGTCCCATTGATTTGCTCAACAGTTAAACCTAATGGAAAATTCCAGTAAGAATATCCTATTAATGAGTGAGTGTAGTTCAAACAATTTTGACTATAGTCTCTCTCAGAGAAGCCTATGAAAATAATGGCTAAGTTTGCCTATGGAAAACTTTTATATCCTATCTAATAAAAGAGAAACATTCAAATTGACCATCACTCTGCTACAACCACCAGCCAATAAGAGCGAGTATGCAAATTAACCCAACTAAGATGGCAGTGGCCATGGAGCTGGAGCAAGCAGGAGGCTTGGGCTGCCCCTGGTGATGGAAGAAGCCAAGATTCCCACCCAGCCATGGCCTTCTCTCAAGGAGGGTTTGAGAGCTTGGGTTTTCTGGGGCAACTCAGGCTACCAGCTGGCCCTGGCTTCTGCTCAAGGCTACAAAGTTTCAATTATAGAATACAAATAAATTTCAGATATCAGCTTCTACTTGGTCAAGGCCTCCACTTGGGTTTCCAGGGGGCATGGCCAGCCTGCAAACCACCACAGGTCCCTTACTTAGGCAGCCGCACACCCCAAGGGAACCCCCACCCTGATCTGAGACACTCTTCAGGGAAAACCAGCCAGCCCCCACCTGTGCACCATGTCTCTATACTATCTAATGAAAGTAATGGGCAAATTGACTGTCAATCCAACACACAAGATGGCTGACCCATGTAGTCAAAGACGGCTGCCCCCATGTGGACACAAGATGGCTGCCACAAGATGGCCAGCAGGGAAGGGTAGTTGGGAGGTACCAGGCCTGCAAGGGAGGGCAGTTGGGGGCAATTGGGCTGGCAAGGGAGCAGTTAGGCATCAATCAGGCTGGCAGGAGAGTAGTTAGTGATCAGGCTGGCAGGCAGAAGTGGTTAGGGGAAAATAGGAAGGCAGGCAGACCAGCAGTTGGGAGCCCGCAGTCCTAGATAGTAAGTGGAATGTCCAACTGCCCATTTAGGCCCGATCCCAGGGGGGTGTCCCACTGCACATTTAGGTAGGCTCAGGCCTAAATGGGCAGTCAGACATCCCTCAAGGGGTTCCAAATTGGAGAGGGTGCATGCTTGGCTGAGAGACACCGCCCCCCCCCATGTGCCTGGATTTCATGCATAAGGCCTCTAGTATATTATAGAGTCCATGATTCATCTAGTTAATTATTAGAATTTCTCAGGGGGACTGGGGGGAAGCACTCTTAAAGAGTTCCTTGAATAAGCCATTTAAATATCATCATTGAATTTCCAGCCAAACTCTTAATTGTATGATATCTCAAAATGATATATACCTATTAAAATGACACACATTAACACAGTTCTTACAAATTTAGATACATGTTTTATGTGGTTGTTCTTTCAATCAAATGTACCTTAAACATGGTATAAATAAGCACATGAATCATTCACTAGAGAATGTGTTATATCTATCTCCCTTTTCAATTATTGATATGCAAGCTTTTCATTTTTCTCTTGTTCTTTTCTTGATTAAATTTATTGTATTCAAAACTTCTAGAAAAACCTTTCTTGAACTACATTTTCATGTTGGCATTTACCTATTCAAAGTGTAAAATAGATTAAATCTTTGAAGATATATTAAATCCAAGTTCCAATATAATTCAATATATAAATATATATAATCATGTTCTACATGCTTAGACTTGGTCCTCTATGCCCCTTTGTTATCTATTCTGGTGAAATGCCCCACACCCCAAGATTTCAATTTCTTCAGCCCTGACAATGCACACCAACCAATCAAACATACCAACTTGCTCTTTTTTTCTTAAAGAAATTGAACCATGGTTAACTTCATATTTAATCTTTGCACTGTATTCTGTACAGAAATAAGCTTTAAATAAGTCAAATGGTAAATCTCTCAGGAACTCTTACATATGTTTAAATGATTTAAATTAAAGACAAATTAATAAAACTCTGACATCTAGAGATTATATAAGGCAAGCTGCTTTTAATTTTTTTAGTAAAAAGAGGGAGAGAGAGATAGAAACATCTATGATAAGAGAGAATCATTGATTGGCAGCCTCCTGCTAGCCTTACACAGGGGATTGAGTCTGCAACCCAGGAATGTGCCCTGACTGGGAATCAAACTGTAACCTCCTGGTTCATGGGTCAATGCTCACCCACTGAGACATGTGGGCTGGGTGAGCTGCTTTTATCAATGCCTGTTTACAAGGGAGTAATTTCTCATTTTTGAGGGTTTTCTATAACAAGCTCTACTTGGGACTTGATTATTATGCTTTAATCCTTAAAAACATCCTATCAGACAGACATTAGCATTCATTATTTAAAATAAATGACAAAGCTAGAATTTAAACCATTATCTACCTTGTCATAAAAACAATGCTGTTTTTCCCACCATGCCACATGAATTTCTCAGATGTTTGTGCTGGACAAAGTATCCTATGCACATTATATAATGTTAATATGCTTATAGTGTAGGTTACAAAATCATCTTAAGTGTATTGAACAGAACATATTTGACAGCAGAAATCATTACATTTATATATCTCCATATGCTGCAGTGAAAACTAATTCTTAGCTGATATGCTCACATTTTGTACAAATTATTTTTATAGTAGTGAGGGAATCCTGCTTCACTTGTTTTGCCTCCCATCACCCAGCATAACCCACATATTTGGCAAATTGCATGCCTTGTATGACTTATCTAACCATCATTTCCTATATCAAGTGGATCTCTTTTCTATCATAAAAGATATGGAGAGAATTTTCCCCAGAGAGTGAGAGAGGGGGAGGGGTAGGCTTATTTTGCTTTCCTACATTCTCTATCCTTTTAGTAAGGGCCGAGATATCACATGCAATATTTGTTGTTTTTTGTTTTGTTTTTTATCCTCACCCGATGATATTTTTCCATTGATATTTGTTTTAGAGAATGAAAGGGGGGGGGAGAGTCAGAGAGAAATATCAATGTGATTGGCTCCTTCAGGGCCAGTGATCAAGCCTGCAACCTCGATAAGTACCTTTGTCCAGAATCCAACCTGGGACTCTTTAGTCCATGGGCTGATGCTCTATCCACTGAGCCAAACCTACTAGGGCTTGCATTCCATATCTGAAACACTGATTTGACACCAATTAAGGAGGTCAGAGCAGCAACAAACCTATTCTTTCCTTTTGACTTAACCACTTCTTCCTCCAGGGGGAGGGGGAGGTCATTTTAGAAACAATCACCCCACATGCTCATCTTGACAAAAATGCAAATGGTCATTGTGAGTAACAGTCCTCCCAAATCTGAAGAAATTCTAAAACTGATTCACACAGATAGACTGGTAAAATTTGTTCAGGATATGGCCCAGATCAGCATATATTTTCTTAGCAAAGTTTGCATTGGTTGGGGCTCTAATGGTGGTCTGCAGTAATCTCTGTTTCCTGGTGTTCACGTGGATTCATAATGTCCTTCACTTGGTTGGAATTATTTACTCATATCAGACAAGCAGTTGAGGAAAGAAATAAGGTATTGTCTGACATATATATATATATATATATATATATATATATATATATATATATATATATGACTAGAGGCTCAGTGCACAAAATTTATGCATGGGTGGGGGGTTGTCCCTCAGCCCAGCCTGCACCCTCTCCAATTTGGGACCCCTCAAGGGATGTTGGACTGCCCCTCCATTTACCAGGATAGGGCCATGGGGTGTGGCCAACCTGGTGAGGAGCTGATGGCTATTTTCAGGTTGGCCACGCACCCCTGTGACCAAAGCTCCCAGCCCCTCCCTTTTATCTTTTTTCAGTGCTTCCTTGAGTGGAGACCAGGGCCTGCTGGAAGCAGATATCTGAGATTTATTTATCTTCTATAATTGAATCTTTGTAATCTTGAGTGGAGGCCAGGGCTGGCCAGGGGAGTGGGAAACTTGACTTCCTCCATCACTGGGACATTACAAACCTTCTGCTTGCTCCAGTTCTGTGGCCACCGCCATCTTTGTTGGGTTAACTTGTATACTCACACCTGATTGGCTGGTGGGTGTAGCCGAGTGATGGTCAATTTGCATGTTTCTCTTTTATTAGTGTAGATAATGGTTTTCTTCTTTTTAAAAAATATATTATATTGATTTTTTACAGAGAGGAAGAGAGAGGGATAGAGAGTTAGAAACATCAATGAGAGAAAATCATCGACCAGCTGCCTTTTGCACACCCCCTACTGAGGATGTGCCCACAACCATGGTACATGCCCTTGACCGGAATGGAACCTGGGACCTTTCAGTCCTCAGGCCAACGCTGTATTCACTGAGCCAAACTGGTTTCGGCAATGGTTTTCTTCTTGAACAGTCTTAGTCTCTCTTTGATTATTTATTCTGGGGAAGCTAGCTGTCATGTCACAAGGCATCCCTGAGTAGAGGTCCACACAAGAGAGTTTGCAAGGGGGTCTTCAGAATATTGCCAGTAACTTAAAGGAAGAGTTGGAGGCAGATCCTTTAGCCTCAGTTGTCTCTTGAGGTGCCTCTATCTCAGCCAACAACTTGACTGCAACCACAGCTGAAAGCTTGAGTCACAGACACCCAAAAACCTGCACTCAGATTCTTGGTCAAGGAAACTGTGAGGTAACAAAACAGTTGCTCTTTTAAGCCACTAAATATAGGAAATATTTGCTACATAGGATAGATAACAAGGCTAGATTTTAGGTATTTGATTACAAAAAGAATACCTAAAAATATGGGAGTAACTTTGGAACTAGAAAGTTTTGTTATCTGTAGCACAGTGATGCTAGGATACATTCCTGCTGCCACTACCACTCACCCAAATGTAGATGTCCCTGACCATGACTGAACTGCAATTCTGAGCCAGCCAGCTGCTACCCCTGTGCTGAGGCACACAACCCATCTCACCCCACTTCAGCCTATAATGCATGACACCAGGCCACCCCCGCCAACCTTGTATAGATGCCTTTCAAACCCTACTTCCATCCCAGAGACCTGTGCTCCTCAGCCTCCCTATATCCTCTCACTCTGCTTGGGCTCTGACTCCCCGTGCCAAGCCGATGCTGCATCCAGTGTGCCCAAAGCTGGCATACACTTCACTTCATTTGTGCTTGATTTGAAGTCATCTGACTCCACTTCATTGTTTGGGCCATAGTCAATCTGAAACTTCTTTCTCTAGCCTTCTATCTCCTTATCTATGTAAAATATATATTCTTAAAATTTCATTTCTGGTTAGTTCTTAGATCTAGTTCCAGGAAATTCAGCATGTCGTCATTAGAGAGGAAAATAAAAAAAATTAAGAAACACACACACACACACACACACACACACACACACACACAAAGCTGAAGAAAAGGAAAGTCATTTAATATTATTTTTAAATTACTTTTTAAAATGTCATAATTTCTCAGCTTATTTGCAGTCCCCAGGCATTGTTAATGTCCATGAATGCTAATTAACACTAAACTGCTTACCACAATGTTTTTCTAGCAGGCAACCTCAAAGTGTCCCATTATTCTGATTAAATATTTATTGAACTTGAAGAGTGTCCTCAGCACTGTAAAGAAGGCACGGGAAAAGTTTCCACTTCAAAGACATTCTTGTGCTCAAAAGTACATCAAGGCAAGGTTATGAACTTGGGATTTTATTTTTCTCAAATTCTACTATACTCAATGGTACTTTTAATACATTATCTTTATTATTTTATTACCGTATTTGCTGGCGTATAAGACGATTTTTTGGCCCTGAAAAATATGCCTCCAAGTGGGGGGTAGTCTTATACGGCAAGTATATAACAAACTATGTATTTTTAGTGGAAATGTTAGGGGGTCGTCTTATACGCCCAGTAGTCTTATACGCTGGCAAATACGGTAAGTAAAATACTATTTAAGGGGTCTCATTTATTTATAAATTTTTAATTAAAAAATAAGCAGTGTCTATTGGACAAACCTTTCTTGAGAGAAATTTGACAATGGCCCCTAATTACACAAAATCTGTCTATATCCTTTGACCTGCTTTATTGAAATCTGCTTTATTACATGAAAGAGTTTAATTGCTATATTGGTACATCTCTATACCAAGGATTTTCAACATTATTGTTTGAGCTTGAGTATTCCTTGTTGTTAGTATTCCTTGGGGCTGTCTCACACTTTCTAGGATGTTCTACCCATCCGATTCTAATATAATCATCCTCCAACCATCCTCAGTTATATAAGCAATAATGTCAGATATCCCCCCACAAGGCAAAATGCTCTAACTCATACTGAGAACCACCATTTTAAAACTATGAAATTAGAGAATGGTTTGGACCATTAGAGTACATTATATATTATTTTCATGTAAGATATTTCATTTTATAGAAACCTGTGAATAACAGGAATCAGAAATACAAAGCACTCTATGGAGTATGTCGTTAGGTGGGTGGAAATCACCAGTGGAGGCTGTAGTAAACTAAGGAACTCATGACATGCACTCCAATGAAACAGGGGCTGCTGCCCTACAGTGTTATTGTCAAGTATTGCAAGACTCAAATTCAGATCCAATGTTACCAATTCCTACCCCACCCCCCGCCAAAAAAAAGCATACATCTGATGATGCCAATTGTTTAAATATTGGGAATTAATTTATTTTAAGGAAAATATTTTCAAATATATATATATATATATATATATATATATATATATATATATATATTTAATTTTATGTATATATATAATTTTAGATTCTTAGTTTACATCCTCTGTTATACTATTAAGTAATAAAACAAATACAAAATTATACATATATTTATAAAATTTGCCTGAATTATGTAATATATTTCGATATCTGTAAATATTTATAAACATATATGTCTATATCCATAACTATATTTTATCCATAGATCTAGAGCCATCTCTCTCTATATATATATCTATATATCTCTCTATCTCTATATAGCTATATTCTCTATGTTTATGGCTATGTCTATATCTATATCTGTATCATCTATCTATCTATAAATATAGATCTATATATATATATATATATATATATATATATATATATGCATAGCTATGTAGATCTATAGTTATATTAAATATACTGGAAGGATATCAAAGTGTTTAACATGTGTTCCCATTTATGGGTGTTATTTTCATGACAATAGTAATGATTGCTGATGCATTTTTTATTAATCTGGAGCTTTCATGGTGAATTTTGTGGAGAGAACATCTGTTTCAGTGCAGATGACATAGAGAAGTGGAGGTTTGGGAAGCAGAGAGAGACCAGTAAAAGGAATCCCTCAATTTTCATGAGAGCGTAAACTTTGTTGGCACTGTGCCTTTTCCATCATCTGACAGTTGAAAGCCAGGAAATGTAGGAAATGGCAATTATCATCTACATGAAGGAAAATGAGCAGGTCTGTAACAGCCGCCCAAGGCTTATCTCTATTATAGCCAAATATTAACAGAGATGCCATCCTGGTCTTTGTGTCCCGGAGTCTGAGGGAAGCAAATAACTTCAGGTACAAGAAGGTGCAAAAAGAAACAGAGGAACCAGCTCATATAATGCATGCCAAATAAAATTCTTATTAAAGTAATGTGGTTCAGAGTCCTTTCAACAACTATAAAATTTTAATTCTATGGGAAAAGGAGCCAAATTGAGGATGGGGAAAAAATAAATTATCCCAAAGAGTCAATGTTCCAGAAGATGGAGGCAAAATAAAATCACCTAGAATTCATGATTAAAAAAACCAAAAAACCCAAATCCTGGTAAAAATACCAACCACAGAGACATCTGCCACTTTATGTGGGAGTTACTACCCTCCTTAAAGACCCCTTGGGATCCACAGAGCAGGTCCCTCCTTCATGAAAGTCCCACTTCATTTAGTGACTTAGGCAGCAAATGCTAGAATAACAAAACAATGTTCTTTTATGTTTTTTCAATACAATGTTCTTGTTGAGCATACAAGGCAGGCAATATTGCCATATCTGAATAGTCTATTTTAATATGGAAATTTAACTCTCATTTTTTTCTCTGTTGAAATAATAATACTCATAGGTCAAGTCTTCTTTCCTTTATCTGGAAAGGAAATAATGAACAACGTTCGATAAATTTCATTTGGAGTTCAGTGGGCCATTGAGGTCAAGAATAGAAGAATAAAATGAATTGGAATTTCTAAGGAAGTCAATAGGAGAGGAGGCTTAAAGCAGAGGAAAGGAAGCCTTCTAAACTGGAAGAGGACCTTCGGAGAGTTGAAATATGGGAAGAGGTGGAGAAGAGACAACAGACCTAGCAGCAAGACTCCTTAGCTGGCTTCCTTCAGAGATGGCGATCCTCTTGAGAAGAATGGCTGGTCTCAGTAAGATGGGACAGGAAGCAGCCATATAAAAGTTTGTCTTATCTAATGACTAATGATTGCAGAAGACTAACAACAAAGAGCTGGGCCTAAGCCCACCCTTTTACTGTCCAAGACATGCTTCAGTGGTAAGTTGCATGAATAGATTACAGTTTGCCCAACCATTCCCTACCGTGTCATATGAAAGATCCCCAAAACTGTGGTGCAACCCTAGGGAAAAGGCAAAGTTTTCAGTTAGTAGAGCTATATACTCATTTGCAGTGCATAAAGAAATACAATATTTATTGCCCTACCTTGTATACTGCTACCTATTTTACCTACTCTCAAGGTTCATACTTTCTGACTCTATGTTTTCTAGATAATAGTGCACATATGATTTTTTACAGATCTAAAAAAAGACATTTTGGTGAGCATAATCCAAATATACACATTACACGGGATACCCTGCTTTCTTTGCTTGTAATGTCTACGTCCTATTAGCAATGGGAATTTTAGAATAGTAACATGTAGTTGAAAGTGAGGTTAAAGAAACAATTGTCTATTTTCTTATTGATCCTTGGCAGTTTGTATACCTCCCAGAAAATAAAACAGTGCCTAATAAATCCGGCTTTGAAATAGAGGAGGTTTAAAATAATTAGAAAATCCATTTCTCATTTTATAATGCATAGGCTGACTCGCTTAATTGTATTCTGCTCTATCGTTTTGACACAGGCATTGCTTTTCCCTTGCCTTCAGTGGTAGTGGATTACTCTGCACGAAATTCCCTTAGAGGGACTATCAAGCACTACATTTTTTGAGAGACTAACATTTGGCAAATGGTAGAAATCAGAGACATTTTAAATGAAAATGGAAAGCAAGACAGGCATGCGCAGTACCTTATTTACACAGAGAATAGATGTTTTGATAGAAAACCCTTCAGAGTTTGTGACTTACATCTGATTTTTAGAAAACATTCAGCCTCTTAGATTCTCTTTCCCAATGAAGGCGTCTGAGCTATACCCTACCTTATCCTCAAAATAAGACACACACACACACACACACACACACACACACAAAAAAAAAAAAAAAAAAAAAAAAAAAAAAACCCTGATCACCTTCCTATATTCCTACACTCACTCTATTCTAAATAGATTGGAAATAGTATTCCTGAATTGCTCCACCTCCTCCACCCCAGCTCTAATCACAGGTTAATTAAAATAGCCTAATTAGAAACTTGACTACATGCAGTACACACTTCAGGTTTAGCAATGAAAATTGCATCTTGTTACAGATATATAGAAACCTATGTTTATTTATGTATAGTCATGAATGAATAATTGTGTGTATAATATGTTTGTATGTCACAGACTAAAGATCAGTACTTCCTATTCCTTTTTCAGCATTACTCATAATTTCCTATCTCAGTCTTTTAATAAATATAGATAAATATGCCTTTCCATAAGTGTTACACAGGACAAACATGATAGAGAAGATTCATATATTTGTCTATATTATCTTTATTCAGACTTCATATTTGTGATAAGGGCCAACTTCCTGTCAATAGCCATCACTCTGAAAGCACTGAAATAAGGAACACTCATCAGTTAATACAATTACTACACAAATTAGAGGTTTATTAATTTAACAAATATATATTGTTAAATGGCTGTCCTGGATCCTGGGACAAACCCAACTGATATTGTCTTTGCCTTGGAAATATTCACAATCACTTGGGGGAGGGGTTAGTTGTATAAATCAGTAATTATAATAACATTTTTATGATACACCTTTGTACAAAAAGCCAGGGAGCGTAAATTGCTAAAGGAGAGACAAAGGGGTGAATTCTATTAGGCTTTCTTACCCTCCCACTAGCATAATATGCAGTGGAATTGGCTAAAAAGAAAAA
The DNA here is from genome assembly GCA_963924515.1 of Vespertilio murinus. Lineage (NCBI taxonomy): Eukaryota > Metazoa > Chordata > Mammalia > Chiroptera > Vespertilionidae > Vespertilio > Vespertilio murinus. The sequence continues at coordinate 161,052,329 of OZ004709.1, forward strand.
AATGTTCCTCTCTAGGATGATGTATGTCCTACCTAGATTGAAGAGACTAAGCAAATAGGACAGGAGCCCAGCGCTCAATCTTTTCAACTATGTGAAGTCTAACAATGATCATTTTTTTTACCTCAAATGGAATAGGAAGCATAAGAAAATAAGTTTTACAGTGTTATCAGAAAGATATCAGTATTCTTTCTGTATAAGATGAGACCTATTGCCCACATTTTCTCTATATTATTCAATGTATATCTCCTCAGTATATACTTGCCCATGCTCTGTATTGAGACGTGGAGAAATAAAAGTTCAAGGATAGTAACCAGTCACACCTCCAGTCAATTGCTCCCTACCCTCCTCCCCAGGTGAAACAATGGAGCACTGAGAGAGTGACAGCATGCATGCATTGGATCATGAGGCCAGTTTAATATCCAGTGATGACCCCTTCCGTGACCTTAATTGTGGGTTCTGGAGGAAAACACATAATATGTCATTATCTGCTATACTTATTTCTTGCCATTAGCCAGTGGTTTTCTAACATATTTTTAAAGGTAGAACAAGAATTTGTTGTAGGCATCTAATACTTCTTTGTCATATTATTTTTTCATAATATATTTTTTCTTGAATCTTAGGGAATGTACTGAATACCAGCTCAGTATTGAAAATATGGACTAAAATCTAAGTTGGCATGTAATATTAGTGAAATTAATATTTGTGCTAAATTAATATTGAACAAAGCCTGCCTTTATCCAGACAGTTCTCTCAATTCAACTAGAGGAGTGCATGTTTTTATTATATATATTGAGAGTACATGACAGATTTTCATCTCAACAGTGAGTAATTATATTAAAATAAGTTGGAAAACTAATGGCTTGGCCCATGGCATCAAATACTCTGCAGTATTATAAGATTAGCTTTTTTATTTTTTATTTTTGGCTGTGATTTTTATAGCTATTATTTTTTTGTCCTTATACAAACTTAGTGTCTTTTAAAAATCCCACACTTTAGTTCATAGTTGTGTAGGTCAGAGGAATAGTAGGCTTGAATGGGTTCAATGGTCTCCACTGGTTCTCAGGCATAAATCAAGGTATTGAACAAGCTGAATCCTCAGCTGGAGATGCTGGAGAGAAATACTGCTCCCAAGCTCAATGTTTTAATTTTTTAATTAAAAAAATAATGTAAATACTGTGCAGATGTCCTCCATTTTCTCCACCCTTTCTTTGCACACTTCAACCCCCTCCTGCATCCCTTGAACCTTTGGCCTTCGCATTATTGTCCATGTCCATTAGGCACGCATATACATTCTTTAGCTATTTCTTCCACCTTCTTTACCCATTTGCCCTCGTTCTCCTCCCCTCTGCCATCCTCCAGTCTATTCCAAGCTCACTTTTCAATGAGAAAAAATCCATATTGACTGACATAATTGAGTTCCTTACTGTTTTAGGACTGAGAGCTCCATTTAATTAATAGGTGCTAGCTTGAGGTTGTGCTCAGATCCTGGTGGCCACCCACATTCCTTCTCGCATGACCCACTGCATCGCCAGCCAGCATCAGAATGTTGACTCCTTCTCATGCACCAAGTCTATGACTTCTTCTTCTTCCTCTGTCTGCCAGAAGACAAAAAAAAAAAAGAAAGAAAGAAAGAAAGAAAGAAAGAAAGAAAGAAAGAAAGAAAGAAAAGAAAAGAAAAAATAGAAAACTCCCTGCTTTTCAAAGGATTTGTGATTAGGTTTGGCCCACCTGAATAAACTTTTCAAGTTTATATAACATAAACTAATAACCTAATAATGTAATAACCTAATAATATAACATAATCTAATCATAGAAGTTATATCCATCAGACTTATCCTCCAATGGATTTGTGCTGCATGGACACTGAGGGGCAAGCAACCTTGAGAGTTCCTTGAGAATTCTATCTGTCATGGAAGCTAACACAGGCCATAGAGTCCACAAAGCGAAGGCATCAAAACAAATATTTTACAATAATTTGACATTTCAAAGATATTCTACTTTACCTTTATAGGAAATATCAGGATTTATTAGACTTTGTGGTACTTATTTTGTTATGTGTGTGTGTGTGTGTGTCTTTCTTTGCATTTCTTTTAATTTGTTTTGCATTTATTTATTTATTTATTTATCAAACTCACCCCAGGATTTTTTTTTATATTTTTAGGGAGTGAAAGACAGAGAGAAATATCAGTGTGAGAGAAAGACATCCATTAGTTGCATCCTTCATGAGCCCTGATCAGGGCGCTAGCCAGGGAAAAGCCTGGATCCGAGGTACATGACCTTGACCTGAATCAAACCCGGGACCCTTTGGTCTGAAGGCAGATGCTATAGTCACTGAACCAAACTGCTTAGGGCTGTATGCTTTTTAAAAAATTACTATCGAGAACAGAATATTATAATTCTGATACTATTGCAGAAACAGTGAGTAAGCTCTTTATTACATTACAAAATATATTACAAACACTTTTGTTTCTTCCCCCCCCCCCCCTTATGCATGAATAAATAAGATTGCTCATACACTCTGCTCTGGAAAAGAGACTTTATGAGGTCAAAATCTTGACTGTGCTATAAAATTGATAGGGTATAGAGTTTATAGATGTTGAAAAGCATTCAAAATTCTTTCAACTCCTTGTGGAAGAATGGTTTCAATTTCTTGGAATGTTCCATACTACAAGTAATTTAGAGGCATTTGCCAAATGTATTAAGCAATAACAATTCACCAGCCATGATGTTAGAGGAGATTGATTTGATATGACGCTAAAGTAGACTGATTTGATTTTTTTTTAATCCAAGTTAAAAGCAGACACTGGGAATTTGCTTAAATTAAAATACCTATAAATAGCCTTTATAGGTTATGTAACATGATTTCATTTTACTTATTTTTTTCTAATTATAACCTGACACCAGAAAATAAAAGTTTGGATAGAAACACCCATAAATTATCATTTGTATATAGAACATGATAGAATGAGACTAAACATGAAATCCTGAAATTTATGTTTATTCATAAACAGAGTCACAAAATAGATGCAGGAGGTTGCACCTGTTAAAGGCACATACTCTCCCAGATTGCAATTAACTGAGTTTCATCATCTCCTCTAGATGAGATTTCTGCAGTGGGATGGAGTTAATTAAGTGCATTCTATGAAAATAATTAGTGTTTGTGGAATATGTAAATGGAAGCACTGCGTAGGTGTACATGAATATATTATATGGGGATTATTGCATAGTCCTTCAGCTTTAAGACACTGCAAAGAGTAACAAGAGTGAAACATTCCCAGGCATGCACGAAAAATCTCCCTATGTAGTGACACTATCATCAAGTTTCCCAAATTGGTTCAAGCTTCAGTTGCAAAGTAAGGGTGCGCATTTAAGTGACTTTGTGTATCTACAAGTAAAATTGAAATTAAAATAGCTTTTTCCCAAGCTACCAAAAATATCAAGAAAAAATGGTTTGCAAATTAAATTAAATAGAAAATTGCCTCATTTTTAAAATAGAAACCATCTTATTGTCATCCCTGCATGGTTATAAGATTTTAAAAGGTCTTGTTATCTCTTACTTTATCATAATGCAATCAATAGAAAACTGGATTACTTTTTTACAACATAAAATAGAGAAATTTTTAAAGTACCAAAGAGACATTTCTAAATAAAACTACATATAAGATTTCTGGTAAATATACCATAGTATTTTTGTGTCGTTTTTTTTTTATTTTTTTTATTTTGGGGAATGTTCATATCTTTTTTTAACAGTTTCTTGAAGCTAATCGTCATCTAATTAACTTCCAATGTATGTTTTTACTTTAATATCTTACTCCAATGTTGTGAATGACATATAACATGATCGTTAATTTCAGCAAGTTATAGAAAATCAAATTCAAGTCTCCACTATTCATTATTATACAGCTGTATCTGCAGTACCAGTCCTGTTTGCAAATGTAACTCTATAGTGAATAAGCATTCTCTCTCCTATAGGATACAGCTTCAAATATTGAAGCTGACTAAACTAGTATATATCTGTGTACCCAAGCAAAATATTACTTTATGTATTTATGTAACATGGTTGCTACATTTTTTTTTCATCTCAGTTGCTTATCCCTGACCCCAACTTCAATGCAACTGATAGAATATAGAGCCATTGTAACTGAAACTTACCCACAAAATATTACTGCCTGGAATGTTGATGCACATTATATATTAATACTAGCAAATTACATGACTTTTGATGATCATACTGAAGGTACCAATTTGGCCAATATATCAGATAAATGGTGCCTTGTTTGGCATTTAGGAATCTATTTTATCCTACTAGGAAATTCATGTCAGTATATATACTATTTTCCTAAGTACATAATAAACATTCAACAAGGCATCTAATCAAAGCATCCCTTTCTCATTAGTATAGTTCTGACAGTTTCATCATCAAATGGCAAGTGTTCCAGCAAATTGTGTTGATATCCTATCAGATATGTCAAGAACTTGATCTTCTTTTCCATTAAGTCAAATTGGGGATAGGAACTAATTTCCATTATGAAAATGTGACTAAAAACAAGTGACACTTTTCCAACAGAAAATGAATTACACCTCCTCGCTATATTTTCTATTTCAGCTAAGTATTTTAAGATATTAATTGAATAATTCAGTATTGAACTAATGTGAAAACTAAAGGGAAATGTCCTTGAAATCAAAGAGTTATTTAATTACAGTCAAGTTTTGAAATATTGCAAAGAAAAACAAATTTTAAATCTTGGAATTTCCCCATGAATATGAGTGGCACCATTATTTTGGTAGTTACGGCAATTTGGGGGATAGATTTTGATTTACTTATTTCATTTATTACTTCATTTATTACATAAGTTTGTATTTATTTCTCTTTTTATGTCATAAGCATATGAAACTACCAATTCAATCTTGGCCATTAACCAATGAAGTTGTACTTTTAATTATATTATACACAATTATATGTAAACTAGAGGCCTGATGCATGAATTTGTGCACCAGTGGGGTCCCATGGCCTGGCCTCACACTGAAACCAGCTCTCTGACATCCTCTGAGGGGTCCCGGATTGCAAGAGGGCATAGGCCAGGCCAAGAACCCAACAAGTGCATGATCGCTTGGCAACACTAAGGCTAAGGATATTAGACAAATAGTCCAGGACCAGAGTGCATTTGTTGAGTCATGGAGCCATGGAAATCAGGCTGCAGTAGATGACAAGAGACATGAGACAATTGAGACATGAACAGAAGAGGTAGTGAGCATGAACTGTCTTTTGAGGAGAAGAAAACAAGGATCAGAAATATTAGGTCACTTCTCCAAATTCCCACAGGTGAAAAGTCAAGTAGGATTCATCTGAAACTCATTCTGTCTTTAGAGTCTGTGTTCTTAAGGACTACATTTATTCTAATAACCAATCACCTCCAATTATTAATATATTTGAGCAGAAGACATCTCTGTTTCTTAAAATGTTTTCTATGCTTAAGAACTTGTTTTTGCCCTAGCAACTTTGGCTAGTTGATAGAGCAGCCATGGGCAAACTACGGCCCATCCGGCTGTTCTATCCAGCCCACGGAGCCGAAAGAGTGGAGGGTTCTCTTGCTCTCCCTTCTGCTCCTTCACCAGCAGCCCAAGATTAGAGTGCCAGCATGGTCAGGCTGTTTTTGTTCTGGCCCTCCAGTCCAGTTTAAGAACCTATTGTGGCCCTCGAGTCAAAATGTTTGCCCACCCCTGGGATAGAGCATCGGCCTGTGGACCTAAGGGTCCTGGGTTCAATTTCAGTCAAGGGCACATACTTCAGTTGCAGGCTCATCCCCATCCTGGGCCCTGGTCAGGGCATATGCAGGAGGAAACCAATCCATGTATTTCTCTCACATCTGTTTATCTCTGTCTTTTCCTTCTCTCCTCCATTCTCTCTAAAAATCAATGGAAAAATATCCTCAGGTGAAGATTTAAAAAATAAAAAAGAACTATGTTTTTAATGCCATCAAACACAGCAGTATTTCCAAGTACCAAAAGAAAGGTTCAGCAAATCTAATTCTCTCCATAATAATCCAAAAAATTAATACAATGATCTTGTCAGATTTCCAATATCACAGGAGAAGGATGGAATAAAGATCTGTTTGCATCAGTGAAAAGGCTAAACTGCAAACAAGCGTGGGTAGTTATGAAGGTTTCACTTTTTTCCTTCCTTTTAAATTCCATTCCCATCAGGCAATGCGGACTTAGTAGAGAATAAGCACTTAGGTAGACATAAATACTGCAAGGGGGGAAGAGAAGACCTCACCTTCCCATTCTGAACTACCCTCTATGAAAATGTTTTCTGATCTGTGGGGACTTCAACCTTTTGTAATTCTTCTGAAAATCAAGTTGTCACGTTGAAAGCTTTTAGGAAGAAGAACAAATATTCTCCCGGCAAATACTCTAATCGCCTAAGTGGGACAGAGGCAGTGGAATGCAAAGCAGTGCGTGAAGGTGTTTAGGTAATAAGAACAGGCCTGGGAGCCACACTTATGAAGGGTGGTGTGAGGTCTCTGACAGACAAGCCTCCTCTGGTCCAATTCCGGGTTGCTGTTCTGCTGCAGAACGCAGGGCATGGCGCTTTCTCATTCCATTCACTGGCAGAGAACTGTGCCCTATGCCATTTTGGATTGTGATAAAAACATGATCCTTCCCATGATAAATCTAAGCATGTCAATCATATTTTATTAAACTTCACAAAAGCAATATCTCCTGGCATACTATCAGTCCATTTCCATTTAGGATTATTATTATTATTTTTTTTTTACCACGGGTTTGGGATGATCTGAAAGCTTTAGAGCTCTCTATTTGTGTGATAGTTTTGGAACCTCATATTTCCAAAATGTAATATGCTGTATCATGTGAGGCAAAGTTAAATAGGGAATGAATTTATTCATGAGGGAAAAGAGGTTGGGGTAAATTGCATAGAATTAAATAAGACAGAAAGGATGCAAATCCATGGTAAAATGCTTATTGATGTTTTTGTGATCAGGTTATGAGGAATATTAGTTTTGCTTTTCAGCATTAAAGAGGTTCATGTGAGTTATGGTGAACTCCTTCTAAATTTTTAACTCTTACATTCCAGATTTTGTGTATAGTCTGTGTACATTTTCTGTTGTATACTAACCTCTCTTTCCCTAGCTTTTTTTCAAGTGCAACTAAGTATAACAATACTGTTGAAAGTAATCCTAATAAATATTGCACAATTAAAATGTGCCAGGCATTCTGCTAATCCGTCTCAATGCACAATGTTATTTAGAGCCACCAGCAGCTCAATAATGTACTTAATACTATTTACCATTTTATAAATGGGACGATCCAAGGTTGAAGCAGTTATCAATTTACCCATGCTAGTAAATAAAACCATTACCAGATTAGTTCTACTCTAACCAATTCCTGAGCAAATCCTATTTGTTGTTTTTATTTGTTTGTTTGATATGAAGGGTCCTTCAGAAGTTTTCGCTTCACCGGTGGAAGGGATCAAATATTAACAGTACTGCTTTGATAAAGAACCCAGCATATATCACACTTTATGTGATTATCTTTTTCCAATAGATATCAAGCTGAGGGTGGACATATTCAACATTGTAGCCTAGAATTGAGCTCAGCAATGACGCTGACAAATTATTTACTGACAAAATAACTTAAGAAGCACTGATGAAGAATGCGGGTCAACTCTTTCAAGACTATCCTTCCCAGTACCATGCTGTTCCTGTCCACCCCGCTAGACCTCTGTATCTCCTAAGAGCTTGTTTTCCCTTTTTGTGCCCAGTTTTCCATTGGGGCGATTTTATTGCCATAAACCCTAGAAACTTGGATAGAACACTGAAATTCCATGAAACACATTTAAGATCAATAAAATATTTAATCTCAACTGATGGTTGAGACCTTGCTCCAAAGAGAAATTATTTGGGGTCACAAAGAACCCTTTAAAGTTGGAGTATCACTGCTCTCTTGAATTGTCTGCCGTAATTTGTCTTTTACCAGTTGCTTCATCTAGGTATGCATGTTTTATTCCGGCCACCACAATTTGGTGGTCAATCTATTTTCAGTTCAATTCCTCAGCTCTGATCTCATCCAGCCTCATTTCCACTTCTACCATAACTCAAAAATGTGGTCTCAATACTCATACAGAAGATGAGAATGTTATAATTTTCAAATATATTTCATCTCTGTGCTGAAGGTGGATCAATACAAATTGAAAGAATCTCCAAAGTTGATCACACCTTAGACACAAAGAGGATTTTACTTTGTTTAATTTTCAAATTGAATTTAAAAGTGATAAACTTAAAAACCAGTACGTTTAAGAAAAATGTTAATGCGTAAATAAGATCTATTACTAAATTGCAAAAAATCAACACAATACTTTGTCACTCAGTTCATTATGTTTTAACTCAATCATTTGATTTAACTGACTTCATTTTAAATTTCTGAATTGAATTTTTTGGATAAGTTAATTTTGGTAAGTTAAATTACTTTGTGTGAGAGAGAGAAAGAAAGGGGGAGAAAGAGATTTTTGCTGTGAATTAATTATGGAAATTAAAGGCTAATATCACATTTAAGAAACATTTGGCTGCCTGTCATTTTAAACTAATGTTTATGGCGAAATGTGTAACTCATTTCACATAAAACAATAGGGCTTAAAGTGATTGAATTTTCATATTGTAATTGATTACTCATTTCAGAATTTAGTGTTTGAGGTGGTGACATTATATTTTATAATAGGAACTAATTTAACTACCATGATATGGAAACCTGTTAGCAAATCAAAGATTTAAGAATAGGTAAAATATGTAGTTTCACTTTCAAGGTCTTATCCCTTTTACTGTTCTGCTAAAACCTAAGCTACTCGACACAGAAAATAAATGATAGAATTTATCCTCTTAATATTACATAGACTATAATTTGGACTCCATAGCATTGGTTAAAGATTAATAAGCCTTATGCTGAAGCATCAACATATAAATCCTACTAAGTATGATATTATAATAATTATTATTATCATCAATTCACAGAACTCCTATTTATAAAAAAGATTTAAAAGGGATGGATGTAAAATAGGAAAAGACCTATTTTAAAAAGATTAAAAATAAGAACCAAGCAATAAGTGAATAGCTTATGGCAGAAGAGAATGATTAAATTCTGAAATCCGTTCTAAAATAAATTACTACAATTAATTACATAATATAGTCTGAGCTTCCCAGTCACCATGTAAAAATATAAAATATTATTATTTAATCTTTATTGCTTCATTTAATATAGATGCTAATTTATTAGGAAGTCAAGGCACTAAAAATGTATTCTGGAGCTCATTGTTGAAGTTCTTACTGTTGCATAACAAATACCTCTAAACCCAGTGGTTATTATTTTTAAAAGTATCAGGTATTCCTTTATCATGTATCTGGGGGACTCCTAGGGTAGTTTGCTATAAACTCTGCTCAGCTGGCCAGCTCTGATAAGTTTAGTTTTGTTTGGCTAGCTAGCCTAGGAAAGCTCTCATGTGCTGTCAAAGGTTTAAGAGATGGCCTGGCCAGTATGGCTCAGTGGTTGAGCATCCACCCATGAACCAGGAGGCCATGATTCGATTTCAGGTCTGGGTACATGCCTTGAGTTTCGGGCTCTATCCTCAGTAGGAGGCATGCAGGAGTCAGCTGATAACTACTATGCAGCAGGTATTATAGCAGGTAGCAGGGACATAGCTGGAAGTAAAATACTAATATCTCTGGCCTCACATAGCTAATATTTTTGGGGACGGATAGGGAAAAGTAAATGTATATGTAAAACACATATGGACTTGTTCAATCAGGACCAATACTGTAGCAAACAATATAAAGTGTAGAAGGAAAATGGAAAGTACTAGGAAATAATATTTTAAATGAGATGTTAAGAGAAAGACACAGTAAGGAGCAGACACATTCAATTGAAGATCTAAAGAAGGCAAGGATATGATCTACACACATAAATTAGGATTTCAAATATTCTAACCCAAGAAAACAATAGATGCCAAGACCCTTAAACTAACAAGTCAAGTTAGGCCAAGAAGGTGGGAAACTAGGAAATGAGATCAGGGTGAATGGGGGGGGGGGGAACACATGTACACTTCATAAACCATTGTAAAAAGTTTGAGTGCAAAGGCAATTAAAGTTCTTGTGATATGAAGAGATGTGCATTTTGACAGGCTCATTCTGCATTTTTTATTGAGAATGGGGTATATGCACATAAAGGAAAAGGAGAGAGACTATTGCCATAGTTTACATGAGGCAGGATCTCAGCTTGGAACCTTGGATGAGGGTCTTATTGGTAATTATGGTGGATTCATTTTGAGGAAGAATTGACAGCATTGGCTGAGAGTCTGGATGAAAGATGGAGGAGAGGCAAAGGACTTCCTTTACAATGTTCTATCTGAGCAACTACAATGTACCAGTGGCCATTACCAGAAACGACAAAACTGTGGAAATAGTGATAACCAGGTGCTCAGATGTTAGTGGCTGTGGATGTTTTTCAGAGTAGAGATATCAACTAGATGGTCATGCATGTAAGCCTAAATTGTCATGGGGAGGCATGAGCTAAGGATATAAATAGGCGAGTCATCTGCATAAATTATGCTTAAAGCTACAGTTATACAGGCCATGCTTCTCAAATGCAATTGCACCAGTATAATGTGTTGACCCATTAAATTTAAATAAATATTCATAGCTCACTCATTATTTTTAAGACTCTTCTAGGGTCAGAGTGCCTATACTAATGTATAACATACTGCCCTGTAATTCTTAGAATAGATATTTACAATTTTGTTTAAGCCTCAATCAAATTATTGGGATAAAAAAAGATTTCTATAAAAACAGTAAAAATGGAGATTTAACAATATAAAGCTACAGAAAACAAGTAAGAGTAGAAAAGATAATGATGGGCTGCTGAAAGAATCTTACTGAGCAGGGAGTTGCCATAAGCTGGCCCCAACTCAAGTGACTCCAGGTATATGGTTGTCCTGTGTCTACAGTACTAAGCAGTCCAGAAATAGTCAGCATTGAGTCTAGAGGTTGCATACAACAGGATCTAAGCTGGGCAAGACTGAGGATATACAAATCTGACAGAGGACAAACAAGGCCCAACAGAATCAGGGACTGAGTAGGCCTAGAATTTCAGAAGACACCATTAGAGTCACTTGAGTGACCTATTAAAATCAGTCTAAAAAAATTACTCCATTCCGGTCTTAAGTCCAGTCTCTAAAACACTAAAGGATTCCCTCCGATTGCTTTCCTCTGGCTCCATAGTGTTGTTATCCTTCACTTCTGTTTCAAAATCTATAAAGCTTTCCTGCTCCCACTTCAACACACGAGTCAGGGTAGCAGGGACCACTCACTTGGTGTGTGTTTTGCAAGTCAATAAAGATTTTAAAATAATCCATACACAGGGATGTTTGGTCAGTTCAGAAGGTTTAATTTAACTTGGTGTTCATTTACAATTAGTTTGTCTTGTTTACTTTCTTATGTCATTAGCAAACTTATTTAAAAGGGATACAAATAAAGTTTGTGCCAATTACATAAGAAAATAATTGGATTTTATTAATCTAGGAACTCAGGCAATCAGTTAAGGCAATTGGGGTACCTTGGTCTTTGTCACCTTGCTATTCTTCACACTAATGAAATGCAAATATTAATGGATTGCTTAGAAGTGGGATGCTTTATTCCTTTAGACAACTATACAAGCTCTTTAAGTGGCAATGTTTGTGTCCTTGAAAAAAAATACTTCTTTGTGCTGAACCAAGTATTTGTTTTAAAGTAAAACATTTCATTCTGAGCTACTATAGTGGGTTCTTTATGAATTAAAACATTAACACATGAATGACTGACCCTTTCAAGTTTCAATCTTAACAACAATGCCCATTGGATAAGGAGCTAAAAATACAATAGATTACCTATAGGCTCCAGCTCAATCTATTAAAATAATTATCTGTACGGTTTATAAATAAAATATTTACACTCTCTGGGCCACAGTTTGCTCATTGTCAAATGGGTTAATAATATTAGCAGTGACCACAAAGAGTTATGGAAATGAGAAAATACAATCGTGTATATAAAATCCCTGACAAATATTAGACCCTAGATAAATGGTACTTTTTTTCCCCTCTCTTCTTCATGTCCCTTCCTCTCAGATTAGGTTGTAATCCTGTAAGTCATAGTTGATAGTAGATTCTCTGTAGATTTTATCATCTTAATATAATAACATTGTTCCAGCTGGACTAGGGTTTCTAGTCAATCTGTGAAACTTTGCAATGAGTGCACTTTTATTGGTGCGTAAAGACATGGCCAACCTGCTCACCCTTGCTTACAAGGCAATGTTTCACCACCTTATGCAATGAGGAGGGGTGATCATACTTTTTTTCCTGTTAATCCTCACCCCAGGATATTTTCCATTGATTTTTAAAAAGAGTGTAAGGGAAAGGGAGAGACAGAGAGAAACACTGATGTGAGAGAGATGCATTAATTGGTTGCCTTCTGCACATACCACCACCAGGGCCCAGGCTGGGGGAAGAATCTGCAACTGAGTTGCATGACCTTGCCTGGAATCAATCCCGGGACCCTTCAGTCTGCAGGCTGATGCTCTATCCGCTGAGCCAAACTTGCTAGAGGCTGATCATACTTTTCCAAACTCCTTCAGCCTAACTTATATGGTTGGAATATATTACTTGTAAAAAAATTGGCCTAGAGCTTCTGGTAAAATCATGTGTGACAATTTATCTTGGCAAATTCTCTACTCTTGTGTCAATTTGATAATTAAATTGTAGCCATAATTTTATTTTCTAAAAATATTCTCATATTTGCCAAAACCGGTTTGGCTCAGTGGATAGAGTGTCAGCCTGCAGACTCAAGGGTCCCAGGTTCAATTCCGATCAAGGACATGCACCTTGGTTGAGGGCACATCCCCAGTAGGGGTTGTGCAGGAGGCAGCTGATCAATGTCTCTCTCTCATGGATGTTTCTAACTCTCTATCCTTCTCTACTTCCTCTCTGTAAAAAATCAATAAAATATATGTAAAAATATATTCTCATATTTACTCTGTGTAAATTAAAAAATAAACTAAAAACAAATTTAGATGTCCCCATTGCATTACGTGACAGAATGACTAAGAGACCGCATAACATTAAGAGTAGTTTCTTCCCCATCAAGTAGTTTCCTACAAGGGTTTGGTGTTCATTTTGATTCTACTTTCCTTTCATTGTGTATTTCTGTAAGATCCATCATCACCAGGTGCGATCTTTTGGATGTTTCATGTTTCCTTCATTGATGTGATGTTGAACTTGATCAATGGTCTCCTATTCAGATGGCACCTTAAATGTTTAGGTCTTTTCACTCATCTCTGTTAAATAGATTTTGAAGGCAGCACGGAAGCTCCTTTGTAGTACCCATCTCCACTCATAATCTTTTCTGTCTAAGGCATTCGTGACAGACACAATCCCAGACAGCTCGTGCCCTTGGCACTAAGAAATTAAAAGATAACATAAATGATACAGCACCAGATAAACCATTACAGTGATAAAAAGGAAGCGACAATTTAGCCTAAATCTTTGAAACATCTAAACTAATATTCAGCACACAGAAAGGTGTAAGTTGTCTGTGGGAAAGTCATGGAAATCACTCAGAGATAAAAATCAACATGGACAGAGACACACACTGGAGTGAGGCTGGTTGCGTGTGGCAATGAACCTTGGCATCCCGTTAGGTGGGGGGAGCAACTTCCTCCAGGTTTCTTTAACGCTCAGACAAGCTCAGAGCCATCTGGCATTTCTCTTTGATGTTAAAAGTTACTGCCCTGTAGTTTATTTTCTCCTCTTGGATGTATACATTCCCTCTTGTTGTTCAGATGCAGAGTTCTGACAGCATGTGATTGGAAGAGATATTTTGAAGTAGCTGTGAGGATACGCTGTCAATGTCAGCGGAAAATAATTACCTTTTCATATGAAAATGCAATTCAGAATTCTATATGATTCTGTCATCTTGGAGGCCTTATTAGCTTCATTTGATTTTGATAATTCACCTTGGTAGGGTGAATGAAATTTGAGGATTTGTTCTATTTTATGAATGTATATAGCCAAAACCGGTTTGGCTCAGTGGTAGAGCGTCGGTCTGCGGACTAAAGGGTCCCGGGTTCGATTCCGGTCAAGGGCATGTACATTGGTTGCGGGCACAATCCCCGGTGGGGGGTGTGCAAGGGGCAGCTGGTCGGTGTTTCTCTCTCATCGATGTTTCTAGCTCTCTATCTCTCTCCCTTTCTCTCTGTAAAATATCAATAAAATATATATATTTTAAAAAAATAAAAAAAAATAAAAGTTAATACACATAATCATAATAAAGTGCACTATTGTAGCCTACCTTAGGATACATTCTCTATATTGTGTGTGTGTGTGTGCCTGGCCAATTAAAGCCACCACTCTGGAAAAGTAATGGAAAATGATTTTAATTAACTTATACAGTGTACCATTTTTGTATCGACAGGCTTGCAGGTCATCTGTTTTAAAGTGGTTAAAAATTCCTTCTGAAAATGTTATTTTTAAAAAATCAATCTACTTAGCAAACTGCTCTGATAAATAGCCACTTGAGAAATAGGCCATGGATGCTTATTTGCTGCATCCAGTCTCTCCTCCTGGGTCCTTCAGACGGCCACCAGCGGGACGTGATGAGTTTCTAACTTAAGTGTGCACATCACACCTCTGGCCTGGAGCCAGGGCTGGCTTCGTGGCCATGTGAGCTCTGCAGTCACCCAGGCGCCCTCGCTCACAAGGTCCCAGTGCCCTTTGAATGCTCTCCCGTCACTGTCTTAAAGTTCTTATTATCTTCGACATTGTGTTTTTTAAGAGAATTCCAATGGCACAGTTGAATGTAGTTGGAAATGGGAGGGGGAGGGCTGGAGTCCTGGTTTATAGAGAGCCCTGCCTCTCAGCCACTCAGGGTGGGTTTTCAGTTGCCCTTCCATCCCTGGGCCTCAGACCTGGCTCACGGTTCTTCCATCCAGCTGTGGCAACAACCCTTATTTTCTGGGGTCTGGGCAGGGAGGTAGGGGGAGTTCACACTTTACCTTCATCCTTCACCCTTCCATGTGGGGGCCTGGGGGTGAGCGCAACTCAGAGGACTTGGGTCAGAGTCCAGTGCCCTGCTCCTATTACCTCAGGGTGTACCTTGGGTTGGTCACTGCCCCCACCATTAGCGACTCTGGGTACATCCAGTAAGCAGCCAAGGGCCACCAATTAAAACTAACATTGCCCTAGCTTGTCTGGCTCAGTGGATAGAGTGTCAGACTGCAAACTGAAGGGTCCCAGGTTTGATTCTGGGCAAGGGACTTGTCAGGGTTGTGGGTTGTGCACATTGGGAGCGAGCAGGGGGTGGCTAATCAGTGATTCTCATCATTGATGTTTCCATCTCTCCCTCTCCTTTCCTCTCTGAAATCAATAAAAAAAACTTTTAAAAATGAACATTACTCACTATAAAGAAAAATAGGAACATGTTTGCTAATAAATTTTAAAAATTAGTTTTAAATACAAATATAAGAACACTGGACTCCTTTGAGGAAACAGCAAAATGACACAATTTGCATCTTAGCTTTTTCCCAGATGGTGCCAAAAAAGAAAAAAAAAAAGGGAAAAAAGTATTGTAATACTTTAAGCAATACAGATAAGTTTAAAAAATAAAATAAAATTGAAGATTGTCTTAAATAAATTATAGATATAAAAGCCTAAGCAACCTTTATGACCTGTCAACAGGTAGCTGTGATGTACACTGACCACCAGGGGGAAGACACTCAACACAGAAGCTGACCCTGATGGTCAGTGCACTCCCAGATCCAACCCCGTATGGCTGGAAAACCTCCTGAGGTCCTTCCCCACTGGACCTGGTCGAGCTGGGCAAGATGATCTTGATTGGCCCTGATCCCCAGCCTGACTGAGAGACCACATCTGTGCATGAATTCGTGCACCAGGCTTCTAGTGTGTGTGTGTGTGTGTGTGTGTGTGTGTGTGTAATAGCAAATAATAACATCATGGTAAGTCAAGAGAGAGACCACTGAGAAAGGAAATGCTTTATATCTCAGTGTCATTTGCAACACTGCTTCCCCAGCTTTTTAACAAGGGGCCCTGCACTTTCATTTTGCACTGGGCCCTTCATATTATGTAGCCATCCCTGCTTATATTCAACTATATTGGATTCCTTCCGGTGCTATCTATTTCTTTTTACCTCTCTTTTCTCCTTAAACTGAATTTTGGATACAGATCTGCCCTCAGACATAAATACCATGTGTGCCTCCGTGGGTCAGTGTCCTCCTGGCACCTGCACAGTGGACTGGCCAGCCTCCATGCACTCAGAAGATGCTCCCGGGTTGGCATTTTTGGTCCTGAAGTTCCCTGTAGGGCCTTTCTGGCTGATAGATTGGACAGATGTATGTGGCAGACACAGCTATGGCAGACACAGCTATGGCTGTGGTACGAATGGTGCTGCAGCAGAAGTTTCAGTAAGAAGCTAACTGCAAAATATGAAGTGCATGACTTCAGATAGAGATGTTTTTAGCACTGGTGGCGAGGACAGCGGTATTGTGGGAGAAGTAAAATATTTGATTAGCAGCAGGCTTAGAGAGTCTATAAAGTCCTTTTCATCTCTAAATTGTATGGTTTCAAAAGTGAAGGGATATTATTGGCATAAGAAAAATAAATTATCCCTAATGTGCTTTTCATGATTTTGAAATATACTGAAAATTGCCTTCAAAATTCTAGGCAGTTGAGCATAGTTACACAATTCTACTTGAGGCAACTTAATAGAGATTTTTAGGCCTGTCTTTCTGACATAATGTGCTGAAAGTTCCCAAGGGAACTGAGTATCATGCAATATTAACAGATGAGAAAAATAAATAAATTAAAATGAAATGCTTGACTCGACCCAATCCCTCATCTGACTAATATTTTTTTGGAGTCGGTTCTTTGTGTCCATATTGAGAATAGTCTGTGACTTTGGCAATTTACTTAATAACTCTCATCCTGTTTCATTACTTTTAATATGGCAATGACAATGCCCCATTTTGTGATTAGATAAATAAAAATAGAAAGTCCCCAGAACCACATACCAAATAAAATGCAATTCCATTTATGTTTGGAACATCCCAGCTTAATCATAGTTTCATAATACACTATGCACATGACAGAAACAATGAACCTCATTGAACATCCTTATAATGATGGGGTACTTATAATAGCAATGCCAGGAGACCCATGTATATGAAAGTGTAAGACATTAATTACTTAACTATCCTTTGAATTTTCCTGATGTCTAGAATGAGATGAAATTTTCATAAGTATTGCATGTTGAATCACTTACCAAAAAAGGTGGTGGGTAAATGATTTTAATTTTTAATAAAAATTATTTTCCAAATATGAGGTGGATAGTACTGTCTCACTTCTCTAATTCTCTTTTTCTATGAGAAAAATCCTATATAATAAAAGCCAGTGGAATGACCAGAATGACTGATGGACCATTTGCTATGCCATGCACTGACCACCAGGGGGCAGGTGCTTACTTCAGGATCTGCCCCCTGATGGTCAGTGCACTTCCATAGTGGGAGTGCCACACAGCTGTCAGAGCTGAGAAGTGTCCCCACAGCAGGAGCAGCCGCTCAGAGGGTGGGTCCACAGCTTCTTGGCCGACTGGGATGAACATCGCTCCCACAGCAGGCCATGCTTCCCACCAGTACACAAATCTAGTGCACCAGGCTCCTAGTAATATAATAAACAAACAAACAAACAAAACCCTTGACTCACATACTCATTTTTTTCATTTGGGTCAATGTCAATGATTTAGAAAACTGTACATTCTGGCCTAAATTGGCTAAGGCTTTTTGGGCACCTTCATAAATTGTGAAACTATATAGTTTGATCTGGTACAATTGGTTCTTCCCCTTTCTGTGGTGATTGCTTCAAATGAGTGATTTTGTATTTAGTTTCTTAATGTGTCTTTGTAACTTTTAATTCCTTTCTACCTTCACAGCTACTTCGTACAATAGCTTCCTACGTGACCTCATTGTGGATAATTTATTTCTATTGCAAACTATGTTTTACTCCGTCACCAGGGTCAACCCCCAAGATAATGAATTCAAATCACTGGAGATTTGAAGGGAAATAGAAAGCAGCCTTCTTCCCTTTCAGGGTTTGGAACCAACTGAAATTTAAGACAGAGGAGAGACTAATAAATATACAAAAGCCACCTGTAATACATAGACTATTTTTCAAAGAATATGGGCTTAGATATGCAGACAAATATGTTTATTTATACCTGCCAAACAAGCCTATCCCCTAGAATAGCCCACTTAATAGAAAGCTTGGATTTATAGAGCAAACACAGTGGGATGTGCATGTGTTTGTGTGTGTAGGTGGGCAGAGAGGATACAGTGAATTTCTATAGTAAATTGACTAGCTGCCACAACCCACCTACATCAACCTTTGAAAATGAAGCCCATCCTTGTTACCCCTTAGGCAATATGCCAGATCTCTGTCTCCACTTTCATAAAAAGCCCCGATGAAAGGCTATATCTCTGTGAAGCAGTTCATATCAACTCTACCTGAAATCTTTCCACGATTGCTTAAACAGTAATTTCCTACTCTCCAGCCCTTAGTGCTTTCCCCAAAATATGGTTCCATGAAGTGGCCCTGCTTCATCTACTGCCCTCAACCTCATTTCCTGTACTTCAGCCACAATTCCATTCTATCGCACTGGTCTTCCTCTAACATAGTGACACGTTGTGTCTACATTTTTTATCCCCATGCCATTGCCTTAGCCTACAAAGCTATCCTCTTTGGATTATTTTACCTGTCAAAATTGTACGCTTCCTTTAAAATTTAGATGAGGTATTAACTCCTCCAAAATCTATTCTTTGATCTTCTAGTTGGAGTTATCGTCTGCCTCCATTGGGCCCTGGAGCTCATGCATTTAGTGCAGTATTGCTAGTCACTTAACCTTCTCCATGGGAAAGATCACTAATGTGGCCAAAGTTTGAATCCTATCTCTGTTGCTCTTTATCTATGAAATCCTGAATTAGTTAGCCTTTTTTGTATTATCTTTCAAACCTTACCATGTTTATACTAATGCCAAATTCATAGGACATTCATAAAAGCAAGAAAGAAAAGGTAGTAATTGAATTCACCTTGGAGTAGCAGGGCTCAATATTTTTGTTTCATGTTATCCCTACTCATTCCTCAACATTTTTAGTCTATATTAAATAAATGTATTTGTTCTATATTATATATATATATTGGGGGTTAGGATTTCAACATAAGACTTGGGGGGTGGGCACAGATATTCAGTTGATAGCACTGCCCTTCATGTGATAGCTGCAACAAGGTGTTCAAATTTACCTTCTGAAATATGCTGAGGTTCCTGTGACATTTCTACATGGTAGTATAAAATGTCAGCTCCTGAACTTTTAGGTATAGATAAAAATTATTTGAGGACAACAACTTGGCATTAACTGGCAGGCTTATATTCAAAATTGCACACATCTACTTATTCCTAATATAAACTTCTAATAAATGTACACTTCTCATAAAACTGTTTATCTCTACTATACTGTAAAAATATTCTTTTTACGAGCTAGAGGCTCTTTCTTGAAAAACTGGGCACTTGCCTATGAAAATGAGTAATACAGAATGGAATTGTTATTTTCCATATACACAAGATGACTACAAAATTGTAGTTGGCACTTTGCCGATAAGGAAGTTATGCTTTAAAAAATTCTCAATGTCAGCTTTAAAGCAATAATCATCTGAAAACTGACACCTGGGTAGTTTAGAATGACTTTTTTCTGAGAGTAGCTGTAGTTTGACAACCAGAAATCATGGATCAGACTAGTTTCACCATAAATACTTCTGGATTCCTGATGTGCCATTGCTATCACTACCTGCATCTCTATGGCTCCTCTTCCATTCCACATTCTGTGCCAGGGTTACCCTGACTTTTCTGTATTTTGGGGTATATTACAGTAGAGAAGGGAGTTGGGAAGAGGCAGAGGGAGATGCCATGAAGTTGAAGAACTGAGATAAATCCTTTGACTAGTTTTATGTAACCTCTTCCAGAGGTGAGCTTGGCATTGAAGCTTGACTAGGTTTCAATGAACTGGTCATGATTCATTCTCCATAAGCCATTGTTTATGCCTCTGGGACACACCACCCTGTGTGTAGAGGTTGTGCTCCCATTCTGTGCCACAAAACAGAACATCTTTGCCAAGGAACCTCACAAGACTATATTTATTGCAAATTCTTCACTTGGGTAACATTTGTTGAGGTCAGGAAAAAAAAATCATATTTAAAATATTAAATCCAATATAAAAGGTGAATAATAGCATAGGATAGTGATTAACGATTAATAATGAAGGGCACAGTTTTCCTGTCAGGCCTGTGTGGCTCTGTGTTTGAGTGTCAACCAATGAACCAGGAGATCACTGTTCAATTCCTGGTCAGGGCACATGCCTGGGTTGAAGGCTTGATCCCCATTGTGGGTTTGGAGAAGGCAGCCAATCAGTGGTTTTCGTTCATTATTTTTGTATTTTTGTTTCTATCTCTTTCTCCCTCTCCCTTCCTCTCTCTCTCTCTCTCTCTCTCTCTCTCTCTCTCTCTATATATATATATATATATATATATATATATATATATATGCTAGCAATATCTGGAAAATGAGAAAACACATACACACACACACAGTTTTCCTGATTTCAAATCTTGTCTCTGCCATTTACTATTTTCTAAATTTCAGCAAAAGCTCAATGTATAATGAATTAATACTGTCATGTCCATCTCCAAAGTAATGTGAAAGTTGAGAATAAACATAAAGCCCTTAGAAAAATACTAAGTAAGTACTATAAATTCCTACTGTATTAGGCTATTATTATAACTTATAGCAAACACCTTTGAACTAACTGAATTTATTTATACATCTTCTCTTTGATTGACTACTAATGTCTAGTGGTAAACACAGAGTTTAAGTAGTACTTTGCAGCTCTTTTGTGTTTATATTTTTACTTTCAAAAGCATAGCCACTTCTGTTAATTTCTAAAACTATTTGTTATTTAAATGCCCAAAAACTAGCCCTAATTTTGTCAAATGATTTGAGTCATTTTCTCAATATACTCAAGTCAATTATTTGAACAAAGTTTACAAAGCTACATAAATGCAATGAATTAAAATTCTTCCTATTTATAGGGTTTGAACATAAAATGCATAGCTGTACTAGGACCAGACTTTTAAAAGCCAATCACCTAAGCATTCAAAATCTAATTATTTTTTCTGTTGTTAAAACCAAATTACACCAAATGATTTAAGAGTATTTACTTTAAATATTGATCTGCTTTGGCTTAGTTCATTTTGTAGCAATATTCTCCAAATATCTTACATGCATTAAAAAAATCTATACCTGAAAAAACAACAAAAAACTATGGCATAATTTTTATAATGGCTGACGTTTTCATTCTAGACTACGACCTTTATAATTTGGCTATAAAACTGACTTTCTTGCCAAAAGATATCTGATGACTAAATAAAATGGAATATGGGAATGTCCATCCAATTAAACACACACAAATATGCCTCTTAAAAAAGAAGATGTACAGGCAACTGCTATCAAATATTTTCAAAGGAGTAAGAGACATGAAAAGGATAAAATAAAAATTCTAAACTCATACCATTGCCCTTAAAATATTGATATATAAATATTCTGCTTCTACTCTTGGTATGTCCTTATTCTATGGTGACATTTTTAAAGACCAAATACAGGGTATATGCAATAATATTTATAATTTTAATGTATACGTTTATATGTTCTTCTGTGGCAATATTTATACTTTATTAACTTTATGTCCACATTTTCAGTGTAAAAGAAAATTTCATTTGCCTACAACTTAACGAAAACATTCTAAGTGGTACAGTTAGGAGAAATAGTCTTCAAATATATGCTTGTGCATGTGTATGCCATTGTGATTCAAAAAAAGTATTATTTTTCCCCCTGATGTCTAGCTTATTTCTATAACACCACATGGCTTTATTTCTTCTATGCATCTGTATTTTCACACTAGAGGCCCATTGTATGATGATTTGTGCAAGAAGAGGCCTTCCTTCCTTCCCTGGCTTCACTCCAGGCCACCCTGGAGCCTGTAAGTCCTTGCTCCCAGTGGAGTGCTGCTCCTGTAGCTTCCTCCACCTCCCTCTCTCCCAGTCACAGTAGACATCTAGCCCCACCCAGCTGCTTGGCATCTGTGTATGCAAATTAACCTGCCATCTTTGTTGGGTTAATTTGCATACTCACTACTGATTGTCTGATGGGTGTTGTGGCAGTACAGTCAATTTGCATATTTCTCTTTTATTAGTGTAGATGGTGAGCTCCACCTATGTATGTTTGTCTCTATGTCTCTTATAAGAAACTAGTGATATTAAAGACCTACTACTCTATGCCGAAACTGGTTTGGCTCAGTGCATAGAGTGTCGGTCTGCAGACTGAAGGGTCCCAGGTTTGATTCCAGTCAAAGGTATGTACCTTGGTTGGGGGCACAACCCTGGTGGGGCTTGTGCAGAAGGTAGCTGGTTGATGTTTCTCTCTCATCGATGTTTCTACCTCTCTATCCCTCTTCTTTCCTCTCTGTAAAAAATAAATAACATATATATTAAAAAAAAACCTACTACTCTAGTTTGACATCATCTTAACTCAATTACATATGCAAGGACCCTGTTTGCAAATAAGGTGAGATTCAAAGATATCAGGAGTTAAGGCTTCAATATACATTTTAGGGGGACACCATTCAACTTACAGTAAAGAGAAGGAACATAATTCATTTCCATCATCAGTGCATAAAGTTCTATGATAGTAAAAGGAAACAACTCCTAAAGGATCACTAACATTGATACCACATTCAAACATAGATGCTAGAGCTAGACCATTCACAGGAATGGAAAAGGCAGTATAAAAAGACTGATTATGAGACTCTGAAATCCTTGATATAAAAGCTCTTGAACAGGAATGTCTTTGGGCTTTGATGCAACTTATTATAGTGTTTATTCTTATCTGCACATGGAGTCCCCATGCTTCTTGCTCACCTCAGGCATCATGAAGGTGGGCTTCAAGAAGATGACTCAAAGAGCTGTGAAACATATTTTATTAATACCTTAACATCTGAGAAATAAAAATACAAGTGACTTCCTGGCTAGTTACTCCACAGGTGAAGCAAAGGAAAGAATGCAGCTTCACTGAGCAACCTGCTAGGAAAGAGGATACAGAGGTGCTTTTCACGAAGAAATGGCATGCCCTCTGGGAGCCATGCTTGCTATAGAACCATCTCAAATGTTCTCAAGGACTCTGGGTTGGCAAATAAAGGTAACAGGTATCAAGGGAATCAATCCTTGGGGCCTGGGATTGCTGGGAAGAGGCTGGGGCATGCTGAAATAGAGATTCATTTATCCTAATCATATGGGAGTTTAGACAACCCAAACCACCATGAAGTTTTCCAAGAATTCATCAAATAATTCACAAGGAAGAAAAAAGAGCTTTACATATCCAGAGAGCAGTGTGGCAAAGCTAGTTTTTCACAGAGAATGATGGTATTGATAAGTTATTTTCCCTTACCCAATCCATCTTACTCTTTTCAGGGTGCTGTAACAAAATAAGACAGACTAGGTAACTAATAATTAAAGAAATAAACAAAAAACAAACAGAATTTAACTCTTGCAGCTTTGGAAGTTGGGAGAGCCAAGACCACGGAGGCAGTGGTTGAGTCCTGGTGAGGCTGCTCTTTCTAGCTCCTGGATAAGGCATTTCTAATTGTCCTCAGATAATTTAAGGAGATAGGGGAGCTCTGTGCTGTCCCACTTACTAATCCCATTCTTGAGGTTTCTACCCTCATAACCTAATCACCTCCAAAGGTTCCACCCCTCTTCTAATATCATCACTTTGGACAATAGGATTTAAAGAGATAAATTTTAGGGGGCATGAATATTCAGGCCACAGCACCCTCTCTATCCCTACCTCCAAATCCTGAATGAGTCACAAACTACAGTGAACAAGCCAGGCTTCCCCACTACAGTAGGCCTGAGTCAGGGGAGAGTGAGAAGTAAGATTACAAATGTTGATTACTACATGCAACTGGATTTGGTAATCACTGGTAGGAAATATTATCACATAAATATGGCCAAAAATTTTCGTGAGATTTTTCTGAGTTGGCATGTAGAGTCAAGGAGAGAGCCAGTTCCATTAAAATATTTTTTTTTAAAGATGGGAAATAAAAGTAAAGATACTAAAAGATACCTCTAGAAATTTTACCTATTTGATAGAATGGTTTTAATAGCATATATTAATTATATTCATTAGAACCCAAATAGAAAAGATTCTCTGCTCTAATTCTTTGAAAAATGAACAGGAAGAATTCCCAGGCCCACTAATTAAGATTGGGGAATCCACCCTTTTTGCTACCAACTTTATAATGATTACTGTGAAACCAAAGTTTGCTTTTATGTAGCCAAGCTAAAGAGATGTGTTTTTTGTTTTGTTTTGTTTTGTTTTTTAGCTTATTCTTAAATGTTAATACCTTTTTGATTGATTTGTATCTTAGGAATGTTTCTTTTTCAAAACAATTATCTACATGAGGTACCTATTTCATTGATCTGAAAATATAACATATTAAATGAAAACAGATTATAAGTACACAGATATTTTGCATATCACCACTAACATGAATAATTTATACACAAAGGCAAAAATATTTGTAATCAACTCATGGACTATCTCTTGAAAATAAAACTTTTACTTATAAACCTATTTCTTTTTTATAAAATATATTTTATTGATTTTTTACAGAGAAGAAGGGAGAGGGATAGAGAGCCAGAAACATCGATGAGAGAGAGTCATCTTATCAGCTGCCTCCTGCACACCCCCCACTGGGGATGTGCCCACAACCAAGGTACATGCCCTTGACCGGAATCGAACCCGGGACCCTTCAGTCCGCAGACCGACGCTCTATCCACTGAGCCAAACCGGTTCTGGCTATAAACCTATTTCTTACTTGAGACATAATTTCTCTGACTTAGCATAATGAACAGAGGTAAACTCTCAGAAACTCAATAAAGCTTATCATAAATATACTATGTTGCATGGAAAGGATTTTGACAAATGCGTAGGCAGAAAACATGAACAGATAGAGCCATATATTAAACATTTAAAAGTATATTTAAACATCATTAAAGGAAAACTTGTCATCCAAAAGTCATAATCTCTTTTAATTAAGTGAGTATCACTTAGATTTAAACTATATAAATCATTTTAATGATGGCATAACAATGCCACAATAAAAATAATTATATCAAAAATAGTGAAGAAATTCACTTGATTTCATAAAGCTAGGAAATGGAATGATATAATTATGATTCATATTCATTTCTATTTTAAAGCCCTGAGAGAAGATTGATTTATTGTTTGCTATTAACTTTTCCATTGATTAGATGCAACCTGACAAAAGACATTGGAATAAAATAAATTTGACTTCATTTTTGTGAAAAAAAAGTATCTTAGATAAAAGTTATATGGCTGTTCAAAATATCTGAATACATAGACATATATGGTATGTGTTTTTTTCAATAATTGAAAAACTTGATACTCTTGCTAAATGAAAATAAAACAATCCCAATAATGTATTATTGTTGATGCTATTGTGTCAAGTGCTCCCATCCACCTAGCTTTTAAACTTTTAACACAATCCATGTTTCCAAAGATCTAGAGAAAATAGAATTCATTTTTAGTATTCTATATTCCTTACCCTTACTTTTCTTCAATGGCCTTCAGACCTTGATTGGAAAATAGACTCTGTGGTTTGACATATCAATAATATATATGGAGATCAGGGCAAAGTTCAAACGACTTCACTGTTGGACGGTGTTTCTTTATACTCTATGGTTATAATTTTATGAGATTTCTCATGAAAAGTTAATACATTTTTAAAACAGAAAAGGAGACACTTTGGAAAATGAATATGTGAATTATTTAATTGTCTCCGTTTTATCTTTTCACCATGATAGAAATACCAGTGTATAAATAAATACATTTATAAATTCTATTTCAGCAGATATTGAAGGCTATCCACTGACTTCCTGTGGGTTTAAACATTTTATGAAGTCTCTACATGTTTGTTTGTTTTTTTCTGTGTGTTTCCTCTAAGACTACAGCCTATTCAGAGACATAACTAAACAACTGTAATATATTACAAAATGATAATAATGAGTGTACACATATTCACCAATTACTCTTTGATTATCCCATATGTATATACATCTGAGAAAGAGCTGATACGGGGACATGGTTATGCTGCATGTAACTATACTTTTGTTAGTCAAAAGATAGATAAATTGGGTTTTAGGCTGAAATTGTTTGTGAAAATTTATTTGAATACATGTGTAAGCTTGCCAATAAGAAGTGTAAACTCCTCTGATATCAACCATATTGAAGGCGCATGGAATGCTAGAAAAATGCCTCTTTCTCTTTGTTAATATGTAGTTTGATGAAGTGGGAAATGCTGTATAAAACATGCAGTTTCCCACATAAATATGAAACCCAAGGATAGATATAAATCTGGCCTATTAGTATTTCAGTTAAGAAATATTACTACATAAAGAATACAAGTATATATTATTACAGAATAATATATTAGGATAGCACATAGTATATAATTTAAATAGAAAAATGCAGATATTAGTAAAAAAAAAAAAAAAAAAAAAAGGAAAGATGAAACCATAATTAAATCCAGAAAAAAAAAACACCTATTCTAAATATTTTAGCCATATGTTCAGGAAAGGGAAAACCCAGGAAAGATGTGTTTCCTCTATCTGGGGTAGAACTGGAAGTGACATACATTTATAGGCTGATCATGTCTGACCCATTCATATAAGTCTAGAGAACAATTAAACATTTTATTTATGAATCAGAATTATGTGATCCTAAAATCAGGTCTATTTTCTCTTCGGTTAATAGTTTTTTCTTCAAAGATGTTACCAGCTGTTCATATTATTTTTAAACTACAGAGAGGCCCCGCACTCACAAAATCGTGCGCGGTTAGGGTCCCTAGGCCTAGCCCGGCCTCCATAGATCACATGGCCTCTGCTGCCCTGGGACACCACATGAAGCTCCCGCCCCTGGGTGCTCTGTGATGCTCAAGGCCCCTCCACTGCTCCCTGAGACTCCCCGCACCCCTGGACTGCTCTGCGAAGCTTGTTCAGGCCCCAGATGCTCTGAGAAACTCTAACCCCACCCCCCCCCCCCCCCCCGCCCCACCACTACTCCGCGAGGCTCCCTGCCCCTGCAACTGCTCCGCAAAACTCCCCCTTCCCCCTGACCATCTCATGAAACTCGCTGCTGCCTGGGTGACTGTTCAGCTAAGCTCGTGGCCACCGGCGAAGCAGCCACTCCTCAGTCCCCAGTCCTGCCCCGCCGCCAGTCCCCCCTCATGGTGAGCAGCTGGATGGGTGTGGCGGGGGCTGGAAGAGGGGTCCCCACTCCCCCACCCCAGAGGTGGTGCTCCATGCACTTCAAGGTGACCGGTCCCCTTTCAGGCATGACGCCACCTAGCTCTTTATATGAATTAGGATAGGCACAGTGAAGAGTAACACAGCTCTGCAATAAGACATGTAATTCCTGGAGCACCGTTAGAGTGTTTCACCATTCACTTCCTTTCTACTCCTACTATTTCTTCTTCTTTACTAGATGTCTTTAATAGGCTATGGGGCAAAATTGAAAAATAAAAAGCTCACAAAAACCCTAAAAATGGCCTTGCACCTCCCACAACTGACAAATAAAAAAGGGGAGGGGGTCTCTTTTTTAAGTGTATGTGACAATGATAGATAAAATTAATTAAGTTCCTCACGTTCAGAGAGTTCAGGTCAGTCGTGTGTTACTGCGCTGCTTAAAGATGAATAATGTCTAATAACCTAAATTATCTTGGGCCATCAATAAATAATGGTGCTATTTACTTTAAGGCACAGTAACCCTGTGTGGCTTTTGCTCTTGGGGCACTCTAGACTCTAATGATGATGAAACTGGTCATGCTAGTGAAATTTCAGGCCGTAAATCTTCATGTTATGACACTCAGTTTAACATTTTCAAGTTCAAGAATCAATGAATGAGTGTCTTTAGTAAAGACGAATGGGAATGTGGAATTCATATCTACTTAGTCATTCAACTGGGCAAATTTCTTTATATGATATTTTGACACAAGGAGTTGTTTAGCCAAAAAAGTAGTATGATGATATTATTTCATCTTTTTAAGAACATATTTTCACCAAGAATCTTAAGTGGACAAATGCTAAGATGGCTGTATATTTAAAATGTGCTTGAAGTAAAATACATGATACAGAAACAAGAACAACAACACAACAAAAATAGAAACTTTCTAATTATAACTCAAAAATAGCTCTCTTTTCTTCATCCAAAGTGTGAGCTATCAAACTTGCAAAGGTGTTACATTTTAACAATGCAAGCGCAAAGAGATTCAGACATAATGATAAACTTGAAGATGCATTTATTTTCTATAATCAGTACAA
The DNA here is from genome assembly GCA_963924515.1 of Vespertilio murinus. Lineage (NCBI taxonomy): Eukaryota > Metazoa > Chordata > Mammalia > Chiroptera > Vespertilionidae > Vespertilio > Vespertilio murinus. The sequence goes on from OZ004709.1 coordinate 161,080,932, forward strand.
TCAAGATGCATATGTTTCAGGTATACATGCATGACAGCTGATGAGCAGTTAATTGCAGTAAGAAATGATTTCTCATTTAGAGCTTACATACCATTAAACCAAAAATATACAGACCAAAATTATGTTTATATTCCTATTAAAATTTCAACTAACTTTAATTTTATTTTTTAAAAATATATTTTATTGACTTTTCACAGAGAGGAAGGAAAAGGGACAGAGAGCCAGAAACATAGATGAGAGAGAAACATTGACCAGCTGCCTCTTACACACACACACACACACACACACACACACACACTGGGGATGTGCCCGCAACCAAGGCACATGCCCTTGACTGGAATCAAACCTGGGACCCCTCAGTCCATAGCCTAAGCTCTATCCACTGAGCCAAAACAGTTTCGGCAACTAACTTTAATTTTAAAAATCCTTTCTATTTTCAAATTGAACATAAAAAAAATATTTTAAAAAATTCAAAATGAACATAAATTCTTTTTAAAATGGACATAAAAATATAAAAATCAATCATAAGAGTCCATTGATCCCAGGTGGTAAATTCTAACAATGATCTTTCATGGTATAAAAAGACTTAACTTGATCAGTGGTGAATATTCAACATACCACTTAAAATCCTGATGGCCTAGCCAGTGTGGGCTCAGTGGTTGAGCTTTGAACTCTGAACCAGGAGGTCAGGGTTCAATTCCTGGTCAGGGCACAGGCTCAGGTTACAGGCTGGATCCCCAGGGTGGAGCATGCAGGAGGCAGCCGATCAATGATTCTTTTATCATTGCTGTTTCTCTCTCTCTTTTCTCCTCCTTTCATCTCTCTGAAATCAATGAAAATATGTATGTTTTAAAATTCTGACGTTTCTCTGGAATAGGAGAGAGGAGTGGAAGCTGTTTCTGAATGGGCTTAATTGGGTTCTATAATTAACAATTGATCATAGACCCTTTCCTTCTTTAAACTGCAGATTCTCTAAATATTTTTTTTTTTTGCAAAATTGCTGTTATTTTTTAAATCATTTAAGGAGGTTTTCATCCCTCTGTAAATAAGCAGGCATCCTTGAAACACTGACTAATTACAGGGGTGGGGTGGGAATGTATGACGTGAGGCTATATATCATGGTCCACTCCTGTCTACTGACTAAAGTATTCAAAACCAGCAACTGTAATCGACTGCAGCGCACTGGATATGTAAAAGTTCATGTGAACCTAATGATATGCAGGAAAAGAGAGAGCAGCAAGTGGCATGTGTGTGTGTGTTTGCACGTATCAGCCACAAGCTCGAGGACGAACATCAGACTAGCAAGTCTCAACAAGAACATTTCCTTAACTTGATTATATTTCTAGTTTCCTTTGTGTGGACTAATAGGAAATCTCACTTCTGGTTAATGAATCTTTTGGTTTATGTGACTCTTTTTAAATGAGTGGCCTGAATCTTCTTGTTTTCAGGCATTTGCAATTCACTTTTGGTTTGTCTTTCAAATTGCTACAAATGTCATTGGAAAGTGAGCTGTAATTTCTGGCCACGTGTTCTCACGACCCCCATTCCGTAACAGGTACAGTGGGAAGAGGGACAGACTATTTGACTACATTTTATCACTCCTGGATGTTATATTCTTTACGTTCTTACGGTGCCTCTGTCATGTTCCACCTTAAGTAACAGAAATGCAGAAATCATTATTTCCATGGTTGTTGTGAATGTAGTATACTGGTAAAGACAACCCTCACACTACAGAATAGTTTCTGTTTTGATTCAGTTTGGGACTGCTGAAGGGGGAGGGATGTTTTGCCATCCCTGAGATAGCTGTTTGGGATACTGACCTGAAGCTGGTTATTAGGAAACAAAAGACTGAGAAAGAACCTTTGACCCCACTGCTTCTTGCCGAAGAGGAATTCAGAGAGAAAACCCTGCCTTGGGAAGAAAACGTTAGCCCCTTCCCCCTGCCAAGAGGACTTCAATGTGCAGGCAGGAGGAAGGCTCACAAAGCCTGTTGACTTACTTCTGTGCCCCGTTGCTTGTGGGGAGGCCAGCAAGAACTTGTCTGCCACGTGTTTACTCTTTCTCCTCTATCTGTAAATTGCTTACTTTCCCACTGAAACCCCAGACCCCTGGTCATCCTTATCCTTTGTTCAAAACTGCCTATAACCCTCAACTGCTCAATGTGTCTGTCTTTGGGTCTCATAGCTATGGCACCCCTAAATATATAGCCATTAATTTTGGATATACTTACCTGTCATGGATGCATGGTAATCTGTCTTATGTAACTTTGATTATTCACCCAACTAGAAGAACTTAGAAAGCTGGGGAAAGTTATTATTAATTATTATTATTATTATTATTATTATCATTATTATTTGTTTTTGTTCATCCTCACCCGAGGATATTTACTTTTCCCATTGACTTTTTGAAAAAATTGATGAGAGCGGAAGAGACAGAGAAAGAGAAACATGGATGTGAGAGAGACACATGGATTGGTTGCCTCCTGCATGCGCCCCAACAGGGGCCAGTGATTGAGCCCTCTCCGAGGAACATGCCCTTGACTAGAATCAAACTTATGAGTCCATGGGCCACGCTCTAACCATTGAGCAACCAGGACAGAGAAGGAAAGTATTAAAAAAAAATTTTTTACAGAGAGGGATAGAGAGTTAGAAACATCGATGAGAGAGAATCATCAACCAGCTGACTCCTGCACATCTCCTCCTAGGGATGTGCCCGCAACCAAGGTTCATGCCCTTGACCGGAATCGAACCCAAGACATTTCAGTCCGCAGGCTAATGCCCTTATCCACTGAGCCAAACCAGTTTAAGCAGGAAGGAAAGTATTTTATCTATCTCTCACATTGTCATGACAGAATGCTATGCATTGCGTTACCATTGTCTTATGTGTCTTAATTTGGACCTAACAGCAGGGCTCAAATACTTTCTCTAGTATATAGATCATTCGGTAAGGAAAGATTAATGTTAGCTTATTATATTAAGAGAAAAATACTCATTTTCCTGAAAGAAATATAATAATTTCTTTATAATCATAAGGTTATACTTTATTAATGAAAATTAGGAAGATGGCAATATTAATTCTGTGATGTTTACTGAATGTTTTGCATGCGCAAGTACCTATGTTAAGGTTTACATACAATATTTAAGCTGTCGTACCTGTAATTCTATGATTGATGATATTATGAATTCCATCTTTTTACAAACAGAAATTATAGAAAAGTAAATTAATATGCACAATATTGCACGGCTAATAACTGACAATCTGGGGCTCTGAAATCCCCTAAAAACTTTCAGTGATCAGAAATTACTAGTTTTTATTAGAAAGTACAAAAGAAAGCTGTCTATGTCTGCATGATAACATAGGAAAGGAAAATAAATCACTGTATCATTAAAAATCCAAGCTCATTAAAATAATTGATTGGTAGAGGTTTAACATTTGTTAATGAATTGAGGCAAAACCCACAAACACTGTTTTGTTTTGTTTCTCAAAAATATTACACATGGCTTCATTGATTTTTCTGATTTTTATAAACACAGCCATTTCTTCTTGGGAAAAATGAACTAAGTTTAGTGAAACTTGACTTCTGTTTGCAAACACATTATCCAGAACAAAGTTGGGGAGCAGACAGGAAAAGGAAGGCCTTGCTAGAAATTGGACCTGAGGAAAACAAGACTATTTGCCATTTTTAAATTTCAGCAAATACACACAGAAAGGTGGACAACTACAAGTTTAAAGCATTGTTCTTAAAAACATGCCCCTCTTCTGAAGTGCTTTACGACTTCTGACCTTGGGCCTTACTGCATGAAAATCACTCAGCTCTGAGCCTAGAAGTACAGATTAATACCAAGCTCCTCCAGTGAATTCGATGCACTTATTTGAGAACCAGTGATTTCAACTTAGAAGGCAAAATTAACCTTCAGCCTAGATTGAATTATCATAAAAGCGCAGCAACTGGCGAATGTTTACTAGGCACCTTATTAAAAGAAGCCTTGGGTTTCACACAAAGAGGACACGCAATCCATTAACCCCCATCTGTGCTTGCTCACTTCACATCCAGACTTAAAAATAAAAACACTTACACAGAAGGCCCTTAGGCCAGACACAGAGCTCGTTTGGAGTTTAAGTTTATTCTATGGCCCAACATCTATGAGTGTGCGTTAGAAAGGCAAAGCTTAAATTGGAATGGAAGATGGAGGGGAAGGAATCACCTTTTTTTTCATTTTTTTTTTTCATTTTCCCTTCATCACACAGGCAGCGATAAAAATAAGAGAGCCATTTTATTTATTTTTAAACTTTTAAATGAGTACCATCCCGTGGATATATATGTCTCGATATCCAATAAAAACAGACCATTTAATTGCTTTGACTTTTGCTTCCTAGAGAGAATGAATTCTTTCATGATAACTTTTGAAAAGCTGTAATTTTCTTGTTGATCTTTGAATGTTTCCCACGAAGTCTATTTCCTGCTGTTGCAGGCCAGCGGCCCTCCCTCCCTTTATCCTTAATGAGGCTCAGACACTCGGTAATGGGAGGATGACCTCCCATAAACCTTGGTTAGTCATCCAATTGACTCTGTTGGAAGACTGCGAGTTCATTAATAGAATAAATGATCACACAACAGATACCAATGGTGGAACAACTGGTGACGAGGGATGGTACAATCTTTGCATGATTTGCCTTTAGAGTGTGGCATATAGAGTGGATAGTCATCCAACATAGTATGCCTAAAAAAGAGCAGCCACTTGGCACTTTAGCTAAGGTTATATCATAACACAATTAAGGGATGTTCACAATTTTAAGGAGTACAGTGGGTTTGCTTCATGTTCCAGCATCCTACACATGGATGAGTTGACTAAACTCTATAATGAGACTTGCTGTGGTCTATAGTATGTGGTAGACATATACTACCCAAGGTTATGTTTCATGAAGAAGAAGATAATCAATAGAAATTAGTTTGGCTGTAACTAATCTTCCTGAGTTTATACTTTAATGTGTTTTGTTTGTTTTCAATATAGTTTTATTGATTTCATCCAATAAGGGAGAGGGAGAGATAGAAACATCAATAGCAAGAAACAGTTATGGAGGGGCTGCCTCCTAAACACCCCACGCTGTGGATCGAGCCCACAACCTGGACATGTGCCCTGACCGGAATCCAACCGTAACCTCCTGGTTCACAGGTCAACGCCCAACCACTGAGCAATGCAGGCCTGGCTATACTTTATTGTTTTAAAGTCATTTTTTATATTTAATGTTTGGACAATTGGCTTAATACTTTGGGAACAGATAAATCTCACATTTTAGTATAAGAAACTTCATTGTAATGGTATTATTTTATAGAATATCTGACAATGCCATTTTTTTTTCTTTTTGACTTATCACGATGTAAGTGTGGCACACAGCAACCAGTTCAAGATATTCTTAAAGGACTTACTTAGACCTCTTCAAACATAACAGCAGGTGAGGAGGTCCTGGCCAGACACAAAGCACACATTGCCCATCAGAACAGATGATTAAAAAGGAAATTTGAAGCTGTGAACTATGGATTCTTTATTTCAGTGTTCCTTATCTTTGAATGTTTAAACATAATTTCAGTTGGATTTACAATGTATTGATTATTAAAGCTATTAATATTTTATTTGCCTCTTCTGTTTTTTTGTTTGTTTGTTTGTTTGTTTTTGGTTTACTTTCAAATACTTGTAGATAAGTCCAGTGCTTACAGGAAAAGATAGGCTTAAATTCTTCACTTGATCTTAGTCTTAGCCAAAAGGCCATGAAGCGACGAGGCTTAAATTCTTAGTTGAAAATTAATAGATTCTGCTCTTTATCTCAGAAAAAAAAAACAACACAGAGAATGTGGATATGGATTCAAAATTATGTTAGCATCATAATGTCAATAGATATTTTAACATCAAACTAGAGGCCCAGTGCATGACATCTGTGCACTGGATGGGGTGGAGGGTTCCCTCAACCCGGCTTGCACCCTCTTGTAATCTGAGAGCCTTCTGGGTATGTCCACCTACTGTGTTAGGCCGGCTCCCCCCTAGGATCAGGCCTAAGCCAGCAGTCAGATATCCCTCTCATAGTCCAGGTCTCTCAGAGTCCGAGACCCCTTGCTCTTTACAGCCCACCTGCCTGCAGTAGAGTTGGGAGAGGTTCCTGCCACTGCCACTGTGCTCTCCAGCCATGAGCTTGGCATCTGGATGAGCTGCCTCCCCCTGTGGGAGCACACTGACCACCAGCGGGGGCAACTCATGCCTTGAGCATCTGCACCCTGCTGGTCAACACGCATCATAGCAACTGATTATTCCATCATTTGGTCAATTTGCATATTATCCTTTATTATATAGGATATGCAACAAATGTCAGAACACCTTTACCCAAAACAAGTATTTAAAACATAAATACTTGTTTTGGGTAAATTAATCTAAAGTAAAAATAAAAACAAACTATGTTTGATATTCTCTCTAGATATCTCAAACAAAACTTTAAAATATAAGAGCCTCACTTATTTGTTATATAGTCTTTCTCTGATTATCACAAAATGATAACATCTCTACTCCTATTAATTGCATGGTACTTCTCTCTTAAATAAAATATAAAAATTAGTTTTCTTCTTTATTAATCCTCTCTTCTCTTTAGCTAGCATTGATCAATATAAAATCGAGCCATGGTATTGACATGTAAGTGTTATTATCGCAACATAAAATATAAATGTTTTAAACAATGATATTAGTACTACAAAGTTATTCCACATTGTAACTTAACATCATAAATTTTAATCTAATATTTTCAAAGTAGACAATTTAAAAATTGTTTAATGATGGACAGTTTTGGAGTCTATAACACATCTGTTTTTAAAGATTTTTTTTCTCTGTAACAAAGACAAATCTTTTCCAATTGATTATTTTATAGCTCCCAATATTTTAGGAGGATTTTATAAAACAGCTACAAATATTGTAGATTTTTATGGTAATCCAGTCATTTTTCTTAACTCTAGGTAAGATTTCATAGAAATCTCTTAAAATTAAAATTATAACCTTTTTGGTATACTTCTGTGCTTGGGGCTGGACCTTATGCAGTTCCTCTCTCACTGTCCCTCTTATGAACCACAACCTAGGTGCCTCTAATCCAGGGGTGGGCAAACTTTTTGACTTGAGGGCCACAATGGGTTCTTAAACTGGACCAGAGGGCTGGAACAAAAGCAACCTGACCATACTGGCACTCTCATCTTGGGCCGTTGGTGAAGGAGCTGAGGGGAGAGCAAGAGAACCCTCCGCTCTTTTGGCTCTGCGGCCCAGATAGAACAGCCGAATGGGCCAGATCTGGCCCGCAGGCCATAGTTTGCCCACGGCAGCTCTAATCAATTACAAATCAAATCAGAGATTCCCCATGCTATGCTATATAATAAAAGCATAATATGCAAATTGACTGAATAGCAGAATGACCCGGTCTCTATGGTGTACACTGACCACCAGGGGGCAGACGCTCGATGCAGGAGCTGCCCACTGGTGATCAGTGTGTCCCAAAGGAGAGTGCCACTCAGCCAGAGGTGGGTTTAATGGATGGTGAGCACAGCAGCAGTGGTTGGAGCCTCTTCCACCTCTGCTGCAGGCAGGTGGTAAGCAGCAAGGAGTCCCAGACTGTGAGAGCCCCAGACTGTGAAAGGGATATCTGATGGGGATCAGGCCTAAGCCAGCAGGCAGACATCCCCCGAGGGGTCCTGGACTGCAAGAGGGGAGTGTCTGGGCTGAGGAACCCTCCCTACACTGAGTGCATGAATCTTGTGTACCAGGAATCTAGTTTCATTATAAAATTACTCTTTTAGGGTCTCAAGAGATATATATGTTATTGGCATTGATGCAAAAACTTATTTGTTTACCATTTATTAAAATGGTGATAACAAGGGGAATTTTGAATTAAAGTTGTGAGACAGCTCATTTGGGTTTCTGGCCTGATGATTTAAACTGAATGAATAACATTCATTTTCATATAATGTGTTATGTTTCTTATCTTGGGACAAAATGGGCTAATTTACCCCAAATTTGGTTGTTAATAAGAGTATTTTTCTTATGTGCCTAAACACCTCATTCTAATTCTCTCCTCACTTTGTTCTGAAGCACTGCCTCACAACATAAAACATTTAAGCTTGTGAGTAGGATATAAATCAGAGCAGATCATAGCTTCTCAGAAATATAATAATTAAGGTAGTAGAAACATTATTAAGGGAGTGGTCTCAGAAATCTTGTTTTTTTGTTTAATTGAAAATGCTCCTGAAAATTAGACTGACTACATCTGCATTGCAATGTTGTGACAGCATAATAGACTGGAACTGTTCATACATCTCTGCTAGTCTACTAATCACATTGAGCTCATCCTTGTTCTGCTAGAGTTGTCTCAAGATTTATAGGTTATCAGTAGACAACACTAATTTGATTTTAATGCCTTGGAATCTCATATCTATTATACAGATAAGATTTGACCACATTATGTAACAGTACAGTTATTAACTACAAACTCTTCAATAGTCGATAAATTATACCGCCCAGTGGATTTATCCTAGTTTGTAAATGGGATTTACCAATATTGGTTTACTAAACTTGCCCAAACTGTATATCATTTAGTCTATATGTTCAGAAGTTAATGATATAGCATGCATACAAAGCAACACAACAGAGGTGAAAAGATTAAAATTTCAGGGATTTTTTTTTTATACTCCAGTCACTGAAATCTAATAACTAATTTGCTTTCTTTTTTTGCCCTTAATTGGTATAATAGTCTAGTTGTTGTTCCTTATGTGGGCAGAGCTGTTAGTCATTTCAAAGCAATGCATCTGAACAAATTATGACGAAAAAATAATTACAGATAGCATTTTTTGTCTTTTTGACTTTCTAAAAAGAGGTCCAAAAGATTAATCCAAATGATGGAATTTGGGCAAAAAGTCAATCCATTACAAATGTCCTTTCGCATATGTTTCTACAACTTTAAAAGTAACATTCAAAAGGCTTTACTATCTTACATGAGTATCTCAGCCAAAAAAAAATTATTTATGCATCAATAGAGTTAGATGGAGAAATGTTTTATATCCTTGTACCCATTCTATACATTAAATTATGTTTAAAGATGCTCATCACATAAGTGAAAGGCATTCTTTTTTGTTTCTTTTGATTATTATCACAGTCTACATCTTTGAATAACAAAATATATTCATTCCATTTCCCTTATCATAACTATATCTCTGATAGTTGCCCTGTTCCTTTGGAAGTTTGTAACATGTAATTCAATTCTGGAGCAAAACATATGCAAATATATTCCTTTGCTTTCTCCCTAACCCATCTATCCCATGCTTTTCAATCTTGTAGATTTCATCGAGTAATTTATTAAATGCAAAGTCTTAGGTTTATTTAGTGCTTCTCTTTTAATTTAATCGAATCTTCCCCCCGCACCCACTGAGTTACAATCTTTGCAAATGGATGACTTATCAAAAGACAGAACACAAGAATTCCTTAAGTTATTTGCCTGCCCAGCTTTTTATTAAATGATCTGTATTATAACAATGACAAAGTAAGCTTATTGAAGTCAAAGAGATTATCTCATCTCCTTTTTTATAATCCCAGTTCAGTGATTAGTGCTAAAAATTTCCTGTTTTTACTATAGGGAACAATTTAAGATTCCAAAAGTCATTTTATCAATGTAGGTGACAATGAACCACATAACCTGGACTGCAATTCCTAAGTAGTAGAGAAAGTTTGACTTCTTAATTTGAGGTGAAATTGTTTTAAAAGAAGAGACGCTAGCCAAGAAGCCAAATATGTAAAAATGTAGGATCTATCTATAACTATCTGTAGAACCTGGGATAAATCATTTAGATTCATTTCCTGCACTTGTAAAACTGAGACATTAATCTGAATGAGTTAATGCATATTAAATCAAAATCCGGCATTAGCATAATGCCATCACAAGTTTGCTAAATTTTTATATGTATTCTTTTTGTTTAATATTTTTCTTTAAAATAGGATATTTAATGACTACGTGTACTAGTATTTTCTAAAAGTAAACTTCATATCCCCATTATAATGGAAGACAAAGGTATTTTTCATAAATAGCAGAAAACTAAAGCATAAACACCCTAAAAACAACGTAATGCCACAAAATCATACCTAGCTATCTAAACATCATGCTTGCTGAAGACTCCTAGCCCCGGGCTTTCTCTTTGTTAAAAGAAGGAGAGATTATAAAGAAATTGTGGTATAAAGCAGAGATGTTCTCTTTGATGTGATAAGAAGGCCAGAAAAATAAATAAAAATATTTTTTCTCTGTATGATTCAATGTCATTTCAACTCAAAACCACAGACCATCTAATCATCTCTTGTAGCAACAATTTTATGTTTCCTATACTATGTTGATATGACCACCCACTGCATTTCTATTTCAGTTATGGTACCTTTCAGTTCTAAAAATTTCCTTTTGATTAATCTTTATATATTTTATTTCTTTGCTGAGCTGATCATTCTATTTATTTGATGAAACTTTATATATATGTTTTCATTTGCTCCAAGCCGATTTTTAATTGTCCATTAAGACAATTTTTATCATGGTTACTTTAAAGTATTTATCAGATAATTCTAATATTTCTACCATCTTGTTGCTGCATTTATTGATTTCTCATTCATTTCAACTCTTCCCAGTTCTTGGCTTATGTTGCACTTTTGTTCACAACCTAAACATTTGTGCATTATATCCTGAGACAGCATGTTTTAGCTGGTATCAAAGCAAGAATTGCACCAATGTTAAAAATACCAAGAATAGTTTAGAACTATTGCAATTGAAAGAAATTAGACTTCTGTTTATACTCAACTGCACTGAAAGGAAGGATTGGCGTGTCTTTCAGAGATTGGGATGGGGGCTGATGTTAGGCCAGGCGTGCTTGCCTTCCCCGCGAAGCTGGGAATGGGAATGGGGATAATTTTTAATTTTCTGTTTTAGTATTCTGAACACAAAATCATAATTATTTGTTTGCATGGCTGATTTTACAACATAAAAAGTGTTTACCTTAAATTTTGAGCCTTGTCTTTTTATGCTTGTATAGTATCTATACTAATAAAAGGGTAATATGCTAATTGGACCAGATATGTCAGATGTGCTTTGTTTTCCTTCTGGACGAAGCCATGGTGGCAGAGGCAAAGGTAGTTAGGGGTGATCAGTCTGTCAGGGGAGAGCAGTTAGGTGCAATCAGGCCATTCAGGGAGCAGATAGGGGCATTAGGCAGGCAGGCAGAAATAGTTACGGATGATCAGTCAGGAAGGCAGAGGCAGTTAGGGGCAATGAGGCAGGCAGGCAGGTGAGCGATTAGGAACCAGTGGTCTCAGATTATGGGAGGGATGTCCAACTGCCAGTTTAGGCCTGATTCCTTGTAGGGTCCTGGATTGGAGAGGGTGCAGGCCAGGCTGAGGGATCCCCCCATGCATAAATTTCATGCACTGGGTCTCTAGTCTGATATAAAGATATATATATATATATATATATATATATATATATATATATATAATAGTTATATATAGTTATATATATATAATAGTTATATATAGTTATATATATATAGTTATATATGTAAATGTATGTATATGTATATGAATAAAATAGCCTCCATATAACTCCACTTTATAGCACTCTTAAATTTTCTCTTTACTTTGTACCTAATCATAATGCTTTTTTTATTTCTGGTAGCTTGGAGGAATCCATCCACCACTCCCTTCACACCACATATCAATCTTTTCCTTTGGGGTTTAGCATATTGCTTATATTAACCCAGAAGCCAGTTTATGCAACTTTTCTTTCCCTCTTTATTATACCTGAAGCCTCATTCTTTGTCTGACACCGATTCCATAGGAGCTCCTTTCGGTGTTTGCTCTTCAATCACCTAAAATGTGCTATCTATTATAATCTTTCTAAGCTTCTTCTGATCTAAACCCATGGTGTAGATTCCCTGAAGACTCTGACTGGCACATATCACTATCCTTGTCCCTATGACAGAATCCCTCTTACCCCCCTCTTTTCCCCCTCCACTCGATGAACACCATTGTGTAGAGTGAAAGAAGCAGGTGGGGGAAATGACAAAACACAAAACCTGTCATCGCTCCCATGGAGCTTTGGGTCAGCAGAGGGGATCTCCTCTGTCATCCCTAAAAACACACTGCAATGTCCTCTTTCTCAGTACTGCCAGCATAGAGCTTTGAAAACCTTTTGAAATGCCTTTGAAACTCACAAGTTCAAACTTCTCTCATCACCCAGTGGTGGAGACCATCCTGCCAGAACTTGTTACTACCAGGGCAGCTGACACTGTACACAGAGCTTCACTTGTCATGATCAATATGTCAGCCCAAGTTCCCTACCCAGGGTGCTTCCAGCGCCTTTTAAAACCATTCCCTCAAGTCTGACACCAAAAGAACAAGGTGTCAATACTCCTGAAGGTACTCATCTAGAAAATGTCTGTCCCGAATTCTAAGTGAATTATGTGTGTGTTGGGGGTAGGGGGAGATCTCATTTTTTTTAAGTGTAAACAAAACCAGCCTATATGTTATTAGTTTAAATTCCAACTAATCTGCAGGTATTACCTGTATCTATGCAAAATGATTAATTCATGTCACCTATATTATTACTTAGATGACTATCACACCTACACAGCACTTATCTTTATTGAGTGGAACAAGTTATAGTATCAAAGAGTGAACAAAGAAAGATAGGGAAGCTCATAAGTTTGAAATTATTAAATTTAAAATCTTACGTATAAGTTGATAAAACTAAAGTAGTAGAAAGACAGCTACCACAAAATAATCTCTCTCCTCCCCACATCCTATGTCATCTTAGGCACTGAAGTTTGGATAGTTGTTAGTTACAGATTCTATTCTCCTCCTTTATTCTCCATCCTAATGAGATTCTAAGACCTATCAAAAGATAGATTAGATTCACAATGGTTGTGTAATTGCAAAATCCAAGATCATCTCTGTAATCATCATATTACTTGATCTCCTAAAGTCATTTGCCACTGAAGAAATTCCAGTTTTATTTAAAAGAAGAAATTTAAAACTAAAAGTCAAATTAGAGTGGTAAATTAAAATAGTTAATTTACTTTTTAAATGCTATTTAATAAATACATTCATAATAAAAGGATATTAACATTTGCTTCTGGGAAGTGTGAATGAAGGCAACCGACATTTATGATCATTCACTATGTGCCTGGAATTATACTGGCAAGAGATAGATGTCTTTAAAGTTAACTTCAAAGAATTATTTCAATCTCTGCATGTACATACCTCAGTCCTGTTAATAGATAGATGCAGTCTCTTGCTCTAGAATTTGATCTACCCTTTTACCAATAGAAAACAGCAAAGAAGACGGATTTCGACTTGCATCTACAGAAGCCTCCGAGGGCTTTACTTGTTTTGGAATCCAACTGTCAAGCAAAGAAGTTCAGATCAAATTAGTGAACAGTGAGATAATATGTGGAGAGAGGCCCAATCAGATACCAGACACTCCAGCAACCCTGCTGAAGTACTAGATATGTGATTAAAGCCAACTTAGATGTTGCACCATCTTGTTAGGTCCCAGATAAACACGGCGGTCACTAAGCAGCTAAGTGACCACAAGCAGCATGAACCTGAGTGGAAGACCCACCCATCACAGCCTTGCTCCTTACAGAATTATGGAAAGTAATAAATAACGGTTCAGTAACTAAGTGTGTTGTGGTTATTTACTAAGAAATATATGAATGAGGCAAAGAATGATATCTGATAATAAAGTGCTAAAGAATAGGAACTTAAGATATATGGTATTAAATTGGAACCAGGTGGTTGGAAGAAGCTGGATGGACAGTAAGGAGGCTTTTGGTAGAGGCTGGCGAAGGAGGAAGGTGGCTGCACCAGGAGGATGAAGGAAAGAAACCAGTGCTATGTACTGATGGGGAAAATTGCCAAGACAACAAAAAGTAGAGAAAATATATCTAAGAGATATCTAAGTGGAATGTCAAAAGTGCCAATTAACTTTAGTATAAAATACTAGAAGCCCAGCATGTGATATCATGCAAGATCCAGACCCGCCACACTGGTGGGGACCCAGACTGACTCCAACCATGCCATGCAGGATGCAGGTCCCAGACTCTGTCTCCCGCCACACTGAGTGGGTTACAAGTGCCTCAAGTCCCCGCCCACCCACACAGGCTTCGCCCCGCCCACAGCCCTGCCCACGCACACTGGACTTGCCATGAGCACAGCCTCCTGGTGACCATTCTTTGGGCATTTCACCATCATGGTGTCATGACCACAGGACTTTTATGATATAGGCTTGGCTCAGTGGATAGAGCGTAGGTCTGCGGACTGAAAGGTCCATGGTTCGATTCTGGTCAAGGGCATGTACCTTGGTTGCGGGCACATCCCCAGTAGGGGGTGTGCAAGAGCAGCTGATCTATGATTCTCTTATGGCTGTTTCTGACTCTCGGTCTCTCTCCCTTCCTCTCTGTAAAAATCAATAAAACATATTTTTTTAAAAGAAAAAGAAAAGTAATGAACTAAGGAAAGAAATATTCAGTTTTGAAACAGAATTTAGAGGAAATATTTTCATCTGAGATCTTTCTAGGTTGAAAAATAATATTATGTGAATCCCCTATCTCAAAGATAGAAGTTAGCTCAGGCAAACATCAGGGGACTGCCGGTAAAAAATATCCAATTGTGTGCTTTTGTAAGACCTCTTTTAAAAACCCCAGAAATACTTAAGAAATATTAGCCTGCATTCTCCCAGCAGAAAAAGAAAATGTCTAAGACCATTATGAGCAATGTCCAGTAGAACTGTGCTTTCAGCCTAAAGTTGAGATGACTCTAAGACTTTGCAAGAAAGGCTTTTGTCTAATAAAATGAACTTTAATTTGATGCATTACCTTAATACAAAATTATTAGAGGATTTAGACAAGCTGGCATTAAAAGGGACTTAGACATTTCAAAATGAAAAGATGCTTTTGGCCACCAGTTGTTTAGTATCAGTAAGCAAAAGCTGCAAGTTATTTATAATGATAAAGAAATGATGTGTCACCGAAACCGGTTTGGCTCAGTGGATAGAGTGTTGGCCTGCAGACTGGAAGGTCCTGGGTTCGATTCTGGTCAAGGGCATGTACCATGGTTGCGGGCACATCCCCAGTGTGGGATGTGCAAGAGGCAGCTGATCAATGATTATCTCTCATCAATGTTTCCAGCTCTCTGTCCCTCTCTCTTCCTCTCTGTAAACAATCAATAAAATATATTTAAAAAAAAAGAAATGATGTGTCAGTGCACAAGGCCAATATCTCAGAGAAGGAGCCAAAGGCCAAGGTTAGCTATGGATAAGTGGGTTCTAGTCAAAGAGTGTTCCCCATCTACAGGGGCAGGGAGCACGGAAAACGAGTTACAGCTGGATTTCAGAAATGCCATGGAGTAGAACTGCACCTATTCTTTTGTCCTTTGAAAGGAGTCTCTATTGTCCTGTCTCTGTCTCATGAATGTGCAGATAAGTAGTGTGTGTGTGTGTGTGTGTAATTGACTTTTACAGAGAGGAAGGGAGAGAGAGTGTTAGAAACCTCAATGAGAGAGAAACATTGATCAGCTGCCTCCTGCATACCCCCTACCTACTGGGGATGTGCCCGCAAGCAAGGTACATGCCCTTGACTGGAATTGAACCTGGGACCCTTCAGCCTTCAGTCCACAGGCTGATGCTCTATCCACTGAGCCAAACTAGTTAGGTCAATAAGTAGTCTTTTTAACTATCAGTTCTCCAGAGGAATCCAGACTCCTCTAAATGCAGTACTGATACAGATCATAAGACATTGAACTTCAAGTCTAAGGCTATGAGATGAATTTCAGGGGGTTGGAAGTGTTGACTGGGCATGGGTGCATTTTTCACATTAGTTATTATAGTAAATTCTACTGAGAACTGATCCTAGAAATTTGGCCCTTCCCTATACATGCTTGCCTTCGTCACAACATGTGGCCTTCTACTTATCTTATGAATGACCTAGTGACCTTTTCGGCCAGTAAAATACAACAGATATGACATTCTGTCATTTCCATCCCTGGGCCTTAAAAGGTGAAGATCTTTGCCCAGCTGGTATGGCTAAGTTGGTTGAGCATCTACCATGTACCACAAGTTCACCAGTTTGATTCCCAATTGGGGCAAATGCCTAGTTTGAGGATTTGATCCCCAGTCGGGGACATGCAGGAGGGAGCCAATTGAAGATTCTCTCATATAAATATTTCACTCCTTTCTCTTTCTTTTTCTCTCTCTAAAATCAGTAAGACATTTTTGAAAGAAAAAAAAACAAAAAAAAATTAAGGAAAAGGTAAGGATGTTCTAATCTTGTCCTATGGATAGAGTAAAGAATGTTAAGACTTCTTCTTCCAAGGCCACAAAGATATACAGGTTCTTCATGCTCCTATTAATCCCAGCAGCCCCATCTGCTGTGCCGGACAGGTGAGTGAGGCTACTTTGTATCTTACAATCCAAGTCAGCAGGCCCCCGTCAACACTACATGGAAGTAGAGATGATCCATGCTTACTGAGCCCTGCCCAGATTGTGTCAGCATGAGCAATACACTGTTATTCTTATTTTAAGCTTTGCAGGAGGTTGTTACACAGCAGTAGATAACTGATGTAGATATTTCATATGCAGTCTCTCTTTCCATTCTCAATAATATCTTCCAGTAGAGTCTTTAAGATGTAAAAGCCCTTTTATTCTCCTTACTGCTGTCAAATGGAAATATTCATATAGTCAGAGGACGGAAGCAATGTGAAGAGATTGTACTTGAATTGTCTAAATTATCACCTCATATCCCACTTGGCTGTGGCTGTCTATACATCCACTGTGTCATTTGACCTTTAAGCTGTTGGATGGGCACCTATTTGTCTAGGTTAATTCCAAGGCAGTCTACATGGAATCAAGAGAATTAACTATGTGACCTTTGGAGTTCCCTTCCAGCTATATGATTCTATGATTAATGCAGGCTCACCTGCTTTCTTGGCAGTATCTAAGGGTGTTAATTCAACATATAAAAAATCTAGACTGCAGTGCGCTTTTCTAACTATACTTGGGAAAAAATTAGGCTTAAACCTTCAAGAATAAAGAAACATAAATGGCAAAGGCATGGCAAGTTAAAATGTATTAATAGGAAGTGTGTGCACTGTGAATGGAATTCAGTTTGTTTCTAATTGTGTTTAGACCATTCACTGTACTGTATTTAAAACAATTTGAATTCATTAATGAGTTTTTAAGATATCAGGTACAGCGGAGTTATCTTATATGGCCTTTTTTGCATAATTTAACAAATCTGTTTACAAGTCTAAGTTTCCTGGTGATATTAGTTGGAGATAAAACAACCAAAATCTATCCCTGTCGAGACTAAATTATTTTGCCCCCCAAAATTCACATGTTAAAACCTAAATCTCCAATGTAAGGCTATTTTAAAGTAGAGCCTTTGGAAGGTTATTAGGTATTTTGGGTAGAACCCTCAAGGGTGAGTTTAATGCCCTTAAAAAGGCAATCCAGAGACTCCCCTCTCTATTCTGTTACTGGGCATGGATCCTCACTAGACACTCAATCCACTATTGTCTTGATCATGAACTTCCTAGCCTGCAGAACTATGAACATAACAAATTTCTGTTGCCTATCAGCCACCTGGTCTGTGATATTTTTGTCATAGTAGGATGAACTAAGATAATCCCTTTTATTTCTTTGACTCACCTTAAACATTTATATAATCCCCCTTAGATATCTAATTCTCAATGTCCAGATGTTCTGTCTCTGATTTTAAATTCTACAGATCTTTCAGTCATGTTTGACTTTATTCTTTACACACATAGTTTATTTTCAGACAGAAGAGGATCATGTGAAAAGTAGTGTATTACAGTGAACAAGACTATGCATCTATAGACAGATTCCCCATGTTCAACTTTTGGATCTGACAAGTTTTATCTAAATCAAGTCACTTTACCTTGCCCTTTAAATGGGGAACAATAACAGCTATCCTGAAGGGATACCATTGAGATTAAACTTGTTAATATATGTGAAGTGTGTAGAATAATAATAAATGCTATATAAACATTTACTATTGCCTGGTTACACCACGCACTGTGTATAATAATTACATGGTAGGCGTCTGACGGCTGGTAGGCTGGGTTCATTTGGAGTTCTGGATCATCAGAATAGGATGAATACACTGTCAGAATTAATTTGATTTCAGGGAAAATTACATGTCACCATTTGTTAAAAAATTATTTTGATCTATCACAGCTAATAAATATTAATTTAATCTAGATGGCAGGTAGCTTATTATTCTCAGAATGTTTTTCTCTCTCAGTCCTTCTTTCTTTAACTTGCTAACATTCAAGCTCACAGTATTGCATGTTTTTTTTTCTTTTATAGCTGCTCTTTGTAGTTCTATAAAGTCAGGAGTTACTTAATAGTTAGATTTTCTAAAGTGTATTGGTATTAACTCCTATTATTATTATTCCAAGCTCTTTAATTTTTGATCATGCAATGACATAAAATTATGAATATTTCTCCCAGAACACACCTAATAATGAATTGAAAAGTCACATAGGTGTTATAAATTGTCAATTAATGAAAGATCTAGAATCCTGTGTGCCGACAGCTGCTTTGAAGCAGTAGTACAGAGGAGGCCTCATAATGGCATGATTTCTTTAACTACTGATTCAGTCATTCCCTTATCTAATGAATATGCATGATGTACTTTCCGGGGTAGGGTGATATTCTGTTTTCTGGAAGCAAAATAGAGAACCCGAAAAACACATTTTCTGTTTCATAAAACATACTTATAGGAGAAGACAAAGAATAAGTAAATATACAAATATGATCATTTGAAATAATGAGAAGACCTGGGGAGATATATGACAGTGTAATGTGACAGAGGATAACTAGAAGGGAAGAGGTGTCCAGGATGATCCCTGAGCAGCTGATATTTCACATGAAATATAAATGATAAAAAGAAATCAGACCTACTAGGTTGTGCAGGGAGAATGCTTTAGAGCTGGGTGGAGGGTGAAGATTGGGTGGGGAACAAGTGCAAAGGCCCCAAGGTAGATGTGAGCATATAAGGTTGGAAGAATTGAGATAAGACCATCTGGTTCAAGCATAATGACTGAGGGAAGTGGAATGGGACATGAGATGGGGCCTAAGCATGGCTTCATCGTGTAGGATCATTCATGATGGATTTTCAGTACAATGAGAATTTATTGAAAAGTTGTATTTATAGTATCTTTCTTACATTTG
Organism: Vespertilio murinus; assembly: GCA_963924515.1. Classification (NCBI taxonomy): domain Eukaryota; kingdom Metazoa; phylum Chordata; class Mammalia; order Chiroptera; family Vespertilionidae; genus Vespertilio; species Vespertilio murinus. The sequence goes on from OZ004709.1 coordinate 161,100,231, forward strand.
AAAAAAAACTGTTTTGGTTTTTAAAATAATTAAATTTTGTGGCTTTATTAAAATTACAAAATTTTATCAATTACATATGACAATGTTGGTAAATTTTCTGACCCCCCCAAAAAAAGGGAGTCATTAAATTTGTATATTCTACACCTCTCCTCTAGGATTTCCAAATTTGGCTATGTAAACCTTAGTAGTAGGTGATATTTTCATTAATCAAACTGTGGTTAGTTGCTTATTTGCTTTTGTTATTGTTCAACTAGAGGCCTGGTGCATGAAATTCAGGCAAGAGTATGGCTTCCTTCCCCCAGCTGCCTGCACCAGCTTCCCTCTGGTTCCTGGGACCCAGGCTTCCCTCTTTCTGCCCTGCTGGCAGGCACCCATGACCCAGGTTTTCCTTATAGCCCTGGCTTCGTCCTGAGGGGCATCTGGTTTAATTAGTATATTATGCTTTTATTATTATAGATGACAGATATTTCATTTACTAATTTGCCAGAAATATACGGCAATATAAAGTAATGTATACATTAAAAATATTATGATTTTCAAAGGTTATCCCAGTTTATACATTATTATAGATGCAATATCAAATCAGAATCAGTGGAAGAAAAACAGATCAAATCATTGTCTGTACCATAGAAAACTACACAATTTATTACAAAAATATACTATGTTTATAAATATCATTACATCATGGAAATATTCAAGAAGAGCCTTGGGGAGGCACACGTGTCTTCGTAGCTCAGAATGGCAAAGGGATGTTTCTGCTTGGCAGCTAGAGGCGGGTGAGGTTAAAGGGAACTCCGGAGAAAGAGGGAAGTAAACAGTGCCGCACATGATCTAAGAGCTCAACAGTTAAGGAAGTTTAGCTACAATGTCAGAGTATTACTGAAAAACACACCTAGAATTAGTAATCTAAATTTTGTGAGTTTTAAATCAAGTTCAGATATTAATTATATAAAATATATTTTATCTCTTTTTAGAAACATTTTATTGATTTCAGAGAGGGAGAGGGAGACAGTGATGAGAGAGAATCATTGACCAGCTAGCTACCTCCTGAATGCCCCAGACTAGTGATTGAGCCCACAACCTGGACATGTGCTCTGACCTGAATTGAACTTCCTGGTGGATGCTCAGCCACTGAACCACAGTGACCAGGCTATTTTATCTCTTTGACATTAATATTTCTTATCACAACAATCATTTCCCATGCCATATACCAGGTTAAATTATTATTATTTTTTAATTCTGTAACATGTGGTAGAATAGGGATAACCCTTTCCAACCAATTCTTCAAACAGCAGTCAAATATGTGTGAGCTTTTCAAAATGCAAAAGGTATCAGTACATCCTACAATTAAAATATTGTTATCACTTCCTCTTTTACTTAAAATAAGGGAAGAGGACTCAGCTTGGTATTGTTCTATCTACTTTTCCAGCCACATATTAAACCCCTCCTAGATGTCTCTATTTCTGACAAGGTGGTTTTCAATCACATCATGCTTCCCTTCACATCTGTGCCCGGGATATCTTTTCCCCCTCTCTCCTGTCTTCTTTTAATTCCTATGTGTCATTTAGTTCCTTGCCATCTTTATATCAAAATCCTCTTTTCTAAGCTCTAGTAAGCTTCATGTCATTTTCACTCCTCAAAACTATCACAGTTGCAATTTTTCAATTAGTGTTATGGAACTAACATGTGCTTTTTCCATGAGATGGTGGTCCCTTAGGTAAGAACTATGTCTGTGTTTGCTCTCAGTGGTATTACGGCATGTTAGTTGTGCCTAAAAAGTGTGTGTTGGATGGATAAATGAGTGAATCAAATAGTGAGTAATTAATGATGGCAGTGAAAATGGAAAGAGTGGATGCAGAACATACTTATGATACAACCTGGGGCATGTGCCCTGATCTGAAATCAAACTGTGACCTTCTCCCTGATACATATTAATCCACAATATTTTGATAACAACAATGGCTTTCTTTAGCTTCCCTCCAATCAACACAGAGACATGAGTAAGAACTTGGAACTGTTTTCAGAAATAACATCACCATCATCATTATTATTATCTTTGTGACCACTGCCACCACCATCATCATCATCATCATCATCATCAGAATCACAAGAAAACTTACCTTTTCAGTACTTCAGCAGAATGGATATTAAAAGCATATCTAGCCGAGGTCGGTTTGGCTCAGTGGTAGAGCGTCGGTCTGTGGACTGAAAGGTCCCAGGTTCGATTCCGGCCAAGGGCATGTACATTGGTTGCGGGCACATCCCTGATAGGGGGTGTGCAAGAGGCAGCTGGTCAATGTTTCTCTCTCATTGACGTTTCTAGCTCTCTATCTCTCTTCCTTTCTCTCTGTAAAATATCAATAAAATATATTAAAAAAAAGCATATCTACATTTTTCATGAATACAGAGGATTAATGATCAGATGAAGTAGAATAAAGTGTAAATTTGTAGAATTAATTCAGGGTTTGAGGTATAATGTGCAAATTTAGCTTTCAAAGGAAGTAGTTACATTTGCATTTTTGAATTTATACCAAGTTTGAAACCCTCTGGGGCAGGACAAGGTTCAGATGCTGTCAATGCAATCTGTATCCCTTATGTAATTCACATACTTGACTGAATGTAGGTATTTTTTTTTCAAAAGTCTTCCTCATACAGTGCAATCACTCTTTAGTAGCCATTTTTCATCTGCAAAATACAGCCCTCTTTGCCTTAGAATTTAACAAAAATATCACTGCTCAATGTTATGGTTTTCAATCTGAACTTGTATTATAGGTATATGAAATATTATCTGTTCATAGAACACTTCTTCCTAAATTAAATATAAATGCACACTAAACTTATGATGGATTATTACAGACAGGGTTTTATTTGTTTTTTTTGCCAAAAAAAATAATTAGGATTTCTATTTTGGACAAAAAGCAACCTCTATTCAAAATGCTGCCTAAGATAGTTACACTTGTATTACAGACTGTATTATGCTGTTTTTTTTGTATAATATTAAATTATAGTAGGTTAAGCAGAGTCTCATGCATGCATTTTCACAGCATATAATTGTAGATCAAAATATTTGTTGGATGAATAAATAAATACACCCTAAGCCATTATATATTCCTGCAGTTTCTGTTAGTAATTAAGATATGTTTTCCTAAAAAATAATTTGAGGGGACCTGGAGATTATTATGCTAAGGGCAATTAGTCAGCCAAAGACAAGAATCACATGATCTCACTCAGATGTTGGAATCTCATCAACAAAACAAACTGATGAACAAAACAGATCCAGAGGCAGAGAAGCATGAACAGACTGTCAAGTCTCAGAAGGAAGGTCAGGGGCAGGTGGGGAGTGACAGGTGGGGAGAGATTAACCCCAAAATATGTGTGTGTGTGTGTGTGTGTGTGTGTGTGTGTGTGTGTGTGTGTGTATGTGTGTGTGTATTGCTCTTGTAACCCTTGGACACAGACAATGGTGTGGTGAGGTCCTGGTGAGGTCTAAGGCAGGGTGGAGGCATTATGTGGGAAAAAGGAGACATATGTAATACTTTGATCAGTAAGGATACATTTAAAAAAAATAAGTTTTAAGGTATATTTACAAAAAATCGTTCCATTGTCCAAAGAATGCCGCATTTTAATTATTTTTTTTGCAAAGAATATGAGGGTCATGTGCAAAATTCCTTTCTTAGTAACTTCCTAAATATGATCTCTCCAAGTATTCAATTGTTTCAATTCAAAACTCAAAAAATAAATGGAAATTTTTAAACATATATTTTATTGATTTTTTTACAGAGAGGAAGGGAGAGGGATAGAGAGTCAGAAACATCGATGAGAGAGAAACATCAATCAGCTGCCTCTTGCACACCCCCTACTGGGAATGTGCTTGCAACCAAGGTACACACCCTTGACCGGGATTGAACCCGGGACCCTTCAGTCTGCAGGCTGATGCTCTATCCACTGAGCCAAACCGGTTTTGGCATAAATGGAAAATTTTTAATTTTACATCTAACTTTTTATTAAATAACCAGTAAAGTAAATCAACCATCTCTAACTTTTATTTTCTATCAATATTGATTTTCTTAAAATGATATGGTTTGATAATAAATGACCATGTAAATATGCAGCCAAAAGGAGCTCTTCTGATTTATGGACAGTTCTTGATGAACCTCAGGAGGAAATAAACTTTTTTTCTCATGAAAATAATTGAATTTGAAACATTTGGAATTTTATGAAGTGCCCATTATAACTAAATGCTCATTTCCTAAGAAAACAACCAATTTGCCTTATTATTAAATGTTGGCTTTTTTCTATCTTACTTATTCACTTATATATGGGGGTCTTTGAGAAATTTAAGGCCCACTAAGTAGTTTAAAAATATGGTGAGTGTACATTTTGGAATCTAATATAACTCCACTCAGAATTTTCATAAACTCATTTTGAACACCAACATTTTTATATTTCAATTCCCATCTCCTCATTATTGTCTTCATGCTATCCATGTACTTTTCCCTTTTGTAGATGACTATCTATAAAGATGAAACACTGAAAATCCACTATCTCAAGATATCCCTATGCGAGAGACTTTGGCCTAAATTTGTAATGTGTAACCAACAAGAACACTTGTAAAATACTGATAATAAAAAATAAAAAAAAATTAACCAGTGACTTCTTAAGTGAAAATGAAAACCTGCCCTTGACTTGCTAGAAAGAGCAAATGATCAAGATAGATTCCTGCTCTTTGAAAATAAGATTACAGTCTAATTTCTTATTTCTTTTTACTTACCTATGTTGCTTCACTGTGTGAATCTTGATAGATGAATGCAGTTGATCATCCAAGCCAAGCAGTTTCCTAAAAATAAACAAGTATCTCGTTGTAGTGTTCATTTATAATTTTGTTTGTTGTTTGTTTGTGAGTCCTCACACAAGGATATTTTTCTCTTGATTTTTAGAAAATTAAAGGGGAGAAGGGAGAGGGCAATGAGAGTGAGAAGGGAAGGAAGAGAAAGGAAGAGAGAGAGAGAGAGAGAGAGAGAGAGAGAGAGAGAGAGAGAGAAGAGACATGTGAGAGCTACACACCCATTGGTTGATGCCCAGACCAGGACCAGGAAGAACATTTCAGTGGGCCAGCCAACAATGTAACCACTGAGAACTATGGAATTGTAAGCCTGACACTCACATGAACAGGAAAAATGGATGCCATTCTGGTCATGAGAGAAGCAGTAATAACTATATTGAGTTTTCAGAGGTAGTGACATATGATAACATTGAGAATTGTCTCTTTAAATAGAAAATTTAGAAAAACAAGCAGTTAAAAAAAACTGGGGCAATAATTAACATTAGATATTATTTAAGAATAAAAATATTTTCAGAATTTTTGTTTGTTATTTCATTGCAAATTTTAGCTCTGAGTTGTTAACAATAAATATAGCTGGCTCTCTGTCATTTATCGCACCTTTTTATAAAAGGCATGTAAAGTTTACTAACTTCTGCATGCAAAGTAACTGTTTCTTTTTAAAAAAAATATTTCATTGATATTTCACAGAGAAGAAGGGAGAGAGATAGAGAGCTAGAAACGCTGATGAGAAACATCGAACAGCCGCCTCTTGCACACCCCCTACTGGGGATGTGCCCACAACTAATGTACTTGCCCTTGACAGGAATCGAACCTGGGATCTTTCAGTCTGCAGACCAATGCTCTACCACTGAGCCAAACCGGTATTGGCCAAAGTAACTGTTTCTTAACAACCAAATTGATTGGTAATTAGGAAGTATATTTTTAAATATTATATAATTTAAAGTAGGAGTTGTTTAAGTCACACAGAGGCATTTTTGTGTGTTTTCCTGTTACATTTTGAATAGCAGTTTGAAATTTCACATTGATGTTTAGTACATGATAATATTTTCCATTGACGATAATTATCATATGCCTCTATTTAGAAAATTTGGCACAGAAAGTCTGATTTTATTTGATGAGTCACATATAAATTAAATGTGTTTCCTACAAATTATCAACAGCTTATTTGAAAATGTGATACTCAATAACATCGCCATAAAAGCCACAAACAACTTCTAAAGGAAAACTAACATCAAATATGCAATACTTTTACAGAGAAAAATCCTATAAATTTTTTTGAATAATACAAATAACAACCTAAACAAATTAGCTACGTTATGTTTATAACTGAGAGATTTCAATATGACAGAGTGAATTTCCCCATGTATGTCTATAGTTGAGCTTAGCCACAAGGCTGAGAAGCAACAAGTCTGTCTCCAAACACAGTGCATTCCAATCAATTCCCAACAGTATTTTTTTAACCTTGACAATCTGACTCTAAAATGTTATGGAAACATGCAGAATCAAAGCAATGGAAACTGATTTCTGTAATATGATTTACATAATTGCTTTATCATATATAATTTCTTTAAAATTAATTTAAAATCCACAGTATTTAAGCCAACCAATAATATTGGTATGGAAATCAATAGGCCATTTTGGTGGACATTTAAGGAACAAACCCATTAATATATTGAAATATATATATATATGTATATATATATATATATATATATATATATATATATATATGTGTGTGTGTGTGTGTGTGTGTGTGTGTGTGTGTAACAGTTTCACAGATATAGGTGAGCTACTAAACAAATGGCGCTATGAGAAATAAGCTTTTGGAAAAAATTAAACCCTAACTTGACTCACACAGAAAAGTATAATCATAGGTATTGTATGCCAAGATAAATAATAAACATACTTAAAGCATCTATAAATGCCTATATTGACATCTGGATCCACACACATCATGTATTTGGTCCTCGGGCTCCTCCTATCCTTGTATAAGGCACATACACACGCACTAAAAGTAGAGAAGCTTGTGTGACAACAATGCAAATGAATACTAACACCAGGGAGGAAGAAAGCATGAGAAAGATCGGGCTGATTCACAAGTTGCAAGACTGAATTTAACCACACCTGCACATTTTATTTCTTAAAAAAATATAAAGGCCAACCATTGCATTGGGTCAAAATTGAGTAGGTTGCTATGCTAAGCTCTATTGCATATAATTACATCTATTAAAAAAAAAACAGTCAAGAGTAAATATATTTGAGTCCTTAGGAAGTTGAACATCACAATGAAGGGCACAGGGAGTGAACATTCTCACTGAGCATGGCAGTTCTCCATCAATGGAAGCTGGTTGGTCAGCAAAGATATCCCCTCCACATTCCCTGAGACATCTGCATCCTCACTCTCCTTTTCCCTGTCCCCCACACAGCTGGGCATATTCATGGGCCTATTTTAGACACAATGCAAAGGGGCCAGCAGCTTCATTTTCTTTACTGTGAGGACCGCAATTACAGTCACAAAGGCGCCTTCCTGAAGGAGCAGGCACGGAGCCAAGGGAAACGTTCTTCAGCTGCTGCACTGGCCTCTGTTTCCCCTTCAGACTAGACTGGTTCAGGCTGTGCTTTTGGGAGGTACTGCTAGAAGCTTTGCCTTGAGCATACGTGTCAAGACCTTTTCACATTTTAAAAAGCTACCCAATTCCTATTCAATCCTCTATTTTCTGTTTTATAATTCAGAGTCAACTTTTGCCAGGGAGGGATAGAGAGGTAAGAGAATGGGTGCCAAAGTCACTTTCAAAGCTTCAGAGTAGCCATGGAAGACACTGATGGGGCTGAGAGGCAGAAGGAGACACATGCAAAACCCAATACAGGGACGGGCAATGTAGGCGCAGTGTTTTGGGGGGCTCATGCTCATCTAAATATATGGGGAGAACATCATAATGAGAAAATCTGAGATTTTGGGAAATATAGGTTTGGATCCTAGTTAACCATTTTTGATGGCAAGAGGCTCTCACACACACTTATGGAAGACATGAAAACAGTGGCTCTTATTCATGGTTACAAGTATAAATTGGCATCTAGATAAATAGAATTCACAGATATTTCCACAAGTATTTTTATTCTCTCCATGAACTACAGAATATTACAATGTGCAGTGTGTGTGTGTGTGTGTGTGTGTGTGTGTGTGTGCGCATGTGTGTCTTCTTCACTGGCTCTCAAGAAGTCTGATTATTATCCCTTTCTTATTAGGACACTGACTCGATCTAGGCTGACTTTAAAATAAACAGCTATAAATAGTTGCAAAAATAATAGAAATGTATTGCTTCATGTCATATTGATTCAGTAAAATAGTTCACTCAATTAGGGTAGTTCTCCTTATAACAGGTTCCTACAGTGAATGAAAACATTATTTTCTGTTGTAATGTCATTTTTTATGTTTTATTCTCTTTTTAAAATTTCCATTTATTATTAAGGGAGAAGATAAGCGATGAGAAATCTGCTACCTCTATGAACTTGAGTATGATATTAAATTTATTTGAATTTCAGTTTTGTCAACTGTAAAATAAAGGGATTAGATGGAAGGAAAAAAAATGTTCCTTCCAGCATTAAGATTCTGGTTCTACGAATGGAGATAGATTTCTTTTTTGCTAGGATGGTATTGAAATAAACATTTCTACATTATAAACCTAATAAAATTTCTCATTTCTGAGCTTTGAAATGGGCTTTCAAGACACTGAAAACTTATAAATTAGGGAGATAATATTTATGATGGAATGATTTGACAACTAGAATTGATATTTTATAACTACCCCTCTCCAAATATTATCTTTTCTAATAAATATGCTCTGGAAATATTTTGTGAATATAATTTTAAAAGACATATGGAGAGAATAAATATTAGACAGGTCTATTCTAAATTCAGTGTACATGTAATTTCGGGTCTCTGAATATCCTTATGAGTTGAATACTGTAAATATCCTAATTTATAGATTAAACACATAATGATACTGAGGCAAATGGTCTCCCAGACAGAAACTGATAGAAATAAGTTCAAAACAAGGCAGGCTGGCCTTAGAGGGTATGCTATTAATCATTACACTGTATTTTCCCATGAATAAAAATATGAAGAAGGAGATGGAGGGAAAGAAGTAGGAGAAGGAGGAAGAGGAAGAGAAGGAGAAGGAATGAGGACTAGAAGGATTGGAGATGAATAGAGGGTGAAGGAAAAGAAGAAGAAACACAATGAGTGCATGCATATACAAAAAATATCCTTTTGATAACGTATTTTCCTCTTGAAAAGACTTTGAAAGACAAATGCTAGAAGAAGTTAACATAAAGAATCACCCACTTGTCTCAGTGGTTGAGCATTAATCTATGAACCAGGAGGCCACCAGTTAGATTCCTCCCAGGGCACATGCCCTGATTCTGGGCTTGATCCCCAGTAGCGGGGTATACAAATTGCAGATAATCAATGTTTTTCTCTCTAAAAAAAAAAATCAATAAAAGTTGTATTTTTTTAAAAAAAAAGCATATTCAGTATGGCCAAAGATAAAGAGAAGAATTTTTCAAAACAGGCAATGACCATAAATATCGGGGTGCTTTTTCTCCCCAAAATACTTCAATGTACAATGTTTGGGGTGATACAAAATTATTTCCCTAAGAATCAGACTAGATAATTCAATCAGCACTAAATGGCCAGAAATTTAAGGGGTGCTAACTATAGAATACCACACCACTGTTTCTGATACATATTTATATTTTAAAACAAGGATATTCACGTATACACACTATAAATTATAACCTGTGACATAGAAAAGCAAATCATTAATTAATGTAAAATTCTAAGATAATCATAGCATGGCATGTTATTTTTAAATGTTTTCATTATACTATAATCTAGAATATACTATTACTTAGAATATATACCAAACAACCCAAACACAGAGACTTTTTGGAGATATGCACACATACACACATGTGCACACATGGATATACATTGATATCTCCAGATTTAAAATACTGTTGACAAACCACAGCTAAAATGACGTTTCTGTTTTACCACTTTCTTTGAGGAAACTGATAACTTCCTAAAGATAGGAAAATTCTATAGTAAAGCAATCAAAAATAGAATAAAACAAAAAGAAACATCAAGTTGCCAACATTAAGGTTTTAAAGATGGAAGCAAGAGGGGATTCGGAGGGAGGAATGGAAACGCATTGGATAAGTTGTACCTTTTGCTGTTACTTCTTTTTTTAATATATATTTTTATTGATTTTTTTTTTACAGAGAGGAAAGGAGAGGGATAGAGAGCTAGAAATATCAATGAGAGAGAAATATCAACTAGCTGCCTCCGACACACTCCCCACCGGTGATGTGCCCGCGACCAATGTACATGCTCTTGACCGGAATCGAACCCAGGACCTTTTGGTCTGCAGGCTGACGCTCTATCCACTGAGCCAAACCGGTTTCGGCTACTGTTACTTCTTATTTATCATTGTAGTTTACACATCCCCAGGGGTATTAAATCTACTTTCCCTCCCATGCATACACACACTAGCAAAACAGAATGACCGGTTTACAAATACACCTTTACATTCTACGATGCGGGCTCCTCCCAGAAAACTTCCCAGTGGTGTTGAAAAGTGTGTACAATTTTCTAAAGAACTTGCACTTTGTTTCACCCCAGGTATTGGGAAAAAAAACCAAAAAACTATTTGCAGAAGGTTTGCGAGTATCTGAGCTCTATGGATGCTTTCTTTTCTGAGGCTTATTTTAAATTCAGGTCAGAGAAGCTAGTCTAATATTGGAATTGAAAAGAGCAACAGTGTTTTGACATTGCACATCTTGACACAAACCTTGCCTCATTCACAGTATGAGATGCCATGAAACTCAACTCAGCATCCCAGACAATCAGATGGGTTAAAAGAGTCCAAATAGCAAACATCCAGGTGACTCTGGTGTCATCAGAAGTTTGGGACAAAATAACATCATCATGCCAGCACCCATGCAATATTTATTGTGTACCTGCTGTGTACCAACGACTCTGTCAAGGACACAAAAATTAATAAAACATGTTTCTTATGCTTGAGAAAAGAATGAACAGACAACTAGCATTTATTAACAAATCAGACACTCACCTGTGCCACAACCTTCCTGGCGGGGCTCAGGATCTGAAAGAGGGGCCCACACACAAATGAAAAAGCTATACAAGAAATATGAATTTAGAAGGCAAGGGGGTGGGGGGACAGGTGCAGATCTTCTTTCTTAAAGAGACACACCGAAACCTGACCTTATCTGCTTTTTATTCAGTTTTAGATACACATCTTGCCCTCAGTAAAGCATGGCAAACAGGTAGCATACAGACAATCTCCAAGGTCAATAAAGATCAGTGAAGATCAGTAAGGTCCAGTAAATATTTACTTTGAGGCTATTAGGTCAGGAAATTGCTTGGAGACACCGCTGTCTCAACACGAACAATGGTGCTTAGCATTAGCCCTGCTAATGCCCAAGGTCCACCAGCCTTCTGCATTCCTTGGTGCACTGACAGTATCAGCAAACACTAGCTTCCCGAACACCAGGACACTATAAATATAGTTTTTTAATCCTTACATCAGCCACATGAATTTAATGCTGTTATCATTTTGCAGGAGTAGAAAAAGGATGTACACCTATTGATTATATTATCTTTGGTACTTAGCCATTGAGTGGTTAGCTTATAAATATTGATTTATATAATTTGGTGGATAGGGATTCATTACTGTAATGCCTTCATGGGTAATTCTACCATTTTTATATAAAATAATGTAACTTTTTATCTCCAAAATATTTCTTTATTTTAGATACCTGATTTTATGCAACTAATTTTTTAACTATTCTTTGTTACCTCTTTTTGTGGGTCGTGTTACACTCTTTAACTTCTAGTTGTCTTACTTTAATTTTCAAAATATTCTGTTAAACTAATTAAAGTTTGTTTTATCTCTGTAATAAGTTTTTTAAAAACTTTGTTTTTCTTGAGCTCTGAAACTCAAATTTTCTCACTAGTCAAGTGGGATAAGCATTGCATAGTATCTCTCCTTGCAAACTATCTCTTTTATCCCTCATAACTATTTCATGCAAATATGTCATGTTCATTTGATTTAATTTTAGCCCTACCTCCTCTGTTTCTTGAAGGCTTTTTTTGGCTATTGATTGAATGTAGTGTCTTTTTAATTCCATCATAGTATCTTTCTCTATAGAAGGTAAAGGGTTTAAAAACAAACACAAAACTACAAATTTTGTACTTTCAAATCTCCAATGCAAAGAAACTCAAATGCATAATAGTAAACATTACATTAAATTAACGAAAACCAAAGTTTCAGAGACTTGCTTGGATCACCTCATCCCTGTGAACAAAAAGAAATATAGAGTTGTAAGGTATTACATTGTTGTCAAAACTCTACAAGGATAAAATTTTTAAGCATCCAACTTGGGAAAGATTTGAGAATGAAAGTTTTGCTGGTTAAGCAAAGATAAAGCAGTCTTGCCTGGGCAGATTGGAGTGTATTGTCACCTAATTCTAAGATACTTGATAAGATACATGTCATTAGCCAAAACAGGTTTGGCTCAGTGGTAGAGCATTGGTCTGTGGACTGAAAGGTCCCAGGTTCAATTCCGGTCAAGGGCAAGTACATCGATTTCAGGCACATCCCCAGTGGGGAGTGTGCAGGAGGTGGCTGGTCGATGTATCTCTCTCATTGATGTTTCTGGCTCTCTGTTCCTCCCTGTAAAAAATCAATAACATATATATTTTTAAAAATATATATGTCATTAGTAAAACAAGTATCTCAGGTGTTATTAATTTGATTTTACTCTTGATTTGATATTAAACATTGCTTCAATCTCTACATGCAGCTCTCTTTGTGTGTGTGTGTGTGTGTGTGTGTGTGTGTGTGTGTGTGTGTGTTAATGGGGCTGTGGAGCCTTATTTATTTATTTATGCTAATCCTCATAAATAGAGAATTTTAGTTTTTAGAGAGAATAGAAGGGAGGAGGAGAGACAGAAACCTCAATGTGAGAGAGATACATTGATTGGTTGCCTCCTGCACATGCCCTACCAGGGCCCAGGATGGAACCTCCAACTAAGGTAGGTGCTCTTACCCAGAATCAACCTCCCTGACATTTGGGTTTGCAGGCTGATGCTCTATCCACTGCTCCGAATGGGCTAGAGCCAGCTCTCTTATTTATAATGAAAGTTTCTGCTACTACCTCGTTTCCAAGTAGTCCCTCCTGCCCCAAACACAATGTATGTGGGTATTAGTGGCACTTCTTTCCAATCCATCACACAAGTTTACTTGTCGGTATAAATAAGGGACTTGCTATTTTTGGCATGCAGTTAATCCTTCTACAGTTTAGGGCATCAAGATCAATTTTTAATTGCTTTTGGTGATTTGATGCAACTCAGTTGCCAAGCAGCAATATATGGGTTCAGAAACCTTGAAATGTATATTCAGAGAAGAATGCTGGACCAGAGCCCTTGAAGTTCAATCTTGACCATGTCAGCGATCCAAATTTCTTACGGAAAGATTTCCAACATTGCAGTCAGGATGTACTAAGCAATACCCCTTCCTCTCCATGGAGCATGAACGGAGAAATCACACCCCAGGTTTTAAACTGGCCTGGGTGCTCCACGCCATCTCTGCACAAAATGCCACTGGTGACACGTCATTTTTCTAGCTCTTTCCATGTAGGCTGTGATCTCTGAAAATCTAATAAAATGTGTTTTCCTCTTTATTTCCTCAGTCTTCCATTCATTGCAAATATTTTCAGAACTCATTCTCGGGTCACTCATCTATGAAAAGTGAGTAGGTCAATAAACTGGGAGGGTTAGGCTTTCTCCTCTTTTATTGCTTTCTTGATCATTCTTATCCACAGCCACACACGTTAAGTGACAGACAATGACAGTGGAGGCCATGAGGATATCTTGATTCTAAACCAAAGTAAACAGGCTGTCGTAAAAAATGTCGCACTGAACAGATGACAACCTAAATTCTCTCTCTAAAAGCAATTATTTCTGAACCTCAGATCTAATAATCTGCAATTTTGAAAGCTGAAGGAAGTGCTCATTTGTGGCTCAATTTAGAACAGAAATCCACATGATATAGATAGCAGCAGCTGAGGGGGGATACTCTTCCCTTGCTATAAACAAATAACAGATATTTACTTTAATACTTATTGGCTCACATTTATTACAACATTCGTATATTATGCAATGATCTATATCATCAAATAGCAGTTTCACTTATTAGTATGACTATTCCTTTTTTTCATTAATACCAAGGTAAATGAATTATATATATATATATATATATATATATATATATATATATATATATACATATATATATAATTCTCTTCTGAGAAAAGTAGATGAGTTTTCTTTAGCAGATATTTGGTAAAAGAATTTTGACTCTAATATTATGTTTCTTAAATAATATATTTAACTGTAGCAGTAGCTTGCAAGCAATGAATAGCTTTATTTGTTATGTTTTAAAAAATAACTTCATGAGAATGGCACAGGAGAAATGAAAGCCAAATATGAGGATTCTATTATGCTATGTAATTATTCTAAGTGGAGACAGATAAATATATTTTGAAGGATTCTCATAAGTCAGAACTAAATATTTTATAATTTTTAATCCTCAACCAATGAGGTGGCTAATAGTTCCAGTTCAGCTTCAGATAAAATTAAGCTAGAGTTATCAAATGCTTACTCAGATGATATGTAGAAAGTGGTGGGGTTAAGATTAAAGACCTAAAGCCTAGACATACTCATCTATAGCAATGGCACCTACAAAGCACTGTGATTTGTAGGATCCAAACTATGCCTCTGATATTACCACAATTAACTAAGTATAGAATGCTGTCAAAGCAATATCATTTCACCTGCATATATATATATATATATATATATATATATATATATATATATATATACAAATGAAAGAGATTATTAAATGTCTTATTCCATCATGCTGCAAAGGTTAAGTAATTGTATGTGTGTACTTATAATCCAATTAATCAGTTAGTAGATGTGACAAGATTTTGCATGCAGGTAAATGTTCAATGTTCTCCATGCTTACCTTGACTCCTTTCAATAGTTATCATTATATTTAATTTATCATTATATAAAACCAGAAAAGTCCAAAACTAGAAAGCTTTAAACTTGTACACAACTTTCACTTTTTAGAAAATTGTTACCTGGAGAAGGTGACCCACCCAAGAGTTAATAGCAAGATGGAAAATTATTTTAAAAACTTTTAAAATTGTTATTTGATGTGAGGTAGTTTTAACTTCCTTAAACTCTAAAAATAACCCCAAGTCTTTGGCTAAGGGCGAGAGTTACTTTTGGATGACTAGAACATAGCTTAACTTAAAATGATACATGTATGTAAAAGGCCTCTTCTAAATTGTCTCTTGTGTATTGTTCTGCTTACAATTGAATAGTTATGAATCGTCTAGTATGTTTCCATTCACTATTCTTGTATTTTTGTTCTTTACTCCATGGAATGTAACTAAAACCTGTAACTATAATAAATAATTATATATTATATAACTATTATATAGAATCAGAGGAGTGCCAATTGACCCAGTGATCCCACTTCTAGGAATATATGCTAAGAAACCCAAAACACCAACCCTACATTCATAGCAGCTCAATTTACAATGACTAAGATCTGGAAACAGCCCAATTACCCATCAGTAGATGAGTGGATAAAAAAAAGCTGTGCTAAAACAATTGTATGGTTTTTGCCTTTCTCTGAGGAGTGAACAATGTGTTTTTCTGCATTAGAGAGTGGAGCTATACTACAGAGGACCAATTCCAAGGAGAATTGAGTAGGAGAACATGCTAATAATAGTCCTTAATATATGACAAGCATTCTTCCAAGCCTCTTCCATATATTAACTCATTTAAGCCTCCAAGCAATACTATAATATAGTCATTTTTATTACTTCAATTTATGAATAAATAATTGAGGTGCACAGGGGTTAATAAGCATGGTTGTCTTTACAATTATACCATTATTTTTCTTGAACGCTTTTAGTTTACCCAATTTTAAACATATCCCCGACTCAATCTTCCCTGACTACTGTTTGCAAACAGCAAAGTTACATCTAATCTTCACATTGCCTAGCTGTTTAAATATGTATTATAGATGAAGCTGAAATTGACAGCAGATGGTGGTTGGAGAGCAGCCAATATTTTCCCTTTCTTTTTCATGTATTAGCAGTTTTTACTATCCTGTCCTCACTCGCACATTTACCCCTTTAGAATCACTTTCCAAAAATGTTAAGTAATGAAGCTATTTTTGCAAATATCTACTTGGTATATCCTTTTATACATATACAACCGATTTAGGTCACACATTTATGTATGTGGTTGATCAGTCCTTTCTGTCCTATATTCTCATAAGTGTGTCTGTCCACTGCTTTTTCTCTTTCTTACTTTTATCATCCCTGGTTTTCAAGTAATAATTGAAAAGGAGGATATTGGTTACTAATGATTTTATTCCATAAGGACTTTAAAGGTTACATGAAGCATTGCCTCCTTATTTCAAAAAAAAAAAGAAAAAGAAAAAAAGAAAAGGGTTCTCAACTAATTAGAGATTTTTCTAAAGTTCAGATGATAATAAGGTCAAAAACTGACATTATTATTTTTTTTTTTATCCAGCAGTATAAACAAGCCTTATCACCAAGAAATGATACAAAACCAAAATCACAGAAAATAGTGGTGTGCTCAAAGGAAAGCAAAATTTCCCTTTCAAAAGGCAAATGCTAAAAATATAAGTTTAAAACTGTGGAAATGCTGCTCTAGAATGGTTTTACTCATTTTTAATATGTAAATATGCGAATATGCAAACAAGATATGAGGTAACCATAAGATATAAGATATGAAAGGATTGTTTCAAATAAGAAAAATTGAGCTTTTACTCCTACATCAAGTTTTAAATCAGTAATTTTCCAAAATTACGCACTTTAGTCTATTGCAAAATTATGCGGGTTGTAAAACAACAACCTAGTGATTGGATGCTAAATAAAGTTTAACTCTCAGTAAATAAAGAAAAAAGATGTTTTGATTTGAAGTTTGAATAAAAATGTATACTATATCACTTTGAAACCTCATAATACACATTTGATTCACCACAAAATGGAAGAAATACTTTATATCATTTGGGTTATTTGGTTATGAATTTAGTTTCATACATCTGCATCAAAATGTTTAACGTAATTTATTTATTTTTAAATATTTATTTCATACATCCAGGTGCAGAGAATGTATTTATTTATTTATTTATTTATGCATTTATGTATTTTCAATGTTTTTATTGACTTTTAAGAAGAGAGGAAGGAAGAGGGATAGAGAGACAGAAACATCAATGATAAGCGAGTATCTTTGATCCACCGCCTACTACACAATTCCCCAGTGGTGATCAAACCCACAACCCGGGCATATGTCCAAACTGGGAATTGAACCAGTGACTTCTTGGTTCAGGGGTCAATGCTCAACCACTGAGCCACACCAGCTGGGTCAGAGTGCCCTTTCAAAAAATTAGTTTATGTAAAATCACATGAACAGAAGCTATTGCTGCAAATCAACAACCTTTATGCTTGACAGTGCCTTGTGAGTCTAAAGCCGCTTGGAAGAATATTAACATTTTAACTTTAAAAGTGGGTGATATTGAATGACATAATATAGTCAATTATTTTTAACATGTGTGGCTGTTAACCATTGCTCCCTAACAAAATTTCAATGACCTACAATTTATCCTTCATTCTTTTAATGGAAGGAACCAAACAGAGAAGGTTATGGGTAAGAAGAGGTGAAAACTTGGTGCTTGTGGTTGAAATTACCACAAAGACCACACAAAGGATAACATCAGAATATACTGAACAAACAGAGAGCATTACCAAAAATCATTAAATTGTCCATCTGAGCCCTGGCCCATTTGACTCAGTGGTTGGAGCATTGGCCAAACGATTGTTCTGTATTTTAGTTGTAATTCTGATGTGGTTGTGGGAGGATCTGAGTACCACATTTACCTACCCTGCTATCTTGGTTCCTCCCAGTAACCATTGTTTAAGCCAATAGATATATTTCAACAATACTGACTTTCTAATTTAGCATGTAACTGCTTAACTATGTATTATTGGTGGACATGAGAGAAAAATAACAGTCAATATATTAAGGGCAGTATGTAAAAAATACCTATGTTACAAACTAATGAAATCAATATATAGTGGATCATTTTTTGTTCCACACTTTATATTCTTTATATCAACTTTATTAAGATGTTTAAGTATCATTTCATAGAACATGAAATTAAGACCAAATACATTTAAGAAATTTGCTTGATAGCATTTATCTATGTGATATCATTTATCTAAACTCCCTCAAATACATAGATATGTTATATTATCTCACATTACTGAATCACCTGGCTCTTTGAAATGGCATCTTACATAAAACATCTGCTATAGATCTCAAAATAAGTAATGATGCAGAAAAAGCTTTAAAAAAAACCTAGCAAATTTTCCAGAATACACCATAGAAGGTGATTCATTTCCTGATTTTGTTTTTATTTCAACTATAGCTATAATGTCAATTTTTATATGGTACCCTGAGGCATGTATAAGTTATTCTCCATGTCAATGCTTTTCATCCCACATAGCTCTCATTCTTTTAGAAATAAGATTACTGAAAGCAGAAGAAAGTGACTCAAAGATTTCAAATTTGTACTAGTGAGAATTTATTCTCTAACTTATTGCCTACCTCTCTTGCCAAGATTCTGGAATTTTAATGTGCTTTTTGCTGACTCCTCTGAATTTATATTATTTTCTCCTACTCTTTCTGAGCTAGAACATGGATGAATGTCTACTTCCTACAGTAAATCAGTTGCTCTATGCACAAAGAACATTTGTTTTTCTTTATTTCTTAGAAAAATATGAGCCAAGAACTAATTAGGCTCATGAAATGACATGAGGTTGATGCCATTGGAATGTTTTATATTGATTAAAATAGTAAGGTGTCTGGTGATCTTCAGTGAATCAGTAGGAGAAATATGATTTCTATAAACCCTACTGTGACATGACAACTACCAATGTGCATGTTGCTAAGAAAATAGAAAAGAATAAAAAACAATTAAAAAGAGTCTAAACATCTTTTTTAAGTTACACTGACTAGCGCCATGAGTTTGTTTATTTATAGAATTAATGGCAAATTAAATTGAATCATTCACTGACCCCAGTTTGAGGGGTGGAATAAATGTCATTGCTGTATTTCATAAACAAACCGAGTATGGCTTCTGAATTGTGATATCATTATGGTAGCATTAGAATGGCTTCCAGATTTATTCTACGTTTTTGATGGATGAGATAAGGTGTCAAAAGAAATTAACTTAAGTGATTCAGAAAAGAAAGGCTTAATTCAGTTTATGCAAATCAAGAGGCACCTGAAGAGCAGGTAGCTTCTGATGAAGCAAAGTCAGGGTTTTTACAGAATAGAGGAAAGCTGCCTACATGTCCTGAAGTTTAGGCTTAGTCTATTTTTTACTTTAACCAAAACATGTGGTAGTGGACCATTCCTATATTCATGCTCCTTTCTCAGAGTTTTGAGAATATTCTCAGAATATTTTCTGAGAATCATGTTTGCATTTAATCATTGATCAGGGTGAGGAAGGTAGATAGAAGAATAAGGAGGAACAAAGACACAAAGAGAAAGAGGAACTGGGATCATCCTTTATGTTTGCTTTGAGTTTTTTACAAATACAAAGTATTTCTCATTTCTTGAAAAAATATGTAGTCTTTTTTGTTTCTTTGCATTTACATCTATAAGCAGAATGTATACTCTGTGGAGCTGAGCTTGGTCAAACCACAAAATGATTGCTTTTGTTCCAAAGATTGGAAAGAATGACTAACACAGCCATGGGCAAACTAACACAGCCCTGGGCAAATCCATGCCTGCGGGCCAGATCTGGCCCTTGGGCTGTTCTATCCGGCCCACAGAGCCAAAAGAGCTGAGAGTTCTCTTGCTCTCCTCTCTGCTCCTTCACCAGCAGCCCAAGATGAGAGTGCCTGCACAGTTAGGTTGCTTTTGTTCCAGCCCTCCGGTCCAGTTTAAGAACCCATTGTGGCCCTCGAGTCAAAAAGTTTGCCCACCATTGGACTAACAGATTCAGTAGGTATTATTATTTTTTTTACTACTTATCTTATTTTGGTTACCTTGAAATAGATCCCAAGATAATGACTTGTATGAAAGTGATGACAAAAAACGTCTCAAAGAACAAAAAATAGCAGAAAGATGGAGAACCAGGATCAGAAATAGGAGGAAAATACTCAGGAGCATTATTGATAGGTTGTATGTTAAGGGTATGTTTTGTAAGGTCCCAAGACCCCCGGTGAGTCCGACGGAGTGGGCGACGACCCCAAGTCAAACGCCAAGACCGAAACTTGATGCAAAAAGCATGAGGTTTTAATACAAGCGTAGCGCAGGGGCTTTTCAGGCAGACAGCAACAGTGCTGGCTGACTGGAGCGCCGAGTAACTGCAGAACATGAGTTTATAAAGGCAAAAACCACACGCAGGTGGGATTACACATGGAGGGGGAGGAAGGGAACAAAGAAATTCCAAGAAGGGGAGCTGGGCTCGTTAATTACATGTTTTATGACAGGGTCTATGCTTAGTCAACAGTCCCATCTGGTAATCTTGCAAGCCCCTTTGTCTCTCCCCTTCCCATTCTTCTGGGTAAGTCCTCAGGGTAGGGAGTTTCTGGGGACTGATTTCATTCTTGCCTAATCTTCAACCATAAAGAACTGACCTCATTCCTGTCTAATCTTTAACCATAAAGGTCACATCCTGGAACAGGCAGTGGGGAAGGTCAGTTCCTCAATCCTGGGGCCCTACAGTTTCATTTTGGGAAGTGCTAATATAAAGGGCACTGCATTTTTAAGTTCAAATTCTACTTATTCCTTGATGATATATAAGAAAATGTTGTTGTATTTTTATATATTAACCTTGTATCCTCAACCACACTCAAATTGCTTATTAGTTGCAGGAGACTTTTTTTGTCAATTGTTTTTTGATTTTCTACATAGCTGACCTTACCACCTATGAACAAATGAGGTTTAATTAATGTCCAATTTACATACATTTTGTTTCCTTTCCTGTTTTAATGCAGTAGGTAGGACAACTGTTCCTTTCTAGAATCACATTGTGTGGTATTACTAATTTATTTATAGGCATTCTCCCATAGCAGAGAACTATTTAGTTCAAAATGCCAGTAAGTCCAAAGTTCAGAGGTTAAGAATCTCTACATACTAGGTGTATTCCTTAATTAATTAGCTAATGCAAATTGTTAAAACAAACTTTAGCTGCATAAGCAATGGAAACCTGTCCTCGTTCAAATGAGTCCAATGTGACTATTCCTGATTGGGATACCTTCCTTCAACCTAGGAATCATATTTATTGCTGTATAACAACATACCCCTAAATTGAAGCCACTCATAAATTAAAATGGCTTAGATAACAATAACAAAAACACATTTCTTATGTCTAATATTTCTTGTGGGTCAGAAATGTGGGAGCAGCTTGGCTGGGCAGTACTTGTCTAAAGGTTCTCAGAAAGAAGCAGAGATTTGCTAGAGTCGCTCTCTGGAGGCTTGGAGAAGGAGGAAGGCTTGCCATCACTTCCAAAGGGGCTCACTAGCAGAGCTGGGGGATTTGTGCTAGCCGCTGGCAGACACCTCAGTGTCTCTCCACATGGGCTCCTCCCCAGTCTGCTTGGGTGTCCCCCTGACAGAAGGAGCAAGCCAAGGAACAGCCGTGGAGCTGCAATGCTTTTTATGACCTGCCCTTCAACATCACAGGTCACTTCCACACATTCCTGGGTGTTAAACAGACTGGCTCAGATTCCATCTGAGAAAACACTGCACAAGGGCGAGGAAATGTGGGAGGGGGGGTCATGTTCAGTGCCGTTATTACCCCTCCTTACTTCCACCACATGTCTGCCCTGTACGCTAGAGCAGGCTTCGGAGATCACCACAGAGGACATCTCTATTTCGGACAACATGAAGAAAAGAAAAAAATCACCTGTAAGAGACCTGGGGGTCCGAGTGGGGGTTGTGCACATTCTCTCTTGTTAAACAAAAACCATGGGGGGCGGGGTGAAGGGATGCAATGATCCCTGTGCTCAGGAAGCAAAGTAAACTGGTCTGCGGTCATACTTCCAGAGAGTTACTTGAACACAGAATGTTAGGCAGTGTCTTATAAAATGACATTCCCTTTAGATATCAAAATTATATGGACTACAATGGGAAGGTACATATAATTAATAATCCAATTGAGAGTAGCTATTCCATGAGTACATTATACTATTTGGAATCACATAATATGTTTTTATTCTAACACTAGAGGCCCAATGCACAGAATTGTGCACAGGTGGGGTCCCTTGGCCTGGCCTTTGCCCTCTGGCAATCTGGGACTCCTTGGGGGATGGCAGACTGCTGGTTTTGGCCAGATCCCCGCTGTGCCTGGTGCCCCTGGGAGAGGCTTGTGCCTCCGCAGCTGTGCTCACCAGCCTTGAGCACAGCATCTGGTGCCCCTCAGTCAGCTGAGCGGTGCTCCCACTGTGGGAGCACACTGACCACCAGAGGGTAGCTCCTGCAATAAGAGCCTGCCCCCTGGTGGTCAGTGCACATCATAGCGACCAGTTGACCAATCATTTGGTTGTGTAGGCCCTGTGGACGAAAACAGCCACTTGCTGACCTGATGAGCTCAGGGAAGGCCTGTGTGGCAGTCTTGCAGACTCAGAGACCTGAAGTAACCACAAAGGATGGTTTGAAAATTAAATATCTTACTACCAACAGGTTATAGTAGGCAGTCATTTTCTAGGCCAATGTTTTCCCAAAGATCAGCTTTGATCTTTACTGAGCCCATCTGCCTTCCAGCCTCTAAGATAACCTATCTGTGAGATGTCTGAGTAACTTGTAGCTTCCTCTTTACCCCGACCGCTGAGGGCACAGCAAATGGCCCTGAGACATTCCCTCATTGTTATTGTTATCAAGTTAATTGTCAACTGTTAATTGCATTGGAGTGTCCTGTATACATCTCTGTAAAAGAAGCTCATGTCCATCATTTCACCTTTTACCCTATCCCAGGGCTTTCCCACAGGCTTGCTTTCTCCCGCCTCCTTTCTCCATCACAAATGAATTTCATGTAACCCACCTATGTCCCTCCTTTGATGTATAAATACAGAAATGTAACCCGCCATTCTTCGGAGCATTATCTCAATCCATTGAGGTTCTGCTTTCCGGCAATTGTCGACAGTTTGGCTCAAATAAACTCACGAAAATTCTTTACAGGTTTCAATGGGTTTTTTTTCGTTAACAGCCCAGTGCACAAAAATTCATGTACTTGCATGGGGTGGGGGTCTCTCAGCCCAGCCTGCACACTCACCATCCAGAACCCTGCAGGCAGGGTCCAGTCCCATTGCATCACTGCTCTGCTTCCCCGGAGCCTGTGGGAGGGGGAAGGGACTCAGATGCTAGTGTGATGGAAGCATGGCTCCATTCCAAGAGGTCCCTCCTGCCACTGCACCCTGGGCGTCCTGGGGCCACAGCTCCCTCCTGCCATGGTGCCACGGGCGGCCAGGACCCAGGACTGATTCCTGCCACAGGCTGTTGGGACCCAGGACTGACTTCTGCTGGACTGGCTGGGACCCTAGCCTGCTGTTTGGTCATCCATCTGGACAGTTAGGTAGTGATGGACCCTGGCTCTTTATTTATCAGAATGTTAAAAAAAATTCTACACTTTAATCAGTGACTTAGAATGATAACAAACTAATATGGGTTAAGTCTCTTCTCTGCGCTGTGAAAAGTGTAACACATTTAACAAACCTGGGAAGTATTATACTCTTTCTGCTATATAGCAGGAAATAGTATAAAAATGTTTTTGATATATTATTTAATGTGAAATATACAGACATGAAACTTGAATTGGTCTCACCCTCATACTCATGAAGTTTTGTGACAAAATAAGGTAATCGCATTTGATATCAAATTGATATTACTTTACTCTTACATTCTTAAAAAGATCTTTGATCTTAAATTATTTATTTACTTGTTTATTTTAGTATTCCCTTTAAAAACAAGTACATATTCATGATATGTCAAAATTGCAGACATTTCCTTAACCTTGGAGAGAAGGATATAGTGTAAAAGAAAAGAAAACCTAGTCTTTTATTAAAAAAATATATATTTTATTGATATTTTACAGAGAGGAAGGGAGAGAGATAGAGAGCTAGAAACATTGATGAGAGAGAAACATCGACCAGCTGCCTCTTGAACACCCCCTACCGGGGATATGCCCACAGCCAATGTACATGCCCTTGACTGGAATCAAACCCGGAACCTTTCAGTCCGCAGGCCTATGCTCTACCACTGAGCCAAACCGGCTTCAGTGAAAACCTAGTCTTGAAATAATATTGTGTTGGGGTGCTTTTTATCATATTTGGAAGCATTTTTTGAGACTGACACTATGCATGAAAATAAAATGGTACATAAACAAAGAAATTTAACTAAAGAATATTTAAATTATACCAGCCAGAAGCTACACATTTTTCTATAATGAAGAAATACAGAGGAATCTATTAAAAGCAAAATGTTCTCTTAAAAAAAGTCTTTCAGACACACAGCTCATTTCCCATAGTTTTGTACAACAAATTACTCAATGCCATTCAGTTCTTGGAAAGGTATTTTGTGATCAAGTAATGATTACTTCAGAGTGATGAGATTTGAAAAGTATGCAAATGTGCTCTTTGATTGAAGAGCCATTTACCTATGAAAAGCACCATTACTAGAAAACTGATCCATTTAGAAGTAAATGACAAACCCAGTGAGGCTCACTGTATTCTGCTGCTTCTCAATCAGCAACAGAGCCAGAAACACCCAGTAACAGGATCAGAAAATGGAAATGGAGTTAAGCATTGGAAAAGTCCATAATTTTCCCATCTCAGCCAAGAGCTGAACTGATCCTAACAATCACACATTGAGTCATACAAGGGCAATTGTCTCAGAACAAGATCATAGCCTTCGGATCCCCATTCACTGCCCTGCTGTTAACTGCCATTCAAGAAAGATGCTTTGTTTGTTTGTTTGTTTGGTTTTTGCTGCTGCTGTGTTCTGTTTGTTGTCATTATTGCCAATGGAACTTATTTAACTTTGCATGTGGTTTACACAAGGGATGTCTTCTAGGGAGCCACCTTTTCTTTATATTACTAATTAAAATCATTAGCTCATGCATTTGGGGCAAATACTCATATAGTTTATGTCCACACTCCGATTGTGAGAAGTAGAGGATTTCCTAGGGCCTTCAGCTTTGGCTACTTGCTTTATCAATGCAACACCCCCCATCCTTCCCCCAGCCAAACACCACCATCACCAATTAATGGTGCTCCTTAGGTTAGAAAGCTATCAGTGAATATCTTTTTCTCCCTTACTTTTTGGAGTTAAAAAATAAATAAAATCTGCATTCCCAGGAATAACATGCTCGATAAATGCATACGATCCAATAATATTCACATAAGATTCTACTCTAAGTATTTTCATTACTCACCAATGGAACCATGACTTATATTTTTTATCCACAATAACAAAATCTAAACATGATGGAAAACTTACATGGCATTATATTATATTATGTAATGCCTCGGAGCATAAAGTTCCTGTGTTGTTTTTTGTTGTTGTTTTATTTTGTTTTTACTATTTATAAAAATTAGTCCAGATCAAGAAAAGTAGTGTAGAGTATCTCCTGGTCAGTGAACCTCTAATTTATGCCAACTAAAACACAGCAATCAAACATATCAAAGCAAAAGGAATTTTTCTAAAAAGTTTACTTTTGTTAAACAGTGAAAGTCCCTGCCATTCTGTACCTTTCTGTACTGTTATATAATGACATTCAAAAGAGGCAGCCCTTATATACTGTTTCCAGCTATTGATAAGCTTATCAATCTTATGGGGAAAGAAAACTGTGTACTGGATAGGTGCCAGAAGCCAATTCCAGCGTGTCAGCAGGGCTGAATCATCTGGAATGGCTGAGGGCATTCCCCCAAACTTGAAAAGGATGCATGAATGATTGCTTGCTGCAAGACAGTTGAGGGCATTTTAATCTACATGATATTGCCTCCTTCTGGCCAAACACTTGAACAGCCAAAGGCAGTTCCTCTGATCTAACAATGGATTCTGTATACTAAACCTTGGCCTTTGATCTATATATCTACCTGCTTTAAGTCAATTTGTGTTAATAAAAAGCCAGGGGTCCAGAGAGACAAATAACTTGGTCCCTTTAGCTAAGTCTTCTCTGGTTCCCAAAATGCCTTCCAAATTTATGTTTTGTCTCTGGACTCTTTAGTAATTTACACACAGCACCTTCTCCAGATTCCTGAACCCCCTCTAGATGCTGGAATAAGACCGCTGGCAGATAGGATGTTAACTATATTTTGTGAAAGTCCTGAAATACTTATTTAACTTCCGCAAGCCTCTGTAACTTTATCTTGAAAATTAGAATAACTAAAATGACCACCCAGGCTTCCTGTGAAATTAAATACAAAGCACATACAAAATCTCTGAGCACAAAGTTTGTTCAGTGGGTTTTGGTGCAAAATTTTGCCACACAGACCATCTGAGAATTTACCCAAGCAGTCTACATAACCCCAAGGGGACTAAGACATCAAACACGTGCAAGTATTTTAATTTTAGTTTTTTATATTTTCTTACTTTCTATCTCAATTTTTTTTTACTTATGTATTGGTCTGTTTGCTTATTTAAATTTTGATCCATAACTAGCATAGTTAAACCAACCTAGTTTTAACCTCTGCTTTTAAACATTCGTGTGATGGGGAAATATATAGGATCTAGTGGCTATTTGCTTTCTTTTACAAGTTTCTAACATCAACCTGTCAGCTCTAAAACCTTTTCCAGCCCCAAATAAAAAATGATAGAATGATGAGACAGTGTTATTTTGAGGAGGGAAAAACAGTCCTCTAATTTATGCACCTGTATGATCACAGTTACACCTGCATGATCACCTAAGAGAAGCATATCCTAGAGCCATTGCTGCTTGCGTTTTATTATTTGAGTCTAAACTGGGCAGTGCTAAGGCAATATTGTGCTGTTGAAAGAGCGCAGGTTTTGAAATCAAATTTGCCCATCCTGTCTGTAGGACTTCACAATTATAATTTCATTCATGGCCCCTCCTGGCTGTGAGCCTGATCCTCTGATCATATTATAAGTTTAATAACACACGTTTGCCATGATGATAATGTGCCTATGCAGCAAACATTTCCCAGGAACTGCTTCTGTTTCAGAGATGCGAACCTTCCCGACTCTGGCTCTGAGCCTGGCAGGCAGCAAAGCTGAAAGCACTGGATAAGATGGATAATGCCTTTGTCATCTTCAGTGATAATTGTGTGTCATCGGAGTTCTTGTAGGTGAGAGGCAATAGACTGAAGGGAATGTTCCCTAGTCCACATTCATTCTTTGTGGGTTTTTTTGTTGTTGTTGTTTAAAATTTATTGTATTCTAAAGGCAGGTAAGCCATGTGCATTTAAAAAATCAAGCATGTGTAAAATTACAAAAGACAGAGCAAAATGATCCAAAGTCTCACTAGAGGGTGGGACAAGAATAGGTTTACAGTTGTGATATGTGAAATGCAGAGTTTATTCTTGTATTATTATTAATTTTTTGTATTAGATATTTTTTTCATACAAACAACTGTAACACCTACTTTTGTTCATCCCAGGATAAAAGAAATAATTTACATTTCGGTGATAGTTTTCCTTAAAAGTATAGTACTATGATGG
The DNA here is from genome assembly GCA_963924515.1 of Vespertilio murinus. Taxonomy (NCBI): domain Eukaryota; kingdom Metazoa; phylum Chordata; class Mammalia; order Chiroptera; family Vespertilionidae; genus Vespertilio; species Vespertilio murinus. Next base: position 161,127,958 of record OZ004709.1, read on the forward strand.
TATAGCTATCTCTGACTAACTATAATAATAAAACTATAAATGTTAATTTGACCAAACAGCCAAACTACTTTCCAGATGAAGCCAGGGCTTTGAGGGCCAAGGCAAGCTGCTGTTGCTGCGAGGGCGGAGCCCCTTGCATGAATTTTGTGCACCAGGCCTCTAGCCTCCATTTAATATACATGCAGCATTGAGAACCTATTTCACTTTATACTGTAATGCCAAATTTTATGTCAGGAAATACATGTCCATAGTATCCTTAAAAAAAAAAAAAAAAATATATATATATATATATATATATATATATATATATATATATATATATATAATTGATTTTTTTTACAGAGAAGAAAGGAGAGAGATAGAGAGCTAGAAACATCAAATCAGCTGCCTCCTGCACACCCCCCACCGGGGGACGTGCCCACAACCAATGCACATGCCCTTGACCGGAATCGAACCTGAGACCCCTCAATCCGCAGGCTGATGCTCTATCCACTGAGCCAAACCGGTTTCGGCATATAGTATCCTTTTTAATGATTTCATTATTTTATTTTGTATGAGCTCACTTGAAAATACTTCATCAAAGCTCTCCTGAAAGGTATTTATAAAATAAAGCTCAAAGAAAAGGAACTGCTTAGCTTATGAACCTGCTGATCATTTAAAAAATAAAATAAAAAGAAAGAAAAAAAGCTAAACCTGGGTCTCTTGGCTTTCAAACCATTTGCCCTGAGTACAGAACACAGGGCTGCTCTCCTCACATGGCATTTGCAGTCCTTGGGATGTACATCACTGACCCAACAAATCCTTCCAAAAGCAAGGTTCCTGCTGTGGCTTCAATGCTATTATTCATCTTGCCTTCTCACTTCCTGAACACAAGGTTCTCGCCACTATACAGATAAACACCCCTGTTTTACATAATTGTGAACGTTAACATGGAAAATCACACCTCAAACATGCCCTCAGCTGCTCTAGGACAGGCCCCAACCCTGGGCTCAGTTTGCACTGAATCAAAATGAGCAGTTAGAATAAAGCGATGCCCACCAGGCGCCTGGCATTGTGCAGGCCCGGTCATCAAGTGCATGTTGTGATGGAACACCCACGGGCCTAATTATCCCCTTCTCTGTACAGAAGAGCACCAGCTGTGCCACCTTGGGGAGCACCGGCTACTCAGAACGCCTTCCGTCCCTCTCTCCTCCCACTCTCTGCCCACAATAGGAGTTCTCCCATCGGCTCCCATTCACAAGGAGTGAGCAGAATCGTAGGTAATTGATAGCCTCAGCTCTGGCAGGGAGCGGAGCAGAAGCCTGCAATTGTAAGGCCCCTGTTCACTTGTATGAACAGAGCCTCACTGTGTAGTACACGATGTTGACTCCTGGCAACGCTATGAATGAGTGATGGCCACAGGGCCCTGTCCTCATCAGCCCTGCTTAGCTCCTGCAGATGCAATGCCTGTGGCTTACTTTATGGAGTCGTCCATCTCGTGCTTGCTCTCTTTCTCTTTCGCTGCTGCCTTCCATTGTCCCTGCCTTCATGGCTGGGATTCCTCGAAGGAACAACTTGGCCTGCCTTCCCAGCCTTGTTAGCATCATGTCTTCTCTATGCTTGTCTTGTCCCTTTATGCCAAGCCTGTCTATTCACTGTTTCACAGAATCAAATCCTAACACCTCACCTTTTGTAACATTACTACATCCTCCAAAAATGCTTTCATCCCTCTTCTGCCTGTGTGAATTCAGTCCTTTTGCACATCAAATCGATATAACACCTGCTGGCTAAAGAGATCTAAATGAACTGGGTTTCGTGGATGTCTCATTTATCAGTAGCACTTATTTGCATGTAAGTAAATAATTATTCCTATTATTATTGTTATTATTTATTAATCCCCACCCAAGGATATCTTTTCGATTGCTTTCTAGAAATAATGGGATGGAGGGAGAGAGAGAAACATAGATGTGAGACACATTGATTGATTGTCTTCTGAGCACACCCGATCAGGGCCTGGATCAAACCTGCAACTCAGGTATGTGTTCTTGATCAGGAACTCAACCCATGATCCTTTGGTGCACAGGCTTACACTCTAACCACTGAACTACACCAGCCAGGGCTGGCCAATTTTATTTTTTTTTACTGTTGTTATTTTTCTCAGCTAGTAAAATATTGTCCTTTAATGCTAACTGCTTCAATTCTGACTTATGTGCTCTTAGGTGTTTAAATATACTGATTGATTTTTTTTTTTACCAGAGAGTTTCACCCTCTAATGAGACAGCCTTTTCCATTACACTGAATTAAGAGGAATTTTTTTTGTAAGTATTCACAAAGAGTACCAGTTTTAGTTTAATATTTTATTTATACTTGGTCTGTGTCACCCATCGGAGGCTACTGGACACCAACTGGCACCTGTGAATGCAGGCTGTACCTGTAATACTCATAAAGAATCTCAGATAAGAGGAGAAAGTAGTTTAAATGTATTTGGTAAGAACAGAAGACATAACTTTCCCCAAAGATCTCATAGGGCTTCCCCCTCCCCCTCCCCCTCCCCCCAAAGAGGACCGGGAGAGAAACCAGACGGTTTAATATGAAAGTAAAATGTTGAACTTTTAAACAGTCAGGCTGGTTTAATACCAGAAATATTTAAAGAGGCCTTTAGCTATTTTGCTTTTCTCATATTATAGGCAAATAGTCATAGTTTATCTTCTTCTGGGCAGCTTTAGGGTCTTCTAAGCCAATCTCAATAGGTAAATATCAATTGTTCAGCCATAAAAGTCCATAAAAACCAGAGTTCCAGGAAGAGCATTATGTTTTGCATACAGTAATGTGTTTGTGTTTTATAAGCCCTGCACAGTGAAAGAAAGTGTGAATCCCCACCATGTGATATTTCACTTACTCACTGGGGCACTTAATAAGATTAGCATTATCTTTCAATCAAGTCCACACTACATTTATTAAGGAACTTCATGTTGTTTTCTCTTTCAATTTGAAGCTAATACTTTGCTCAAAACAAAACAAAACAAAAACCTCCAAGTAAATGTTGCGGCATCAATCCTTGTGTAACAGCTGACATTTATCACAGTGCACCATGGGACATTACCCACAATGACTTGAAAGACAAACACGAATTGAGAGGGCTACATGAATTCCCAGTTTCATTTTCCAGCCATCCAGACAATTCCAAAGAATAGAAATTAAAGCAACTATACATCATAAGCATGGCCCCGAATCCATTTACTTGGTTAATCATGCCTGAACTAGTATCCTTCAACTAACTCTTGGGAGATGAAGAAACAAGCTTAAATCAATTCCATTGTAAGGACACTCAGGATATTATTCCTCACCCAAATGGGTTTACCTTTTATCCTTTTGCTAAAGGAAAACATGTTTAGTCTGCTTTTTCTCCATCAACAGATTATCAACCTAGAATCGCTATCACTAGGAGATGTTTAGTAATCTGTTAAGGAACACAACTGTAGTGTTTATTTTAAATTAAGCTCCACATTTGGTTATTCTAGACATATATGTTCCTTTTGTACAAGACCGACGTGACCAACAATGAAGATGCTCTATCCGGGTCCTCTTGGATCTCTTTTGCATTTCTGTAGGCCCTGCACTGAGCTATTGTTAATGGTCTGCTCTGTGACTCTTTTCCAGTGGGTCACTTTGACCTGCAAGCATGGAGTTTTACATCTGTCTGGATGGACCTAAGACAAGGATACAAAGACTGACAGGTTGGAGTGTGAGAGTGCAGGTCCCTGGCCTCAGAGTCTGGCCACTCCCACACAAATCTTGTAATCCGCATTTTCAGGGAAATCAGCCAAAAGGCCTTCTATGATCCTTTGCCATCTATGATGGGTTTGGATGGCTTCCTATGTACCCTTGTCCTCCTTGTCTTTTCCCTGATTTACCTTGGAGGTTCTTCCTAATAAATCACTTGAATACAAATGCTCACTTTGAGTTTTAGCTCTGGGAAACTTGAACTACAACAGCTTGTTTTGCATATAGATGTTTCGATATTAAGTATAAATCTTGGTCTACCAGCAAAGATTAACACAAAATAATTTATTGTATTAATGAATCCTTTGCAATAATAATTTTGTTCGAGTTCCTTTCGGAGAGATCATGAGTTCAAAGTCAACATGGGCTGCTCACTAGCTGTACAACACTGGGAAAATTAATTAGCTCTTGTTGCTCCAAATTCATTGGAATAAATTCCTAGAAGAATGCACTGAATATTAAATGCCTATGTCGAGCCCAGTGCTTTTTTTTCATAGATTTCCATTATAAAATAATTATCTTTCTCCTAGCCATCCCTTTAGTTCTTGGAAAATGTTTACAAAAAAACTGTGATATATCCAATTCAACAGCAGTAATAAAATCAGTTAATTGTTCTATGTAGGCCAGTCCAGTCATTCTGATCTTCTAAGGAAGACAGGGATGTTAAGAGGATAGGAGGCAGAAAGATACAGAGTGTAGAGGAATTATGATCCTAAATATGTCACAATGGGCAATGTATCTTCCCTCTAATACAGAAAGCCAACATTATTTTCCACTCCCAGGTGTGGTAGTTTCACCAAATTCAACGAGGAATGCCATTATAGAAGCAACATTTTAAAAACTCGAGCCAAGACCAGTTTGGCTCAGTTGATAGAGCGTTGGCCTGCAGACTGAAAGGTCCCAGGTTTGATTCCGGTCAAGGGCATGTGCCTCGGTTGTGGGCACATCCCCAGTGGGGGGTGTGCAAGAGGCAACTGATCGATGATTCTCTCTCATCAATGTTTCTAGCTCTCTATCCCACTCTCTTCCTCTCTGTAAAAAGATCAATAAAATATATTTTAAAAAAATAAAATAAAAACTCGAGATATTGGGGAGAATAGTGTAGTTATAAAAGTTTACAGAGAAAAATCTAGTCACTTGATTATTTATTTATTATGAAGACAAACAGCTTAATGAGTTTGTGTATGAGGTAGGAGTGTTACATTGCTCAGGTTACTTTGTAGTTACAATTATTTACCCAACTAACACCTATGATCCTTCCCTCTTCCTGACAGAAAGCCAATCTGGTTCAGGTAGCCAACCTTTCTCATGAAGCCTTGTGGTGCTAAAGAATCTTAATTCAGCTCCTTCTCAGTGAAAAGGTCCAAATGATCTAAAGATAACCTTATTTTAATTTTTGTTCTTGTTGTTGTTAATCCTCAACTAAGGATATTTTTCCATCGATTTTTAGAGAGAATGAAAGGGAGAGGGAGAGACTGAGAGAAACATCAATGTGAGAGAGACACATCCTACCAGGGCCAGGGAACCTGCAACCAAGGTGTGTGCCTTTGACTAGAATTGAATCTTGAAGCTTCAGTCCTAAGGCCTATGCTCTATCCACTGATCTAAACTGGCTAGGACTTAATTTATTTTTTTAAAGTATATGGCATAATTTGGGCAAATATGTTTTGAGGAAGTTATCTAGGAGTCCTTTGAAAAGATTGTTATTCCTGAATTTTGCGAGCAATCTTAAGTTTCTTATTTCTCCCTCACTCTCATTGAAAGTTATCAACTATATATGTGAGTTTTGCAACTATTTCACAAATGAACTAAAGGTGCAGCTTTAAAGGAAGAAGGCAACTCCAAACGAAATGCGGAAGAATACAATTAGAGTGACTCAACTCCAAAGATAGCCATTTCTCTGGACTAATATTTGTGTGAGCTAATAAATTTCCATATTTTGAAAGTCAATTTCAATGGACCTATTAGCTTCCTGGGGCTTTGGTAACAAATTACAACCAACTTAAAATAAAATGCAGCGATGCATTACCTCACAGTTCTGTAGGCCAGAAGTCTGAAAGCAAGGTATTGTCAAGGCTGATTCTTTGAAGACTCTGAAGAAAAATCTATCCCATGACTATCTCCAAGCTTCTGGTGGCTTCCAGCAATTCTTGGCATTCATTGGCATGTAGCTACATCACTCTAATCTCTAAGTCAAACTTCTCATAGCTTTTCTTTGTGTACCTCTATCAAATCTCTAAACCTAGTCATTGGACATAGAGTCCATCCTTAATCCAGAATGATCTCACCTCAAGATCCTTTACTTCAGTGTTTCCCAAACTTTTGACATATGTGTACCACTTCTATAATTTATGTAACGCTGAGTACCCCTTGTCAAAAAAGAAATGGATGTATTTTAATAACAATCAAAATATATATATATATTTTATTTTTTTGGTACATACATAACATAATAATAAACAAAAAATAAAATTATTCATAATAAAATATGAATAAAAGTTATATTATAAATAACATTTATTTGCACACCAGACCATCTCACGCCTCACAAGACTGTCTTGACTTGACTCATGAAGAACGTAGAATTAAGCGCAACTAAGCACAGTGCAGTGCATATCCCCACCAAACTCTGGTGCAATGCGTACCCCCACCAAACTCTTCCCCTACCCCTGTACCAGACTTTGGGAAGAAACACTGCTTTACTTGAATATGCAAAAAAACATAGTTTTGAAATAAGTCATGATCATCTTTTTGAAGAGACACAATTCAATAGTTTCTGAATAATTCTTGCACAATAGCGTAAAGGTATTGATGTCTTCACAGTGGGACATCTGTCTGCGAGGTTTTGTTTTTGTTTCTTCAAATAGACTTTTATATTTTAGAGTAGTTTTAGGTTCCCAGAAAAATTGAGAGGGAAGCACAGAGATTTGCCATATACCCCCTAGCCCCACACATGCCTCTCCCATTATCAATATCCCACCAAAGTAATACATTTTTACAACTGATGATGTGTCTTTTTTTGCCTTAAAGCATCCATTTACAACCACGTGACTATGAACTACCCTCAAAGGCCAAAAAAATCCTAACTTTGAAAAAACTGAAAATGAAGACTATATTCTCATTCCCTATCCTTTATTTGTAATATGCATCAGGTTCTGGTGTGGGAGGGAGCTCCGCTGATAAGACATTTGCAAGGCAGTGAAAATGTTTGCGGGCTGAAGTATTCAAAAATACATCTGCAAGGCCAAGAGAAAATATATTACCCAGAGTGCGACAGGCTAAGTGCTCCCCACATAGAAAACCAAGGCTCCTTGCTAACACGGCTTTAAGGTCTTCATTCCTCTCTTTCTGTAGCTAATACATTTCTTAAGCTTTACAATTATCACCCGGGAGGAAAGCAGTGAAAACGCGCCACGCTTCTGGCAGCACTCCTCAGCCTCTCCCTGATAATAACAATGCTGATGGACAGGAGTTTTATTTCTGGAAGCACAGTCACCATGTAAAACCAAATTATCAGATTTCAGGGCTAAAAAGAACATTCTGTTGGATGTAATAGTTATAAATCATCCCTCTCTAGAATACTGAAAGTTGTGGCTTTTAGCAAAGAAATATATCAAATGCAGTTTAATATTGATTTTTTCCCCCTTTGGAAATGCATTTCAACCAAGAAGACCCCAAAGCTTAGTAAATCTATATGTAATTCTTACGCAGGCTACGGTTACACGTTTCCCCTGATTTTGTTGAGAAATGTTTGTGACAGTTCATTCAATTTATGCTCCCAAATCCGACTTGCTATTTCTGGGAGTGCACTGTGAGGGACGGTGGCCGCAGTTTTATTGGGAACATCAGAGTGTGTGTACTGAGGGACCCCCCTGAGTGAATGCAGCACCCACAACTCCCTGCGAAGCTTCTTCCTGGGAGAAGTGTCTAATACATATGTTACCATTCTTTTCATGGGGGCTCCATCACTCAAGCCGTGGTTGACCGGACTATGGTTAAGTGCCAGGATAGACAAAGCACACTGATAGGCTGTATCAATATCTTATTGAATTTTGTTTTGAAATACAGAGGGATATTACATCTAATAATATAGAGACACTAAAGCCAATGGAAGGTACCATGTTTCCCCGAAAATAAGACATCCTCCGAAAATAAGACCTACTCACAGGTTTTCTTCTGAGTGAATATAAGGCATCCCCCGAAAATAAGGCCCCCAGGCTCTGTCTCAGAATGAAAATTATCGTATTTGCCGGTGTATAAGATGACTTTTTGGCCCTGAAAAATATGCCTCCAAGTGGGGGGTAGTCTTATACAGTGAGTATATAACAAACTCTGTATTTTTAGTGGAAATGTTAGGGGGTCGTCTTATACGCCCAGTCGTCTTATACGCTGGCAAATACGTATTTTTCGGGGCCAAAAAATCGTTTTATATGCCGGCAAATACGGTAATTTATCTTAAACTGGTCGCTAGGGCCACCCCAAGCATCCAGTGACATTACGCGGAGTCCTGACTTCACTGCTGTGTGAATGGAGAGAAATCAGCGTGGAAATTTTGTGAAACCTAAACTGCAAGAAGTTGTGACTTGGGTGAAGAAATCATGGGAGAAAATCACTGACAGTTGCATTGCAGATGCACTGTGAGCAGGCTACCTTGACAAGAAGTACTCATTTAAAGACAGTGCTATTGCTAAACATGAGAGATTTGGTCCACTGATTCTGAAAGAAGTGGAGTCACAAGAAATTCACCAGGAAATTTAGGAATTGGATTGTTATGATGATGTTCCAGAAGATTATGACATAATTGTCATTGAATAAATGAGTAAATTCTTGATACTGTAGGATTCACAGTTTGTCTGGTTTGTGTTGACAACTACCATACTACCGTACCATATACAGGTAATAAATGTCCTTTATTTTCATTTAACAATAAATGTGTACCGTATTCTTCTTCATGGAAAAATAAGACATCCCCTGAAAATAAGACCTAGTGCATCGTTGGGAGCAAAAATGAATATAAGACACTGTCTTATTTTCGGGGAAGCAGGGTAGAAATAAGCATCCGTCTTAAAAGTAGAAGGGACTTCATATGAACTATCTTCCATGGAACTTGCCACACAATGTTCATGTTATTTCTACTGTAATACAAGTATGGGAAATACTGAGTTAAATTAAATTAAATTGATCTCTCCATTACAAATTTTCTTAGAATGTTTAAAAAGCCAATATAAATTTCAGATCTCTGTGGAAAGTAATATTCCACAGTGTGGGTATATATCAGAGACTATTTTCTAAATGAGTTTGTAAACATATCATGAAAGACTAGATTTGCATGAATACAGCTTAGAAAATACTGACATAGTGAGAGGAATAAGGGAGAGAGATTGATTTTGAAAACAATATCGGTGGCAGTGAATCGCCACATTGATGGAAGACTATAGAGTTGGTGAAAATAGAGAGAGATGCCCCTAGTGGATTTGGCTCAGTAGATAAGAGTGTTGGCCCATGGACTGAAGGTCCTTGGGCTCAATTCCCATCAAGGGCACATACCTTGATACCTTGGTTTCAGGTACCCCAGCCCTGGTCAGGGTGCATGCAAGAGGCAACTAACCAATGTGTCTCTCACATATTGATGTTTCTCTCTCTCTTCCCCTCTATCCTCCACTCTCTCTAAACAAATCAATGGAAAAATATCCTCAGGTAAATCTTAACAACAACAAAATAGGGACTGATAAACACAGATTGCAGGGTGATAACACTATTGTTCTGCTTAAAACATCTTTAATGCCACTGAATTGTGCTACACTTCCGTGAAGAGTTGCTCTAAAATTGTAAAAGTCTTTCTTAACTATTATTCTTATAAAAATACTCATTGATTGATTATATTGGATTATTATAAAGCAATTTATCTAATCCAAAGTTTCAACTGAAAGCAGATCCCCTTTGTTCTAAATGAGTGACATCTGAATGGGGACCTATAGTGCATGCAAAGGGCATGGATAAACCAACTGTACAAGTGATCATTGCCTTCTGCCTTTCTGAGCCCCAGGCGAAGAAGAAAGGAAAAACAATTGTGCCATTGAGAGTTGGAACTTTCCTACCCCATGTAGAACAAGTAGGTGGAGAATATTCAGGCTGTGCTCTGGTCGTGTCTATGGCCTTCCATTGGGCTTAGCCAAATGACAGCAAACTCGAATTGTCCTTTTCACCTTCCTTCTAAGAGAAATCCCTTCATGACCTTCAGTGACCACCACCACTGGACACCAGTTCAAGTGGTAAGGAAAGATTTTAATCACCAAAGCTGGTTTGGCTCAGTGGATAGAGCATCAGTCTTCGGACTCAAGGGTCCCGGGTTCGATTCTGGTGAAGGGCATGTACCTTGGTTGCGGGCACATCCCCGGTGGGGGGTGTGCAAGAGGCAGCTGGTCGATATTTCTCTCTGATAGATGTTTCTAGCTCTATCTCTCTCCCTTCCTCTCTGTAAAATGTCAATAAAATATATTTAAAAAAATAAAATAAAATATCCTATTTTTCGTTTCTCTTGGTAGATCTGTATGGACAATGAACTATTAACACACGTAGCACAGCGGGGGTCATCAGCAAGCCCTTTAGGCCTTCCACTTTTTCTCCTTCCCATTTCCTAGAATAGTGGGCGTGATGGCTCAAATGTCAGCGGTCATACTGAGGTCAGAGGAGAAGACCCAAAACTGCTGTACAAACCACAGATATAATAAGAGGCTGCCGAACCAAAGCTACAATCCACTCTTCTCCAGGCTTCTGCTTGAACAAGGAAAATGAACTCGGATACAATGATTACTCTCTTCGTAGAGTCACTTTACTCTTAATTGAGTGTTTTGAAAGTGCTGTCCAGAAATGCCTAACCCAATTATGAACTTATACAGGAGAGGATAGCCAATGTCACTTGGTACAACGGAAAGCAAAGACCAGGGACGTGAGAGGATCCCCCAGACTGCTCCAAGGCACTCGTGTTCCTGACAACATCTTGTTTTAATCCTGCCTCCTAATTAGAGTGTCCACACATATAAGGCACAGGAAATATTTTAGATTGTACAGCAAAAAGTCCATCATGCGCTCAATTCTAACATAGCCTTTTCACTGGGGTCCTAACTACTGCATTCAAGGCAGTTTCCATCAGCTTGCTTTATATTTGTCTTACAGGATTCCACTGCTTGAAGGTCTAACTTTATCATGAATGAAAGAACTTCTTTTTATTCAGTAACATATGTTTTTAGGACACAGGCGCGCGCGTGCGCACATACACACACACACACACACACACACACACACACACACACACACACAAAGTTGTCCCTGAGACTATGAAGATCCCGAATGTGTTACTAGTAAATTCCATGCAACTTAAAAATGCCTAGCTAATACAGAGCAGAAACTAAATTTCTTCCTTAAATCACTTTCAGGAAACTGTTGAAGGAAATGAAAATAAATGATGTTTTGGTTTTATTTTTTTCTCACAAGAAGACTTGATTTGTTTTTTTGTTTTTTGTTTTTTTTAGTAATATTTGGAGAAGAGAAGTATGTTAGCTAAACTTGTAAATTATATATATATACATATATATATATATATATCTTAGTGCAAAATATATTGGAGAGAAAAACATGTCTTCTTAGAACAAAGACATGATATTAAAGGAGATTTGAACATAACACAAAAGAGAAATTAGGTGTACATTTATAACTCTTAATTCTCTAACACATGTCTATAGCTATAAATAACTATCTATTGACACAAATAGTGATATATTGATATGTATCTGAAATCAGTATGTTGCAAAAACTTGAGTTTTAAAATGCAATCCTGAAAGTCATCTATTTTTGTAACCCATTGTCACTTTAACATTTCTTTGCAGGGGAGATGGGGGGATAGATTTCCCATTAGCCATTGGTCTAGAACACTGGCAATCCCATATCTTTGCATGTCATGTATAAAAAAATAAATGTTATTATTTCAATGGTATAAAGAAATCTTGAATATGAAAATCAGAGTACATTACTAATCACTTTGATTTTTATTCAAAGGTAAGGCCACTGAGCCAGGATTCTGAACTAGGGCCTCAGTTTACTAATCTCATTGGCCCCAGACCTCTTTGGCTCTGGGGTGTGGGAGGAGAGCAGGGAAAGCCAGCAGCACTTCTTCCTTGTCTGACTTGTCTTTGCATCCTGTTGACTTTGTGATTAACTAAGAGGGAAGTGCTCTCACATGGGAACATTCTTGGTTTCTCTGGAGGATGCCCTGTGGGTGCTTCTGATTTTGATTTGCAAACTGACTTATCTTCAACAGACTGCTCTTCTTCTCACCTCAGGCTTACTTCTTGTGATATCTCTCTTTCTCTCCCTCTCCCTCTCCCTCTCCCTCTCCCTCTCCCTCTCCCTCTCCCTCCCCCACCCCCTTCCTCTCCCTCTCCCTCTCTCTCTCTCTCTCTCTCTATCTCCTTAGACTCTACTTTGTTTAGTAAACCTCAGAAACTAACCATCAATTCACACTCACCCACTGTCTTCTCTCTGAAGAAGGCAGTTCCCCTGAGACAAAAAGGCTGTGGTTTGGGAATCATCCACCAGCTCCAGGTTCTACACTCAGACAGCCCATGGCCTGTGGATCAGGTCTCTAGACCCAAAGCTCTCAGAAGCAACAGAAGCAAGTAAAAGGAAGCCCTCACCTCAAAGAATATGGATTCTTTCCTTCCTCACAGTCCCTCCACATCCCCAACCTAAATAAAAAGTTCGGAGGACAATGCATGCATGTGAACTATCTTTTTTAAAAGCTCCCACATTTCCTAGCAGAAGCCCTGTTACACAGGTTTCCTCCAAAATGGTGCCGTGCAGTGTGCCTACCACTGGTTCTATATTTCTTTCCAAGATCCATGTCACTGAACATACTACTGGAAGGGAATACAATCATTTCTCCTTGAGCAACCCTTCCGTATAGATCTCTCTGTCCCAGGGTGATAGTTATCCTTCACTTTGGGGATCCTCAGTCTAGTGCATCATGTTCACTGAAATGGAATGAATAAAAATGGGAAATATGTAAAAGAATAGAAAACATGTTAACGGTTGACTAGTCTTGGTTTTGGTTACATGGAAGCTTTCAATGTCTCCCTTTATCATTTCCAAATTTTCTACATGACACTGACAAAGATTATTGTCTCCATGAGGAAAATCTAGTCAGTTCCTCGGAGTCCTCTTCTCCAATAATCCTTAACCCTCTCCTGTGAGGATTGGAACAGCACTAGCATCATTTCTAACAACTCAAGGACACATGCTTAGGATGATCCTATACTCCTTACGGTGCCTGCCTGAGGAAAGCCAAGGCTGCCAAAAGAGTTGACTATTTCAGCCAACACATAAAGATGGGGTCCCTGTCCCCCATCCTCTGTTGCAAGAGGGGGGCCTAACTTTAATAAGAACCAGTTAGTAAACCCAGGCGTGTTTCACATGGACCAACTACCCTTTTCCTCTTTTTGTAATTTTTACTTCCTGCTTCTACTGAGCCTCCTGTCATTGCCTCCCCTTTCCCTCATTTGTCCTTTAAAATATCCAGTTACCTCTGTACAAATCACAGTTAAATTCAGTGCACGCTGGACTTTTTTTTCCCTATTGCAGTATACTAATGATTAAAATCTTTTAAAAATATATATATTATTGATTTTTCACAGAGAAGAAGAGAGAAGGATAGACAGAAACATTGATGAGAGAGAAACATCAATCAGCCACCTCCTGCACACCTCCCATCAGGGATGTGCCCGCAACCAAGGTACATGCCCTTGACTGGAATCAAACCCCGGACCCTTGAGTCCACAGGCTGACGCTCTATCCACTAAGCCAAACCAGCTTGGCGATTAAAATCTTTCTTTACCACTTTAACTGGTGTCCAGCTTCATTTATTTTGCCAGCAGACATTACATTTAAAGTAATAAAGTTAAAAAAATAGAATCCATACATACTACAATGCAAGTGATGATTAACTCAAAGTTTTAGCTAGATAATGCTAGTCCATTTACAGAAGATTTGGACGACTCTTCTAAAGAGTGTCCACATAAGCAAAGTCCAAACCTTGTAGAGAATTTTTCTGAGTTGATTTGAGCCAAACTGATGACATATGCCAGGGGCAAGATCTCAAAGGCTTTGGAAAAGAACAGGTTTTCAGCTTCCTTTATGCATTTGAAATTAAAGAGGGAATTTAAGGAAGATTACATGCAGGTAGAAGAAAGTAAGGCCAGAATTGGATTATAGGAGAGTTAACAAGATTATGTGCTCTCTTGAGAGGGTTTTGGCTTATTTCAAATGTATGCTAACCTAGTTGCACAGAAACAATGGACAGGGCTTGCTTATTGCAAAGATAAACCTTTTACTAGCATGTTATATGTCTGGGATGTGACTACCCACCATGACCTGTCCAATTCGAATTTATAATCAGATCACCCTGTGTGGGTACTTTCCACAGAAACCCTTTTTTCATTCACAGAATGAAAGGAAATCAACTAATGACTTTAGACAAGAAGCAAAAATTGAAGTCTGGGGAAGAATGTTAGCCCAAATGCCTGTTCAAAAAACCAGAGATAAGAAAGAAGACAAATCACTTCCAAATAGCTAGAAGATAATTTAGAAATAAATAAGAAGCCAATACTTCCAACTTATTTACATAGGTATTATCTTTAAACCCTAGCATATTATCTGGCATAGAGTGAGGCTTAATAATTGCATTTCTTATGAGTGAGTGAATCACAGAGAAGGATTATTATATTTTTGGTTCAATATGACAAAGAAAGAAAAGGAAATTAGGGCTTTATCAAATCAGTGCATTTGGCCTACATGAATATATTTTCTATATGTAGATATAGAATATATAAAAAACAAACATTTTTCTATATCTTAAAATACATATACACAAGCACACACACAAAAACAACTTATATAGGCTATATATATTAAATGAATGGTTTTCTTCAACAAATATGCTGGAATCAAATTATGCTAATCAAAAGTGAAAGATTTTTAATGTATAAGATAGAATAATGGAGAGATAAAATTGTAGAATACATTTTCATTCATAAAGTGTATTTTATGCATTAAAACGAATATTTTAAAAATCAAATATGTAAAATTTTAAAATATTGTATTAACAAAATTGATGAATATCTGATTATCAATTTTAAATGTAATACATATGTGTATTTTAAATGATAATTTAAATGGTAAATATACATAGATATAAAATGTGTTGTATATTCCCAAATAAATTAAATACATATGTGTTATGTCATATATATTATATTAAGAATAAATAAATAAATACCTATGGGATAAATATGTACACACAGAAACAAGCTTTATGTGTGTGTGTGTGTGTGTGTGTGTGTGTGTGTGTAAAATCATAATATGCAAAGTATCCCCTAGGGCAGTGGTCAGCAAACTCATTATTCAAAAGAGCCAAATATCAACAGTACAAATATTGAAATTTCTTTTGAGAGCTAAAAAGTGACTGTGCATGAACCTCGAAGTTTCAAGCGCATTGTACATGCATGCCCACACATGGTATTTTGTGGAAGAGCCACACTCAAGGTGTCAAAGAGCAGCATGTGTCTTGCGAGCCAAGGTTTGCCAACCACTGCCCTAGGGAATTTGACTAACCAAGAGTTTGATAAGCTCACTATGAGGTGCAATGACCACCAGGGGGCGGTGCAGAACAAAGGAAGGCCTGGCTGGCAGCTGGCAGCTGGGGAAGGGAGGCTGTGAGCAAGGGCCAGCAGCCTCTAGGGACCCTACCATTGCACAATTGTCATGCACTGGGCCTCTAGAGTATTACATAAGGTGAAAAGAAACAATTTCAGTGATAAAAAAGAAAACTAAGGAATCAACTGTATAAACTAGTTAAAGCATAGTAAATATGACTTACATCTTCCAAGGGGAATTACTCAGAAAGTTGTCAGAATAGTATAATCCTCAAGGAAAGCCTATGAAGATGCTTGTGAGATAGAAGACTAGGGTGGGAACAGCAAGAGCTAACATTCCATGTCATTCCTGCATTCCGTGGAGATGCCCTAACTCAGCATTGGCAGGCCATTGATTTCACCTGCTTCCTGAGACTTAATGCTATTGTTCTGATCTAACCAAGCTAGGAAATAGTAAAAAGCCATAAACTCTTCTCTCTGTCTTCTCAGGCAACATGTTCTAACCAACTGATGTTAATATTGAGGACAACATGCTTCATCAATCAAGCATTACATTTGCAAATGAACAGGGAAAAAATGAGAAAAAATCATGGTAGGGAGGGTTGGCTATCCCATTTGTTGTCCCTGGAATACTCTTTTTTGTAATGTTAATGTTGATTTTCACCTTTGCTGCCAAGGCAGGTCCCTTTAATTGTGTATAATTCCCACAGCCTATGCTTTAGGTAGATTGTGAGACCTCAAGAATGTGTCTATAAAATATATATAACTTCCCACCATATTTTTCTATATATTTATAGTGCAGGTTGGAGGATTGGGGAAATAGACTTCAGTTTCAACTTGTAGAGAAGATATTTAGGGGCCTCTAACAGCTCTTCATGTCAAAGTTACCTGCAATGCTGAAGTACTAGATTCTTCTTGGAAACAAAAGTATTCTAGATCTTCTGGTTGAACACCTAGGATGTACTGGTGGTGGTTTCTTTCTGATTAAATCGGTAATAAACTCATTTCCCTTATTTCAGGCAACCTCTGAGAAGTTATCTTAGTGTTTTCAAATGATTTCCAACCAGTTTTATGCTTGTCGTCTGTGAGCTGTATGGGACTGGTGTAATCCTCAGGTAACACATGTGAAAGATAAAGTCCGGAGATTTTCAAGGTGATTTTTTTTATGGTCACAACGCAGAGCTGTAACAACACAGAATTGTCATTGTATCCAAAGGCATCGGTGTTATATGCTGCAGCTTCCCTCTCTCTTTGCTGCCACTTGTTAGATAATTCTATTTGCTAACAGTCAGGTCTTTGCTGAATATATCTTCTAAAATGACAAAAACAAGCAAACACACCCTTCAAATAAAGCCATCTCCTCTCCAAGGAAGCACTGAATACAGATTTGAGATTCAAATACACTATAGCTAATTTAATAAAATCCAAATCCTATTTAAAGCGTTTATTTGAAATCAACTTCCTAATAAGAAATCTAGGCGCATGGAACCTAGTGAAGTTTAAAAAGTGTAAATCCAAATTTTTAAAAATCACTCTAAAAATGTCTGTCATTCACAGAAGCTTGGAAAATTTTTGCAACATTTCTCTTCTGCCCTTTTAGTTGTAGATCTCCTGAAAATGTCTTCACTGGGTGTAACATTTAATTAAGCTATATTAACTAACACTGCTCTTCGGAATAAAACTATGTCAGGGATCTGATTCTGTTCCTGTTCTCACTTTGTTCCTGACTCAAAGTATTTTTTTTTTAGTTTCCAGGAAGAAAAAAGCTAACACACACATTAAAAAAATAATCCTCATTAATCTTTTTAATATAGTTTTATTTTTATTTTTTATTAATTTCAGAGAGGGAGAGAGAGTAACATCAATGATGAGAGAGAATCATTGATCGGCTACCCCCTGCAGGGCCCACACTGGGGATTGAGCTGGAAACCTAGGCATGTGCCCTGACTGGGAATCAAACCCTGACCTCCTGACTCATAGGTCAATGCTCAACCACTGAGCTATGTCTACTGGGCTCATTAATATTAATATTTCAGAAAACATTTTCAAAATTAAAGGAGAACTTTAATATTTCTTTACATACCATTTGATATAGTAATATTATTTCTGCTGCCATATAAGTTCTGTATTTCTTCCTGAAAGCATATGTATGTATATATGGCTAATAAAATATACTTGGGAAAAAAGTTGTTCCAGAAAACATCAAGCTCTGTGATCTAAGAAGTGCTTGGGTTTTATCATTTAAGTTTAACAAAAGAATCATTTTCATGGAACCCTGCAATGCATTCTTTTGTGATATAAATAATCCCTACATAATGCAAAGGTTCATTCCCCAATTCACATGTATAATCAGCTTTCATTAATGGGAGTTCTCCTATGCAGTCAGGAAGTTATCTTTGTAACAGCTGTCAAATGAATAAGCAAATGGTTATTTGCTGAAAGTTTAATGCTGTCCTGCCTGGTCCAAGTGTAGAGGTGCCAACTCACCAAAGAGCTCTACACAATGTGTCCGGCAGGTACACTTCCGGGAAATAACAGTGTCAGACAGACCGGCCTGGCATGAGGCTATCAGCAAAGAGGCCTCCTTTTGAAAGTTGAGAATTACCAAGCAGCAAAAGCAACTGGCTTTTAGTTATTGGCTGCAGTTTTGGATAGGCAAGGTTTTGGTGCAGACTTCCCTTTTGCCATTTGCATACAGCAAGCAATCACTGTCAGTGCCATCAGCGTGGCATCTGAATGACAATGACATAAGAATAGTGAGATGGACACACCAAAGACAGCCCTTGTAGGGGTTGTGAGGAAGGGGCAGAGTTTTGAGAGGTCATGAAGCTAAAAGTTACAATTTTGGGCAAAAAATGGATAGAATAAGAGAGAGAGAGAGAGAGAGAGAGAGAGAGAGAGAGAGAGAGACCCACAGAGAGAGAGAGAGCTTAGAGTTTACAATTTAAAAATAGGTGGCAATGCATACAAAATAGTCTTAGAGAAAGATTGAGTGGCTGTGCTTTGACATTATAAAACAATAAATGCATACATGTCTTTACCTGCAGTCTTTACTTACATAAGCTTAAAAATAATTCAGCCAAACAGTAAATATCTGGGAAAAACAATAATACTGTTTTCAAATAAAATTCTGTATTTTCCTCTGTTGTGTTCTGAATGTTCTATGAATAGTAGAAAGCCTTTCCCTGCCCAGGTGGTTGTCGTATCATCCCAAACACAAAAAGGTTATGGGTTTGATTCCTGGTCAGGGCACACGCCTGTGTTGCAGGCTCAATCCCCAGTGTGGGGCTTGCAGGAGGCACTCTACCTTCCTCTGAAATCAATGATTCTCTCTCATCATTGATGCTTCTATCTCTCTACCTCTACCTTCCTCTCTGAAATCAATGAAAATATATTTTTAAAACCGAAAATAAGAAAGCATTTACCATTTACACTGCCTTTGGCACATTTATTGATTCAAATGTTAAAGTCTAACTTTCCTGTGTATGCAATATTTTTGTATATGTAATGCATGAGAAACTTTATTGTATCATATATATTAGAAGGGTTTCTTCCTATTTTAAGTGACTATATGTTTTTAAAGATAACATTATAAATATTATTTGCATTACAAAGCAAAATTGCTTTTTCTCTCTCGCTACAAACCTCTTACATTTCCTCTTTTGAACATTGTACTGGTAAGTATCCTGATTCTAAAATGCATAAATGAGAAATTTATTAAAGCAAGATCATGTCTATCTGATCTGGATCTTCAGAAACCATTAAATATTGCTAAGAATTAGGCTACTGATATAACTGTGTATATCTATCAGGATTCCACACAACTATACCTAGAAGAATTACACTCCTACCAGTCTCCATCTATAAGATTTCACACCAGGAATTTTAATATTGCCTAAAATTGAGAAAATAAAGAATTATATATATGATCATTGTAACCCCTGGGACACACACACACACACACACACACACGCACACACACACAGTCAATGAAAACACACCAGGAACACACATGTGCTCTGAGTCATGTCTGTGCACTCAGCCCGTGGGGAATGGCATGGGGAATGGAAGCAGTGGAAAAACTCAGAAGGATTTTTTTCTGCTGTTGTTTACCTCTGTTACTGTTTTAAAATGCATCACTCTGTATATTGCTTCTATTTTTATATTTTCTTTTCAAGTCCTATTTTCGCATTTGTGGCATGTATGATTGCCACTGAAAACTTTGCTTTTGCATCTGACCACTAGGGGGAACCCTCATTGCATGAATTGCTGTACTGGTACAACCAATACAGCAGTGATCCTGACCGGTGACTTTAATTTTACTTTTGGCTAATTTCAATTCAGAATTTGTTCTGCTATTGCTATATTTTTTAACCTCTGACCTGAAAATTTGACATCACTGCATTCTTCATTTTGAGATGTGAAGCAGCTTCTGCTAAGTGCTATTACTATTCAGACACAGTTTCCTGAGAACAGAGATGTGAGCTTAAATCGCTCCTTCCAATGTTGCTTCAGAATTCTGTTCTCTTTCGGAGACATACAAACCCTCATGGGTATGCTGCATCAACTATTTCAGTTTCACAGAGTTTCTTATATCTATTTTTTATCAGCTTAAAAATATTCAAAGTTTATATCAACTAATGAGAACATGTATTATTTAAAATACTCAAGATTTCAACGTAAAAAGAAAATGTCAGCCCAATTGCTTTTAAAATATTGAATCTGTTATATTATCGCTAGTGAAAAAAAAACGATTCTTGTATCTGTTCATCTATTTGCCATTTTAAACAGTCTTAATAATGCAGCCTCATTCAAAAATTATATACATTTCCATTCACAAGTGATAAACAGCTCACCCAACATTTTAGTATGACTACAGAATAATAAAATAAGTCAAAAGAAAAGCATATTGCATCTAATGAAACTAAATAAATATGATAATTGATAAAGTATAGAATTTCTATGTAAAACATGTACCATTAAAAGAAAAATGGAGGGCCCTGACCAGTTTGGCTCAGTGGATAGAGAGTTGGCCTGCAGACTGAGGGATCCCAGGTTCAATTCCATTCAGGGCATGTACCTTGGTTGGGGGCACATCCCCAGTGGGTAGTGTGCAGGAGGCAGCTGATCGATGTTTCTCTCTAATCAATGTTCCTAGCTCTCTATCCCTCTCCCTTTCTCTCTGTGGAAATCAATAACATATATTAAAAAAGAAAATGGAGAAAATTTATATGAAAAATATTGGTTATTCTATTTGCACAAGGGCAATGAGATTAATTGAACTGTTTCTTATTTAAGAAATTATCAATGAAAAACTCAGAATCTTTAATAAATTATTAATATAAAACAACAAATTCAGTCTTTAGTGACAGAATTTGGAGAGCTTCTGAGTTAGTGGACATGGTATGCCTGGGGATCTTAGGGAAGGTACATGCCCTTGCTTACCCTCTTCCCTCTGGCTGCTAATCTAGTGAATTAAGTGGGTTTCCTTAGTTCTGCGAGCTGCTCTAGTGAATTAATATGCCCTGCAAATCCTTCCATGTAAATGTATGTAGATTTCCTCCATTTTTCTTTTAATAGGGCATGTTTTACATAGAATTCTAGAGTTTATCAATTATCATATTTATAATTATTCATTAGATGTAATACGCCTTTGACTTATTCAGAAGATGAATGCCTTGATAATTCACTTTCAGCTTTCCTGCCTTATTTTAATATATTTATTAGTTATCTTAATTTGACTTCTCTGTCACTTTTAATTCTCCCCCTCCTCCAACTCCCCCAAATCCTTATATAAGGCTAAAGAAAATAATGTAGCTTTCCTACAACCTTTAATTTTTACGCTGGTTTCTAATGTTTCTGCTCTGGTCCTGCCTTTATCCATCCTCCTTTTCTCTTATTAAAATTATCTTTGCTTTTAGTCAGCGCCATTCCCTGGAAAGTAAAGTGATATACTTGCACAGAAAGATTTTTGACTCCATAACCACGTTATATCACCACATTTTAAAAGTAGCAATTAGAGGTGATGACAGGATGTTCTACAAAATAATATACACCTCAAACCGAAGCAAGCATATTAGAGAAAACCCTTGACAAGATGCCATCTATATCCCCACAATAACTCCAGTCTTAGATTTGCATGCTAGCCAAAAAAATAATGAACACACAGTCAATATTCTGAATCGACATAATTCCGTATTGAATAAACCACTTATTTTAGCCAATATTATTTTAGTTACAAGTAACAAAAACACATTTGAAAATAATTATATTTAAAAAGTAGGAATATGGGGGTAGCTTAGTGATTTCAACAGCAAGAGATCATCCCAGGGTCTGTGGTCTGCCACTAGGAAGCCACCAGGAATTGAGGGGACTGCTCTTTCTCTCTTTCAGTGCAACTCATCACTTATCTTACTTATCTGTGTTTGTCTATGCTTCCATTATCTTCTGAGTAAGACTTTTATCTACTTCCCCATGCCAAATGGTAATTGTACAGGTCTAGTTTTCATAAGCGATCCCTATTCACTCACGAACCCGTCAGAGAAAAATTGCACTGGGAAAATTTACCAAGCAAAGACGATTTTATTGGACTCTTGTAGTAAGGGAGAGAGCTTGACCTCAACTCTGAAACAAAGGAAGATTGAAGTGCTGGGTGAGCCAGTGAAATTGTCCTGGGGGATGTTAGTGGGGAGATTGATTCATAGGATGAGCATCTGGAGTTACTACTGAATTCACAAACATTTTCTCTGTGACTAGGCTGTGCTTGCTGATTGGCACCCATGGAAGTTAGGGTCCTAACTTTAAAGAAACTGGGGCATCTTTCAAATGAATCACTCCCAGGTCCTTGAGTGAAATATCTCCTGGGTTGCAAACTGCCAAGAGGCTTGGAGAAGATATGCCTACATTTCAAAGGGGCATAAAAATAAATTTCAATTACAGGCTTTCAAAAGTAAGTGCATGAAGGAAAAAGAGGCAGGTGGCCTGTAATCAGAAGAAATGTGTCTAATGGTTAGTCAAGCCGAGGGGAACATGAAGGTCTTCCTGCTCAACCCCAAAGTTGCAAGCATCTTTCAGTCAGGATTCCACATCCTAGGGTGAGTAAAATTGATTGGATCAGGAAGGGTAAATATCTGCCCAAGGTCCAATCAGAACTTCTCTTTAAGTAGTAATTTGTGTCTTCTAGAGAAGGGCACTTCTCAGAGCCTGGGGGAGAGCTGTACAGTCTGCAAAGTCTGCAAAGGAAGCTACTGTGAACATTTGCTCTGCTGTTACCCTGAAATGATTGTCTAGTGTTTTGCAAGCTTAAATCACTAAAGTTATATCTCCCAGTTAGCTTGGGGCCTGTCACATTTAACTTGCTCAATGCAACATAGATGGAAAGAATAAACTAGAGCAGCTTTCTTATGGAAGAATCACTACAACTTTTCTGTTTCCTTGTTATTTTTTAATTTTTAAAATATCTTTTTATTGATTCAGAGAGAGAGGCAGAGATAGACAGAGACATTAATGATGAGAACGAATCATTAATCGGCTGCCTCCTGCATGCCCCCTCCTGGGAATTGAGACCAGAATCAAACCCGGGAACTTCAGTCTCAAGGCCAACTCTCTATTCAGTGAGCTAAACCAGACAGGGTCTGTTTCCTTATTGAATAATAAATGTTCTATAGGAAAAGAAAATAGGGAAAAATACTCAAAGAATAAAAAAAAACAAACCAAAAACCCTGTCTCTATAACTAAGATTTATTTCCAAATATTTATACATTTTATTCACAACTCAATATACAATGGCGGATTAAAAAAATTTTGGTATTATAAATATAAACATTATGAAGTCTAAGGGGGCAAGGCAGCCATCAGTCGTAGGACAGATGCTGAAAGCTTCTTCTATTGTTTCTCAGCTGGTGCCCTTTACTGAGGGATATCTCCTGTGGTACTCACTGGCAGAAGCAGAGCAAAAACATTGTATTTTATGGAAGAAATTAGATGCACATCTGTTCCAGAAATTCTATGTTTATTCACACAGACCATGTGAATTTAAAAACTATTACCCTTTGAGAAAGCATGGTGGGACCTGGAGAGTATTACACCAAGCGAAATAAGCCAGAGAAAGACAAGTTACCACACAATCTCACTTATAAGTAGAATCTAATGAACAAAATAAACTGACCAATATAAAGGATCCAGAGACACAGAAGCATGGAACAGACTGATGTATTTCAGAGTGGTTGGGGAGTCAGGAAGAGATGAATGAATGAACTTATATGCATTCTAGAGCCCTATGCACAAAATTCATGCTCCGTGAGGGGGGGTCCTTCAGCCTGGCCCGCACCCTCTCTAATCTAGGACCCTTTGGAGGATGTCTGACTGCTGGTTCAGGCCGAAATAGTCAGTTGGACATCTCTCTCGCATCCTGGGAGTACTGACTCCTAATCGCTCACCTGCCTGCAGGCCTGATCACTCCAATCCACAGTCCTCTGCAAGTCTAATAACCCCTAACTGCCCTCCCCTGCCAGCCTGATCATCCCTAACCACCTCTGCTGTGGCCCCCACCACAGTGGCTTGTCCAGAAGGATATCCGGTTTATCCAGTCTAATTAGCATATTACCCTTTTATTAGTATCGATATGGATACCCCTCGGACAGACAATAGGACACCATAGTGCTGGGAATGGGATGGAAGTGGGAGTGGGAGGGGGTCAAAGGGAGAAAAAAAAAGAGGCTATCTGTAATACTTTCAACAATAAAGATACATTTTACAAAATAGCTTGTATACAACAGGAGATTTTAAGTCACATCAGCATAGGAGGACCTGTGAGATTTAGCCCTCTTTCACTCGGTTTCAATCTAAACACAGCCTTTTCTTCCTCCAGTAGTTAAAAGCCTGTAATTCTCTCTGTTGTAACCAGCCTAAGAAGAATTGTTATAATTAATTTGTCTTCCTGTGTCTATTTAACATGCGTTTTAAAAAAATGTTTGTTTTGCTTTTTACTTCTACATCATAGCATTGAGCTTTGTGGATATTCAATAAATAATTGCAGAGTGAGTAAATAAATGTGTGCATGAAAATAGAAAAAAAAAATGAAGTCCCTGAGATTCTTAAACCCAGGTATCATTATTCTTGAACATATAGACTTTGAGGATGAAACCTGATTATCTTTCCTCTATTAATAATCCTCTATAAAAAAAAGGCTAGTATGCAAATAGACTGAACAGCAGCAGAACAACCAAACAACCAAACAACTGAACAACCAGTCGCTATGATGTGCACTGACCACAAGGGGGGAAACAGGGAACAAGGCGGCATTGGCAGCAGGCAGCAGAGCACAGAACATGGCAGGTGTTGGACATGGCAGGATAATGGAGCAAGTGAGCGGGGGCACAGACCAAGTGGGTGCTTGTTCATTGTCATTGGGGTGAGCCTCAGGCGGTTACTAAAAATTATTTGCTCCCACATGCCATAGCCCCTCCTGGTGCTGCCCCTGATTACCCCAAGAACCTCTCCACCTCACCCTGCTCCTGAGGGGTGATCGGGGCTGGCAACCACCTCTCACGCGCACTGCCGGTAACAGCCCCGCATGCACCTACTGCTGGCACTGGAGCCACCACTGGCACCCACTGCTGGTACTGGAAGCACCACTCGCAC
This sequence comes from Vespertilio murinus, assembly GCA_963924515.1. Classification (NCBI taxonomy): domain Eukaryota; kingdom Metazoa; phylum Chordata; class Mammalia; order Chiroptera; family Vespertilionidae; genus Vespertilio; species Vespertilio murinus. The sequence continues at coordinate 161,153,067 of OZ004709.1, forward strand.
CTGCTGCTGGCACCCGGTGCCAATCCTAATCACTTGACACTGTCAGGGTTGTGACCAGCAGGTACTGATCCCAATAGCCCCTGAGGGCTTCTCCACTTCCCTCTGCTCCTAAGCAGTGATCAGGGCAGCAGCTGCCACTTATACCTGCTGCTGGAAGTGGCCCTAATCACTCCACCATCAGTGGATGAGAGCAGGGCCCTAGCCGTCAGTACATGGGAGGAGCAGTAGCAGGAGTGGGGCTGCAGGCAGACAGGGTCCAAGGGCTACAGTAGAAGAAACCAGGAGGGGGCATGGAGGATGGGCCAAGACCCGCCCATGTGCCCACAGCCTCGCAGTGAATAAAATCAAGTTATATATCTTTAAGTAACCATAAACAGGCACACAAACAGTAACTCACATAGATGCAAATTGCCTATTATCTATTATTGCCTCAAGCTGATTGGACTTCAGGAAGTAAGATTTAGATAAAAGATAGTATATAAGTATTTCATGCAAAAATTTAAAAGAGTAAAAAGAACTAAATTTATAGGCCTATATATTTTTTTAAATGCACGACATGATATATCCTTTTTAGTGTAGTTGTTGTCTTTGTTGTTAGATTCCTGCCCCACTTCCTTTTACATCCCAATGTCAACCTAGTCATGCAAAATGTTTTGACAACCGACTTACATTTTTATTTCCATTTTCAGGGAAGGGTGTCCTTCTATCTACCAATACTTAAGGGAAGGTCTTACTCCTCTCTGCTTCTCTAGAAGTAGTTTCCCATCTAGTTATTGTACCTGTCCTCCACTGGATTGTTCTTCATTGAAACATAGTTCTCCATTCTCCTTCTCTTTTTATCCTCTTCCTCCTCCTCCTTCTCCTGTTTCTTCCCCTCTCTTGTTTCTCCTTCTTCTCCTTTGTCACTCCCCATACTTATGATGCATATTGTATTGGCTTCAGGCATTATTATTGTTCCACAGGAGGGCAGGGTGTTCTAATTATTTTCTAACAACCTTAGTTCTACTACCTGTTTGAAAATACTAATAATATGATTTACGTGGAGGAAGAGTTTCTTTCCTTTTTTCTCATCCTGGATTTAAAATCCTCAGTTTTTGCCCGGCTGGTGTGGCTCAGTGGTTGAGCATCAACCTCTGAACTTGGAGGTCATGGTTCAATTCCCAGTCAGGACACTTGCCCGGGTTGCCAGCTTGACCCCCAGTAGGGGGTGTGAAGAAGGCAGCCTATCAATGATTCTCTCCCATTAATGGTGTTTCTATCTCACTGCCCCCTCTCCCTTCCTCTTTGAAATTATTAAAAACATATTTTTAGACATCCTCATTTTCTAGCCTGTGAATTCAGACTCCTCATGCAATCACATTCAAACTTCTCCAACTTTTGGACTTCCAGTTACAGTTGTATGTACTTCTTACTTCTGAACTGCAGGTTAGGACTGTGTCTCATTCAGCTTTTATCTCTAACTCCTGTTTTAGTGATCTGCACATCAAGAATCACAATAAATGTTTGTTAAATGAATACAGTAATAAATGAGCCAATGAAACATCCAGATTTTTTACATGCAACTTTCAATGCATATGGAAACTTAGAGTTATTTTTTTACTCCAAACAAACTCTAGCCCATACTATTTTTTGTTTGTTTTCCTAAACATATGTCTGTACATAAACTAAATATAGATTTAATTCAATGTTAAGCAACTATAGATCATGACCATGAATAAGATAAATAAATCAAGGACCATAGTTTTCAGGGGAAGAATTCTGTCCATGCTTCAAAGCAATGCTCTAAAATAATTTGGTTTATTTAATGATATTTAGACACCTTATTTGAAATAATACTACAAATTTTTGAGTAGTTGAAGAATGATTAAAATATTAATTTAAAAAGGAACTGGTTACATATGGAGATATCTGTGATCTAATAAATTTAACTTTTCTAATATACCAGTGTCTTACCAGTAACTATTCCTCCACTCCACATGCCTTTTGTTCTATACATGTACTTTATATTCCCCCTCTGCACTTTATTGCACATTGAATAAAATAATCAATGAGAAATCAAACTATCCTTTTAAAGCTATTTTAATCATTTATCTATTCACAAATTATTTACTAAATACTTACTATCTTAATACTTAGATCTAATAAAAACAAGGCCTTTAAAAATTATATGAAGTGCATTAGTAAAATAATTTTAGTAGAGTATTTTTTAATTCTAAAATGAACTTTAACCCTCTTCATTTTATCTTTTAGCATCTAATTTATTGGTAATATCACTGGTCTCTTGGCACTTTGCAACTCACAGTCTTTTCGAAGTCAGTAAGTTCTCATTCTCTCTGGTTATGAAACTTAGCATTTTTTTTAAAAAAAAATATGCCCTTAGTTGATATTGTTGTTACTAAATGACAAATACCAATGCTTGAGGATATGAGTGTGTTGCTTTTAATGGCATTTTTAAATAAATGAGCATGAACACCAGTGAAGATTTTAAGCCCAAACATTATAAGCCTGGCATCAGAGGCTCTTGACAGAGGTGAACCTGAGGATCTATTAGATAATGAGATATGAGAGGGTCTCCTCATAATTGAAAGTGGTCCCTGGGTTCTTCAGATGTCGCCCCGGCATTATACTGGTGACTACTTTAAAAGCCACTTTTTCCCCTCAATCTCTTTGTGAAAAATCTTGCTTGATTTGCAAATCTTTGAACACTACTGCCTGGAGTGGAGAACAATTAGATTCGTTAATTTGTTTTCCTTCTCTTGATTTAATACACCCTCAGTAATAGAGCTCATTAACAATTGTAGCATTGACTTTACTGCTTATTAGTAAGTTATACTTTCAACTTAATATTAAATTATCATCGAAGAATGCGAATCAAGAGAGAGCATTTCAAAGCCAGAAAAATAAAAGCCTACTTTCGGCACATAACTTTCAGAGGCACAAGGTTTTATGTACTAAGAGATGCAAAACCCTGTGGCATAATGCGCTCATTCTAGTTTTGCTAAGTTAAAAATAGCCTATATACAACTCACATAAATTACCTCAAAATGGATTAAAGACTTTAATGTAAGACTTGAAACCATGAAACTCTTACTTTACTAGAAAGCAGGAATGAAACTCCTTGACATGAGTCTTGCAATGATTTTTTGGCAATGACACATTAAAGCACACTCAATAAAATAAAATAAACAATGAACAAGTAGGATCACATTAAACTAAAAAGGTTCTGTGCAGCAGGAGAAACAACCAACCAAGTGAAAGGCAATCTATGGAGTGGTATTTGCAAGCCATGTATCTGATAAGAAGTTAATATCCAGAATATATAAAGAGCCCATACAAGTCAATAGCAAAAACAAAATAACCCAATTAAAAAAATAGGCAAAGGATCTGAATTTCTCCAAAGAAGGTAATCCAATGGCCAATAGGTATGTGAAAAGATGCTCAACCTCACTAGAATAAATAGGAACATTTTTGAGAGAGTAAACCCTAAGAATTCTTATTATAAGGATTATTGTTTTTCTTTCTTTTCTTTCTACAATGTCTAACAAAAAAATGAATGTTAGCTGAATCAATTGTGCTAATCATCTCACAATATACGTAAATCATGCTGTATATCTTATACAGTAATTCGTATTTTCATCAATAAAAATGGAAAAGAAAATCTGGCATAAATTAAATAAATACCTTGTATAAGAAGAGAGAAGTTTTCTTAGTATAAATTATTCAATGATTCTGTCATCACCTGGGGAGGGATACTTCATATAGTCAATGGCTAAGGATGAGTATTAAGTCTCCTAACAAATTAAATTTGACCCCAAATGGTCTTGGTTGAAAGAATTCCAGTTTGCTTTAGTGGATAGCTAGTTTTTTAAACCTAACATCCTGCTTTAAATAATAAAAATGTTAGATGAAAAAACACATACCCAAAGTTACCTCCCCCAAAAAGAGCAAAAAACATGCAGACCGAGTTTTAGCTCAAAATCTAACTAGAGAAATAGGTGAAGTAACACATGGAAAAATCAGTTTTATTCTGTAAACATCCATCTATACGTTATACACTTGAGAGCTAGAGAGCCGAGATCATAACCTGCAAGACAGGAGTTGTTCTGAGGGGCCTTTTCTACTTACATAGAAAACCCAGAAAGTTGCACCTTTGGGGTCATGGTGGGAAACCAGATTTATTCCCCACCTCTACCTGCAATCATAACAACTTTCTATAAATGCTGCTGAGCTTCCTTACACAATGTGCCCCCAATATGCATATGCAACTTGAATAATTACAAAGGCAGTCTTTATTAAAATACCTTAGATTTTCAAAATGTAATAGGATCAGCTATTAAAGTGTGTATACATTTTTTTTGGGGGGGGTACCTGTAGGATAGGATGGAAAGGGAAGAAAAGTGGAAAAAGAAAGCCTTCCTCAGACCTCAGCCAGCCTTCCCATGGGTTGGTCACATACGTACACATGAAGTAGGTGGTCCAGTGATTCTCACAACTTCATGTGAAGTCATTCCAACTTCTAAAGTATCACTTTTAAGCAAAGTCAAATAAACAGTTAAATATCTGTAAGTGCAACAGAAAAAACAAAAAAACAACTTGGATATGAAGTAGAACCAGTTATGACAAGAAGATAGTAGCATTTGACCGTCACACAGACTTAAAACAATGGATGTTTAACAAATTGATTTAGTTCTCTCTTTCTCTCTCTCTCTCTCTCTCTCTCTCTCTCTCTCTCTCTCTCTCTCTCTCCATCCTCACACCAGGAAATGTTTCCATTGATTTTTAGGGAGAGTGGAAGAGAGAGGGAAAGACAGAGAAACATCAAACATCATCAATTTAAGAGGAACACATCCATCGGTTGCCTTCTGCACGAGCCCTGACCAGGGCCCAGGCCAGATAGGAGCCTGCAACCAAGGTAGGTGCCCTTGACCAGAATCAAACTCAGGACCCTTTGGTTTGCAGGCCTATGACTGAGCCAAACCAGCTCAGGCAATTTTGTCCTCTTTTAAAAAAGTAGGTTACAAACTTCAACCTTATCTGAGACCATGAATGTATAAAGATTACACAGTAATATTGAACAATAAACTAATCATTTCCCAATAGGAACACAAGACTACAATGAAAAAATTCAGGTGAGCGTTTCAGCACCAGCTAAGCCGGAATACAAATCCATCTGTCTCACTGATCTCAACTAAAATTTTTGGTAAAATTTCAAAAGGCATGACGTGAGGACACAAGAGTAAAGAGCAGTGGAGCTTTGGGGGAGAGAAAACAAAATGTGAAGACCAAACTGCTCAGTGGGGAGTTTCCCTCATTTGCTTTTTCCTTCTTTATCTTCTGGCTTTGTCCCAAGTTGGCCCTGGGAACAAATCAGGCACAGACAACAAGAATGACAAGAAGAATCTTTTCTTTCTGGCCGGAGGCCTGGGGAGAGTCCCTGGGAGCTGGGCAGTCTGAGGGAGAACCTTGTTTTCTTATTAGTGTTTCATCTTTTCTGTCTTTTTTCTCTCCCAGCTGGTCAAAAATCCAAACACAAAGCAAAACAAATAAAAATATTTTACTCATAAACCATGAAAATGAGCTCTGGTACCTGCCAAGGCTGCAGAAATCCCTGATTGAAGAGAGCTGGAGAGCAGCCTCTAGCATTCTGTGGGGCCTAACGCAGTGCCAGGTGCCCACGTGCGCTGTGCGCCCGTGTAAGAAAACACAAGACACACCCCATTGGCTACTACCCAGAGCACTCAAGGATATTTTTTCCATTGATTTTTAGAGAGAGTGGAAGGGAGATAAAGGGACAGAAACACCCTTGTGAGAGAGATACATTGATTGGTTGCCTCCTGCACGTGACCCAGAAGCCTGCAACCACAAGGTATGTGCCCTTGACAGGAATTGAACCCAGGACTTTTCAGTCATGAGGCCAATGCGCTGTCCACTGAGCCAAATCAGCTAGAGCCAAGTTTTTGTTTTGTTTTTTTTAATTACTGTTATCTTACATATAATATTTTCAAGACTTCTCTCTCTACCTTTTGTTTTTAGCGATTTGATTGTGATATGCCTCAACGTGACTTTTTAAAAAATTATTCTGCTTGCAATTGGCTGAACTTTTCGGAACAGTTAATATCTTTCACACACTTGGGGGTAAATTCTTGGTCATTATGTTTTCAAATACTCTGCTTTCGTTTCTGTCCTGGGATTCCAAATACATGCGTGTTTGATCATTTAAACTGGACCTACAAGTCTCTGCCCCTGCTGTTTGTTTTGTTTTGTTGTTGTTGTTTGTTTGTTTGTTTGTTTGTTTTGGTTCATTTCTTTTTTACTTCTTTTCTTCCTCTCTGTTCAGTCTCAGCAATTTCCACTGACTGGTTGTCAGTCAGACCTTGCCTCTGCTTTGTCGTTTCTGTAGGGTTGAAGTCCCGGTGTCTGGCTGGGCTTGCACTCAGTGCTCTCAGCTGTTCTCAGATCCCTGTCTCCTTACCACCTCAGCAAGGATAAGTCTTCATTCCGTCAAAACCCTCATGCTTCCAATCTCTCCCATTTCTTCTTCTGCAACTGGTCCAAGAACTGGGGTGGGCAAAAGTAGGCTGACAGTGGTGAGTATATGAAACAGAGTTTATTCATTCCTTGTCATTAATTATTATATTACTGATTTGAATTACAACTGTATACTTACTCTGCCCACCCCTATGTGTAAGGCTATCCCATATGGCCTTCTGGGATTATGGAAATGTTCTGTATCTGTACTGTCCAATCGCATGGCAGCCATAAGCCACACTGACATTCAGCACTTAAAATGTGACCCATATAATCATATACTTGAATTTTAGATTTTATTCAAGTAATTTAAAATTAAATGTAAGTGCCAAATGTGACATTGGTTACCCTATGGAGCAGCACAGACAGAAAATATCCAAGGTAAACTCAATTGTAGGGCTTCTTTCTGAAAAGCCTTCTCTGGTCTACAGAATTAATGGGTGGACTAAGGTAACATGCAGAAACCTTCTACGTATCAAAGTACTTGACTTTAATGAGTTAGAAAATGTGAATTATTTCCTAATTCATAGCAGGTACCAGGGGTTTGGCATTGACATTACCTGCCACTTGCTAGTACTATCACTCAGTAGGCTTTTTGTTTGTAGCTCCATTTTCCCCCAGTTGCCCCAGGCCTTCCCCACACTGTGCTGAAAGTGGTAGCATAAGGATTTCTCCAACTCCAACTTTAAGATGCTTAGTATGAATCTCCAACTTTAAGATGCTTGATACGAAAACCCTCACCTGCATTACTGAATTCCTGTTCTTATTTCCCTAGTTGAAAACCCTGCCCAGAAAATAAACTCAGTCATGCTTTTACTTTGTCAGAACTCATGGACATGGACTACAGGGGGGCGGGGGCCGGGGTGGAAGTGGAAGAGGGCATAGAAGGAGTAAATGGTGGTGTCTTTGATTTTAAAGTATTCTCCAGAACAGTCTTCCCAGAAAAAAAAATAGATTGCCAGATTCTTGAAATGCCTCTTCTACTTTTTGGCTACATGCACTCATTGTTGTCTTTTTCACAGCATTTATTGCCAAAGAGATATCAACTTGTTGCTGCAGAGAGGGTTTAAAAACATGTTTAAAGAATGTCTTCATTATCTATAATTTATTAGCCACAGAAATAGACAGAGTAGCAGCAGCAACAACAAAGGAAACATCAACACAGCAATGATTTTTGCTTTGGGTCTTTAATTCCCAGCTTGCGAAATAAAACGCTCATGCAAATTTTTACATTTCCATTATGCATCAAAACATCCAGGAGGAATGTCTCGAGTGCCTTTAGTGAATGAACAGGCCTAGAATTAGTAGGCTTGGTGCCAAAATCATGCCTTTTATTTTATTTTTTTAAAATGATGTCTGAAGTCTTTGACTACTTTTTAAAATTAAACCTCATTGCTCAGATGAACAACTTCCCCAGAGGAGTGATCAGTTTGTCTCATGTATTTAAAAAGTGCGGACATAAATAATATATGAAAACAGCCTCCTGGTGAGACCAGGTGGGGAGGGAGTTGGAGGAAACAAATGAGTAAAATGCACTTTAAAGATACTATTGTTCTCAGCATCCCCACTGGTACCCTCTCATCTCAGTCCACCCACCGAGCTAAGGGCAATGCTTTGAAGGGAGCAGGGGAGAGGATGTATCCTCCTCAGAGGTGTTTTATGGTGAGAAAGCATAACAAGTTGGGAAAGAAAACATATCCCAAAACCCTTGCACACTCACATAAGGCTGTGAGCAATTCACGTGGCAAGGATTTTTTTAATTGAAATTTCATTTTATTTCTTCATTAAACTTATAGCTGATACATCACTAGTTAAAAGGATTATATAGATTTCAGGTGTATATTTCTACACTTTAATAGGTGCAATGGGTCTGTATATTGGGTTGTGGGTCTACAACCCACAGTTCTATTTTTAAAAAAATATATTTTATTAATTTTTTACAGAGAGGAAGGGAGAGGCATAGAGAGCTAGAAACACCCATGAGAGAGAAACATCGATCAGCTGCCTCCTGCACACCCCCACCTGGGATGTGCCTGCAACCAAGATACTTGCCCTTGACCTGAATCTAACCTGGGACCTTTCAGTCCGCAGGCCAATGCTTTCTCCACTGAGCCAAACCGGTTTCGGCCACAGTTCTATTTTTTTTTCACTTCCTTCTTCATTTGGTTATTCAACACAAGCAGCGAAAATGAATTAATTAAACAATTACTACTATATGCCAGTTGTAGTTTGGCATTGCGGTGTACTGGTGAACAAAAGCGACAGGAATCTCTGTCCTTTAAAGCTCCCATCCTAGAATTTCCAATATTTCCATAAGGGACATTTGGAAGACATATTGTTTTCAGTTCATGGAGTTTTCACTTTGTAAACCTACAAAGTTAGAAGAACAGCAAAAGATGGCCATTAAACTAAAGTAGAATTGACATATTTTTCATGATGAATCTTTCTATCAAAAATGCTAGATATCTTTCCATTTATTCAGTTCTACTTTGTGGCATTTAGGAATCTTAATATTGCCTTCATACAACTTTTGCAAAATTCATATGAAGTTTGTGTGAGGCATTTGATATTTTATTGATATTATAAATGGCTCTTAATTTTACCTTGTCTCTTTTAAAAAATAAGAAAGGCTTACCTATAGATTACTCATATAAATTCTATTATCCCATCACGTTGCTAATTCTGTTATCAATTGCAATTTTCAATGGGTCTCTTGGATATTTCAATCACAGCATCTGCAAATAAATACAGATTTTCTTCTTCCTTTCTATTTCTTAGGCTTATGATTTCTTTTACTTAACTGGTTACACTGACTGCAGGTTCAATAGTAGAAATAATAAAGCAGTTTCATTTTTTAATTTTTTTGAGGAATCTCTGAAAGATTTTCTAGAGTGGCTGCCTCAGTTTTCAAATGTGAAGCGATTTAGAAGTACAAATTGGTAGCTACAAAAGAGTCACAGGGGCCAAAACTGGTTTGGCTCACTGGATAGAGCGTCGGCCTGCAGACTTAAGGGTTCCGGATTTAATTCCTGTCAGGGGCATGTACTTTGGTTGTGGGCACATCCCCAGTAGGGGGTGTGCAAGAGGCAGTTGATGGATGAATCTCTCTCATTGATGTTTCTAACTTTCTATTCCTCTCTCTTCCTCTCTGTAAAATCAATTATATATATATATATATATATATATATATATATATATATATATATATATATATAAAATAGTCACAGGGATGCAAAGTAAAGTGTAGGGAATATTGTCAATATTGTAATAAATACAATAAGTGCCAGGTGGATACTAGCAACAGAGGGTCTAACATTTTGTAAAGTATATGACTGTCTAATCACTATCAGTACACTTGAAATTAAATAATATTGGATGTCAGCTATAAATGAAAAAGAAAATTTAATAGTAGGAGCAAGATTGTGTATATTTTTCTTTCTCCTAATGTCAGGATGGATGCTTCAAGTATGTACCAAGTAAAATGCTGATTTTTATGTTTACTTTAAAATCTATTTTTGAGTTTTCTATTTATTCTTAATAATATTGTTCTATTTTTATTTTTGTTAAAAATTGCGTTAACAATAGCAACTATGATATTTTTCGTTTTTGGATATATTTATATGATGAATTATATTAATGGATGCCTTCATTGAAACACACTCACATTCTTGACAAGAATCCCATTGGAGCATAATGCTGGTTTTTTGGTTTTGTTTTGTTTTGTTGTTTTGTTTTTGTTCATTGTTGTATACTACTTGCTAAATTGTATTTAAGATTTTTGTCTTGATATTCAAAAGTGAGACTGATTTGTATATTTTTAAAAAATGATCATTAGAATTTGGTAACAATGTGATGTTCACTTCATAAAAGAAATGTTTAAAGTTCTTCAAACTAATTTTGGGACCAATGTTACTGAATTATCCTTGAAATGTAGAGGAATCCCTCTGTGATACAAATATGGAGGGCTATGCCCTGACTGGTTTGGCTCAGTGGATAGAGCGTCGGCCTGCAGACTGAAAGGTCCCGGGTTCGATTCTGGTCAAGGGCATGTACCTTGGTTGTGGGCACATCCCCAGTGGGGGGTGTGCAAGAGGCAGCTGATCGATAATTCTCTCTCATCGATGTTTCTAACTCTCTATCCCTCTCTCACTTCCTCTGTAAAAATCAATAAAATATATATTTTTTTAAAATGGAGGGCTAAGATATTCTCTGTTTTGGTTTGTTTTGGAGAGGGAATGCAGCTCATTTACACATTTATGCAATTCCACGGAAAAATTACTCTGAGATTTTTCTTAGTAGGAATTTTAAACTTTCTTGTTAATAGTAATTTATGTATCTTACCCTCCCACACACAATTATCTTAAACTTCTGTTTCCCTTAAGCCAGTGTTCTTGCTATGCTCTATTTGAATTTTATTTTCAGTATATCCCCTCATGACTAGTATCTAATGCATACTGCAGAGGTTTGTAGGAACTTAGACCAACACAATCCTGTAGATTCTCTTGTGTATATGACTCACCATCAATTTAGAACCTGCAGGATTTTCTTAGTTTTTTTCTGACTGACTTTTGTGACACTCACCCAGGTTTCTGTTCATGGTGGGTAGAAAAGTCCTTTTCTTTGGGGTATGAGTGTTTTCTGTATTATTTTAGTTTATAGGGTCCATCAAGAACATAATTTTATTTTTATTTTTTGTTAATCCTTACCTGAAGATATTTTATCCATTTATTTTTTACAGAGAGTGAGAGGGAGGGGGGAAGACAGAGAAATACCAATGTGAGAGATACACATCCACTGGTTGCCTCCCACATGAGCCACAACCTGGGCCAAGGGGTCAAGCCTGCAACTGAGGTATGCGCCCTTGACCAGAATCAAATCCTAGATCCTTTAGTCCATACGCTGATGCTCTATCCAATGAGCTCAGCCAGCTCAGGCAAGAACATCATTTCATTGTCCTCTGATCCCCACTAGATGACTCCTGATCTCAGGACAGTCATCCCGTCCATATTCTGAAGTTTATTAAGTTTTGCTGAGAGTTTCAAGTCATTTCTTTTGCTGTCCTAATTAGCCTGTTTCATTTTATGGCAGATCAAAAATTATGCTTTTGACATCATGCATTTGGAAGGATTATAAGTAGGAAAAAATCAGGCAGATGCCATGGTGAAGACTTTTGGAGAGAGTAAGAGAACTGTGAAGTCAGTGCAATAATGTCTATCACCTCAGTGTGCCTGAGAAATGAATGAGCAAAGATTAGTACAAGGATGCTCTGGACACTGAGAAAAAGAGACACAAACATGTCTGAAATATTGAGAGCTATGGTAGACAAAAAAAAAATGACTAGGGTGGTCCTCTTCAGATATGAAGTTTCTCCAAGGATGTATTAGCATGCATATATATCTGATGACTGGATGACTGGCCAGTAGCTATGATGCACATTGACCACCCAGGGACAGATGCTCAATGCAGAAGCTGCCCTTCTGGTGGTTACTTTGCTCCCACAACCAAACTCCTGCAGCTGGCCAACCTCCCATGTTCCCTCCCCCAGGCCAGCCAGCCATGATCAGACCCTATCCCCTATTGGGACTGGGTGAGATGGCCCTGATTGGCCATTGTCACAGGCCAGGCTGAGGGACCCCACCCATGCACGAATTTATGCACCAGGCCTCTAGTTCTCTAATAATCATGGAGACTGACAATTTTATTGAGCTGGTATTTTTGGACCATGATCTAAGTCACATAATAACACAGATTCATTCTTTTTACTCTAATTTCATTAAGGTCTCTGGGCCTGCCGAGTAGCATTATTTGGGATACATTTTCTTTTCAGTCCAAGTAGGGTTTTGCTTTTAAAAATTTTGCTTGAAGATTCCGGAGTACATCTGTCAATAGCTGGTTCATTGAGAGGGAATGCTGATTTTTCAGAGATTTGACCTGCATGCTGATTTTTTTTACCAGCTCTTTATACTTGGTTACTTTTTTCACTATTTTGATCTTTATTCATTTTATCTCATCTACCATAGACTTGCTATGAAATTTCCCAGAATATGTGTATTTCTCACCCAATGAACCTTCCTATTCCCTACAAGTCTAATAGGATATTATGCCCACATATTTTGTTGTACTTTGTGAAACTGTTCAGAGAGAAAATTTCTACACAACGAACCCTTTCTCTTCCTACTTGCTTGTCAAATATCCTTGGAAAAGACATTTGAGGAGAAGAGAGTAAAAATGGCAAAGGTAGCAACTTCTCCTGTTGTAGCACGTGTGTCCTCTTATCCCCCTGACAAAGTGACTGGAACTGAGTTATAATTATTACTGCATTCTAGTGACCTTAATATGCCTTAGCATGATGCTGGTGCCTGACATTAGCTCACCTACTGCATAGAAAAGTTCTGGTCAAAAGCAGAGTAATATAAATGACAAAAAAAAATCAGAAATAAAATTCAAATGTTATTTCTGGAACTATAGGTAGATTCTCAGACAGAACTATAAAATGAGCCCTGTGCACAAATTGAGGGCTAAACTGTCTTTGAGCTTGGTGGCCATTTTCCAAATGATCTCCTAAATTCAACTCAAGTCACAGCCAGAAGGCTTACATTTTCTTAAGCATTCCAATTTTAATCATGAGCCAGTTTAGTTGGAAGTCAGATTCTTCCCAAGCTCACTAGAAGAGAGACTTCTTGGCTACAATTTTAGACATTCTGGCCAACACTAAAGCTAAGTAGGTAAGGTTAATTTCCCCCCTCATAGATATATTATAGTCTTTATACTTCAATATTTCAAACTGATTATTAAAATCATATAACTGTTATTAAAAATGAATTCAGGTATTTTTCCTTATTGTTTTACAATATACTATTTTTTTCAGGGAGTTCTATAGTAAACAACTAAATAAAGTATATGAGTCATCTTAGTTTTTCAATTACTTTGTTTCAATAGAATTATTAAGAGATTATTTTCAAGGGGGAACATTGCCACTGAGATGAATAAAAATATGTTATACATATCATAATTTTCCCTCTTATACATTACAAAAACCTACATTTATGTTTGACAAAATTTTATTATTTTTAAGAAAAAAGTGTTTAAATTTTAATTATCACAATCACTTAAAACTATTTAATACATCATCCTATAATCTTTATCACAGAAAATATGCCATTACTTCACTTTTTTGGATTTGCAATGTGAACACGAGCTATATTAGATTTTTAAAAATCATATGCTTGAAGCTTTTTATATATTAATGTTGAAATGATTACCTCTTCATTATGTAACAACATTAAATATTCCAGACAACCAAACTGAAAAAGTAGTTGAAGGTGTTTTTGCTAAACTGAGGGTAAAATCATTGCTGTTCAGCTGCTTACTTTATCATTGCATGGATCCAGGACCACATACTGTGAGTCAACTGAGGAGATTTAATACAGATTTTGTATTTTGTACCTCTTTGCCTAAATTATACTTTAACTATCTTCTAAGTGAAAGAACAAGCCTCATGGGAAAGAAATACAGGACTTGCAGCCAAATAGACTATTTCAATTTAACTGCAGGTTACAGGAGAATGATTAATTGAAATTAAGCTCTTTGAGTCTTTTGGACATAATGCTCATTTTACATATAGAGTCCTACAAAATTCATTTCCTATGATTAACAAAATATCTCTTCAAATGATTCTGATTATATCCGTTATATTCTCTGACCTCCTAGAGATGTCATCTACTATGAATTTATGAACATTTTCTGCATTTGTAAAATTGAGATGGTGATAATTTTCTCACAAGGCTGCTATGCAGATAACAACAAAACACTGAACAAACTATGACAATTAAAGTAATAACAGCAAATGGATTTTTAAGGTTTACAGATGGCTATCACAGATATTATCGTGTTAAATTTTCTAACAGGGCTATTATAATATTAAGATTATGAAACCATTTATTTGGGTAAGCCTCAGTTTGAGTTCTTGTAATGATATTATCAGCTTTCTGATCTTGAAAAAATGTATTAAACTTATAGGGATAAGTTTCTTCATCTGCCAAGTAAAAATTATATTCTGCTTTGCAAGGTTGTCATGGGGATTACTGATAATCTATGCAAACTGCCTACTCACTGAAGATTAACTATTATAAGTGTTCAAAAATGATAGGTATGAGAAGTTATAATTATATGCAGCAAGCAGAATTATCATACCCCACTAGTGGGAATAGTTTACTACAACTCTTCTAGAAAAGTATTCAGCAGCATCTTCCAAAGATGAATAATACATGCATTTTTCCATAACATGGAAATCCTACTGTATGCATGTTCACTAAAAGCCATGGTCTAGGATGATTTTATCTGCACTATTCATTATAGTCCAAATATGTAAAATGCCTTCATTGACCATCATTAGTTGAATAGGCATTCATACAATAGAATGGAATCCATCAACTGAATGGATGCTTTACAAAACACAATGCTATCGATGAATTTCAGAAGTAGAAAGTTGAATGAAAGAAGCCAGACCTAAAAGAATGTACAGTTGACAATGACATTAATATAAGGTACAAAAACAGTTTAAATTATGTATTTAGCAATTAAAAATAGTGAATACCCTTAATATTATTGGAGGTGTAAAGATAGAAAGGCACTATAAAGAGGACTTTGGGAGTTCTAGTTACAGAATTTCTTTTCTTTTTTTTTCTTTTTTTTTTTTTAATGAAAAGGTAGTTGTTGATTGCGGGCACATCCCTGGTAGGGGGTGTGCAAAGGCAGCTGGTCGATGTTTCTCTCTCATCGATGTTTCTAGCTCTCTATTCTCTCCCTTCCTCTCTGTAAAAAAATCAATAAAATATATTAAAAAAAAGAAGAGGTAGTTGTTAACCATTCATGCAAATTTTACTTTAATAAAAAGTAAAATAGTATATTTATAAATATCAATTCATATTCTAATATTAGAAATATAAAACATTTGTATACAGTCTAACGTTTTTAGACAATTTTTATTATTTTTTTACATTTTTAGACATTTTTAATTGACTTATTTTTCACTTGAGCTAAATTATTAGAGTAAAAATCTAGCTCTCAGAGACAGTTCTCTCTCATACACTTGACATTTCCTTCAGTTATTTTTTTTCCCAGGCGGATTTGTAAGAACTGCTTTCTAAATTCAAAAGGCTGTGTCACAAGAACTTGGGAAACAAGGGTGCCATTGCTTGACATGGATGTGAATACCAAGTAACCTTAATATAATTGAATATAATTGAGCTAGCTAAAAAAGTACATGCATTAGTTGCAAAAACATCTAGATTAGGCACATACAGATACACATCTATCTTTTACCTCAAGGTAATGTCCACCTTCTTGGCAAGGTAGAGATACAAATAATAATGGTTGCATAGAACAAAGCCAACAACAGAGCTATACAAGGAGAGCTGAGATGATGAATGGTCAGTTTTCTAAAGGAGGACAGGAAAGGCTTTGAGGAAGAGATGACCCAGTTAGAGACCGAGAATCAGACATTTTCTTTTCAAAATTGTTTTCTTTTCCTTATTCAAAGGTAAACATTGTCTTCCCCTGGTCCTTCTTATTAGAAATAAAATCTTATCTCTTCTGATGATAGTCCTACTGATAATATTTTATAAAATACATGTCCTACAATAACTAGATTTTTATGAACTGAAACTTCTTTAAAAATTAAATTTTGGAAACTATTAAATTGTACCATTGATGTACATTTAAATTTCTTAATTCACTCTTTTGTAATAATCAAAGCTTTAAAAAGAACTTCCAGCCCAGCCAGTGTGCCTCAGGGGTTGACCATTGACCAATGAACCAGGAGGTCATGGTTCAATTCCTGGTCAAGACACATTTGTGGGCTGCAAGCTAGATCCCCAATGGGGGCTATGCAGGAGGCAGCCAGTTGATTTTTCTCTGTCTTCATTGATATTTCTGTCTCTCTCTCCCTCTCCCTTTCTCTCCAAAACCAATAAGAATAAATAAATAACAAAATGAACTTCCACTTTATTTCAACTTTAAATATTTTAAAATTCAGTAAGCTATGTCATTTATGAACTAAAATTCTGCAAGTGTTACAGACTTAGCAAATATAAATATGGGACAAACAGATAATTTGAATTTCTGCCAAATAACTATTTTTTCTTGTAAGTACATTCCAAATATTTCAAGAGATATATTTATACTAAAAAATAATTGTTTTTCTAAATGTAAACTTAACTGGGAATTCTGTATGTCAGCTCCTAAAAATTTATTAAATTAAAATATTTCACTCCACTCAAAAGTTTTTAAATTTTCACACAAATAAAACACTAAGTGGTAACAGAGAATGATAGGATTGAAGTGAATCAAATTCTAACGCTTCATATTCAGAATCATTATATCATCATGATTAATCCCAAATTTCCAATTAAAATATGGGGATATGTATAGTCATGGCTTTGGAAATATATACTTTATACAAACTGAGATTGTAGGGCTTGGCAATTATATTGTTATTCTCAAAAGAAATGAATCTGGCTGAGCCTGTGTGTGTCACGGGGCCGCCTTGTGTACCTGAGATGTATTTCATATAAATTTTGTGTGCAATTTAAATTAAAAGAAGTATTTTACTATAAAGCATACAGATCTGAAATTACAATCCAAACTCAACTGTAACCATGGCAATTTTTTTGAATTTAGACCAGCAAAAGTTTGGACCCCCTTATGAGTTCTCCAGTGTGTTCTTGTAAATCTTAAACACTGACATGACATTGCTTAGATTGCTGGTGCATGGAAATCAAAATCAGAGCAACTGACTTAGTTTAATTTTTATTTGTAAGTACTCTGCCAGTAATTGCCCCTTTAGTCCTTGTACCAGAGTGGGCATTGCCACTTGACCTTTCTACTCACTCTCCTATGAAATATCATGATTAATGGCCCTAGACTTATTTCACTTTTTTAGTGTATTTCTGAAAAGGTGTATTTATTAAACTAGAGTCCCAATGCATGAAGATTCATACAACAATGGGCCTTCCTTCTCCTGGCTGCCAGCACTACCTTAGCTCTGGCCTGAGCCACCTTTCCACTAGGGCCTGGAACCGCCTTTCAGCCTACCCATGCTGCCTAGAACCACAGAGCTGCTGGGGTGGTGTGGAACACCTGCAGCATCACCATGGCAATGATGCAAGTGTCCCTTGCTGCCCCCAGCTGTTTGGCGCCTGCTTATGTAAATTAACCTGCCATCTTTGTTGGATTAATTTACATAATCACTCCTGATTGACTGGTGGGTGTCCCAAAGGTACAGTCAATTTGCATCTTACTCTTTTATTAGTGTAGATAGCATCCTCAGCTGCAGCAGAGTTATTTGAAGCCTTTCTGTTTTGGAATGAGTGGTGATGGATTTGGAAATCGATGGCAGTAAAGTAAAAATTTGAAAATAATACAGACAATGTGATAATATCTTTATTGGAAAGCCTACTTCAAATTTGAAATTTTTAATTATGTGGCTGACCCAACCTCTCTTTTACACCTTCAGTTAAAACCTTAGTATTCCTTTAATCTACTCATTTTGAGTTTTCATGTTTTTATAACATTGAGTTGAAAAAATCGCATTTAGACCAATACAGATTCTTTCTTAGTAGATACAGTCTCTGGAATTTCATAGATCTGTCATGAGTATGACCTTTTAAGTATTATAAACTTGCTTCGGTGGAAATAAATGAAGATTACCTAAATTAGAACAAGCAAATGCTATTTATTCAGAGCTTGCTACAGCAAGAAGTCAGCTACTGTCACTTGTATTTGATACTCTAAGGCAGGCAGGGGAGTATAAAAGTTCTATAGTGAGAAAAAGAGAACAGCCTGATTGAAGGTTGTAGCCTTCAGAAGCTGAAGATTGGCTAACTAAAAACAAGGCATCCTATGTGATTGGTCAGAGGGGCATATTTGGCTTTCTCTGGTCGGTCCTTAGTTGGAAAAGATCAAAATTAGAGAAGCTGGCAGTTGACTAAGTCCTGACAGTTTGGAGCCAATTGCTGCACAGGTTGTGGTTTGGCTGTCTTTCTAGTTGCTGTAGATTATGGGTCAGAATTCTATTTTTTAAAATATATTTTATTGATTTTTTACAGAGAGAAAGAGAGAGGGATAGAGAGTTAGAAACATCGATGAGAGAGAAATATCAATCAGCCACCTCTTGCACACCTCCTACTGGGGATGTGCCCGCAACCAAAGTACATGCCCTTGTCCGGAATCAAACCCGGGAACTTTCAGTCCACAGACCAATGCTCTATCCATTGAGCAAAACCGGTTTTGGCGACTTCTATTTTTTTTATACGTGGCCTGGTCATTGCCCATTTGTACATTAGAATCTCACTTGTCTTTGCCCTTCTCTATAGATGAAGACAGTGAGGCTATCAAATGAAGCAATGTTTAAAATTCATACCAATCTCTGGTTCTCAGGTTGTATGCTTGGTTCATTTACTCATAAAAAATTCTGTAAATCAAATTCTAAAAGTGTAGCCTATATCTAGGCTAAATATGAGAAATAAAGTCTCTACCAGCATGAAACTCACTTTCCTTTTACACAATATATAAGATAATATCAGATACTTCAGTACTTTAACCATACCACCATGTTGCTGATACAGTCATTGTTTTATTATTTTTTTTAGTTTTTTTTTTTCCTCAGAAAAAACAGGGAGAATAGGCTAATCACATTTTGTTGACAGGATCTTGATAGTCTAATATTAAAAGAAGCTGTATGTCTATTTCATTAGAGCCTCCTATGTGTCATCTTTCTTCCCCAGAAGTGAATTAGACATTAAATCAGCTCTGAGGAAATGTGCTCGCATCGGCACTCCTATTGTTTACCTGTGTTGCTTTTTAAGTGCATCAAACGGAAACACTCAGGGAAATGAATCTGTTCCCTTGCCAGAGCTTTGAGCATATGAGACTCAAAAGATGCTGATATCTGGGCTGTAAACTAAGCGGAATAAAAATGTCAGTAGACAGGATTTTCATCCTGGAGATTTATATGTGCATATTTTTGATGAAACCAAATTGTCTTTAGAGAGTGCAGGTGAACGAGGAGTCAAAGTTATTGCCGAAAACTACTTTTTATTCATCCAAATCCTGAGAAAAAATCAAATTATAGGCTAACTGTAGGGCTATGAATGCTTTAAACAAGATATTATAAAAAATGAAGAATAAAACTATGGAAATGCATTTGTCAGTGACGGGTAAGGGTGCTGATTTGCTGAATGGATTAAGAGCAGTGGTTATGAAACATGAATGTGAGGCAGGTCATCTTCTGATTCAGAAGGTCCAGAGTGAGTATCCAAAATCTGCATTCCTGACATGTCCACAGGCGATGTTGCTGCTGCTGGCCTGGACTCCACGCTTTGAAAACCATCAGAGTAGAGGACTCCTTGTACAATATTCTCCCCTCTGCTTTGGAAGTCCTACTGCCCATGGTTGGTACAGTGGCGGAAACCAGTCTACGACTGGAACAAATGAAGTACGGACCAAGGATAAGGTCAATTTGTTCCTGTTTGGCGTTGTGAAAGGAACAGGACTTTGCCTTGTGAGAATGAAGTTTCCCACTTTAATATTTAGAACGAAAGGGCTTCTGAGGAAAAAGCCAAGACTGTTTTCTTACTAATAAGAGATTAAACACTGTAGAGAGGTGGAATTCATAAATAGAAAGCTATTGAGGTCTTATATTTTAGATTAATTTCCATAAGCCTAAGGGTCCATTGTATAGCTTGAGTGCATCCAAATTCTTAGACCATGCAAAGAAATAAAATGTTCTCTATTAGACGAATTGTAACAAATGCAATTTTGAAAATGAATGTCTCTTTCAAATTGTGTGGGTAAAAGGAGATGAAAACAAACTCAACAGTCAAGTGGTAATGGCCATAAACTGTGGCATATCTCAAAGAGTTTCGCTATTTAAGGAACACTGAAAGAATTGTAAATATAATTACAAAGCGGGAGGTGTGAATTTTAACTCAAATGAAACCTTTATACAATCTAATTAATTGCCTTTTTTTACTGAGCCATTTAGGCAATTGGAATGAAAGTGTCACCCAATTGTCTCACCTGCATTTTAGTAGTATAAAGTCCTAAGTCTTTTGATCTAAAATATTACTCATTTTACACTGAATACCATTGTGACTTGTGCTTTCTATTTTATTATAAATGCACCTAAAATAAATAAAATAACTAGTATATGCTTGTTTACTTATCTGTATAGTATAAATGTGAGTATAAATGGCCATATTTCATTTCTTCTCTTAGTCTATTTTACTCTACATATCAAGTTCTACAGGAAGACTTCCTCTTGAAAATCAAAATCTCCACAAACTGATAATCACCTATTTATAAAACCCAAAAGACTACAAAGCCCCAAAACATTTTTTATAATATATTGGGGAAAGAAATGTGTCCCACAACTCCAGGTATAGAACATGTAATATTCCTTAAGTGTTGTGAATCGAGTAAAAAGTGACCCCTAAGCGTTTGCTATACAGGAGTCTAAGAAATTCAATCTTAGTTATGCTATGTGTGGCCCCTACACTTGAATACAGTTAAAAATATTGAAAGCTTTTGTTTTGCTTGAGCAAACACAGAATAAGATTGATTTTTAACAAAACACTCATAAAACCAATCCCAGCATGCAGACAAAGTCACCGGAAGTTGCCCTGTGTTCAAATGTTGCCCCGAGCTTCCTTCCTGTGGTTCCAAGGAGCTCCATATCTCTACATCGGAGGCCATGAGCCTTTTTGGATGCTATCTGGAAATGGGTCACACTGTACTGTCAATTGCTGACATTGTCCCCAACAAAGTAATTTCTTCTACCACATGGGAAAGTCTCTCCAACTGTGGCAATGTTAGTCTGCACAGTTAGCAGATAACAAAGATACACATTTTAAGTAGTTTGGTTTGAAACCAAGCATGTTCATTTTTCAGAACAAGAACTTCATAGAGACTTGCTTGCTTTCTGGTTGGATGGGCTTAGTGAAAAATGGGAAGGGAAAATATAAAACTCTTTTTTTTTCATCCTTCAATAACAGTGCAAAATAAATACACAATAATAAACCAATAAATCACTTTCCTCTGTGTGTGTGTGTGTGTGTGTGTGTGTGTGTGTGTGAGAGAGAGAGAGAGAGAGAGAGAGAGAGAGAGAGAAAGTGAGAGAGAGAGAATGCCCGCATGTGTGCACGCACTACAACATATGTAAGGGAGGAAGAAATAAGAAATGAAAAATTAAAAAAAGGAAAAAAGAAAGAACTAGGTATATAGACAAATTAAATTATTTTATTCAGGGCCACCTGCCTACCCCTCTTAAAATAAAGCAGTTTCCTATGCCACTTTTCTGATAGAAGAGCTTCCTTTTAGAAGGGATCTGAGAAAGTTGTTCACTAATTGGGCAATAATTCATAGCTGGGGGCCTTTATTCTTCACTTGAATCCTAGTTTCTGTTCTTTTTAGCAAACATAAATAGGTCTTAACAAGTGGCACTCCCCAGGAATCTGTGTTAGAAGACAAGTTTCCTTCACTTCAATACCATGCCACATAGTTCAGTCACAAGGTGACTCTTTACAATCTTATTTTGGAAATGGCCGAAATGATAAAAAGAAAATATGCTCACCCTGCTATTTGGTATTTTTAAAAAACAATATGCCTTTTTTTCTTAAGGTACAAATTATAGGATATACTCTTTGGTCAGTGAAAATAGGGGACTTAACTCAAATAGATAACACGTTTATAGTCTCTGTATCCAAAAGTCTCAATATGACTAATAAATTTTACAAATTAGTGTCTAGAACCTAAATTAAATTTGTGTACAAATCTGATACCCAGAAATTTTGTATTAAATCAACTTTAAAATCCCGACCTTTTAAGAATCTCTGGGCTCTCTGAAGTTATAACCAATCACAATGGGCAAAGTGTTTTGTGTGTTTTATAAATGAACATAATATTTGCAAATAAAATGTTAACCCTGTGTTTAGCTGAACTGAGCAATCTGTATTCCAAACCTATCCTCTCACTTCATGGTATCTAAGTAGCACAACCATTATCGATTGTTCCAAATAGTCTGTTTTATGTTTATCTTTTCTGATTGATTGTGACTTCACTAGGGCACAACCTGCATATGTCTTCTTCAGTATGGTGTCACCGGAGCCCAATGACAGCTGATGGCTAGTAACTACTAAATCAACCCACTAACTCAATGAATGAATGAATGAATGAAATGAACAAATTCATTAATTAAAGGAAAATTATAAGAAAAAAGACTTGAAAAGATAAATAGAGACTGCATTGTAATAAGTATAATATGTCTAAATTACCCTTTTTTGGTGTTTCTAAATAACTGGAAAAAATATGAAAAAAATATATTAGCATCTTTTGCTATCTCTGGTTAAAAGGTAAAGAAATAGATGGAGCCTTGTCCAGTTTGCCTCACTAGATAAAGTCCTGGCCTGCGGACTGAAGGGTCCTGGGTTCGATTCCGGCCAAGGACACATGCCAGGATTGTAGGGGGGGAGGGGCGCATGCAGAAGGGAGCAGATCAATGATTCTCTCTCCTCATTGATTTTCTATCTCTCTCTCCCTCTCCCTTCCTGTCTGAAATCAATAAAAATATATTTGAAAAAGTGGATGGAGAAAAACTAAAGGTCAAAATCACAGAGGCTACAATACTGACGTTGCATTTTCCTGACATATTTTTATGTAATTTATCTTGCACTGCTCTACTTTGCCTGTGTGTATATTTCCTGTTCTACTCCATCTTTTTTTCCCAGCTTGGTTGATTCAATCAACTGTGATTTTTACCTGGCAAAGACTTCTCTAGCAGTTATCATGTCACCCAGTTTCTTTTTTATTGTATTCAAATTTTAGTTTTTACATTTCTTTGTTGATTATGTTACATACATGTGCTTATTCCTTCATTACCCCCCTTCTCATGCCCTCACCCCCCTGTTGTCTGTGCCCATTGGTTAGGCATATATGCATGCATACAAGTCCTTTGGTTGATCTCTCCCCTTAGATCCAGAGATAGAGAAACATTGATCAGACCATTAAACCTCAGAGGGAAGGTCACCCAGTTTCTTATCAAAAAGTATGTACTTCTTTGCAAGAAACCTGGGTATACCCTTTTATCTCCTCATGTATTCACAACTTCCTATCCATATGGACTTTTCGCCCTCACATTTTGTAGATGTGAAAAACTGAAATGATACACACATGTATATAAGTTATGCAATGCTTGGTTTATGAAATACATTTTTGAAATCTTCCCATGTCAGTTCCTGTAGAACTACCCAATTCTCTAAATGGGTTTCCTATTAGTCTTTTTTTATTAATGTACTGATACTTATTTATACTGTCCCTTTGTGTGGCTCATTTAATTAATTTCCAAATTTATCTTTACAAAACATCCACACACACACCCAACACACATGCATATATTTAAATATTTCTACAAAGTTGAAGTTGGAAAGGACAACTACTATACCTAAAGGGGAAATTCCTTTTCAGCCAGAGAAGGACAGTTTATAGATTTAGCTTCGAATTACTTCATTTTTAGATAGGTAGTATTGGCACTGGTGACATTATAAAGCAATCCGACGTTAGCCTTGAAGGATGGCATGATCATGAATCTTCATTACCTTCTGTCAACCCCGATATAGATATAGCCACCTCCATGAAGTCCCCAAAGGAAATTTATGCACAATAGAATAAGTGAAGCAAAACATTTTATTTTTTCCTGTAATTTTGACATCAACTCCCCAAAGAGTCTACTGCTCAACTGAGTTGATCTCCATGACAGAAGGAAGGTATCCTTCATTCTTTTAGAAAGAAGTCTTGAAGAAAAGAATAAAAGCTATCTGTGATTCCTTCCCCATAGGCCCACACCTTTTATATGGAGCAATGATCTCAAAGAAAGCAAAACAAAGGGAAAAGAAAAACATTATTTTTTTTTCCTAACAGGTTAGAGCTAAGTTTTTTTGCGGGGGTTTTTACAGATAAATGTGCGAAATCAATTTGATCATCAAAAATGCTAACTTTGAAGACCAATTAAGCAACATGTTATTCCGAACTATTTGCTCAGTTCTTCTCATGAGTGGATTAGTTTATACAATGAGAAAAAAGTCGTTATAAATTCTTTGAATTTTATCAATATAAAAATTGAGAAAAGTTGTTTTTCGCTCTTTTTTGTAAATGGCCTCTGATTTTTACCTTTTGGTTTGCAAAACCTATATTTACTTTGACTACATATGAAAAAAATTGCCATCTCTTAGATGAGTGTGAAGAGTCAATGTTATTTATTTCACTTAATTTCAACATCATGCCACTTATATAACTACTTCCAAATATAGGAAGGGAGTGGTAGCTCCTCCCAAAGAGAGAAGACATGGAAACTTCTCTCTTTCTTTCTCTTTATTTTAATCTTTAGCGCTGTAAGTATTACATGTGTCCCCTTTTCTTTGCAAGTGACCCCTTCTAACCCTCCCCCACTCCCTACCTGAGACCCTCACCACCCTATTGTCTGTATCCATGGGTTTTGCATATATGCATACAAGTCTTTGGTTGACCTCTACCCACCCACCCACACCTCCTGCTTTCCCTTGGAGAGTCCACAGTCTGTTCCATGCCTCCATATCTCTGGATCTAAAGCTTCTCTTTTAATAAGACCAATCTCAAGAAAGGAGGCAGACACCAAAGGAGGTGGCTTCCAAAAGGGGGAAAAAAGACATACAAAAAAAAAAAGTTGACCAAAAATTCTAAAAAGCTGAATTCTAAAAAATTATTTTTTTCTTTTGTTATCCCAGATGTGTCAGCCTTTACTACTATCACCCAATAACATAGCTGGGGAACCATTTTTTACCCTGGCCATAACAAGAAAGCAAAAGAGGCATAGAGGAGCTACTCTTAGTCACTAACAGAGATTCTTAAATGAGAGACATGCTGTTCACATACTTTGATCTAGCAACCACATTTATGAAAATATATCACACAAAAATAATTTAAGATAATATTTTATATGCAGATACATATTATAGTGCCTATAAAATTGCAAACAAAAAGTAGAACAATCTGAATGTTTGCAAAGAGTAAACTGTTTAAATTACTGTAAATCACATAGATAGCATTGTATGAAGTCACCAATTTATAATTACTAAGACTATCCCAAAAATATAAAAATATTTATGATATGATGGTGAGTGAAATAAAACTCTGAAGATAAAATCATATTGCAAGTGAAATATTCCACACATAGGTTATAGTATAAAAGGTAGCATAGAAGTACTAGTAAAGTAGCTTTATTTTATGGAGGAAAATAATGCAACTGCAAATCTATCACTGATTAAAGGCTACATCTTTTAAGAAGTTTGTACCTTTCTAAATATTTCTGAGACAACTGAACAGGGGAACTATTGCCACTGAGAAAAATAGCCAGAAGCACTATAAGAAAATACAACAACAACAAAATAAAACAGATCTGCAGAAACAGCTTGCTGTACCTGCTTTATTTAGAAAGAACTCAAAGGATTTGAAGCTCATAGTAGTTTTAATAAGGGTCTGATGGAAGTGCAGTCATGGCTGTAAAAGGGAAATCCCACGAACCCACCAAGATGAAGTCTAGCAAATGACAGATACTGAGCCTGAGCAGCAAGCCTTTTTGAAGAGTTAACAGCCCGTTGTGTAGTAGGAGTGTACTACTAGTTGTAATACTTTAAACAATAAAACAATAAATAAACAAAAAGAAAAGCAATAACAGCAACTCACTCCATAGCAAGGGTCTACCTTGAGGAAACATCAGTGCCAAAATAGTGAGTTTCAGGTAAAGGACTGCACTTCTGGGAATATGTGAGATCACCAAGGAGGGACATTCTTGAGAACATGCCAGTGGCCTTTGCGGAGATTGATCCTGATCTGTGTTCTTATGCTTGACATACAGAGAGATTTTTACCTTTTGTAATTGCATTGGTTTGAGAAATGCCAGAACTATAAAATAGAACATTTTCCTGGTAAAAATGTCATTAAACAGTAGAACAATCTGTGTAATGTTAAGCTATGGCTTTATCTTGTCTGCCTGAAACCATCTGAAAGCCCTTATGAGTAGTATCACACAGAAACTGGTTTTATAATTCTAAAAGTCTGTTATTTTTGTTCTTTCTCATTTGTTGCATATATATATGTAAATATATATACACATATACGTACATATAAGTCTGGAATTCACTAATCAATATCCTTAGTGTCTCAGATGTCATGACTTGAACAAAATTATGTGTTACAAGAGAGTTAAACAAGTATTGTTATACAGCCCATGCATGTCAAACTTGTGGCTGATGGGCTGCATGGCCACCGGCTGCAAGTTTGACATGCTTGTTATACACCATCTCCTTCTTAAAACTAGGTGGAGCAATGGCCTCAGAATCTATAGTATATGAGCTCCTTAATTTCTTATCCCCGAGTCCTGTTTGGAGAATCAGATATTATCTAAAATAAAACATATTGATGACCTAGCTTGTTTTGCTCATTGGATAGAGCTTGGGCCTCTGGACTGAAGGGTTCTAGGTTTGATTCTGGTCCAGGGCACATGCCTGTATTGCTCGATCCCCAGTGGGGGGAGGGGGGGCGAGCAGGAGGCAGCTGATTAATGACTCTCTCTCATCGTTGATGTTTCTATCTCTCTCTCTCTCTCCCTTCCTCTCTGAAATCAATAAAAAATATATTTAAAAAAACATTTTGAGCATCAGAACTGTGACTCAAGAAATTTCTCCTTCCCTTCAGTATATTCACTTCTATCAGCTATTGATTAGACTCCTAACATCAGGCTTTGTACTCTTCCGGATGCTGTGCATCCACCAGAGGAAAACCTGTGATGATCTTGAGTTTCCACCAGGAGATGATCTATTAAATTCTCCTTCATTGTGCCTATCAACAACAACTGATTTGACTGTCTTATGTCTATATCACAGTATCCTCCCCTATAAGATTTAGGTTGCATGGAAGAAGAGGAATTTTTGTAAGTCTCCTCAATCATAGCTTAAGTTTAATCTTCTATCTTTAAAAATAACATCCGTGCCGAAACCGGTTTGGCTCAGTGGTAGAGCGTCGGTCTGCGGACTGAAAGGTCCCGGGTTCGATTCTGGCCAAGGGTATGTACATTGGTTGAGGGCACATCCCCGGAAGGGGGTGTGCAAGAGGCAGCTGGTCGATGTTTCTCGCTCATCGATGTTTCTAGCTCTCTATCTCTCACCCTTCCTCTCTGTAAAATATCAATAAAATATATTTTTTTAAAAATAACATCCTGAAATTAAGAAGGGGGAAAAACAGTTGATTTCAAATATGAAGTCTCATTCTCTTTTACTGCAGTTTAAATTAACTGTGGGACTGGGACAAAAAATGATTAAAAAATTAAAGTAATAGAGTTAGTATAATTCATGAAGGTAAAGGTTTTCCACTGGAATAAGCAGTCTTTATCCATAGATATTTGTCATTTACATAATATGTTACTTATATACATATATTACTTATATCACTTATCACATAAACATATTTGGTACTTATAAACGTTCTTTTCTCATCTACAGTTAAAATTTTCTGAAAAGAAAGCTTCTACAATAGATGGTGCTGGGAAAATGGGGAGAAGTTATGGTTACACTGTATTAAACTCTACTACATGTAAGATAGCATTATGTTTAAAAACATACATAATTTAAAAATTCTTTATTACTAAAAAGGCCACCGTCATCTGAGCCTTCAGCAGGTCAATATATCTTTCTGGTCAATATATCACAGATAATGTGGGAGAAGAGGCTGCAAGCTGTACATAAGCCAAGTCATGAAGCAATTCACAGCAGACAATGTGTTTGACTTGATGTGATTTTAAATTTACTCTGAATTTGACCAGCATGTTGACACTAACACATTAAAAAAAATCTACTTGTCTGTTTAAACAATTGCTGAATCAGATTAAAAGTTATTGTTATTGTTCAAAGTGACTGCTACTTAATTTTTGTATCCCCCACAAATCCATACACGGATGTATTAACTATCAGTTGGTATTAGCAGGTGTTGACATTAGGAGGTGGGGCCTTTGGGGACTAACCAGATCATGTGTGTGAAGTTCATGAATGGGGTTGGTGTCCTTAAAAGACAAGTTTCTTCCTGATTCTCTCTGCTCTCAACCATGTGAAGACACAGCAAGAGATCCATCTGCAAACTAGGAAGCTGGTTCTCCCCGGAACCAAATATGCCCACCTTGATTTTATACTCCGCAGCCTCCAGAACCTTGTGACATAAATATGTATTAAGTCTTCCAGTCCATGGTAATTCCTCATAGCAGCCTAAGCTGACTGACAATTGCCTGAGGACATGGCCATCTCTTGCTCTTTCTTGGAGTTTCCCTTACAGCCAACTGGTAGGAGCTATACCTATAGGCCATATGTGACCAATCAATTCCTGGCACCATACTGGCATACCTGGCTTGAGCATGCTTTGCTTAAATGTGCTTCAGAAATGTTTCATTTTTAACAGATTAAAGGATTATGGCAATACTGCATCATGCAGGTCTCCTGCCGCCATTTTCCCAACAGTATCTGCTCATTCTGTGAGTCTGTGACAGTTTCATAATTCTTGTAAATATTTCATATTTTTCATTACAATATTTGCTATGATGCTCCTTGAATAGTGATCTTTGATCTTATAATTGGAATTGTTTTGGAGCAGCAAAACTGATATGCTACAGAGAAATTGTTCATGAAAGGAAGAAGCCACCCATCTAGCCTACCCCTCTGCTGTCTTATCTGAAGAAATTGTCACAGCTACCCCAACCTTCAGCAACCACCCACATGATCAGTCAGCAGTCGTCAACACTGAGGCAAGATTCTCCAGAAAGGTATATTGACCTGCTGAAGGCTCAGATGATGGCTGGCATTTTTAGTAAAAAAAAAAGAGTTTTTGAATTGTGTGCATTTTTAAACATAACGCTAGGGGCTTAATCACAAGGCACAACAACAGCCTGTCATTATTAGAATTGGGAGTCTATGTACTATTATACAGTGTAAACATAACTTTTATATGGCCTGGGAAACTAAAATAAATTCTTGTGACTTGTTATAGTGAAAAATTTGCTTTATTGCAGTGGCCTAGAACCAAGCCCACGTCTTCTCCAAGATATGCAGGATCAATACGTGAGTATTGGCAGCCCAAGTCTGGGGCCAATAGCAGGCTCCAGCAGAGTCTTTCTCTTTTCAGTGGATTGATCATCGCCTTCGCTGGGAAACCACGCTTTCCAATGCTGATATTCAAAAGTCAAAAATCAGGATCATAATTTACTTTAAAAGATGAAACTTCAAAGATAAGAACTAAGAATAAAAGGACATATTTGGTTATATTTTGAACTTGCTTAGAATTTTATTAAGGAATTGAAATTTACTCAAGAGAATGACCTTTTTAAAGTCCACTCATGCACTACAGAAGTTTCAGAATGTTTAGAGGAATAAAGGGATAGGAAAAAATACATTAGAGAAGTAGATGAGATTTCTGTAATAATTTCAGTAAAAGTGAAAACACTTCCAGGAACCATTTTTGGTGGGTGTCTAAGTTGGTGAAATAGCATTCAAAGGCAGCAAATCATTTATTTCTTTTGGTCTGTGTTTTCACATTTACAAAGGAAGGGTGTAGAAACAGACCTTTTCTAACAGGGATATATGGAGGCACTTATTTTTGAAGTGTGGTATTTATAGAGCACTAATATTAATGTGGTTTGATTTAGTTCTGACATTATGCTGTTAACTATAGTTTGATTTCTCACTATAATTTGATGTGGAGGAAATTTTCACCAAAGGTCCGCATAGCCCTTTCTTGGCTGAGTTAGTATTTAGATGTTTTTAGGAAAAGTGTTTGTATAACTTAAATACATCCTAGGGCTTTACAAGGCTAGATGCCTGCATAAAATCATTATAAAAATAGACATTCCAGTAAACAAAAATAATCACAAAGCACTTATCATTTGTATCTTTACAAGTAGTAAAGGGTTTGCTAGCAAAACAGAATACAAAATTTTTACAAAAATTTTTTCTCAAGTCAAGGTCTTCCATAATCCATGTGTGTGTCAGAGATTCTTCTACCCCCAACCCCCAAATAAGAATACCTCTAGTAGAGTCTGTCTGACATTCCTCTTTCCTTATTAACCCATGCCCCACTCCAGCTGCATTATTTCCTTGAGGGAAATGCCTACCAGGAGCCTCACCCATATAACTGATGGTGTCTAGCTTCTTTTTTGAAAAAAATATATTTTATTGATATTTTACAGAGAAGAAGGGAAAGAGATAGAGAGCTAGAAACGTCGATGAGAGAGAAACATCGACCAGCTGCCTCTTGCACACCTGCTACCGGGGATGTGCCTGCAACCAATGTACATGTCCTTGACCGGAATCAAACCCGGGACCTTCCAGTCCACAGACGGACACTCTACCGCTGAGCCAAACTGGTTTCGGCGGTGTCTAGCTTCTGAAGGATGGGTCTCCAGCTCCTGCTTTTCTTTTGTTCCTCATGGACAACTATGCATGGGAACTCCTGGGGAAAAGCTTTTCCCTCATTTATCTTTCTCTCAAGAACTTCTTAGCAAGAATTTGATCACAAAAGAGAGACATATCCTCACTCAAGAGTTTCTCCATTGAGTGGCAACTCCTCTTTCTATTCTCTTTGTACCACAAGCATGATGGTAAATGTTGTCAAACAATTCTAGAAGCATAGTCAAGCTTTACAGTAGGTTGGCTGTTTCTATCAGATAATCCCCTCTGAAACTTGGAGTAGGAAGGAAACATGAGAGCCAGGGTTTAATCCCTGCTCAGTTCATCGCCAACGATTAAGGCAAGTGAAGAAAGATGGCATATTAGTCAACCACCCCTTAATTATTTTTTCACTTTCACAGTTCAAATAATTGTGAAATTATCTTGCATTCCAAAAATCCTGGGGAATTTAGGTTGCATTATCACATTGGTTCCACTTTTGTTATTTTTTTATAATTGGCAAGAAAATGAGAAATTAAGGAGTCACAGTAATCTCATAACCAGACCATAAATGTGTCTTTGCTGCCTGTCACTACTTCAGCCAATTAAGCAGAGACAGAGTTGAATCAAATATGAGCGCTTATTCCAATACTGCCAGCAGTGTGGGAGAGCAGCAGGTCATCCACAGAAATCTGCTCTGCACCCACCATAAGCCAGCTGTTTACATTGGGTGGGAGGACAGAGATGACCTGGGGAAGTAGGCAAAGGGTGTGCCAAATGGGCAGTTTTCAGGCAATGGGGGCTAGGGGTCTTCACAGGGCTGGGGTCTTCAAAGGGCTGGTGATTCTGGTTTCTGCAACTAGGGTAGGCCCCATTTGTTCACCTGGAAGCAGACTATGAATCTAGAATCTGGGTAAAATTCTATACTCAGAATTGGTGAGCCATTTATGCTTCCTACTGGGTCCTCACTTGGGGAGATCTAACTTCAAAAGCAAATGAGATATTCTCATTCTGTATCTCCTTGTCCAAATTTGCCCTGGTGATTTAGGTATGAGGGTCATCATGACCTTGTTTTCCTGGGTGATCCTCTTTGTTCTGATAAATTCATAAACAACTGTAATTCATATGACCTTCCAATGTTATCTTTCCCTTTTTTAAAAAATAAAATAAAACAAGATTGTACAGCTAATCTTGCTGTAAATTGCTTCTGCATGGATAGAACCTGATTCTCATTCATCAAGGCTTTTTCTATCTCATCCACCCAAAAAATATTCCAATCTAAACTAAACAGAAAGAACATTTTCTTTTTCTTTTTCTGATTATCAATAAATTCAACACATAAATAGTAGGCAAATACCACTGAGCCAAATATATCTCCCAGAAAGTGAGTCCTACATGAAAATAGAAACAATTATATATATATATATATATATATATATATATATATATATGTGTGTGTGTGTGTGTGTGTGTGTGTGTGTGTGTGTGTATTGGGTTTGTTTGTTTTTTTACAGAGAGAAAGGGGGAGAGATAGATAGTTGGAAACATCAACCAGCTGCTTCCTGTACAACCCCTACTAGGGATGTGCAGGCAATCAAGGTACATGCCCTTTAAAGGAATTGAACCTGGGACCTTTCAGTCCATAGGCCAATGCTCTATCCACTGAGCAAACCGGTTTTAGCAAAACCATTATGTCTTATAGTCTATGGATGATATTTGTAGACTTCCACTTAGCTTTTGGGCTGTATGAGCTTCAAAGAATTTCTAATGGTGAATTATGCTAATAGAACATTTTAACCACAATACAAAATCCTTTTCCTTGAATTTTGTCATTCTTTCTCTGTGCAAATCCCTCTAGAACCAATGATGAGGAATCTTTCAAAAACCATTGTTGTCAGGGTATTACTAAATACCAAAGTATCGCTCCCTTCAGTCCTCAGAGAAAGCAGGGGAGCCCACAGGTAGCTTTTAGCTGAAGGCAGCTTTGTTGCCTCAGGTTGTAGCAACCTTGTCCTTATACTCTCCGGGACTGTGCGAGAACTATTATTTTCTGTTCGTCTCCTAACATGAAAAAAAATGTGTTCCATAGCAATATTTCCAAATGTGCTTAATTGTTAAGGCTCACTAGCTCATGCAAAGTGAGCAGATTTGTGATGGTCTTGTCATAGTTTTATGTCCTACACTTTGGAAACACTTGGCCCACATGGCTCACTGCCTTATTACATTCAGAGATGCTTTCCCTGACCATTTCATGTAAATGAGAAACTCCTAACTCCCATCACACATATCCAAATGCCCATGCTCTGCTTCCCATGACGTGAGATATCTCTGACAATTACGTGAAATAAATGAATATAATGCATCAAGTACAGTATCTGGTCGACAGTTTGGACTCAAGAACTATCATCCTTGCTCTCCACCACCATCTTTCTCTCATCCCTCGTGGCCTTTAATAATGCTTATATACATAAATAGAAAATGATTTTTACCCCAGAGCACCTTCAGAAGGTAGGGATATTTAGTGCTTTGCTGTACATTTCAAAGTAAAGGATAACAACAAGCAAAATAAACTACCTTGGTCAGAGAAGGTCAGGCTGCCTGGCAATAGACATCCACACTAGATGTAGGTCTTTCTCTACCTTTTTTTTAATTGCCTGGCTTATTTGCCCACATTAAGAATCAACAGAAAATGCAGGCTAGTATGTGTAGGAGAGGAAGGTAAGATCAAATAATAGTTCTGCAGGAGTCACCATGACACATCCTCAGTCTCATTAAAGCAGCGGGGCATTGGAGAAGTTTTAATGCTGTTTTTCCACAAGGCATTGAGTGGCATATTTAGTAGAAAGCAAAGATGACACCTCCGCTTCTCAAGTACTTTCCCAATACAGGTAAGGGCACAGAATTCGCCATGGAGAAAACATTTGTTTTCCATAAAAAATGGTGTCGCTTCGCCTTTTGCTTTTGTTTGGGTCAAGGTCTTTGTCTTGTCACTTCCAGTATAAATTCAGATGGTAATTCCAAGAATGAGAACTGATCAGCACTAAATAATCAAACTGAATTTTTTTGAGTCTACATTTCTGAGGCTTGTTTTTCTTAATACAAAATATGCCTACAATTAGATCTAAAAATCTGACTTAAGGGGAAAAAATGAACTTAGACATTTAATGAAATAGCAGCAATGGAGTTTTACTTACACACTAAATTAGGGAACAAAACAACAATGAACCCTTACTGGGTAGCTCAGTTGGATAGAGACAGTCCCCATAGGCCAAGGTTGTGGGTTCCATCCCTAGACAAGGCACATGCAAGAATCAACCAATGGATGCATAAATAAGTAGGACTACAAATAAACATTTCTTTCTCTCTGTGTCTTCCCTTCCTCTATTTCTTCAAAATCAATAAATGAAAATTAAACAACAGGAATGGCTTTATTAACTAGGATACATACTAGATACTCTAAGGTTATTAGATGTTAAACAGTAATACTTAATAATCAGACAAGGTAATTGGGCTGCTTTGGATTTCTGTCCTTGCTATTGCCAATATTTTCTCCTAATCATTGTCTTGCTTGAGGATATAGATGGCTTATTTATGAAATTAATTACAGCATAGAATTAAAATCAGGATAAGTGAATTAGATGGCATGACAAGACTAATGTTCTCTATCTCCACCTGCTGGAGATGAGCGTCAGGCCCATACCTTGGATTATAATAAAGAGTAAATGTAAAGATATTAAATTAAGGGATTTCAAAGAAGGAAGGAATCGATAAAATCAGGTAGCAGGGAATCTTGCATTTTTTAAATAAGTGATCAAATTGAGGTGGGTGAGTAAATCACAATTCCAGGCAAAAATAAATCAGTTTTATGAGTTGAGGAGGAAAAAGGTAGGTAAGACCTCAAAGACAAGAGAGACTGTTGATCAATATAAAAAGCAGCACTAAGCAGCTGCTGGGTAGGCTATCTGGTGAATTTTGAAATAGAATCATGGTATTCAAAAGCAGAGATGTGATAGAAGTCCTCTCTCTTTTGCAACTGAAAGTGCATAGAAAATTCTGGGTCACACTTGAGTGAGGAATATGCACTGCCCTTGACTGTGTCTCATAGGAAAATAACCAGGAAGAAGTAATTCAGCTCAACTTACATTGCATGTGGAAAAGCTCATGGAACATAGAACTGAAGAAAAAAATAAATTAAAAAATATATACTGTTGAATTTAAACATGACAAAGACTGCGTTTTAGAACAGAGATTTCTGTATGTGTTTAACTTCAGATTACTGAAGATTGTAGAAACCATAAGAGGTGAATCTTGGTTATAAATGCAAGGGCTATATTTTAAATGGCCAACAGCCAGTATGAGCTGAGACCATCATTCTATAAACTTTTGATATATTGATTCATGTAAATCCTATGTCAGCCTTAAATTCTAAGGCATGCCTTCAACCCCTGTGA
The DNA here is from genome assembly GCA_963924515.1 of Vespertilio murinus. NCBI lineage: Eukaryota > Metazoa > Chordata > Mammalia > Chiroptera > Vespertilionidae > Vespertilio > Vespertilio murinus. The sequence goes on from OZ004709.1 coordinate 161,188,558, forward strand.
ACAGGTGCAATCCCAAAGGTGAGACTGTCTTTCCTTTCAGTTGTGCAGATAGAGATACGTGATGTCACACTAAGAACTTCTCAGGACACCTGGACACTTACTTAGGGCCACGCCCTCATCTGAATGATTTCCAAGGTTCATTCATTTCATTCACTAAAAAAACAAAAAACAAAAACCATGAAGTGTTATTATCATTGTCCCTTTAGAAGTAGAGAAACTGAGACACTGAAAAACTAATGCATTTGCCCAAGTTTATACAGCTAGTAATTAGTGAAGCCAGGGTACAGATGTCTGGCTCCAGAATCATGAATGTAACCACCACGCTAGATTGCATCTTATTATTTTCAACTAAAGGCCCAGTGCACAAAATCCATGCAGGTGGGGGTTTGAAGGGGAGGCTCTAAACCCTGCCTGTTCCCACTTGCAGTCTGGGAGGCCTAGCAGGATGTCAACTGATGAGAGACCACTCCCTGAAGAGACTGGGCCTAAGCCAGCAGTCGGACATCCTTAGCACTGCCTTGCAGGCCAGAGAGGATCCCGCCACCACTGCTATGCTTGCCAGCCTTGAGCCCTACTTCCGGCTGAGTGGCGCTCCCCTGTGGGAATACACTGACCACCAGGAGGCATCTTCTTGGTTGAGTGTCTGTCCCCTGGTCAGTGCGCATCACAGTGACCAGTCTTTCTGCCATGTGGCTGAAACTGGCTCTCTGATATCCCCTGAAGTGTCCCGGATTGCAAGAGGGCACAGGCCAGGCCGAGGGTCCCCACCAGTGCACGATCAGGGCCAGGGAGGGACAACAGAGATTGGCTAGCTGGGGAGGGACAGTAGGAGGGCTCCAGGGCATGTCTGGCACATTTCATGCCAACTATAGACTGCTATAACATGTTGACCTTAGATACCATATTTATTGCTTCTCTTTGAGGAACAGAAAACCATTGGATGTAGAAATGAAAAAGCACAAATCATTTAGAGAAATTACACAGATAGTAACAGAACTACATAGACAAGTGCATAGATAATTCTCCAAAAGGAATTGGAATACTATTAGAATTATTCATGCTTTAGGCATATTCTTTGCTGTGTCCTCCTCTCTTCTCCCTCGTTTAAACCATTGATTTTTTTGTCTCTAATTATTCAGAGAATAAATTTGTTTTTAAACAACCATAGTACATTTGTTAAAATCAAGAATTAAACATTGATAACTCACTCATCTCTAATCTGAACTCCATATTTAAACTTTACCAATGATCTTAATAATTTCTTTAGAATTACATAATTATGTGTTTGTCATTTACTAATTTACTAATTTATTAGATTTTTACAGTCTAAGTTCAATCAAGTCTTTCCTGTTGTTTCAAAGGATCAGTGTCAGAGTGTGTAGCTAAAAGTGATATACATAATTCATTTCTAAACTCAATGAGTTATAAAATGTGAGCTGGAGCATTTCCTACAGCTTAAATACCCCAGCCTCTTGGTGATGAGGGAATTGAATTCAATGAGAGAAGTGGCGAGTCCAAGGCATACAGCCTGGAAAAGAGAGAAAGAATTCCACAGTCTTAAATCCCAGGCCAACAGATTTTGTTTATCTCCTGTCACTAGTTCATCCCATTCTGTTTGCCTTCTGTTGCCTTTTCTGGCTTATTTACATGACAGTGTCTAAAATATTAAGCATTCCATGATGGAAGAGCAAGTGGGTGCTTGGGAGGAAACCCAAGGCACCATCCTTTGGCTTCACTCATTATACCACTGAGAAATCAGAAACAGCTCAGCAAAATAGTCCTATTACCCATGCTGTGTGAGCTAAACATGGTTAGAACATAAAGTCTGTAGAATGAAGAAAGGAAGCCGTAGGATGTTTTGTGACTCTAATATTTTAGATGTATTTCAGGAGAATTCTATACCTTGTCAGTGAAATCAAGAAAAAGAAAAGACAGAGAATGAGGAGGGAGTATCTAAAGCAAAAATGAGCACAGAACGTATAGGTTTCATCTCTTTTTCTTCTTACCCTGAAAACTCTCTCTTTCTCTCCTCTGTATTTCCTTCCTTCAGAAATATACTTAATGGATACTATGTGCCATTCAGAACTAAGTGACTCAGTTACCTTATCAGAGGAAGCAGCTATGGAAATGACCAATGGGATTTAGTAGTAAGCATGTGTTTTATGTACAAACTATTGCCCTCTGCCAATTGAAATTGATGATAAATAATATCATAATTCCAACCACAATTCACAGCATCAGAGTATGAAAACCTACATCCCTACACAACTCTGCTCAGGTTGTAACAAATAAAAGAGGTATTATTTTTCATTCACAAAGACTCACAAAGAAGAATTTCTCAGCTCTGTGCCTTGTAATTATCTGGCTGATAAAACCTTGTGAAAAGCATTCTTTTCTCCTTTTTAACAATAGTTTAACAGATTAACTTATGTTGGATCACTATCCCTTTTTAGTACAATTTGTCTTCACCACAACTTGTCACCATAAAAATAACCTCTGTGTTCGACCAAATCTCTTCAGTATCAGCTTGATATCTACATTATATCTCTAGCCACCTGGGAAATGGTGTCATCAAATAGATTCTTTAACCATTGGGATTCCGTGGGTAAAATCCTGGATCTACTTTGCAACTTCACTGAATGACCTTCCACAGTAAGAAAGTGGGAAGAACATGGAGGCAGAATTTATAGTTTCAGATGCATTATGGGTTTCAGTGAGGTTGGTTAGATAATAGCAGGCAAGTCAAACTTGTATGGCAAGAAAAGGAATTTATAAAACTAGAAACCCGAGTTTTAGGGGACATTATTATAACACAGTTACAGGCACAGAAAAGACAAGGATATATATATATATATATATATATATATATATATATATATATATATATAGTCAGTGTCAAACTTAATCAACAAATATTATATAAACTTAGGGCAGAAGAAGAATCGATCTGATGTTGAGTTTATGAGTAGTTAAAAGAGCTCCTCAGATGCTTTTTTTCTAAGGCCAGGATTGTCCCCAGAGATAGGTGCCTACTGCTACATGCAGGCGGTGATCAGTGCAGGAGTTATGTCTAGTTTAGCTGTGTTTCTAAAACACCAGAGCATCACTAAGCATATAGCAAAAGATCAATTTGATTCCATGCAATGAATACTAAACCAGATGCAAAAAATGAAGTGATTAACTTTAAATTGACCTGGGCCACTGCAAAAAATAAAACAGAACACAAACTTACTCTGAGGTATACCTTTTAATGTTATTGACCACCAAAATGATTATCAGAACCAACATTTTAAAAATCAGCAATTATAAGGGATAAACCATGTATTTGGCATCATCCCGTTAAAATATAATGATGGCAACTAAATTATTAAACGAGGTGCTGAGCATATTATATAAATGATGCCTTTTAATAAAAACAATCTTGTTACACACAGATATAACACTTTATTTTCATATTAGGAGGCTTTTGAGACTAGAATTGCCTTACACAGTGGCTGACTCAGACCTAATCCAGATTTGCCTTACTTCACATGCAAGCCTGGTTAGAACTTACTCATCTAGAAAAGAGGTCTGCAGTTCCCATCAGCCTTGGGGAGTGCATTTTGGCATATGTGGACTGGGCATCTGGCTGGGGAACACATGCTTCCTGCTGTGTTTGCAGAGTGCACTGCTCCAGAACAAGCCAGTTCCTCATAAGCTACCTAGGCAGCAGACTGGATCTATGATAACTCAGAAGGCGAGCACCTCACTTCCTCATGGATGAGTTTCCTTTTGAGCAACACAGAAGAGGAGAGGGACCCAGTTAACAAAGCCTGAGGGCATCGCCAGAATAAAAGCTGTTCAATACACAACCAGAATAAGATTTTTTTTCAATCAATACCTCTGAGGCCTAAAAGTAGAAATAGACACTTGGACAGAAGATATACACATCTCATAGTTTTCTTTGGAGGGGGCATGGATTGGCATAGGTCAGCTAATGGTGAGTGATTATAAATTTATTCATTAAAGACAGTAATCCTATCTAAGAGGGAATATGCTAATTGACCCTCGCTATCACAAAGATAGTGGCATCGACAGCCAATCAGTAGGGAATATGCTAATTGACTGACCTGCCCTCAAAGATTGTGGCACCCACAGCCACAAGATGGCGGCACCCAGTCCTCTCAGCCACACCTTCTTCTGGAGTCCTACATTCCCCTCAGCTCCTCAGCTGCCCAGGGCCACCTGACACTCAGGTAACCAGGGCTATATGAGGTTTGTGCTGCTGGCAGTGGCAGCAGCAGAGGTTTGATGGGATATTGCCTCCTCACCCCTCCCCCAGGGCTCCAGGAATGTGAGAGAGGGCAGGCCAGGCTGAGGAAACCCCCTCCGGTGCATGAATTTTCATGCACCAGGCCTCTAGTGAGACTATAATAGGAGATGGTGGTAAGGTAGCCTCCATGGATACCCTCCATATTAACATACTGTGAAATCCTTTCATTGGGTTGAACTAATGACTTGTTTCTAACCAATAAAATTTGACGCAGGTGATGAGATGCCACTTTCATGAGAAGGTCACAAAAGATGACTTCTTTCTTGATGACAGACCCTTCATTGCCACTTTAGCTTATTCACTTTAATAAAATGAGCTGCCATTAGGGAAAAGAAGCACCAGCCAACCACCATCAGCAGCCGAGACCCACTGTCCCATAGCCCCTGAGAACTCAACCTGTACTCTGAGTGTGCTTGGAAGCCTATGCTTCTCCACTTGAAGCTTCAAATGAGCCTGCAGACAATGGGGTGTGCATTGATCAGTGCCCTGGGGGACACCATGAAACAAAGGATCCAGAGAAGCTGTGCCCAAATCTGATTGCAGAAACTTGGAGTTAGCTGCACAGTGGACAAAACTGGGTTTATAGATGTTCATATGGAAATTAATACCATGACTGATAAGGAATAACTCCAGAGAATAAAACCCTGTGCCTCAAGCACCCCAATTCTAAATCTGCTTTTGTCCACACTTCTTTTAGGAACATATTGAGCCACCAAATGAGGGTGTCATTTGTTATGTAGCAAGAGATAAATAATACAGAGTAATGTATTGACAATGAAACTGTAAGTAGTGATTCTAGAATTAATCATATTTACCAAAATTGGTCACACATCAGGTGCCATTTCAGCCACCTGGAAAACCTGGTGTGAACTCAGCAGGTACTGCAAATCACTTCTACTATCCTCTGCACAGATCTCACAAATGTGACATTTCTCTTATGTCACCTTCATTCCGCAGCCTAACCTGAAGAAAGCACACAGGGCTTTAAAAAGGAAAAAAGACAGAAAACTGAAATGGAATGTGAAAGCATGTATTCAAAGACTGACTATCTTGTGTTATAGCCTGTAACCATGGAAACACTAACTCCAGAACTTGGAGGTTATTTCTAATATAATCTTATTATAAATTATAACTGAAACACATTATAAAATAAAATTTTGAGTCCACTTACATTACTAATTTTGGAACACATTATTTGTATAGAGTTCATTGAAAAATTACTTTTAAACAAGGGGCAGTTATGTTAAATCTTATTGGATTAGTGCAATAAGATGTAATATAAAGAGGAAGTGCATAATGAAAGACATTAGCTTTGTCAACAAGAAATTGAGTTAACTGTTTATTATGTAAATACTTTCTTCTTTTATTTTTCACTAGCTCAGTTTCTTAACCTATTATAAGAAAATATATAGTCAATGAGATCCTACATTTTATGGAGTTGTCTAATTCAATATTATACTCCAACCAGTATTTCTTAGTAGTTTTTCTTACCATTCCAATTTGCCACAAGGTTCACTAGGATAGCTTCCTTTACCCCAGAATTTCACATATCCTTAAATATCTTAATATTCTCTGTGATTACTTAAAACCAATGCATTTTCATGCAGAGTCCCCTCAGTAACCCTGTCAACAACCATCTGAATAAGTATTATCGATCTCAATTTATATAAAAAATGGTAGGCAGAGTCATATAGAGGACAAATAACTTCCCCAGGTCAAGTACACAGGCAATGTGATCTCAAAGCCCATTCACCTGAACTATTTGACATACTGATCAGTCTCTGCACATTGAGCACTGATCATTTTTACTTACATTGTTTTTTTTTCTTTCTCTCCTGTTCACTCCTCCCACTCCACATCTTCCTCACTCTTTCTCCTCTCACCCTCCTTTTTCTGTTTGCATACTGTGTAAGCATGTCTTATTATTGATTTTTTTTTACAGAGAAGAAGGTAGAGAGATAGAGATATCTAGAAACATCAATGAGAGAAACATCGACCAGCTACCTCCTGCACAATCCCCACTGGAGATGTGACCGCAACCAAACCTGGGAACCTTGAATCCACAGGTTGACACTCTATCCACTGAGCCAAACTGATTTCAGCTAGAAGAAATATTTTAATATCCCTATTTTCCCTATCTCTATAATAGAAGTGTCAAAGATGAAAATTAGCAAAATGTCTATGAAAATATATAAATTGATTAATAAACAATAACATGATATAACAACAACAAAGACATGCTGTAAAAAGATCATTGATAAAACTAAGGACTGATAAATTGATTAAACTTATTCTAATATCTCCCTGTATACCACATTAAGAGTAAAAAACACTTTCAGAGCGATTAACTAATTTTCCTTGTGATGAAGTTTTTACAACTTTAACTCCACACACTCTTTAAATTTGAGAGAAAGCAACATATAATTGACCATGTCCAAAAATGGATTCAGGTAGGCATATTCCTACTCTGTCTAGAGTTTGTCTTTGTGATGTATTGATAGTCATAGCAAATGTTGGCATCATGGGAAATTGTCTTCAAATTAATTTAAATGGGAGGCCAGTGTCAGATGGGGATGCCAGCTTTAGGCTTCAGAGATACGTTGTGCCAATAGTTGGTCTTCAGACATGTTCTGCTGTAGCCAATTCCTTTCAGCTTCAGAATGTCAACAAAAACAACCAAATTCACAATCAACAATGACAGATCGAAACACACTTGTGTGATTGGTGCCAGCGAGAACTTTATTTGTATTGCCTACATAGCCTATACGATCGGTCACTCAACCAAGATGCCTTGCTTTCAAGCCCTACAGTAGGTTGTCATGTTGTAAATTCTCAAAATCAGAGTCATGACTATATCCAACACCTTACTGTGAATAAGAGCAAGACACAATCAAAAGTTTTTACAAACGCCAATCATTTCATCAAACAGTTACTGGGGATAACTCCTTAATGGGGGTTTACTTCTTTTCATGTCCTCCTGCCATGGTTCTTAGACAATCAGAAGGTTCGGGTAATCAGCATGTATACTAAGATCCCATTATCTCCTTTAGCTATACTCCTCAACATAATAAGGTTGGCATTGTGAGCGCTTGTAATTAAGGAGCTGGCTCTTGAGGGCATTTGAAATTCTTGAGCATCTGCTTTATTTGACTGCTCACAGAATGTAATGTTAGCACTGGCGCCTTTACCCATTTATAAGTCAATTCAGCTTCACATCATACGGTGATGTTTGTCATATTAGATGATGGCCTGTTATTCATATTGCGTGGTGATTAATTACTTTAAAGGATTCTAATGTTTTATTGAAAAATATATAAAGTGTTTATCCATAGGTTATATAAAATTGTCAAAATTAAAAATAAATAAAAATGACCTTGAAAAAGTTGACTTTATTTCCACATATTGATTTTATTTTCCAGTGAAAACAACTCTATGGGTTAGTAAAATAATGTTTTTCTTCTTTGCTCTGCTAAATACTTTCTTTTTCTGGGACAAATAAAATATCTTATTTTAAAGTTGAAAAATGTATCCAAATCAAGTCATTCTACTGGAAAAATGTAAAGTGCAGATGTTAAGGGTCCTGAAGCTAAGTAGTTTGACCAACTTTGTCTAGATGAACAACTTTTTCAAAACATTTAGTCATACTGACCTAAGTTAGGGGTGACAGATCCATTTATAAGTAGTTCTTTCCTTGGGATGTAGCTACTCTGTCATCTGTACAGCTCTTGGTTCATTCATAATATTAAATGCAAATATGAAGGTCAATTATTCTTGTCCACTTTACTAAATTGCCCGCTCTGACATTACAAGGAGTAATTTTGATAGTTATAATTCAATAATATTGTCCTTCAAAGACTAAACCATTGTAGATGTTTCTAGACCATTGATAATAATACCCTTTTACCTTTCTTGTGTTTTCCATTTCTTTATACATGTCACCCCATTTGAAACTATTCAAGATTTTATTGCCATTGTTATATTTTATAGTGTATACACTTGATGTTACCTAGTAGAGCCCAGACACATCAATACCAATGAAGTGATAATTTGCCAGAAGTATGGATAAGTAGTAAGAAAAGTGAGGGCATGGAAAAATTATGATCTTAAGGATGAAACAGACTTAGTTTCTAATTTCGTCCTTGCCATCTCCTACTTGGGCATGTTACTTCACATCTCTGGTTATTGGCTGAGATTATCTGTGGCTTGAGCCAGTTGTTTTTGCTATCATTACCTCTCATAAATGGCAATGTAGCTTCCTCACAGGTAAAATAGAACCAACCCTGCTTTCCGAGGGGACTATCATAAGTATTACCTGAATTAATGAAGTTTCTTCTGTAGTTCTCAAAAAAATTTAACCATATAATCAATTTTACCTGTCATTCCTCTTTATCTCCAAGATGTAACTGCTACCCTTTCGGATTTCCCTCTTTTAAAATTAAAGTCAGTGCTTATTTTATGTTTATATAACAATACTGAATTATCCTTTGCACACACAAAATCACCGTATTTCCAAGGAAGAATTTCACAAGAAAGAAGTCTTGGATTTTTGAGCGGAGCTATTTTGAGCAGAGCCAATATGTAGTTTTTGTCTTTTAGGAAACAATCAGGAATAGATGCTAAGCATAGTTACTAGAATATTTACAGTATAATGAAGGTAAGCATAATTTTCTAAGACAAACTCCCCTCCTCCAACCCACCAACTAATCCCTTAGTATTCTTCAGTATCAGTACTAATCTAGGGTGGAGAGCGTGTATTTTCTGTAAAAATGACACTTGGCAACATCCATTTGCCTGATGTATATTAAGGAAGCAAAGATAAGACAATGTTGTTCCTTTAACATGTACGTATTTGGTACAGCTTTCTCAGTGTGTGCAAGATGAAGCACTAGGACTGGACTGCAAATTCCCCGACTAGAAATAATAACAGACTTCCAGGACATAAAGCATTTGTTTTGCAGCTTTTGCAACACTGCTCCCTTTTCATATATCTCTTTTTCTATGTCTCTCATACGAGAGTGATCCGTATAGACCACCTTTGAAATGTACTTGCCCACAATGTAGCTAAAAAATGTGAGTGACATAAAATGCTATGTTTTAGATTTTTTTAAAAACCCAAATGGCAAGAAAGCACTGTTAAACTGTATTTTTTCTTTCACATTTCAATAGGTGGTTTTTCTAAATGTATACCTTACATTTAGGCATGACAGAAAGCTTTATCAATGCTATTCTATTACACTGTGTAATAGTTTGGCAAGCTAACGGCTAATAAAGGAGTGTTCTATAGGTGCACATACTTGGCCCTCCAATGTTCTATGTTCTATTTAATCAATTGCATCTTTTTCCTAAGGGCAATGCGATTTCATTAAAAAAACAAAAACAAAAAAACAAAGCACCTTTTGAGAAGGTAGCAATGGACTATGAAAAACAAATCTTTCATCAGAGTCAAAGGAATCTGAATTCAGATTGTAGCACCACCAATGCCAATGCCAATGCCAATGTGTGAACCCTTAGCCAAGCCTTTAGCTGCATTGCCCGTATAATAGGGCAGTGGCTTAGTTTTGCAGGATGAAGGGAACAAATTACCTCCATAGTAAGGGGCTCTAGCAGAATCCAATGCTTATTTACACAGCCCCTTGCATATTCTCCTTTTCATAAATAACATTCAGCAAATGCGGATGCCTTATCTGCTTTCCTAAGGGATTTTTGAAAAGCTTTTTTTGCCTTCATGATTGTATGCTAGATATTAGAGATGGGGTGTTTTCATTCATTCTCTTTTGTAAAACAAAACAACAATAAAAAGCAAACTTGAAAATAAGAATTAGAATACAACACTAGCGTTAGATTAAAAAGATATCTTTTAAGTGTTGTCAATGCTCCCAACTAACCTTTTCAGAACTCCTTAACAAGACCCCAAAGATTGATGTGCTTTAAGAAATAAAGTTAAACATAATGGGATAACTTTTGTCACTATATTGAAAACTTTTGGGTTTAAGTAACCACTGAAACTTACTTATAACAAACCTAGTTTATTATCATATCCCTAAGTTTTGCCAAAACATAGTTGCAGACAACATTAATCCTCCCATAGTAACATTTGCTTCACATATTTTTTTTCATTTCCTTAAGGGATACTCATGAATGATTTTCCCTGAATTACATCTATTTGTACTGAAGCATGTCAGAATTGAAATCATTGCAACACTGGCTGGGTTCATGAAGAGTGCCATCCATGTGTATCCTGGCTCTCAGGTATCACAGGTAAACTTGGAAAGGATCAATGTATACTGTATTAAAAATAACTGTGTACCCCAATGCACCGTAATCCATTTTTGCATAGGCAATTACCCACTGCAAGCATACAACCTTTGAATTTAGGAAGAGTAGAAATAAAGGCCATCGGTGTTAATGCTGAGAATTTTATTTTATGTCTTTAAATATGCACATTTGACTTTATTTATCATTGTCATTTAAAGCTTGATTTTATAAAACACAAAAGGACATTAAGAGTTCTGCACCAGCAGAATTTAAACAGGAGAAATAGCAACAGCTTTGTAAGTTACAAACATTAAAGTCAAGTAATTATTTTATTTTATTTTTTTCAATATGGAAATTATACAAATGAATTAAATGGCAAAGGGCCTTCTGGGCACACTGTTACCATGGTTTATCAATTATTTTAGAAATACACAAAGATTATGAATATTCAGACTTCTTTTGCTGCTTCATATTCACCTAGACCCATGGTCAGCAAACTGCGGCTCACGAGCCACATGCAGCTCTTTGGCCCCTTGAATGTGGTTCTTCCACAAAATACCATGGCCTGGGCAAGTCTATTTTGAAGAAGTGGTGTTAGAAGAAGTTTAAATCTAAAAAAAATGGCTCTCCTGTGTGTCCCAGGGGGCCCATGTGCCCCAGGGGAGACATGTGCCCCGGGAGAGCCGTGTGCCCCAGGGAAGCAGTGGAACCCAGGGGGAGGGGCAGTGTGAACCAGAGGAGGAGCAGATTCTATCCGTGTGGTCCTGAAATAGTCACCATAAAACAAGCAGACTGCCAAATGAGGAGCAGATTCTATTCATGTGGTCCTGAGATAGTTACCAAAAAACAGGCAGATTGTCAAATGACAGTGGGGAGGGGAAGGAGACTTGGGGGGAGATAAGAGAACAACCAAAGGACTGGTATAAATGAATATAGGTGCAACCGACGAACACAGAACTCTAAGGAGGGAGGACATGAATGGGAGGTGGGGGGGGGCAATGGTAAGCTATGTACACATATACTTTAATAAATTAAAAAAATAATCTGAACAATAAAGATTTATTTTAAAATTTAAAAATACTGTTGAAAATTAAATAAAATAAAATAAAATAAAATAAAATAAAATAAAATAAAATAAAATAAAAAAATTGGCTCTCAAAGGAAATTTCAATAATTCTACTCTTGATATTTGGCTCTGTTGACTAATGAGTTTGCCAACTACTGATAGAGTGACTCTGACTCAAGCTACTTGACCAAAAGTTCTGATGGAGAAAGGCAGTTAGCTTTAGAGGACTAGTTTTCCCTCTAGTTATCATCTTCAAAGGAACTGCCATCACAGGGCTCATGTGATCTGTTGCTTCCCTTTGAAGAGTGTGCAAAAAGTATTGTCAGCCCTTTGGAAAGTCACACAAACAAACACCAAAAAATGGAACAACATTCACAGTTCAGGAAAACACAACATTAAGTCTTTCCCACCTAAAAAGTTAATCAGTGCAACACAAAATGGACTACAGTTGACATGGTCTCAGGAAACACACACTTGGGATTCCATTGCTGTTGGGGTGGGGGTGAGGGAGCACCTTCAGGCACTGTCAGGGGACTTGCAGGCCTCTGTGCTGCTCACTTGATGGCTTGTGGTCCTGAAGGAATGCAGGTGGACCTGCTCAGAATTGGCAAAGAACGGTGGTTTATCCTCTTCCAACTTTCCAGGCCCAACAAAGGCTTTGTCTGTCTAGATCAGCAGGTCAAAGTAGCAGGACCCCTCCAGCAACCACAGGAATGTCCCAGTGGCTGTGACCTGTCTGATCGCCGAGCGGATCTCAGCATGGTTGGCTTTCAGAGACCTTTCGTGGGGTACATTGTCATCCCTGGCCATCTTGTCTCACTCAATGTCAAACTTCCTTCTTTCAAGGACCTCCCCGTGTTCCCGATTCCCGATGACCACCGCCAGCTTCTGCACTGAGCATGTGCACCACCAATCTCTCAGTGGTCCCACCATCGTTTATAGGTATTTCACCAGCTCGGGATCAGAGGTGACAAGCAAGGGGAGCCCATATTTCTGCACTGAGTAAAGGTCTCAGACATGTACATGCCACGCTGATGCAGAATGCTATCTATGCCGAAGGAGAAGAACTCTGCCATGAAGTCGCTCTCCCTCTCAGGGTGATGCCCTGCTCCAGGGTTGGATGCGCACCAAGGCCAACCCACAGCTGGGCCACGCCCCCCCCCCAACTTCCCCAGCTCCCAAGACCATACCTGGCACCGTGAATGTCAATGTTAACAAGAAAAAACTCAGCATTTGGGTTTTAATGGAATGTCCTGAAAAGTAGCCCATACTATTCCTAGGTGATAGATCACCAGTCACTTATTGCTTTAATTATGCCCTCAAAGAATTCCACCAACATACCCAAATCATACCTTCTTATTTCTATCATCGCCTTGAGTTTCATGTTTGCTCAGAGATGTAACTGAACTTAGAGGTTTAAGAAAGAAGTCAGAATAAATTGCATGCCAAGCGAGTGTAGGGATTGAGTTTGGAAGATCTATGGGTTATTACTTATTTTCTTCCAATGAACCTTTCTTTTAGATAGTCATCATCATTCTATCATTCTGTACACACACAATGAAACTTATTCAGAGACATCTAGTAAACAACCCAACGACATAGAGTTTATGTGAGAGAGAGACTCCACTTAAATCTGCATTTTTCATGGGACCTATTCCAAGTTCTATCTGGACTTGACCTTTAGTATACACAGAAATAGATAGAAGATGTGGCCTAGAACAGATACTTGTACAGAATGTAAATTAATACTGCTCTATCTGCTTCTGTACTAATGAAAAATATGATGCAATGATTCCTCAAATACATAGACTAGCTTACTGAGATGGCCAGTGGGCCCTCAAAGAGAGAAAATGTGAGGGAGTGAATTGTGAATCAAGCCAGGGCTTTGAGTTAACAAAAGTGAATTGGTATTGATAATGCATCATGTGTCCTTGGGGAAGTGACTTACCTTTATTCTGCCTGTTTTTCCTAACATTTAAAGGGGAGGTACAATGTCAATGAGAATGATTGATAAGTGCCTCTCCAGGTAATTGAGAAATGAATGGAAGACATTTGCATTATCTTATGTTACTCATTGCACATTGTATGAGTTTAAATTATATTCCCTTCTCACCTTCTCTGCTCCTCTTAATATTTTGTAAAGGTGTTTCTTTCTTTTGGGTCCCAGGAGGTAACTACAATTTTACTCTTAAATATGATTTCATTCCTTGGCATGTGGAACAGGAATCACACCTTCATCTGACTAATATGTATGTCATCCACACAGTTATTTGCTGCCAATGTCAGTGCTTACTAGAGAGGGATGACTATCAAAATACTAACCATTTGGAATAATACAGCTACATGTTATATAAAAATCATTTGTTTCCAAATGTTTGGTATATGTTTCATATATATGAGAGAGATAGTATTATATGTGTATATAAATGTAGCAATTAAGACATGCAAGGAAGAAAAAACTGCCACCAGAACCCTGTCTTGAAACCACTGCAGCCCCATTCAGTGAACAAAATATGGGCAAAACATAATAAGTTTAGAAAATAGATTAGCATGAGTGGATAGAATTCCCAAAATTCTATGGGTGAAATAGAAAGTCGAGTTCTATAGTTGCACTAAGTCACAGAGAAGGTAGTCATGGTTCAAATGAAGAATGGGCATAACCTTTCACATTCTCATCAGTGTTCTTCAAACACCAGGGTTGAGAATGATTAGGAAGGAACTGAGGACCACATAAATTGGCATCTGTGGAGATAAACCATGGAACAAAAAGAAGAAAAATGAGCAGCCATGTTGACTCAACTAGAGAGGCACACACTGCATGGGATCCCAGTGGCAACAGAAGGTCCTCGCCACACTCAGAGATGCATTCTCCCTTCCTGAGACATCTATCAGCAGATCCCCTCATGCATTTCCTCAGCACTTTGAAAATTGATATCAATGTACTTAAATACTAGACCCCCCAAAAGAAAGTTCTGTGTTAAAACTTTCAGAAATGAAGGATTATGTGATGTTAAGAAACTTCCTTTGAGGCATGGTTACCAAGGGCCTGAACTTTGCTAAGGCTCACTGCTGAAGCCCAAAACAGATACATGGGGTGTGGGTTTCCCCATTGATTCAAAACACAATTCCTTTCCTGGGTGCTCCCTATGATGGAAACTATAAGAAATGCACTCTGATATGTGTATTAGATACCTTGCTTACAAACTTTATGAGTAATCACTGTATGCTAGAGCCTGTGGTTTTCAATCAAAGGATGTTCTGCTCCAGGCCCCTCAACTCCACCTGAGATATCCAAAAGTAAACGTGGGGACGTGGGGGTATCACAATGACTGGTGAAGCGAAGGAGATTTTATATATATATATATATATATATATATATATATATATATATATATATATATATATGTATGTATAGCCATAGATGCTACATCTTCTGCAGTCCCACACGTTGAGAACTTCCGCATCCCCAATGCCAATAGCAACTCTATTTACAATAGTTGCCTAAACATATTTGAAGATGCTCTTTTGGAACAGTCCCACTGAAAGTACATTGATATTTGTTGGGTTCAGTTGTTAATTATATTGCATTCCTCTGAGGCAATGACTTTGTATATCATATAAACAATATACGTATTTGGTGCCAACTGGGATACATTAAAAAATACCACAAAAGACAGGAAGGAATCCTTAGTGTGTAGTAAGCTAATGAATATCATAGAAATGCTGGGCTTCCTAAAATCCCTTTCCAATCATGTTAATTTACTTTTCTGAACCCATCACTGAATCCTTAATATTAATAGAAAAATAAATATTACCAATATGTCCTGATTTTTTTTCTAACAGATTCATCCCAGAACTCCTGTGTTCTAACAAATCTATTCATGTTCTCCTAAGTATTTTCATGTTTTTATTTCTTGGTTTATGTGCTTCCCTCACAGAACACAGAAATCCCTTCACCTGTCCTCTTTATACGTCTGAATCTAATCAATTTTGTCATCCCAAGCCCTGTTAAAAAGCCAAAAGTCTCATAAAACTTTCCTCATTCTATTTTCTAAGAAGAGAAAATCCTCTCACTTTCTGAGTTGTACTATTATTATTTTCTGTGCCTTTCTTAGGATATTTGGTATTCTCTATGTTATAATTATTTCTGCATATCTTCTATCTAAATTAAAATAATTATAGAAATACTTTATCTTGCTCATCTCTGCGGCCTCATAACATCTTAGAGCAGTGGTTCTCAACCTTTCTAATGCTGCAATCCTTTAATACAGTTCCTCCAATCATAAAATTATTTTTGTTGCTACTTCTTAACTGTAATTTTGCTACCTTTATGAATTATAATGTATGTGTTTTCCAATGGTCTTAGGCGAACCTGCTAGCAGTTTTCAACCTTTGGGTTGTGACAGGGTCCCTAAGATGATTGGAAACACATAGATATTTACATTATGATTCATTGACAAGAGCAAAATTACAGTTATGAAGTAGCAAGGAAAATAATTTTATGGTTGGGGGTCACCACAACATGAGGAACTGTATTAAAAAGTCCGTGGCATTAGAAAGGTTGAGAACCACTGTGGCTTAGAGTCTCTGTGCACATGGCTGATAATTAATGAATAATTCCTAAATTAATGACAAGACCTTGGAAAGCAAACCTAGGGATCTGAGGTTACAAGTGGCTAAGGAAGAATGAAAGAGTTAGTATCGGATAGTAATCACACTTGTTCAGTGACTTATTCTTTCACAAAGTTGAATTTAAAAGAATATAAATACATTAACATTGTGTTAAGCCACCCACTTGGTGGCAATTTATCGTGGCAGCCCCAGAAACATTTAAAAAGTAGAATATATGAAAAAAGTTTGCTATATTAAGTGGACAAAGACATTTGCATAAAAATGAGCTTTGACTTCTAACTTGGCTTATCTTATGTCAGAATATTAGATAAATTATTTATGTCACCCAAGTCTTTTATTTGTTTATAAAACTGGCATTTAAAGAAACCATCTTTGTGAAGTTATTGTGAGGATAAAGAAAATTGCTTACATAACTGTATAGAATTTTGTGGTTTTATTTAACATATAATAATTACTTTTTATCAAAAACATTTTTCTCAGAACTTTTCAATTTCTCACTGAAACACAATGTATTTAACAATTCTAATTAACATATTTCCTTTAAAATTCTTAGTTTGAGAACACTGATTACTAGGCCAATGGGTTATCCCAAAGTGAGTCTTTAGTTGAAGTCTTTTCTAGATGGCAAAGCATTTGTACACATAAAGATTGTTTTTATTACTTCTTAGCCACTGTTTCTCACATCTGATTTTGAATATGCTTGGGAGATGATATAGTTATAAAAATCAATTAGTAGTCAGCAGAATAAAGACATCGCTTCACATTAGCAGTATGTCAGTCCCAAACACAGCAGCTTTCAGAGAAATGAGACCACAAATGTTTAGTGCTTATTAGATCAGACAACTCAATGAAAATGTTCCATTTTTGTTAATAAGATGATCCGCAAAAATGTAACAGAGCTAGTCAGGTGAAAGGGATAAAGATTCATTATGTATGTAAAAAAAATTTAAGTCAAGCTGCAGTGGCTATGTGCTGTCCTGAGCATAAATAGACTGCATATTTGATTCCCAGTCACAGCACATACCTGGGTTGTGGGGTCAGTCCCCAGGCACGGCATATATGGAAGGCAACTGATCAATGTTTTTCTCTCATCTCTCTCTCTCTCTCCCTCTCCCTCTCCCTTTACCCCTGTCACTCATTCATTTTGAGTGTTGAGTTTTTGGTGCATCCTTAAATGCCATGTTGTAGGAGAGGACCAAAGGCAAAATTCAATGACATATAGAACACCCTTGGTTTGGGAATTCCTGTTATTTACCATGTGCCTTTTTATAATATGAGAATTTATTTATTATGTTCATCAGAAAATCTGATTTAAATAGGATTAGAGGTCCTTAATGAGAATCTAAAACCATGTTCTGCCTTAAGCAGCAATGAATATTGCACAGGAGAGAATAGTATCATATATCCTTTGAAAAATTAAGTCTATGTAAGAAACAACATATATTCATTCTAATTTATTTAGGCTGTAGATTTCTTTAAAAATTACTAGTTAATGCCATTAAAAAAGCAAGCTTACAGAGTAAATATGATTTGTGGATTGTATATTTATGGTACACTATAGATTATACATTATGTTAAATATACATGGAATACTAAAATGGTAAATATCATCTACCACTGCTAATGGCTTCAGACCATCATAACTAAGGTCTCCTATCCTAATTTAGCTTGGCCTCTTTCTTATATAGGTTAGAAATATAGATATAACATTAAAATAAACAAAACTCATAGAAATAGATAGTAAAGATGTAAAAAGTGAAATCACATAACCTCTGACTGCCTGACATTAATTCACTTTAGTCAAAAAAGTTTAAGAATATGCTCTATGCAAGTATGGTGCTTGCAAAATAGATATGACATTATAATAACAAAATTCCTGGCAGTAGATAGTAAGAGTAGAAGGGAAAAGTTTATAGACTTAGTATGTAAAACTTAACAATCAACAATTTTTTTCAGAAAAATTCATTTTTCTATTTCATAAAAGTGTCTATAAATGATTTTTGCTTCAGAATCACATCTCTTAATCTCAATAGTCAAGAGATTTTTCATCAGGGAGAAACCCAAATTTGCAGGAGTGCTTGAGTGCATGAGTATACCTAGGAAATAAGAATAGAATTTAAATACTAGCAAAATTTTCCTGGAGTTTATACCAATGGTATAATGAACAGGGATTACAAATTATTATAAGAACTGTATCACAGATATCAGCTGTCTTGCTTTTCTGTTGCTGTATTATAAACATAATAAAACATAGGGAGTTAAAACAAGAGAAATGCGTCTTCTCTCTCCTAGTCTGGGAGATGATTTGGCTAATCTCTACAGTGTTGTTGCTTCATGCAATACTAGCTGGCTCTCCAAGGTCAAATGACCAGGCAATGTGAGACCATCAGCCCAACCTCAAATTAGCCTGTAATGTTCAAGATACCTCACTAACATGGTTGGCATTTGGTCATGGCTGTTGGTGAGACTCAGGTGAGAATGACAATCAGCATGCAGCCTCCCTGTGAGGCGTGGGCTTCTTATACTGCAGCTTCCGGATTCATTAAGGCAGAGAGGGGAAGCTGCCCATCATCTTAAAGCCTGGGTTTCTAGAATGTCACTTGTGACATGTTCTGTTGATCAAAGCCAATGGCAAAGGCTACCTCTTCTCCAAGTAAAATGTAAGTAAATTCCACTTCTTTTAAAATACCATATAATAAAAGGCTAATATGTAAATTGACCAATCAGCAGAACGACCTGTCACTATAACACACAATGACCACCAGGGGACAGATACTCAATGCAGGAGCCATCCCCTGGTGGTCAGTGTGCTCCCACAGGGGGAGACCCACTCAGACAGATGTTGGGTTTATGGCTGGCTAGCACAACAGAGGTGGTGGGAGCTTCTCCCGCCTCTGCAGCAGTGAAGAATGTCCCCATGGGGAGTGGGCCGAAGCCATTAGTTGGATATCCCCTGAGAGCTCCCGGACTGTGAGAGGGTGTAATCCAGACTGAGGGACTGCCACTCCGAGTGCACAAATTTCTGAAAAATATATTTTTTTATATTTTTCAGAGAGGGAGAGAGAGAAACATAAATGATGAAAGAGAATATTTGATCAGCTACCTCCTGAATGCCCCCTACAGGGGATCAAGCCTGACACCTGGGCATGTGTACTGAACAGGAATTGAAAACAGGAATTGAACCGTGACTTCCTGGTTCATAGGTTGACGCTCAACCACTGAGTCACATGGGCCAGGCTAGTGAATATTGCGTATCTTAACTAATTATCACAATACATCCTTCTGGTCCAAAGACAGTGTCAGGAATGAACTTATAACTCAAATCAATTTAAATAAAATCATTGTAATGTCTGAACAAATAAAACATTTCTTTCTGAGAATGTAAGGAAAGAAGCATGGACCACTAGGAGTTATAGGAGAGCATCCTTAGCAGCATGCTGACAATGTGGGGCTCAGAGAAGAGAGAAAGAAAACAACCAATAGCCTGTTGACTCTGTTCCGCCACTGGAACTAGCCCAAACTGAAGCTACCTCTTCCTTCGGACAACCCACATCACAGAGCTAATGGCTACCTCTTCCTTCGGACAACCCACATCACAGAGCTAATGAAGGACATTGTTGTTCGATATGCCTTTAGGAGGGGATGTCTAATACTAGCAGCATTAAGAGACTGAAAATATTTTTTTCAGAAAGTTGTTTTGATGATAAAATGTGATAACTTTTGCAAAACATTTAGCACAGTGTCTGGCATATACATGATCTTTTATCTTTTCCTTTACTCAGTATGTTGAAATATGGCAGTTTCTAGTCCATCAAGGGCTTTAATTTTTTTTTTCCAGAAATCAGATTTAACTTTTTTTGTTTGTTTAGTTACTGAACAAAAGAAAAAAAAATCCTTGGAGTTTGGGTCCATTTGACCTTAATTTAAACACGTAAAGTAGAGCTGTCTGCAATTACAAGCTTACCTACCAGAGGAATATGGTATAAATAAAAAACACAATCAAAATGTAATTAGAGAAGCTGTTTGATATTTTTTGAAAGCAGTTTGTTGGATAAGAAAGAGATGATTTCTATTATTTTGATGATCACAGTATTCTATTTATATTCTCGGCACTGAACTAATTTTCTTGCATCATGCTCACCTTGCTAAAGATCCTTTTAAAATAATGAGTTGCGTACATAAATCATGTTAGTGATCACAAATACTTATATGCAGAAAATCTGGAGGGAGCTTTTTAAAGATGTTAGAGTGGAAGACAAGTCACTGAAAGTGCCCCTTTACCTCTATCAAAGTGAAAAAAATAGCAATTGTGCTTTTATTTTTTTCATGGACTCAACAGTGGTTAAATCTTTAAAAAATTATTCAAAAGTAAACATAAAGCAATGCACAGAAAGCCATGTAATGTATTACAACAAAGTCAGCCGAGTATAGACTTGGCATTAGTGTTAGCTTTTATGACTTTTGCCCACTAGCTGGCATCACCCCTTACTGATAAATGAACTATGTGTGCATAGGAAAATATCTGTATTTTAAATGAGAATTTCCTAAAGGCTGCACTATAATACATAGTGCCTAAAGTTGAGAATTCTCAGCTAAAGATTAAAAACCAGACAGGAGAAGATGACTGACATCTTTCATTAGCTATATATAGTCATGTATGTTGTCCTTCATTCTGATTTTTATATATTGTTATCTGATATAGAAGAAAAAAATTCTTAAAAAAGCATCCAGCCTCTCTATATCTCCCTGCCTCAATCACCAGAATCAGGACTACATATTCACCTGAATACCAATTTAAAAATAAATAAAAAACATTCTGCTTCTGTAATGTGCATAAAATATTATCTAAACAAGCCACCTACCATTTCTTCCTACTGATAACCTTGATTTAAAAAATAATACTTTGACTTTGAAACAATTCCAAAATATGTGAAATAATTAACAGAGCTGTAATCACTGTTATAAACATCCTGAGAGCAGTCAAATAATACAATTGGTGTATGAAGCCTTACAGGGGGAAAAAAGCCCAACTAACCAAGATTAATGATGAACCAACTAATTGAGCATGCAAATGATATTAAATAGTCATGGACTTTAGCTTGTATCACACTTCCTCATTAATCTGATTCTTTCTTTGATAACAGCAAACATACCAGCATATTCCTTACTTTGCTCAACTATCTTGAATCTCACACTCTCACTGCTGGAGTGGGTTTTTGTTGCCTGGTCAGAGAAATAGGATCTCAAAGCTTTGATGAGGCAATAGTGCTGTGGACAGTGGTTTCCACAGAAAAGTAAATCTATTTTTCAGTGCGCAACCCTGAGATAAAATTTTGGAAATCCTTAAGAGGCCGCGTGTTATGTAGATAATCTCTTCTGAGTGAATCAATATCAGCCAGGGGATCTGGATGACTTTGAAACTACTAAGTAATTTGTTCAGTAAAGGTTGTGCTCTTGGTTATTTCATAAGCTCCCCTTTAGAAAAAAAAAAAACATTCTCAAACTGAGGAACCTAAGTTGTGTGTTTTCTTACTTATGTGTTTTCTATTAAAGGTGGACAATGTATTGCATGATGTAAAGGACAGGAAATGGGCATAGTCAGTATGTTGGAAGAAAGGACACTGCCTACATATTATGCATTTTCAATCCTGTGAATTAAAATGGTCTTTTTTAACTTTGCATTAAACTATGTTAGATTCCAGCAATATTTTTTTTTCTGGGGAAGCTTCTAGTGTTACAATGACAATAAGTAGGACC
The DNA here is from genome assembly GCA_963924515.1 of Vespertilio murinus. Taxonomy (NCBI): domain Eukaryota; kingdom Metazoa; phylum Chordata; class Mammalia; order Chiroptera; family Vespertilionidae; genus Vespertilio; species Vespertilio murinus. Next base: position 161,210,580 of record OZ004709.1, read on the forward strand.
ATGATGCTGAGTAGACAGAATCCACATTATTTGTCCTGAGGGAGGTACTGCCTAGTATTACTCCCTGGCATCTAAATAGATGTGTAGACTATTTAGCCCTGTTCGATATGCCTGCATACTATGATACACTTTATACTTGCATAAAATTTTAGTTCAGTTTTATCGTTTGCTATACCACTTATTAAATACTCGAGGCCCGATGGCAGGAAATTTCTGCAAGAGTAGGCCTTCGTTCCCTCTGGCCACTGGCAGGCATCTGGGACCGGCTTTCCTCCTGCTGCTGGTGAGCACCAGGGATGAAGGCTTTCCTCGCAGCCTGGTTTCATCTGGAAGGATGTCCGGAAGGTCTGTGGCTGTCTGGTCTAATTAGCATATTATACTTTTATTATATAGATACAGGTGATATTGTTCTTGAAGATAATTATGTTGTACAGATCTAATTGTTTTTCGAGATTTTTAAAATTAAACCTAATCATTTATTTTTTTTTATCATCAGGTTTCACTGGAGAAATGTCATCTCTCTTCATATTGAGAACCTGAGACACAAAATTATAGCAGAAGTTTTAGCAGAAAATCCATATCGCACTGAGGACTGAGTCAAAAGAAGTCACCACTTACATAAATGAAACATTACTAATATATATATAGCATATATACATATATATATAGATAGATAGATAGATAGATAGATAGATAGATGTATATATATTAATATATATTAATATAGCAATACTGTTCTTTTGTCATGGCTGATTTATAAATGTAAATATAGACTTCTAGTTTTTAGAAAACATTTTTAAATTTAAAAATAATTTGCAATAAAATATTTATAATTACTTCTTGCTTTGGTTTATAGCATTAAACAAATGCATCAGAATGCAGAAAATATAGAATCCTATCAAGTCTGATACTGTGTTGCTTATGTAAATTGAAATACTGATAGAATTAAAGAAGGTTAAAATGTGTTGTTATTTTATTATTGTTGTTGATTTTTATCTTTATATCTTCTTGAACCTTGACTCCTTTACAATTTCTACTTTTATCACTTTTATTATTACTGCTTTATTACTTTTTTTATACGTTTCCCTCGTCTTATGCTTTGCAATGTGCTGAAATGGATAGAATAATTTTGACATGATGCCTTTCTGGTTTTTGTTTTGTTTTGTTTTTTCATGTTGGCTCTTGTTTCCTTCCCTCTACACCATCTCCATCACATCACTAACTGCCACTCTCATCTCACTAACATACGACTTTCCTTTTTATATAGCTTAGGTCAGATCTCTCTCTAGAGACCCTTATCTCTAGTGAACCATTTATCCTTAAATGCATCATGATTAAAATAGAAAGAAGAATTTTCAGATAACGCAAGAGCCATAGGACAGCCATTAAGCTTAAAAATGAATGCAGTGGGATTAAAGATTAGAATCTGAAATACATAGGAAGGCTGAAAAGAGCTGAAAAAGCTGTCTGGTGAAAATTCACGCTGCTTCCCATCACAACAAGAAGGACAATCAAAATGGAAAACGTGTTCTACACCTGCTCAGCATTTCTTCAGCCTCTCAATGAGATATAAAAAGAGAATCTGTACGTTTCTGAACATCTCATGAGCAAATGCTTTAAAGGACTATCACTACATTTTCCAGAAACGTCCCAACAATGGAGCACATGCACCGCTATGGTAATGAAATGTCAGTCAGTGCCAGACTGGGCTTTGCAACCCATTTTTTCGATGCACACAATCAAAAGCCAAAATCCAGTAAGATTAAGAAGATAACTTTTCAAATATTGTCAGGAGCTGCTGGAAAAGAGATATTTTAAATTGGCTTCAATAAATAAATAAAATAAGGCACTCCATACACAAAGTGACAGTTGCAGAAGGTTACAGAAATTCAACAGCTGAGGAAATTAAATTGCAGCCAAGCTAACACTTGTAGAAGATCCCTTTATCATTAAATGGGTGCTCATTGTATTGGTATTCTCAGGTGTATAAAACAGAAGAGGTATGGCATAAGATGCTTAGATAAATAGGATTCTCCTATTTTGGTTTTTCAAGAATGTGCTTTGAACGTTCAGTTATTGTATGAAAAAGAGGAAAAGAATACATGCTATAACATAACTAGGAATAATATGCACTCTCTGTTTTACAATATGGCATATATAAATTAAACCACTCTAGGTTTTCTTTATTTTCTCCTAAAAATGTTGTACATAGAGGAAGAGCAATTCAGGTCTGCTTTGCTTCCCCCTATTCCCTTTAAAATACACTCTACATCAATTTACTTTATGTAAGATGAAATAACCCAAAAGCTACAATTTCTTTTTTTATTGTTAATATTTTTTATTTCAGAGAGGAAGGAGAGAGGGAGAGATAGAAGCATCAATGATGAGAGAGAATAATTGATTGGCTGCCTCCTGCACACCCCCTACTTGGGATTGGTCCTGCCACACAGGCAGTCGGTTCCATGAAGATGTCAGACGACATTTGGACAATTTAACTCTCCTGTTGGTGGAACCACATGAAGAGGTGGTGAGCCACGTGACGAGACTTGAGATTACTTGGTAAAATGGAAGAGCCAGGGGAGCCCTACCCTGGAGCTTTCCCCTCCACGATGCCACACATGTAAGTAAACCATCTTGGACACCCCACACCAGCCCAATCAGTAGCTGAACCCACCTCCCAAGCCACCTCAGTTAATCTCAGGTGATCAAATGAACTGTCCAACCAAGTCGTATCTGAATGCCTGACACACTCAACTGGGAGAAACAAGAAATCATGTGTAAGCCACTGGATTGAAGCCCCTGTTATACACCATACATACCTGGAACTGAGGCATACAAGCTCATTGTAACCAAAGGAGAAAAGCATATCTCTGAAATTATTTCAGAGTTTAGAAAGAAAAACGTATGTGATCATCCCACCCCATCATTATAATGAAAACAACATGGTTATCCCTTTATTAGTTTAATTCAGCTGGAAGTTTCTTTAATTCTGAAATAAGAATGATTGACCCCTATCAGAGATCAGGGTGATTGTGAAGTTTAACATGAATATTGAATATATGCAAAATATAAGACTATCTCAGTATATTATTGGTTCTAACATAGTAAAGCAGATTTATACACACAGACACACACACACACACACACACACACACACACACACACACAATAATGCCTATCCAAATGAATGCTCACATAAAATGACCTATTTTAACAAATATTTATTGACCTTCCACAACATGCAAGCCCTATTCTACACATTAGAGATCATATGTCCTAACTATAAGTAATACTACCAAATAACTAGGCAGCTAGATGTTTCATATCTGTCCAATACTTTAACAGTGCACAGAATAATATAAATATAAAATTATATTCTAGTGACTTTGGCAATAGACTTTAACTGAGTTCTCATTTTAGACTTTTTTACAGTGATCATATACTACTTATATATGCAAAATAAAACCATATATCTTTATATCTTCAGAGAGTCCAGTGAGAAAGTAGAAGAGTAAAAATGTATATGATTATTTTTAAACAAGAATAAATTGTAATGAGAATTACTCAGTGATCTCAAGTGTAAAAACTGGCTTATAAAGACAAGGTTCAAAAGGGACAGTATTCAAACTTGGTAATTTCTTTCTAGACCAACCCCAGAAATGCATAAATGAATTTTCATCTACAGTGAATATACTCTCATCATCTTGGAAAGAATGGTTTGCTTGAAAAGGCTATCAAAATTTCATTTAATAGGCTAACATAATGAAATAAGTAGTATCTCAGAGCAAATATTTGTTAATAAGATTAATTTCATACCTTCCATGAGGAAGAAATATTAATGTAACCAGATCACTGGTGAAAACTGGGCAACTCCCATATTATAATAGAAAAACTTCCCACTACAATTTGATCATGCTCAGTGACCTGGAGGTAATAAATGAGTAAGCCAGTAAACCAAATAACAGAGAAATAAATCAAGTGCCAATAACACTCTTTCAAACCTTCCAATCCTCTGGGATTTATATGTTTAATTAAGAAAAATAAGTTGTGCTATGTTGAATCACTAATGATGTTGTGAATCAAATAGTATTTAAATGACTTGTCTTGCAATATTTGAGTGCTAATTGTATTATTCAATACTGTATGAGCAGCAGAGATAAAGAAAATAGAAATAAGATTTATTTTACCATGTTGTGAGTTTTGCTTTATGAAATCATGAGCAATTAGCCACGTCTCTGAATCAAAAAGGCAAATGAGAATCATAATGAAATATAAAAATCGCATTTGTTTAAGAAATAGTTGTTGATTTAGAATGCCATTTGCAATGAGCTTCCAAAACCCATAAGTTTTGGTCATTATGGTGAATACCTTCCATTTTCTCAATGAACAACACAATGTGATTAAATTAGAATGATGTGTTCCACATGACCTAACACATAAACAAACTAATGAACAGAACAGAGCAAACAAAAATAACCAGACAAATAATAAAAACCATAAGCAATAGGATAGCTATTGGCTCCTGTGACTAAACTGTGTAGAGATTCAGGCAAGGTTTGTTGTATAATCCAAACAATGGCTTAAAGGAATATTTTTATCTATTTCTTATAAACCTTACATTACAATTCCATATAATGTCCTCTCGTTTATGGTATATTTAGTAACTTAGACTCAAAACCCAATTACTTATATTTGAATTATTGTGCACTCTTGGTTTCTTGACCTTTGGCTTACTTTCTCATCTGGGCCACAGTATCCTTATCTAAAGGAGTATCATTGATGGTACCTATCACATATTACTATGAAAATTTAATAAACTAATAATAAATACAAAACTCTCAGGTAAGCGTCTGATATAACATACTTGTTCTAGGAAAGTCAGACATGATTCTGAGGTATTTCATGGTCAGGAAATTACTATAATTATTTGAGACTTCATATCTTAAAAAAATATCCAGAAAGCCAAGGTCGGTTTGGCTCAGTGGTGGAGCGTCGGTCTGCGGACTGAAAGGTCCCGGGTTCGATTCAGGCCAAGGGCATGTACCTTGGTTGCGGGCACATCCCCGGTAGGGGGTGTGCAAGAGGCAGCTGGTCGATGTTTCTCTCTCATTGACGTTTCTGGCTCTCTATCTCTCTCCCTTCCTCTCTGTAAAATATCAATAAAATATATTTTTTTAAAAATCCAGAAAGCAAGACTGCAATTTTCTCCTCATAGTTATAAGAAGTCCGTAAGTTTATTCTTTCATCATTTCAAACTAAATCCTTTAACCATCCCTAACCTAATTCTTGTAAGTAGGAAATTTGAATTATGGACTTAATATCATCAGGGCTCAAATTTAGAGTTGAGAATGAGGCCAATTAAAACTGAACCAAAGCATGTCCCCCTAAAATTCCAAATATGCTCAAATATATGAAACAGTACCTAAGGTCTACACTATGTGCAATGTGCTGAATTAACTGCTATGGTCGACTATAGTCCAATATTTATGAACCTATTAGATTATAATGTGTACATGTGAGTGCATGTATGTAGATTCAGAGCCTAATGTTTATTTTTTAGAGCAGAAAAATAGAATTATATTTGAAGTGGTTATACAATAGGGAGGTCAAGATTCAGCCAGCTTTGAGTAGATAGGAACTGCAATAATTTGTAATGGAGAATATGATGCAGCATAATACATTGCAATTTAGTGCATGGAAATTGACAATAAAAGATCATCTGAGGAGAGTGAGAACAGAAACAGGGCTGCAATTAAGAGTATGTGTGGAAGTGGCAGAAAATAAAGATGAAGGAATGATTGGATTTCCAGTCAAGAGAAGAAAATTGGAGTTGATTGCAAGTGAAGAGCCATAATAAGACCTTGAGTCCTTTACTGACATGATGAAACCAGTGTTTCACAAGGATTGGTCTGACTGAAGTGGACAGAGACTGATGCAGGTAATGGAGCCATTGACCAGATTGTACAGTCATTTAGGGTTGAGGTGATAGAGGAGTGGACTAAAGTAGTGGCAGAGGAACAACCAGAAAACTATCAAGGACAGGCTTCATGAGAAATTAAATTTAGAAGATGAAGGAAAATGTCTAGACCAATATTGTTTTCTGGGATTTCAGTTTAGTAATACAAATCATGGCAGATATAAAGTGGAAAAGGAGACAAAATCACTATTAATTTGATACATGTGTCAAAGAACTGGTACTCTCTCTTCTATTCTAGTCATATAATTTTAAAATGAGTACCATTTTTAATGGTGTTTTTTATTTCTTAAAGTATGAATCATAAAAAAAATATCCCAGCACCAATAGAATATATAAGGATAAAATTTATCTGAAAGGTCAAATCTCATGGAATCTCAAGAAAGTCACCCATTTCTTCACACACTTCAAACCTAAGCCTGGAGTTCATAATATACTCCAGGTTTCTATATTTCAAGCCAAAGACAACTATAAAATATATCCCTATGGGCAAAATAAAGAGCTACACAGACAAAAAAAAGGAAGAAAAAAAAAGCTAAATGAGTACATTACCATCAAACCAGTATTGTAAGAACTGTTAAAAGACCTTCTTCAAGGAGAAGAAAAAAATAAAAAATAAGAAATTTCTATAAAGAGAGGAACATAGATATAAAGAATAAAATGCACATCTATGTTCTTTGAAGCCTTATTTTAATAGCCATGATCTGTAACAGCGCAAGTGCCCATCAGTAGATGAGAGGATAAAAAATGCTGTGGTACATTTACACAATTGAATACTACTCAGTACTAAAAAGAAGGAAATTTTATTTTTCGTGACAGCATGGGTAGATCTGGAGAGTATTATGCTAAGTGAAATAAGCAAGTCAGAGGAAGACATATGGTTTTACTTATGTGTGGAATCTAAAGAATAAAATATACAAAATAGGAACAGACTCTTAGATAATAGAGGACAGACTGACAGTTTTCAGAAGAATAAAGGGTTGTGGGACAGGGTGGAAAAGGTTAAAGGATCGTGTGTGTGTGTGTGTGTGTGTGTGTGTGTGTGTGTGTAAGATATATCCTTTTGTAAAGTCATCTTTTCTTGAATCCTTTGAATTATCATATTAAAAGAACAAGTGTCTTTTTAATGTGATTCCAAAGATTGGAATACAACACAGTTATATATAACTAGAGGCCTGGTGAATGAAATTTGTGAACTCGCGGTCCGGGGTTCCTCAGCCTGGATTGTGAGAGGGTGCAGGGCAGTCTGAGGGACCCCACTGGTGCAGAATTGGGGCCGGGGATGGTTACAGGAATTTGTAGGGACCACAGGAGGACTACAGGGCATATTCAGCCCATCGCAATCAGTCCCGGTTGGCAGGACTCCAGCAGCAAGCTAATCTAGAAGTTGAAGTGTCTGCCTGCCCCCTGGTGGTCAGTGCACATCATCGCAAGTGGTTGAGCGGTCTTAGCATATAATTACCATATTAAGTTCTAATTGGTTGGATGGCCAACCAGACACTTAGCATATTAGACTTTTATTATAAAGGATTGCATTGCGTTATTCGTGATTGCATTTTGTATTTTGTAGTAATCAGTGATAAATAAAAGTTTGCACTCTCCAACATTTATACTTTTAAAACGTTTCCTGTCAAGGGAGCCAAGGACAGAACTTAAAAGTGTCATCAGCAAGTGCGCTCTGACTAGAGCAGGCGAGAAATCCATTGAACAATCCTTCTGTTGTCAGTAGGTAGCAAGCCAATTTTATTATCATGCGCTGAATGTGAAACACACGTTGCCCAGTAGGTTTGACTATGAACTATTTCAATTGTTTTCCTTTAAAGACATTTCATTATGCCCGACTGTTCTAACCACAAGTGTCAGCCATTCATTAGCTTAATGGAAAAAGGTAACAGATTATGTATATAGAGTCACCCAGAGAGAAGATATACATGTACAACCCAGAACACTTAGGTAGATAGATTGTAGACATAATGATCTTCCACAGGAGCAAAGGAGACAGACGATTCCTCTAATGGAAAGCAGGGGGATGTGATTATCATTAACCACCACCCAAAGACAAATATTTGCCATGGGGATGAAAGACAGAATAGGCATACGATGCGGCCTTGCCTTATGGGCAACAGAGGTAGAGAAAATAACAAAAGTGTTCAGATCCTGTAGTTTGAAGAAACCATTATAGTTTTTTTCTTTTTGCTCTTTGAAGAAATCATACTCTCTTTTTGTTGTTGTTCCTAGTGTGGAATCAATTCCTAAAATGGCTTTCAAAGATGACTCACCGTACTCTCCTATACATATGGTGAGGTGTCCCTCTCCTGATTGTGCTAGGTTATCTGTCACAGTTTACACTAGGGAGAGCATCGTGCTGGGCCTCATCTAACTACATGAGCCCTGAAGACCCACAGCTTTCTCTGAAAGCAGAAGTCTGAGAGAATGAAAAGATGGGAAGGACTGGATGTCTGATCAATGGACTGGCTATCTGATCAATGTGTCATTTCTTCTTAAGACACTAAAGGATACCCCCGGGTTAAAAGCCAGAATATTAATGAGGACTTCAGTCCTAGAACTGCAAATAATTGAATTCTGCCGATAAAAGAAATAAGATAGGTTACCTATATTAATGGTAACTGTCTTTATGGCTTCTCTACCTTTGTAAACTTTGATTGAAGCAGAAGTTATTAGGAAGATGAGAGTAGTATATATGAAGAGAATGTAGAAAGAAAGGGGAGAAGAGCACTTTCTGAGCAGCACTTCAAAATGTATGAAGAAGTGGAAAATTGGGTCTCTGAACGGTTTACCCCATAACAAGAAAAGTTCTATTGGAATGGTATGCACAAATTACCTGAAAGATGGGGGAAATGTGTAGCTAGCAATAGACATTGCTTTGAATAAAGCACTTCTGATACCTCTCTTTAAATTATTATGTTTTCTTTGATTACAAAATCTGCATTATTAACTGGTACACCTAGTAATTTTTAATCTGGTGAACTAATTAATCAATTAACCTAAGGCAAGAAAATTACCTTCCAATAAGCATCTAGTATATGTGAAACATTATGCTATGTGTTGAGCTGCTTGAAAGAGCATATAATATATTATTTTAAGTTATTTAAATTTATTTGGACATAAGTTACATTGCAGAAGGTGTCCTAAATTGACAAAAGGTGTCTCCACTGAGTTTAAGAGCAGTTTCTTATCTCTAGCTGTTTGACTCAGTGGATGGAGCATCAGTCTGTGGACTGAAGGGTCCCAAATTCAATTCTGGTCAAGGGCACATGCCCGGGTTGGGGGCATGCAGGAGGCAGCCAATCAATTATTTTCTCTCATCATTGATGTTTCTATTTCTCTCTTCCTTTCCCTTCCTCTGTGAAATCAATAAAATATATATTAAGAAAAAAAGAGAACAGTTTCTTAAAGATTTGGATTGTCAGGTTATTCGCACACCTGTGTCATTTTAGCAACTCACTAATGCTACTTCCATCTTTACAGAAACAACCCACGAATAAAATCTTTCTTGGGGATTAAGGGTACACTTCTATTGAAACACAGGAACTCTTCTGACAACAGTCACAGAGTGATAACTGACCCATACCACTTAGCCCCAAATTCCTAGAGACAAGTTAACTAGTCTACTTGAAGCCTGCTGTCGTGTAAATTTCCACAGGTAAACTCTCGACCTCTCTCCCCAGGACTGAGACACTTCCAGCTGTGTAAAACATTGCCTTCCACTCAATGATTATCGTGAATCTTAGGCTTCAGTTACTTCTTCCTTTCCCCATGTAGAGGAAGTTGCTAGAATACTGAAGAAATAAAATGCATTCATTTCTTTTAGAATTATGTTAAATTTTTGTTTGTGCTTGCCCAAACTCTCAGAACTTTTTAGAAGTGTAAAATTAATCGTATATTATTCAATTCTAAGAGGTTTAGAACAGTTAATGCTGAAATTAGTCTTTCTCTTTTAATCTGAAATGGAATTCCTATAAGCCAGTGGTCGGTAAACTCATTAGTCAACAGAACCAAGTATCAACAGTACAATGATTAAAATTTCTTTTGACAGCCAAATTCTCTAAACTTAAACTTCTTCTAATGCCACTTCTTCAAAAAAAGACTCACCCAGGCCATGGGATTTTGTAGAAGAGTCACACTCAAGGGGCCAAAGAGCTGCATGTGGCTCCAGAACCGCAGTTTGCCGAGCACGGCTATAAGCAAAAGTGGACTTATTTAATCTAGTTTATATCAAAGAAAACTAGAGCTATCCAAGAGGTAAAGAGGAAATATTGCAATAGAGGAAAAGTGACATCCATATATAACTAGACTCAATTTTAAGTAAAGGAAAAGTGGGGATTTATAGTCAAGAAGCAGGGTGGGGGAGGAGAATAATAGGGAGTTATTTGGAGAAAACATTAGGTAGTAAGGGGAACTCTGTTTAAAAGTGACTTGATAGGAATCTAACTGGAGGCAGGCTAAGGTGATCAGATATCACATGGGGGAAGCAGAGGATAGCATTGATCAGTTACTGATGGAGCTCCGCTATCAAAGGGGGAGATTTGTGCTAAACTGATTCAGCAAGATTCTTGCTACAACTGGACCATGCAGAGAGGAACAATGAAGTCCAAAGTAATAGCATATTAGAGAAAAGGACTCAGAGGGGTCTGACAGAACTTGGTCAGGAGGTAGCTTTTTCAGTTAAAACACATACATTGGCCCATGGTCAGCCCCTTGAGTGTGGCTCTTCCACAAAACACCACAGCCTGGGCGAGTCTATGTTGAAGAAGTGGCATTAGAAGAAGTTTAAGTTGAAAAAAATGTGGCTCTCCAAAGAAATTGCAATTGTAATGTTGATATTTGGTTCTGTTGACTAATGAGTTTGCCGACCACTGCTCTAGGCCAATTGCAAAATGCCAGGAAAGACTGACAGTAGTTGGTTGAAATGTCAAAACCACAAGTGCCACTGTGAACGTTCAAAACATCAAATGCTATACATTCATTGTTAGTTCATCTTTAGATATTTTTGTGGTAAGTTTGTTCCTGCCTTTCTGAAATTGTCTGTGTATCTCAAATAATTAGAAGTGGATTAATCAAATACGTGGTATCATTTTGATGATTTAAAATAAAAAGTCTGCTGTAATAAATCCAGCCTTTAATTTATAGATGACAGTGCAGATAACAAAGGACGTTTTAATCACTGTGCTCTGGTGATAGATGGTGATTCCATTTAATCAAATGCTCTTTGACAGAGTATTGTCTTCGGGGTTGGCTCAGGTAGTGATTCAGAGGTGGGAGGCATGTGGTAGTGAAGGGGAGATGTTGTACCTTCCTGTAATAATGTGGTTAGACCAAGACATGAGAAACAACACTCAATTTTATAAGAGAAAATTTCTAAACCACCGTTTACTGTAGTTACTAAAGCGAGCAATGATTTTTAAAAGCTTGTGAGAAATACTTAAATGTTATAATATGAATTGCTTTTCAAGGCAAGTATATTTGTATTTTTTTCCTCCTTCTTTAAATAAAACATGCTAGGTGTGGTCAATATCTCTTTTGTCATCTAAATAATTTCCAAAAGGATATAGGTAGATGATAGATAGATAAATAGATAGCTGGTTTATAAGTCTTTGTCTTAAAAGGTAAAGTTCTTTTTTATGCGTTTGTTTGAAAATATATATATATATATATATATATATATATATATATATATATATATATATATTCTTATGATTGATTTTTTACAGAGGAAAGGAGGATAGAAAGTTAGAAACATCAATCAGCTGCCTCCTGCACACCCCCTGATGGGAATGTGCCCACAACCAAAGTACATGCCCTTGACTGGAATCGAACCTGGTTCCCTTCAGTCCGCAGGCCAACACTCTATCCACTGAGTCAAACCAGTTAGGGCAAAAGCTAAAGTTTTCACATCATACATGGTATACAATTTGCTACAAATTGGAAGTGCCTTTAAACATTTCAAAAATATATTTCATATATAAAGAGAAGGTAATATTTTAAAAATAACTGTGGCAGTGCTTGATTAACTAGTAAAATAATAATGCAGTTCAACATTTCTAAAAAAATAAGTAAAAGCAAATGACCCAAACCCACCAACAATATTAAACCAGTAGCTAATGGAAGGAAGAGTGACCTCATAGAAAAGAGAAAGTAACTTGAAAGGGTGGCCCGATGCTGCCAAGGGAAATAGGTAGGCGCATAACCTAAGCTGGTTATCTTCTTATAGAAATCTCTGGGGACCCATACTAACCAGGAGAGCAAAAATCTATGGCCCTGGAGGAAGAGGATTCTTGCCTGCACAATCTCTCCATTATGTCAATAATGCTGTGTAAATAGACACCGAAAACTCAGAGTAAATAGTTATTTATTTTTATAACCATTTAGGCTGGGTATGGGTGCATGGCTCATGTGGTCCTGGAACACACATTTCAATGCTTTCCACTAGCAGCAGTCTGGGCAGCAGGGATGGAAGAAAAGTGCCAGGCTGGGGTACCTGAGGCTGTGACCCTCCCCATCAAAGGGACTTGGCAGGGCTGGGGCCAGACAGGTCTGGGTCTCCTGCGTTTTCCAAGTGCACGTGGGTGGTGGGTGGGGACTTTGACTCTAGGTCCTGTGGCACACCCCAGACTTTAACAGGAGGGAGATTTTTATATACACTTTACTAATTTTCTTTCATCTTTGTCACTTCTATTATAAAATATAAAATATTTCTTCTAATTAGCTCCCTTTTAATGTGCATGAATTTTATGCACCAGAACACCAGGGCTACATGAAGGTGGTCTTTATTGATTCATAGAACTGTAAGATTAAAAAAAAACAAAAGAAAAACCTTGCAGTGTTATTTCATATGTTTTTAACCTTGGTTGGCAGCAGCTTCACTCCAACAACATCTACAGGCGAGGAGAGAATATTTGGATTACCTCAGTGACTAACGGCACTATTGCAAAACGGAAAACTGTCACATTCAAAATGCTGTATCAGGGCAGGTAAAAACACTGCTGGTTTGGCAGTTTTTTTGTGTGTTTTTGTGTGTGTGTGTGTGTGTTTGTTTTTTATTTTAATGCATTTGGATCTAATAAACTATACAGAATCAATCTAACATGTTGCTCTTAACCACACCTAGTTTTTCTACTTCATCATCTATCCACAAGTAATATTTAATCATTTTAAATATAAGGAAAAAGGAAGCTACAAGAGAGAGAAAGAGAGAGAGAAGTTTTAGAAAAAGAATTTCCAGGATCACCTAAGATCTTGAAAATCTCAATTAGTGTGCTGGCATCTGGAAGAAGTGAGCTAAACTGTGAACCCAAAGCAGGGATTTATCTAAGTGGTATAATTGTTCTCTCCCTTTGGGGGTTAAAACCAATGAGGGATTGAATAAGAACTGGAACAATATCCAAACTCCTTATTTCGTATACTCTTTTCAAATGAAACCAAAATACCATGGGGATTCTTGTCTAGCTTAGGAGTAATCAGGTCACATTCTCATACAGTTGAAAATAGATTATGTAACAGCCTCCAAAGATACATTTGACTTGGCCTAATATTAACTTTTATCGCAGTAACTAAGGGGAAGGTACAACTTCAGGGTTCTTTGTATGCCTGCCATCTTACAGCTCCACGTAATGAAACCTAACACGCACTTCATAACGGCCACTGCTCCAGAATCCCGCCTATGGACTTATGAAAAGTGGTGCCGCGTCCGCATATCTTAGCAGGGCATCGCCTGGGCAAAGCCTCTGGGGAAAGAACAGGAACCAGGGGTCAGCATCCCCTCGCCTTCCCGCCGAGCCCATCCAAGCACAAAGCTTCTTTCTGAAGACAGTGGGAGCTCTGTGCTGGGGTCTGCTCTGCAGGGATGCGGAGCCAGAGAAGCGAAGTCAATAGCCGCTGTGTGCAGCTGAGACTGCTGGCGCCCTCCGAACCCGTGTCACATCTGGATGCAATCCGAAGCCCCTTCTTCTTCCAGGTGATTCTCAGGGGGTGCTGTGCTCATTCTTTGGGGCTTCCTCCCTTCTCCGCTCTCTTCTCACCCTCTCACCCTCTCACCCTCCCTGAGAAATCCCCATCTCAGGAACACAATGGGGAAAGCTAGAACCAGGGGAAGGAAAACACAAGTTGATACAAAGAAATGCAACCTGCCTGCAGCAAGACAGGAATTTGTCACGGGGCATAGCGTCGTTATTGTTTTCATTATCTTTTCTGAGATTAAAATCTGCCTTGCATCTCAACTGATTAACAAATATTTCACAAAGGGCTATGATGAATTAACATTTTTTTAAAAAAATTAAAATATATTTTATTTTATTATTTCATTTTTTAATTGACTTTTTTACAGAGGAAGAGAGAGGGATAGAGAGTTAGAAACATCAATGAGAGAGAATCATCGATTAGCTGCCTCTTGCAGCATCCCTACTGGGATGTGCTTGCAACCAAGGTACATGCCCTTGACTGGAATCGAACCCAGGACCTTTCAGTCCACAGACCAATGCTCTACCACTGAGCCAAACCTGTTTCATCATGAATTAACATTTTTATTGATCTTCTGGGGACTTTGCCTGTTTAAATTTTTGGTTCCCCAAGACAGAACTATGGGAGAGAGGAGGACAAAACACACAGATATTATGTTATAATAGTTAGAAAATATGTAGTGCTGACTATATGCCCAGGTACTCTGTTAGGACTTTGCATTTATTATGAGGATATATGTATTGTGAGGCACAGAGCTGAAGTAACTTGCCAAATGTTACATAATTTATAAATGGTGAATGGATTCAAACCCAAGTGTCTGGCTTTATGATTCTTCCTCTTACTCACCACACCTTGCAGCTCATATAGATAATATGCCATTTGCACACTTCTTAGATTTAGATTAATTGGATGAATGTATTACTGCAATCCATTTGTTTGATATCAGAAGCAAATTCGTAAGTAGAAAATCATTCAAGATGCCTCATGACTAATTTTCAGTTGCGAATGCATTCATTCCCCAAATGCATTTCAACTGCTGTGTCTCAAGCCTGGTGTAGGTCAGCCAAAGCAATAATCCCCACCTCCCAGAAATGTAAGCTATTTAGTAATTTAAAGCATAACTTCACTTCTTGGTATTTGTCCAAACAGAGTGGTGATTGTAGGGTTGGTGGTGGGTGGAAGGGAGTGAGGTAGGGATGGTGGGAGGGGAAAAAAAGGAGTAGGGTAGAAGTAGAAGAGGGAATAAATGGTGATGAATAAAATAAAATTTGTTTTTAAACACAACTGTCTACATACTCATGTAATGACATTGTTATTTCCAAAAAAGAAAGAGTTGAAAGAACACAAGCTTTGTAAGATTCTGTCTTGTGTTTAATGCCAAGCTTTGGATTGTATTAAACTTCGGACCTTAGAGAAGTTAAATGTCATCTGTGAGACACATTCCTTACTCACCAGGCTGTCCTAGGGAATACATGAGACACTCCTGTAAATTTCTTGCCACAAAGTAGGCTTCTACCAATGTTAGTTTCCTTTATACTTTCACCCTGACAATATTTGGTTTATTTTTCAAGCACTTGGCCATGGTTATATAATAATTTCTCATAATGATTATGCAACTTTAGATCTTAATAATATCACACACTCTTCTAGCATATATTTGTGTATTGACATTCCTTTAAATGACAAAAGATACAGTAACTTTCGATATCTATTGGTCTCAATATTTTTAAATATATTTTATTGTTTTGTTTTTTACAGAGAGGAAGAGGGAGGGATAGAGAGTTAGAAACATCAATGAGAGAGAATCATTGATCAGCAGCTTCTTGCACACCCCCTACTGGGGATGTGCCCACAGCCAAGGTACATGCTCTTGACCGGAATCGAACCTGGGACCTTTCAGTCTGCAGGCTGACGCTCTATCCACTGAGCCAAACAGGTTTTGGCTGGACTCAATATTGAATCTATATCTTGAATCTATACAGATGACTCTCTCAATATCTTTTAGATTAAATTAAATTAAATTAAATTAAATTTATCAACACTTTAGAAAGCAGGAGAGGCTAAGACATTGCTTGGTTAAGACATCAGAAGTGAGTCACTGGAAACCATATCTTTGTCCAATGATTTTAAAACGTTTTAAATAAAATATCCTCAAATAATGCTAAATTAATGGAAGCTGATTTCCAAAGTAACTGGTCTCCTTTGCCTTTTCATGACTTTACAAATTGATATGGCCTCCTTTGTGTCACTTTTCAAAGCACATCACTTTTCTCTGATATCATAATATCACAAAACTGGGGTATTTCATGCTGTAAAATGCTTGAAGTGCTTCAAAATGAGATTTTGATGTCATTGAAAAACCACAGCAAAAAAGATAAAACACAAATGAATCGTAATTAAATTCAAATTGCTTGGCTATAATTTTTGACTAAACAGTTTCAAACTGGGCTTAAAGAAGTGAAACCTTCTGCCTCATGGTGATTTTTCCATAAAACAAATACCCCAAAGTAGATATTCATAATGGAAATGCCTGCTCAGCCACAAGTACTGCATTGCTAGTCCATAGTACTAATACACTAATGGCAGGTCTTCATTCACCAGCAATCAGCCTGTTGTCTGCGATTATCAACCTTCTATGTGGAAGCAGGTAATAAAATCATCCCAGCTCTTTGAGACATAAATATCCTGGAGAAGAAATGAAAAAGTCTTTGCACCTAAAAGATAAGCTCATTTCTTATCTAAACTATGAAGCAGAATCTCAGGCCGTCCATAACTATTGAATATTAAGCTTCAAATAGGGAGTTTCAACAGGTTAATTTCTGGAAGAAACATGCTTGAAGCAATTTCTTGGGTGGCTATATCCATGGTGGTTACCCAAGGGCAAGCACGGGTTGGTAGACTGTCAGAGTCGGAAAGAAATCTGCACCAACTAGAGCGCTAGTTTTAGTAATGTTTTCTTTTTCATAACTTCCAGTATAACCCCCTTTGGTGATAACGGATATAATTGTTTCCCCAAATCAAATTTAAAAGTTGAAGCTTTCTTAAAAACAATATTCATTCTGCCTTGAAAAATAAGATAAACCCCTTAACAACCCAATATAATGATTTTAGCAAAGAAAAATACAAGTACCAAGAATTTAAAAAGGGAAAATCTGTCTTGAAATCTCACTCCTCCTCTTATAATTTTTTTAATATAATAGCTATGTGTTTGTAGCTATTTCTTTAAATATAACTATTTACCATCAATTTTCAATCTACATATAAATGTAATCCAAACCTAAGCTGAATTACATATTTTCTGTGACATATAGCTTTTACTTATAGTTTTTCTATGGTAGCTTAAGTTTCTATGTTAATATGAACACTGTATCCTCAATATTTGTAATATAGCATTTTATAAAATTTATGTCCTATAGTGTATTTAGCCATACACCTACTGATTAATGTTTACAAATATTTACAAATATTTAACATGTCATACAGCATTACACTACAAATAATGTTATAGTGAGCACCTTTTATGAGCATCTTCATTCCCACACTTAAAAACTTTAATAGTATAAACCTGCAGCTTTGGGAAAACGTTGGTTCGTTATAAATGTTGATCATATTTCTGATTATCATCAAGTAAGTTCTCAATTTACAAATTCGCCAATACTTTCCAGTATAATTTATAATCAGACCAAAAGAGTAAGAAACAATACAAAATGAAATTTAATATCTATGCTTGTTGCGTATTCTTTCAAACCCTGGCTATGTTCTTTCCTGCCTTTAAATGTAAGGGCAGATTTTGACTTGTGTATTAGGAAATGAGCAAATCAAAAGTTTCACAATGGAGAGAAAGGTTCTATAAGCAATAAAACCACCATTACTCTCAAAATCGTATTGCTTTATTAAACAAATTTTTAGTAAGCAATACAATTGGGACTGGGTTGCATTTAAAAGAAAGCAAATTACAGCATTTCCTTCAGCAAATTTCACCCACAATGTAATATTATGAGCACTTAAGTGGTTTAAACTGTTGTCAATGCTTAGCTAAATTTAACAAGAATATTTCATAAATCTGTCTTCTTGTGTGAGTTTTATATTTGGGAGACATCTAACATTTTCCCTGCATACACAGACATCATATTTGTAATTCATTTTTTAATCCACATGAAAATTTCTTAGGCTAATCTAGTTAAACCACCATCTAATTCAAACTGTGATTTTGCTTAGAAACTAGCAGTATTATATAGAAGTCCAATAATGGAATCAAGAAAATCTGAATTTTGATTCTGCCTGTGTCACTCACTAACCACAGTCCCTACATGAGTGATTAAAACATTCTTAATAAAGACACATGTTCCTTATTTGGATATATTGCTTGGATTGGGTGTCATTCTATGTCCTTTCAGCTCCAAGAAGATTCTAAAAATTAGAGAGATGATTTTTCCTACTACAATAATAAACTCTTCAAACAGATCTGCATCAAGTCTTACAAAAATCCACAAATTACTATCGGAAACCATTTGATTTTCTTAAACAAGGAAGTTCACTATAAGTGAACTTTTGAGTCTCTGGAACTAGTCTCAGTTTCCTGAATTGTAATGTGTGCATTAAACTAATTAACACTTAACTCCTATCTGAAAAAACCAGGGTGATAATGATAATGCCTATAGTATAAAGATGCTGGGAGGATAAATTTGTGCTAGCAAACATGACATTCAGTACATATCAGGTGCTCATCAACGCTATCTATTAGAATTATTGTTAGGATTAATCTGAGAGGCATTGAAAGGTGTTCGTATCTCTCATTTTCTGTCTTAATTCAGCCTACTTTTCCAAATATAATGATGACTAGAGAGGCCCAATGCATTAAACTCGTGCACTGGTAGGGTCTCTAGGCCTGGCCTGTGATGAGGGCCAATCAGGGCCTTCCAACCTGCCAGCCAGGGCCTCACTTCATTCAGCGCTGCCCTCTGGTGGTCAGCACACGTCATAGCTAGCAAGTGAACAAGGGAACAAGTGAAATCCTGGTCTCCCAAACTCCTGAGAGGACACTTTGCATATTCACCTTTTTATATATATACATGGTAGGTACCATTGGATGTCCCACTTCCTATAAGGAAGTAAGGCATTTAGTTAGCAAGTCACATTTAGAGTCCCAGGTTTCCAAACCAAACATCGCTTTCTCCCAAACAACACACAAAAACCCAAAGGCCTACCAGTGCCAACACCTGTTACATACTCAGGTACGCTATTTAAGAGGGTGGGCTACACTACACAAAATCCTCCAGTGAAAACCTGTAAGATTTCACCAAATGTATTTGAACCAAACTAATGACAATTGGTGGGAACCAAAAATCTCAAAGGATTGAGAGAATGTTCCAGAGAATGGCAGTTGTGCACCTTATTTTACACATTACAATCAAAATGTTACTGTAGTTAGCAAATTGTTAATAAAGAAAAGAGAGCTTAGAGAAGTCAGACTTGAACCTATTCATCTGGGAAACAGAGGCTAGAGCTTCTACTTCCCCCGGGAAACCACCCCATCCACACCCGAGATCACTGGGGGAAGGGACAGAACAAAGGGGAGTTAAGCACAAGCACAAGGAAGTCACAGTGGGAGGTGCTGGACCATAGAAGCCTGTCAGTCTAACCCAGGAAAAAATCATTGGCTAGGAGGTAGAAGCAATGCAAGTCTGCAAAAGTTTGGGAAACTGACTGGTTATTTTGAAGAAGCGTCTGGTTCCTCCCAAGCCAAAGAATACACGATTCCAAATGAATAAATGAGCTCTCTTCTCTCTCCCCCCTCTTTCACTTGCTAGCTCCTGACTGGTACTCACCCCAAGGGTTAGGTTCTCTCCTCATAGCCATGTAGCCCTAGCAGTCACCTGGCCAACAACTGTGTGGACCCCACAAGGAGACTCAAAACATAGAGCTAATGTGAAAAACTAGATGTAGTAGAAGTCCCCAAAGTAGGGTTTTCTTTCACATAATGCAAGAGCCTGATTTAAGCTTTTTAAATATATGTTTTTTTTATTGATTTCAGAGTGAGGTAAGGAGAGGGGGATGGAGAAGAGGGGTGGGAGGAGAGATCAATGAGAGAGAATTATTCATCACCTGCCTCCTACACAACCGCCTACTTGGGATTGAGCTCAAAAAAGGGTCTTTGCTCTGATAGGGAATTGAACTGTAACCTCCTGGTTCATGGTTGATGCTTAACCACTTAGCCACGCCAGCTGGGCAATCTGATTCAAGCTTTGCATGCCAAGCCATCCACTTGAAGGAGCCATCTAATTAAAAGACAGCTATCTGGAATAAACCCATTGCCACAAGGCTACTTGACTAAATAAAGACCCTCCCCACCCCAATCAGGGCTCCTTTGCTATAAGGATTCTGATTAGTTTCCATAACTGACCATTTGGGCTGCTTGTTTTTTTTGTTTGTTTGTTTTTGTTTTTTCTCTTTCAACAATTTGAATTCCTGCTCTTATGTTTTAAATTCACCACAAAATCCTAGACTCCTACCTTCAACCCCAATAAGAGCAAACCCCAGGCCAACATAGTCCCTCTCTTTCTCTAGCAGTGACCTTGTTTTGTGACCCCAGGTGTGCCATATGCTTTCCAGAAACAGAGTAATAAACCTATTTTTTTTAAAACCCAAAGTTTTCTTATGGTCATTGGTGAGGGCATTTTACAAAGACCCACAAAGGCCATCAGGCCACAGCATTAGTTATCCGTAGGCTTGAGATTGACACAAAACACTTGACATCACTCCACAAATAAATTAAAAGCAGTCTCAGGCCCACAGGGCCATGCCACCATACCTAAGTAAGCAACTTAATTTACTTGGTATTTATTGACTTATTCCAGAAGAAATCTCTCTGTGTCTGAATAAAAAAAAAAAAAAAAAAAAAAAAGCAAGCTAGTAGGGCTGGCAACTCTCAAGGGCATCTAATTTCAGAAGTAATTTATATCATCTGAGGTGTCCCCATTTTGGTAGTTGCTGATTTATCAACAAGATAATCTAACCCTGGGTAATTACAATGGCTTTTTTTAAAGTAGAATACTATTTTTTAAAATAAAAATATAATTTATATTTCTAGTTTCTGGCTGGCTTCACATGGAAGGAGTGTGAAAGTTGCCACCTCATCCTATGACAAGCAATAAGCTGAACAGAATGAAAAAAAAATCAACTCAATTCTTAGATGCATCAGAGTGAAGGGGATACAGGCCAAACCACTGCCCTCAGGAAAGAAGAAAGAGAGCATAGAATACAGGGATTTGTGGCTTACCAGAGTGGAGATTCAGGAGCAGAAACCAAGCAGGAACCAGAGCTGGGCTGGAAAATTTGAGCTCCAACTGGCAAATTTCTGGACAAGTCTGAGTTCAAACTCCAGGGAAGCACCCACAGTATTGTGAGATTTATCTTTAGGAGCTAGACCAAGTTCCCTCAGTAAAGAATGAAGGAACATCCCTGTGTGCTTCTGGCAAAAAGAGTGGTGAAGAAACCCACTAACAGCCCACACAGTTCTTAAGAAGGCACGCCCTCAGCCCTCAACCCTCAGGGGAAACTGAGTAACCTGAGCCTAACCTTCTCTGGTTTTACCACATCTTAATCAATTTGGGGAAGAGAATTACCAAACTTCAGTTGGCTCTGAACTTGAGAAAAGTACCCAAATCCAGCCTCTTGTCCCATCTAAGGAGGAAGAAAAAAAAAAGGAAATTCTTTTGAAGCTTACTGTACAGAGACTCACTAAAAGACAGACTCACTAAAGGACTAGAGAACACTGCCCCTCCCCCAATGCTTTACCAACACGTCACTAAAGGTCTGTTTACCACAGGGGCTTTCACCTCCTAGTACAGTGGTCAGCAAACTCATTAGTCCACAGAGCCCAATATCAACAGTACAATGATGGAAATTTCTTTTGAGAGCCAAATTGTTTAAAGT
The DNA here is from genome assembly GCA_963924515.1 of Vespertilio murinus. Lineage (NCBI taxonomy): Eukaryota > Metazoa > Chordata > Mammalia > Chiroptera > Vespertilionidae > Vespertilio > Vespertilio murinus. Next base: position 161,232,466 of record OZ004709.1, read on the forward strand.
TAAACTATATAGGTAGGTACATTGTATTAACTTAATTAGGATCCTCCTAAGCTGGCCTTTGCTAAAACCTCAAGGGGCCAAAGAGTTGTATGTGGCTCATGAACGGCAGGTTGCCAACCACTGTCATAATACATCATGATTGGCCATCAAGAAAATCCTGCAAGGTAAATCAAAGAGTGAAAAACAATAGGAAGAAATAGATTAAGCATCACAACCAGACGGAAGGAATATTGAAATAATCACACTGGGAAATAGATAAAGCAGACGGTATACAAGAACAGATGGGCAGTGCAAGCAGAAAGATAAAAATCCTTTGGGGGGGGGGAAGAAAAGAAATGCTACGGATCACAAACACCTTAACAGAAATGAGGAATGTCTTTGGAGGATTTATTAGTAGACTGTACACAGTGAGGGAAGAAGCTCTGAGCTAGAGCATATATCAGTAGGATCCTCAAAAACTGAAATACAAAGAAAAAAAAGATTAAAAAATAACTAAAAAGATAAAATATTCTAGCCGAAACCAGTTTGGCTCAGTGGATAGAGCGTCGGCCTGCGGACTGAAATGTCCCTGGGCATGTACCTTGGTTGCGGGCACATCCCCAGTAGGGGGTGTGCAAAAGGCAGCTGATTAATAATTCTCTCTCGTCGATGTTTCTAACTCTGTCCCTCTCTCTTCCTCTCCGTAAAAAAATCAATAAAATATATTTAAAAAAATATTCTAAGATTGTGAAATAACTACAAAAGGTGTAATATTATGTGTAATGGGACAGTGAGAAGGAACACAAACAGAAAAGATATTTGCAAAAATGTTGACTGAAAAGTGTTTCCATATTAATGTCAGATGCCCAACCACAAATGCTGGATGCTCAGAGAACACCATGCTGAAAATATGCAAAAAACCTGATATGTAAACATATTATTTTCAAATTATAGAACATTAAAGGTAAAGAAAATATGCTGAAACAAGCCAGAGGAATAAACTACCTTACCCATGGAGGAACAAAGACAATAACACATGACAACACATCCTAGTAAGAATAAAGTGAAATATTTCAAGTATTGAGAGAAAAATGCCCAACAACCTAAATTTTTGAACTTAGGAAAATTATACTACAGTGAAAGAGAAATCATATTTTCTCAGACAAACAAAAATTGAATCAATTTCTTGACTAAAGACCTGGCTTGCAAGAAATACTAAAGAAGGATCTTTAGAGAGAGGGAAAATAATGTAAGCCAGTAACTTACATCTACCTAAATAAAGGAAGAGCATGAAAGACAAAACAAGTGAAGGCAAAATAACAACGTTTATTTTTTCTTAATTTTAGTTGATGTAACAGATAATGATTTGTTCAAAATAATTATATCAAATGTATATTCGTTTATTTATATATGCCCTAGTGGCCCAGTGCACTGATTCGTGCACTTTGAAATGAAATTAATTAGAATATTTTAATATCACTATTCACTATTTATAATAGAAGTGTCAGAGATGAAAAAAATAGTGAAGCGTATATGAAAATAATATATACATTGATTAACAAATAATAACAACATGAGATAACAACAACAAAAATATGGTACAAAGACAACAAAACATGATATAAAACAATAAAACCATAATATAAAAACAACATTGGTAAAAACAATGAATGATAAATTGATGGAACTTATTTTAATATCTCCCTATATACCTCATTAATGGTAAAAACACTTTCAGAGTGCTTGTCTAATTTCCCTTGTGATGAAGTACTTACAACTTTAAGGTCTCACATGCTCTTTGAACTCGACAGAAAGCAACATATAACTGACCATGTCTGAAAAATGGGTTCAGGTAGGAATATTCCCACTCTGTCTCGAGTTCTTCCTTGTGACTTATTAATAGTCATCACAAATGCTGGCATCACGGGAAACTGACTTTGAATTAATTTAAGCGGAAGGCACAAACACAACCAAATTGACGATCTACAATGACAGATCTAAACACACCTGTGCAATTGGCACCAGATAGAGGTTTATATGTATCATGCATGTGCCAGTCAAAGTTTACTTTTAAATTGCCAGTGTGCATCATATGCCCATTGGTTATCAGGGAGACAGTGGGATGGACAGATTGTCAGTCACTTAGTCTTTTTTTAAAAATATATTTTATTGATTTTTTACAGAGAGGAGGGGAGAGTGATAGAGAGTTAGAAACATCAATGAGAGAGAATCATTGATCAGCTGCCTCTTGCACACCCTTCACCGGGGATGTGCCCACAGCCAAGGTACATGCCCTTGACCAGAATCGAACCCGGGACCTTTCAGTCTACAGGCTGACTGAGCCAAACCGGTTTCGGCAGTCTTTTATATATATATATAGATGGTATATATGCATACAGTATATGCTCACGTATGCTTGTATATGAGTGAAATAAAAAAATGAATGAGATCAATAATACAAAGGAAGGGAAGAAGGAATTAGGATTATTTATTCATCATAAGGCACTAATGTCACCCATGAAATGGAACTGTGTTATTTGAAAGTTCACTTGGGTTAGCTTTAAATGTATATTATAAACTCTAGGACAACCACTAAAGAAAGAAGAACCAATATGCTAAGAAAGAAAGAATCACTAAAAGCTCAAAAACCACAAAGGCATGCCAGACAAAAATAGGAACAAGAAACAAGGGCAACCAGTGGAAAATAGTAACAAATTTGGTAGATATTAATCCAACCATATAAATAATAATGTTTAATA